>CM053571.1:30770663-30890592 GCA_028646485.1 Cryptoprocta ferox
ATAAATCCACTTTGTTGTAGTCAGTTAATCTACTATAAAGAAGGCAAGAATATACAACGGGATAAAGACAGTTGCTTCACCAAATGGTGTTGGGAAAACTGGACAGCTATATGCAAAAGAATGAACTGGATCACTTTCTTACACCATGCACAAAAATGCACTCAAAGTTGACGAAAAACCTAACTGTGAGGCTTGAAAGCATACAATTCCTAGAAGTAATTTCTTTGACATCTTCTGTAGAAACATTTTTCTAGATAGTTGTCCTCTGGCAAGAGAAACAAAAGCAAAAATAAATGATTGGAACTACACCAAAATAAAAAGCTATTGCATAGGGATGGAAACCATCAATAAAACAAAAAGGCAACCTTCTGAATGGGGGAAGATATTTATAAATGATATATCCAATAAGGGGTTAATATCCAAAATATATAAAGAACCTCTACAACTCAAAATAAAAAAAGAAACAAATAATCCCATTAAAAAATGGAGACTCTCTGAATAGATATTTTTCCAAAGAATACCTATACATGACCAACAGAAACATGAAAAGTTGCTTAGCATCAGAAATCATCATGAAAATGAAAATCACAATGAGAAATCACTTTATATCTGTCAGAACAGCTAAAAAAAAAACGCAAGAAATAGCAAGTGTTGGCAAGGATGTGGAAAAAAAGAAAACTTCCTGCACTGTTGATGAGAATGCAAATTGGCACAGCCACATGGCAAATAGTATGGAGGTTCCTCAAAAAAAAAAAAATAGAGTTAACATAGGGATTCAGTAATTCCATATAGTATATTTTCCCAAAGGAAACAAAAATCCCTAATTCTAAAAGATTCTTGTACCTCTGTTTATTGCAGCATTATTTACAATAGCCAAGATAGGGAAGCCACCCAACTATACATCGATAGATGAATAGATAAAGAAGATGTGGTATATATGTACACAATAGAATATTACTCAGCCATAAAAAGTAATGAAATTCATTTGCAATAACATGGATGGACCTAGAGGGTATAATGCTAAGTGAAATAAGTCAAACAGGGAAAGACAAATACCATATGATTTCAATTATATGCAGAACTGAAGAAACAAAACAAATGAGCAAAGAAAAAACAAGGACAAACAAAGCCAGACTCTTAACTGCAGACTACAAACTGATGATTTCCACAGGAGGGTTGGTTGGGAGATGGGTGAAATAAATCAAGGATATTGAAAGTACACTTATCTTGATAAGCACTGAGAAATATATTTTTGAATTAAAAGAAAAATATTCTAAAGAACTATTCTTAAGCTTGCAAACTATATAAAAACAGGTAGTGAGTGAGCCAGGTAGAGTCCACAGGCCACAGTTTGCTGATCTCTGGTATGTATAATTGTATCTTCTTAGGCAGTAACTGTTTTGTCTCTATGCTATGCTAAAAAGTCTATGGTGTTAAGTGCCAAAAGAAGATTGAGATAAAGTGTTCAGGAAAGCCTCGTGAAAAGTGATGATTTTGTGCTGCCTCCAAATTTACTACCAGTGGGGAGCAATTAGCTTCATTCTCTTCCCTGACTGTTAAGTTGCAGGCATAAAATAAGTAAGGTCAGCCAACTGAGAAGGTGCATGCTCTTTGGCATACCAAAAAATAAATGAAAATTTCCCAGACTGTTATGTAAGTATTTATTTATTTTGCTCTGTCATTATCATTGTCATATCTCCCCAGGACGTTTTCTTGTTAATCTTGGCAATATATGCAGAATTTCTTAGAAGTATTTGACTATATTTTACAAGTTAAGTAATCTTCTTTTCCTTTCACCTCCCACCATTTTCTTCTTGGAAATTATGGAGATTTTCAGTGAATCCAGTTTGCAACACTTTGTTGCTTAAGACACGTCCCTACCTTTTAGTTATTGTGACCCCAATTTGAAAATATTTCTGTCCTTAAATCTGACCCCTTCCTGCCATGCCCTCAAGCCTTGGCTGCACACAAAAGCCAGAGTGACCCTTTTATCACACCTAGGCTGTAGCATACTTTCAACAAATACCCTGGAAGTGGCTTTGGAAAATATTTCCTGGGGTGTGTTTATACAAAATTCTGTAAGATGTAATACCTTTTTTCAGTAATTGGAATATGCCTATAGTCACAGCTAATATCTAAAATCTTGAAATGTGTGACTCTTACTTGTTAACCTGTGATTTTGTTCTCTCGAGTATTCTGTGGCTATAGCCACATTCATTTCATAAGCAATATCCTTTTTCCATTAGGATTCTTCTCTCTCACTGGGTTTAAAGGAAGATTTATTTTCACTCCTACAGTTAGTCTGGCTTTCTGACTTCTCTATTCTTTTGTTGTCTCTTTGAGCTTGTCTCTTGGTGTTATGGGATATTTTATATAGGTCATGCACTGTATAGGTATTATCTCCGGCTGAATCCTTTTGTCTCCTTCAAATGTCAAATAGCCAGCCTGATAATATTCTAAAATATTCAGTGTTTTTCAACAGATACATCCATGTGTATGTAGAGTTAAAACATGATTTCTCCTGAAAATTATTTTTCTTTTTCTTCCCCACCCAGACTATTTATGCTAGAGAAATACTACATTTGCAAGCTATGACTTATTTTCACCCCCAAACAAAAAGGAAATTCAACAATACATACCCAAATACTTCCTTTTACATGAAACAGTAATGCATCTTGGCTTGGTGGTCAGAAAAAGCATCAAATGTGGGATTAGAGCTATATTCAAGTTTTTAATCTTTGTTTCTTTCATTCAATCAAGCCATTTGACTTTACTGAGTTTCTGTTCTCTTATCTTTAAATCTGGGAACCACAAGAGCAATAATATTTACCTCTAGAGTGGTTGTGTTAAATGTTTTATAAATGCCACTTATTATAACAAATAATCTTCAAAGATTGCTCTTTCTCATAGAAGTACAGAGCTTGTCTCTTCCAAATTAACTTTCCTGCACAAGTGTTTACAAGAAATGGATGTTTAGAGATTTTGTGGGAGGAAGAGGAAAAGAATTTGCATCACAGATCACACATGAATATAGGACAATATCCTTTGTACATCTGATTTTTTTTTCTGCAACTTTCTTCTCTTGGCAATTGCCAAAACATCTGTCTTATCTTGTAGATCCTCTCAGGTCCTCTTTATTTTTCCTCGGATTTCAGTCCTGGTACTTAAAGTTTCTCTTTCCACTTAGCCTATTCCAAGTCCAGCAGCCAGTTAATCTGTCTCCCTAGGAACAAATTTTCGCAGTCACCTCTTATATTAAATATGCATTCTAGTGGTCTCGTTGAACCCTCTCTTTTCCCCCACTCCCCAATCACCCCAAGAGCCTTGTCAAAACATGCAGTCTAGGAAACATCTCTTCTATAAGCAAATCAACCACTTTGATATTATATCACATGGTAGAAGGAGTATGAACTGTAAATTAAGTACAGTATCTAAGCATAACTATATTTTAGATCAGTGAGGTCGCAACCCGGCATGAATTTGGACATCATACATATACTAATTCTGTAAGTTCCAATTAGACAAGCTTAAACTTTGTTAATCACGAATGACCTATACTTTCTTCTGCAAAATAGAATTGTGTTTAAGAACATCTCTATACATACACAGTTATCCACATTTTCACAAATGACAAAACCATCCTATTGGGAAAAGGATACTTATTATTGACATTCTTTTCTTTCTCAGATCCATTTTTGTTGTCTGCCCAGCCTATCCATCCTGGCATCAAATAACTGAGAAGACCAGTTCTTCTATGCTTGACATTACAATACTACTTCAACGTTCACCTGGCCTACTTACTAGTTCCCTAGAACTCACTCTTTTATTTCCAAAATAATAGCCTGAGGCTTTATAGGTAACAGTGCCGATATGTTAGTTGTTGTGTAATTTCTCCTCACAAGTAAATCCATGTACATTTTATTTGGTATGTTTGGAATGATGAGGCCTTAAATGAAAATGTTAGGCATTTAGGCATGGGAGATCTTTCAGGTCAAACTTCCAATTTATGAGATCACGACACATAGGCAGCCCATTTCAAGAGATAATGTGAAATGGCTCATTTAATTGGGTTAGTTTGGTGTGGCACCATTTGAATGCAAGTGAGAGTAGCCATTTGGAGGTCGATAAAGTTTAGGATCACAGACTACTCTGTTAAACTGAGGACTTTGCATACATTTTATTGTTGTAAATGACTTAAATACAATCTTTTATGATAAGGAAATTATACAGGAATGTCCTAACATACTGTAGTTAACAATGGAATTCTTGATTCTCCAATATGTTAATATGTATTGTAATCTCCCCAGAAGAAGATTATACTTTAAAGTGTTTCTCATATTTATCTGCCCCCCCTCAAATCCTTGATATTTTTATATATGCATATCTTAAAAGTCTAGTGTTCTTTGGAAGTCACCCTGAGGGGAAAATGGACTGAATGATTATAAATAAGATGCCTGTGATGACTAATATGATGCGTGTTGACTACATGAATATTAAAACGTCTAACTTGAGTAATTCATCAAATGAGATGGACCAGCCTTTTAAATGTATAGAAAGACATAAAAAAGAAAAAAAATTGTGAAGCTTTCTGTGAATCCCTGTTTACTGCTGGGTTTATCCGGGCAAAATAGTGTCCGTGACTCCATTGCTCCTTTCCTTCTGCTGATATATGGAGAGATGGACTAGCAAACTGTGAGAATTCTTCATTTCTGTAATTTCATCTACCTTCACTTTCCCCTTATTATCATTCTCTTCAAATAACCATAATTTGAAAACATGAATGGAAGTCCCGAAGATTAATTATATAAGCTAAAATTATATCCAAGCACCATATTTGTTTCAATAATCTATTGCTTTTCAATGAGATGAGTGGCAAAAAATTTGTGGTCATTTTTAATCTACCAAAGTATTTTTTTCTCTCGTATTTTACCTTCTTTTCAGCTATAGTTCTAACATGTAGATTAAAAAGAAAATACTAAAAAAAAAAAAAATACTGTGTTCACAAAATGCCTCAACCATTTTAATAATTTAATACTTGAATCATTATTTTAGATTAAATATCTGTTTCTGAAAAAATATGTGGAGGCAAGGTGCAAAGTGTAAACAGAGTGGCTTATAAGATAAAACATCTAGGAAGTCATTTATATGATTTTAATTAATGTTCATTACAGTCTAATGCTGACTGTTGTCAATTCCAATATATCTAAGTCAAATGCTTAAGTGCCTTTATTTTATTTTATTTTTTTTGTGGACAAAATTCATGGAAAAGAAGATGATGAGTAATCTGTTTCCATATTTCCCACCCTTCGGCAAGCTTAACATTGCCCCTGCTTCCAAAAAAAAAAAATTATTAAAAGAAACCCTCTTTTTCAAGGGAAAATTATGGAGCTCTTATAACTGAGTGAGGTCTCTTAATGATGATGAAATATGTAATTCCCTCTCCTAGTTTGTTTTCAATTCCATCCCTGTCAAGGATTTCTAATAGTAAATCCTGGGGTGGTATAACAACTTGATTAGTTTACTGTATTTCACATTTGTCTAAGTTCCAGTAGATTTTTCACATACAGACTCAACTAGATACTGATAAACAATTTTCTCGAGGGAATGGGTCTCCCTTCTGTACCTGGTTCATTGGTGTCATGCTATTATTCCTGAAATAAGCATCTTGAGAATGTGCTGCTCTACCAAGGATAAGACCCCATCACTTGAGACAAAATTTGTGAATATTTTAATTTGTTGGCTCTGTTCCTCTGAGAGCCGCTAGAGGCATTTATTTCTGAAGATTGTCAAAAAAGTAAAGAGAGGAAAAAAAGTGTTTGTAGTTAATGATTTTGGCTAACTACTAAATGCAGCCAAGTTTTTGTCTCACTGAATTAAATGGGATGGTGAGAGGGAAATGCTCATGTCGGTGTGTAGCTTGTTTATCTGGGGTGTTATTCATGCCACTGAGCAATGAAGGCTGTATTTCCTCAGAAGTTTTTAACAACGTGATATATTTGTTGGAGTTGTCCCAGTGGTAACTTGTAGAAAAGTGGTCAAGGACCTTGTCATGTCAGAGAGAAAAATTCTGAAACTCACAGTGGAAAGAGCATTTTATGTCTTTGTGTTGTTTATATGTCTCAAGCCAATGTTCTGTATTATCTTTCTTCTTAAGGATATTCTTCATGTCTTTACAAATGAGCCTGCGTTTTTTTCCTATGAAAGCAATTTTCATCTCATTTTATTCCAACAGGTCTTTAAATGCTACTTCAGTCAAATGATTAATCTTTGGTAAATTTTTGATAGTTAAAATTTTATCCTTTAATAGTCTATTTCTAGAACTTTGTGTAAGTTAGCTTTTGCTGGATAACAAACCATCCAAAATATTTAGTTGTTTTTAATAACAATCAATTTTAATTTCTCATGAGTCTACAGGTCAGGTAAGTGATTTTGGTGATTTGAACCTGGTTCAGCTGGTTTCAACTGGGCTCACTCAAGTGTGTTCAGTCACTTGGTGGTAGGCTAGAGCCTACCTGGTCTTAGATGACCTTTGCTACATAACTCAGTCCTTCACATGATAATCACATTACTCCATACACTAACCTGAGGACATTTTCATGGCAGTGACAAGGGTTTAAGAAAGGAAGTTGGATTGTGCAAGGGCTAGTTTAATACTCTGCTTGAATCTGATGTGCAACTATTCCATTGTCTAAAGTAATCAAATGGGCAGCCCCAAAAACAATGGAAGAAGAGAGTACCATCAAAGGGCATGGATATAAGTAGGCATGAAACACTATGTGCATCAATACCTTCTACCACAAACTTCATCTGAATAAGAGTCATGCAAACAAAGACTAACATATAAAGGTACCCACTGCACGGATCATTAAAATATGAAAATAATGGAAACAAACCTAAAGGATTGCTTAAATAAATGATGATACATCCATAGATCAATTTTATGTACTCATTGGAAACACTAAGAATAATGTGAATAATATGGGAAATATTTTAAGTGAAAAAGTAAAGTATAATATCATATATGTAATAAGGTTTAATAGTTAAAAGCCTTTATACATACATATGCAAACAGAAAAAAAATCACAAAAATGTTAATAATGATTACCTAGAAGTGGTGAATTTAAAAAATGTTTATTTTTTAATTATTTTATTTCCCTTTTTTAATAATCATCATATACTATTTTATAATTAGAAAAGTATATAAAATAAACATTATATAAATAGTAGGCAGAATTCTAAGATGGCATCTAAAATTCCCTTCCTCTGGTATTATTTACTCTGTATAATTTCTTCCCCTTGAATGTTGAGGTACTGTGAATATTACAAGTTTTACTCTCATGATTAGATTATATCACATGTTAAAACTGAAGGATTTTGAAGGTATAATTAAAGTCCCAAATTAGTTGACTTTGAGTTAATTAAAAGTAGGATTATTTTGGGGTGCCGGGTAGCTCAGTTGGTTGAGCGCCTGGCTCTTAATTTCAGCTCAGGTCATGATCTCGTGGTTTGTGGGACTGAGCCCCACACTGGGGTCTGCACTGACAGGATGGAGCCTGCTTGGGATTCTCTCTCTCCCTCTCTCTCTCCCCCTCCCTCCACTCTCTCAAAATAAAATAATAAAAATTTTAAAAACGTTAAAAAAAATTAAGATTATTCTGGGTAGGTCTGAGCAAATCAGATGAGCCCTTAAAAGAGTCTAAATCCTTTCTGAAGGAAAAGATTAAAAGCATGAGAAAAGATTATTCTGCTGTTTTTGAAAACTTAAGATGCCATACTGGGAGAGGTTCATGGAGCTAGGACCTGAGGGTACCTTCTAGGAACTCAGAAAGCTCCTATGACATTCTAAAGAAGAAAATAGTGACCTGAGTCTCATAGCCTGAAGGAACTGAATTCTACTAACAATCAATGAACTTATTTTTTTTAATTATTTTTAAGTTTATTTATTATTGAGAAAGAGACAGAGGGAGTGAGTAGGGGAGGGACAGAGAGAGAGGAAGAGAGAGAACTTGAAGCAGACTCCATACCGTCAGCATGGAGCCCCATGTGACGCTCGAACTCACAAACCATGAGATCATGACCCGAGCAGAAACCAAGGGTCAGACACTTAACCGACTGAGCCACCCAAGTGCCCCACAATTAATGAACTTAAAAGAGATCCACAAAACTGTGGAGAGTGTATCCCTGGATGAAGCTTGGATTTCAGTCAGCTAACCTGTACCCAGACTCCTGGCCCATAGAAACTTTGAGAAAATAAATTTGGTTTAAGATGTTAAATTTGTGGTATTTTGTCATGCAGCAATAGAAAACTAATACACATCCTTCCAGAGTAACACCATTTCTTTTCTGGATTTTCTGGATAGTTGTTGTAGGTAATAATATATAAATCAAAATCATGCCACTATCATAGACAGAGTTGATTAACATTGTGCATATTCATTCTCACAACCGCTTAAAATGACAATTTAACCTAAGTGATTCATCAAATGAGAGTCTCAACATTTAAGTTTATGCTGCCTGGACAGTAACATAGAAGGTTAAGTAGAATAGTAGAGTCTTGCAGTTGGCAGGTTGTCCAGCTATCACACGTATAGGATTTTACTGGGTGGATCAATCAATATTTTATTAAACAATAGGTGATGAGTAATGTCCCCATGGTCATAATTAGGAGCATTAACTTTCAGCAAATTTAGAGCCATGTAAATATTTTTTTAGATGAACAATGTATAAAAACATCAGAAATGACAATATAACCCAGAATTTGACAGTGTATAATACTTGGTGTTCTTCCTATCTTTGTTACCTCTGGCAGATAATTATCTTTTCCTCCAAGCTCCAGCTTAGCATCAAAATAATTTTCAGGACTGCAACTATATCCAATACATCTTATTTGGCCTGGGAAATAAAATCAATTTTCCCTTGAGAACATAGCGTTTACTCCATGATTTAAATAGCCCAGTTTTTTCCAATGCATTTCAGAAATTGATAACTAGACAAAGTCTGTTTCATTCATTTCCATTACAACTTTAAAATGGACTAATAGAATTTGCTGTAATAAAGTTCAAAAGAAGAATTAACAAGATTTGTGAGAAAGCGGCATCAAACATATTATGTTGATTCCTTTTCCTGAGGATTTACTTAGTCCAAATGTGGCCCGGTACCAATGTAGCTGTAACCCTGAATTTGAGCAATCTCAATGGTCTTTCCTTCATTAATCCGTCCAAGATAATTGACTGTGCAACTTTGGACATTCTCACCTGGGCTTCAGTTTATAAAATGTAATAGTTTAGTCTGTATAAATACAAAATGGCTTAGTCTATAGTAACAGTTCTAAAGTATGGCTTTAGATCAGCAGTATTAGCATTACCTCAGAACTTATTAGAGATGTAAATTTTCTGTTTTCACCTGTGACTTAATCAACTAAACTAAAACTCTGGGTTTTAGGGGTGGTCAGCAACACATGCTTAATTAACGTCACCAGGTGGACTAGATTATCTCTGGAGATATTATAGATCTGATGCTGTGTCCTTCTAGCAGCATGAGGTTGTTGCACACACAACTGTGATTTTTCGAAGTCCCAGCTTAGCTGAACATGAGGATTTCTAGTTTAGAAAGGGACCAAAGTTATCCCTCTTTGGGAATGGTGTCAGGTCTACGGTGTTGATTTTAAAATTAAGGGATTGTTTGCTTTTGCTCGCAATACACTTCTCTTTTTACTCTGTCCGATGAAGGTCCTAGCCACTATGTCCCCATCTTGTTACCCTTGGCTCTGGGAAGTCACATTTCCAAAAAGAAAGTTTTGGTTTTGATGTAAATGAAGATAGTCTCTGCATTGTAGATAGATTAAATCCATATATCAGACACTCTTGCAAATTCATTCCTTATTTCTATTAAAAAAACAAAAATATGAGAGAGAAGAGGTTATTAGCTTTAGATTTAAATAAAACTAAGTTTTAATTCTGACTATGATTTAAACTTCTGTAATATTCTGTAAGTTACCTGATGTCTCTGTGTCTTTTCCTTTATAATCTGTAATAACAGGAATACTGACAACCCTGAAGTAAGACAATGTGAATGCAATTATCTGGCATATAGCAGGTGCTCAGTAAATTGTATTTTTGTTCCATTTCCCAGGCTTGACAATCAGGGATTGGGTGCCAGACAACTCCATTTTCCAAAACCATTTGCTGCCTGAGCTAGCTGGCCTACATCCACAATCCCTGTGTTCCAGCCAGATAAACTTCTACCTACTGGCAGAACATTTCAGCTTTGTGGAACCATCATTGTCACTGACTGTGTCACTTCACTTTTGACTACTTTTCATCCTCCTACTCCCTTTGCCAATGATGGTTTCTAGTTGGTGGTAAACTAGAATCTAATCTCAGGAAGCATCCATGGTAGTAATATAATGATAACAATTTAAACTAATGAAGTTAACATTTATTGAGAATTTCCTGTGAGTCAGGTACTCTCATATGTAATGATTAATTGGCTAATCAAAGCAACTTTTAGACATAGGTAGTAATATTATCCCCCATTTTATGGATGAGGAAACTGAAGCACAGAGGAGACACGTATCTGGTCCAAAGTCACAAAGCAGAAATGACAGAGTTGGACTAGGAGTAAGCATAGAAATAAAATAGAAATTTTTATGATCTGAACTTCCATGGAAAACTAAAATAACTAGACAGATTAAGCAAAATACTTTTAAAGCCAGACTCACATATAAAGCTCTTAAAACATAATTACACTTGAAATGAATAACTATATTGGGGAAAAATAAAATTCAGCTTATATTATTGTCCTCTTTGACATATTTCACATACAGATGCCTCAATTTATTTGTAGTGTCCAATATAGCTGGATTGAGTTCTGAAGTATGGAGTGTGTATGTGTGGGTGTGTGTATGCACATATCTGTGTGTTTATACACAGGCAAATAATTTTCACAATACAGAAATCAGACTGAGACACCTTCTGTTTAAGAACCAGATGAAATTATCAAGGATCATTTAACATGCTAAATTCTAAAGTACATAGTCTAGTGTACGCATACATATCCTTAGAGTTATCGGTTACTTACTAATACCATTGTATCTGAACAGGGTAAGTTGTCAAAGAATGGACAGGTTTAATTATATACAATCTGTTTCCAAAGCTGAATTTGCTATTCCCTTTAGCACTCAGAAGGTACATATAATATTCATTCAATCATCTATGGGAAATCCAAACCTCAAGAGGAATTAAAATTCTCAGGGATAGGGAAGAGAAATATCATTGTCATAACCTTTGCCTCTGAGTTCCTATTCCAATAAATTAAGTCATTTGAGGGATTGTTTTATCATCTCAACCGTACCATTTCTCTTTTACCATGTTGACCTTTTTCTTTAATTTCTACAAAACAGCTCCATGCCCCCACCTCACAGCACCCACAGAGCATTTTATTTATCCTTTCAACAAATATTAGTGAAATATACAGTATGGGTTATGTACTATCTAGGAGCAGGGATATAAGTGGGATAGACAGGATCTCTTATGTCTCAAATCTAATGACTTGTAAACAATATGTATTAAATAAGAAAACATTAGATAGTGGTACATACTCTATTTTAAAAGTTTGCTTGTGTATCTATGTATGTATATATGTATTTAGAGAAGACATATGTGTACTTAGGAGAAGAGTTGACAAGACACGAATATGGTAAACAAGTCAAAGGCAAGAATCAAGAATGACTAACTCCTAATTTCATCTGGTTTTAGAGGAAAGTGTGAGTAATAGACTTTTGAGGAGATAGAGGAAGGTGAGAAAATTTTCTCTTTATAATTAAATAACTTCAGAATCAATGTTGGGTATCCAGCTAAAACTTCCTCAGCCATTTCCATAATCCCCGAGGTTCGGTGGACACTGCAATACTTAACCGCTCTTATTATCTCCCTTCCTCCTCTCTCTTCTCTTCTTTGCTTTCCCTACTTCTAGTTTCTGCTCATTTGTGTGCATAACAAATTTCTTCCTCCTTGGCTTATCCACACTATGAGCTAAACACTAAAGGCTAAATGTTCTTTCCTTCAAGGTAAATTTTAACCAAGCACAGTTCTTGTTCAATGAAGAATTCTAGTAGATCAGCTAATAAGAAAATATATTTTAATTCCCACTAAATAGGAAAGTCTTTTGATTTGCAAAAAAAAATTGAAAATAATTTCAGGAATGATTGGATCATTTTAAAAATTGAAATTAAATAAAAAATAACTTTTTAAATGTTGTCTAAGATATTGACTAAGAATGTTTAAATTACTGGCCAGGTTTGATGGTTATGAAAGTCCATTTGTTTGGAACTTTAAATAAGAAGTTAATTAATTTCAGTGTAGAACCTTGTTGTTCAAATACATTTTTGTAAATATTCTCTCCAACCAAACCAATACCAATTCCACTCCATTTTTTTACAGTCTTTCTCAAATTTTGGTGGCAATTATTACTATTATACTTTAAAGTCTGATAGAGAATTGTATTAATAGTTTAATAATTTATTATTTAATTATAAAAAATTTATGTTTTCCATTTCAGTTATTGTACTGCAACATTATTGCACCTCTTTTTAATATTGATGTGATCACACTATATAACAGAATTCTTTTCCTTTACAACTGTTTTTCTTTTGTAAGAATGCTGCTCTATTAATCATAACTGTGGCAGCTCAATTCTTGGATTGTAGCATAAAATGTAATTTATTAAAATCTGTTCCAAGCAGATCTGAGACAGGGAGTTCAGTATTTATTAATGCCTTCTCCATTTTAGGCTTAGGGAAAGCTGAATTAAATACAGTAAAACTTGTAGCACTGTCTTCACACTCAATTTTTTGAGGCACAAAAAAGTCTCTAGCATCTAAAATTGACTAAAATAAAAATCAGTTTCTGAAGGCTTTTGACATTTTGTGCTTCTTTATCTTCTAGAGAATTGCCTTTATAATTAAGTGCTAAGTCACTATACTGTATTTTCTTGTAGATTGATTCTTTGTGTACGCATTTAATATATATTAAAGAAAAACATACTTTTTTTTCTAGTAGATAATATGGGGAAGATGACAGTTTATTGAGGGTACTAGAGTACATACTTTGTAAGCTATTAATGAAGGAACAGTAAATGTTTTCAAAATAATTAGATGCTCTTCAGAATTCAACTTTTCTGTTTTCAAATGTTTGTGTATTTTTACATAATATAAGAATTGTTAATAGTTTCTGTAGTATTTATTTTAAAAATAAAAAAATAAAAATCTTTAAAGGCATTCCGATATCTCTATTTTAAGGTTTGTGGTGACTTTCTAATGTGTCAAGTGGGTTAGACTAAAACACTCTGAATTCCCTTTCTTCTATGCTTCCTATTAAGGGGGGGCCACAACAGAAATTCTAACAAGATTTGGAGGGTGGAGGGAAGGTAGCAGTCATTTTGTACCATTGTTCCCCATGTGCTGACTCCCCATGTGGCATAGAGGGGCATTTGGACTAGGCATGTGTAGGATGCCTTAATCATCAAGGTCAGCAACAGGAATGTCACAGAATTCAGACAGCCCTTGGGGAAATCCTAGCTCATGTTCCTGAGATTCCAGCCGGCTCATGATCTTCCCTTCCTGACTGCTGCCCTGTGTACCTCAGGCTCTAGCATTAGAAGTGGAAATAGGCTTGTAGGCCATGTTGAAGTAGGTCCCTCCCTTGCCTAATGTGTAAGCCATTTACATGTGTGTGTGTGTGTGTGTGTGTGTGTGTGTGTATTTCCTAGTGGTTGACTCCTGACAGATACAAGGTCTAGACTTTTTTCCTTGCCCATCAAGCATCTCTTGATCTCTCCTAAATGCCTTTTAAGTCTCATACTTATGCACAGTTCTGCACATAACATAAAATTAAGCTGTAATTATCTACCTATCTTTAGAGAAACAGCTAAGAACTTTTGTAACTTCATTAGTCTAGTACTTCTTTACCCCTATACCACCCCTTTGGCATCTATCAAAATACAGTGTGTTGGTGATGGTGGTGGTTGATTTTGTGTGTGTTTGTTTTGTGCTTTAAAAAATTCTATTTACTTCCTTATTTATTTATTTATATTTTCTCACTATAAACAATTTCTTCTTCTGAGTTACACTACTTCCCCACTAAAATACCTTTAGAATGCAGCCCACATAATCTCTTTGTATCACTCTCCATGCAACATTGAACACAGTCACTTGCACATTAAATTCTCAATAAATAACTGTTAGATCAAAGTGAATCTGTCAAAAATGATGGCGGATCTGAGACTTTACCCTATTTCTAAGCTAACAAGTTATTCTGCCTCAGTTTCATAGATGCTGGCAGAAGGCCAAAGACCCCTGGGGTAGAGACAGAGGACTTTATGGCTCATCATACAGCAAGCAGCATGAGCTTCATATTTGCATCCTTACTCTTGCCCCCAAGCCCTAAGGGGTGCCATGAGGAATGGCCCAGATGAATGCTGCACCATCAATGGGTCCATGTCACAGCTGTGGAGTCCTGAGTTTAGGTTTTCCCCAATCTTATTATGGAGGGAGAGAGTTATTGTCACTATTATCCTGGTCAGCAAACAAATGCGCCCACTGGCTCACAGGCAGACACTCCATCAATCCTTTCAGGCTGGTTATTGAGCAAACATCTGTAAAAAGATAGTCCAAGCCAAAATTGTCACAGAATGTGTGAAAAACTGGAAAATCCACCCCCCACCGTGGCATAGAATCATCTGCTGGAAAACAGTAGCTTTTCTTAAACTCAGTGAAATGGCATTTTGAATATCCTTTATATTTAAAATGTTGGTCTGCTTACTTATAATACAGTTTTTGTTTTCTATAGATCTCATCCCCAAATATTTACAGCTTGGGACAAAGTTGCTTCATACTCTATAATTAAGTACCATTGAATCTGGCATGTTATCCTACTTTAAAAGCATATTGCAAATCACATGCTATTAATCTCCATGGAGATAGCTGAGCTGCCAATCACTTCTTAAATTCACAAAAAAAATCAGTGGACTGTGTGGAAGAAATTGGAGCATTTGGGACTAGACAAATCTATATCAAGTTGTTCCTGGGAGATATGGTGACCAAAATAGCTTACTTAAGATGTACATCTAATCTCATTATTTTTCTATGCTAAATTTTATAACCCAGCTACTCCAAGGAGATAAAAGAAATATGGCATTTGTATTGAATGGTTGGAGAAGTAAACTATTTTGAATACATGATTGATAGTTGATTATTAGGAATGAGGTAAATAACATTGGAAAATATATTTCTAAAAAAGCCAAACCATGAAAAATATTTATACACATGTAAATTCTACATACACCAGCAGTTTGAGTTTGAGTTTCCATTTATTTCAAATATAGACTTATATGAAAAACATTAATTTCATCATTTTAGAGGAATTTATGTGTGAAGGGAGATAAAGAAATGAATGCACCCTGAACTAAAAGACCATGTGACTGTATGACATAATCATTATACTACCTTATTTTATCTTTATGTCAGTTTTATTTGATATGCAGGAAATTTATAAAAACCTTTATTTTATTAACATTAAAATGAATTCAGAGAGTTTATGTGTTTTTTCTAAGGTTGTAGAGCTATTAACTGATAGTGTATCTACCAAAGCTCAGCACTTCTTGGCTAGAGTTATTTTTGCTGTTATAAATTCAGATTCATTAATAACATCTATCATTTATTAAACATTGAAACTGTGTCTGGCACTGTGTAAGGAGTTTCCTTGAGTTATCTCATTTAATTTTCATAACATCACTACCAGGTAGGGTTAATTATTATTTTCATTATATTCAATATACAGTATTTTTACAAGGTCACAGAGATAATAAAAGTTTGATCTCAGCCTCAAACCTAGGAATTCCAGAACTAGGAATCTTAACTGAAATGCAATCATAGAAATTAAATAGATATAGCAACCTTTCAGTCACACATAACCATATCATATACGGGGGATCTGAAACACTCTGTCAAACATATTTTTAAGATTTCATCAACCACTAAACCTCAACAGAAACTCATTAAAAATGTAAATTCAAGCATGCTATTTTAGCCAAAAGATTAACCTTAGAGAAAAATATCAACAGAAAATCCTGTCAATAAATAATACTTTCTATCATGTTTGATGAATAAAGTATCATCACGCCATCTCTTTCAAAAGTAATTTTGAAATATGTTAGCAGGTGAAATATTTTCATTTCTACTGAAGAGAGTTAACATCATCTTCACTTTGTACGACATCCAGTGCTCATTTGATCTGGGTGATGATTCAGAGGCAGGAGCTAAGCCTAGGTTCTGTTTATTATTTTCTGCAAATTTCATATTACTCTGTGATATTCTAGAAACAAAACAATTATTATTCATCTCCCACAGGGAAAGCAAAGTGTATATAAAACTGTAGCCAGCCAGCTTCATTCCTACAGCAGCATTTTATAAAACTTTTCTTGCAATTTTGTTAGGAGAGAAAAATAATCAGAATGCATTCAAGTTCAAAATCCTTGAAATCCATCCCACCTACAAATCTAGTAGATTTTGAAGTCACATTTTAAAGCAGTGGGAATTCATAAGAATTTAGTGTGACATGCTGCTAAAAACAAAACAAAACAAAACAAAAACAAGCTACAAAGATTATTTGTATTGGCTTTGTCTTTTCAGAAATAGATAAGACATAACACAGTGTTTACAAAGAGCTGCATCACAAAGACTGAGAAATTAGATCAAATTTAAGGTTAGAGAAAAATAGATTTTTCTAGTTTTCTATTCCTTTCCTTGAGGAAACATTTATGCAGAAATGCAACAGAACACTGTCTTGATATTATTTTTTCCTTCCAAGTTTTAATTTAAATTCCAGTTAGTTAACATACAGTGTAATGTAAGTTTCAGGTGTAGAATTCGGTGATTCATCACTTACGTACAACACCCAGTACTCATCACAAGTGCCCTCCTTAATTCTCATTACCTATTTCACCCATTCCTCCACCACACCCTCCCTCTGGTAACCATCTGTTTGGTCTCTATAGTTAAGAGTCTGTTTCTTGATATTATAAACTCTTAAATATATGTTTGGTAAGCTCAGACATTTTCATGGAAAATAATTTACATTATATGAGAAAAGAAAAGAAACACTCCAATGGCTCCTTTTCCAATTAATCCTTTGGACCAAAGTTGCACTGATTCAGTTACACCACAGCCATTACATACTCTAACTTAATGTTTAAATCTGCATTTTGAATGAGTTTAGTGACAATTTTCAGCATGTTCTTTAGAAATTATGATGTAAATAGAAAATGTCTCATTGGTTTCTCTGAATGAATTCATGGTAAAATATCAAGTAAATAGATTTTATTTATTTTTCTTCTTGTATTCCTAAATGACAAATGGGAGAAATCTCTTACTGTAACACTTCTTAGTTATAAGATGTCCAATGAATCATTCTATAGTGCCATCAGAAAATTCTAATTTTCCTATGGTGCCAATTTTAATAGTTTTATTTGTTTTAGTGATACTTAGTTTTAGGTAGGATAGCTTGAATGTGTAGCTTACTGGAACTAATAGATCCAACTGTGATAAATTTTGTGTTTTGTTAAGAAATAATATTTTTTAAGTTTATTTATTTTTGCAAGAGAGTGAACACATGAGTGGGGGAGGGGCAGAGAGAGAGAGGAGACAGAAGATCCCAAACAGGCTGCTGTGTCAGTGCAGAGACCAGTGCGGGGCTCAAACTCATGAGCCACGAGACCATGACCTGAGCCAAAGTCAAGAGTCAGTGGCTTACGCAACTGAACCACCCAGGTGGCCCAAGAAATAATATTTAAGGGACTGTCAGCATGGAGTTTCTTTGGGATTCTTTCTCCCTCTCTTTCTCTGCCCTTCCCCTGCTCTCTCTCTCAAAATAAATGAATAAACTTAAACAAATAATAAATATCCTAAAAATATACTAAATATACAAAATAATAAATATACTAAAAAATAAAAGTAAACTAAAAAAATAAAAAAATAATATTAAAAAAATTAAATGACTATAAGTGGGATATTCACAATAAAATTCCATTTTTAAGACTCAAAAATCCCAATATATTCTTTTTTAAAATATCCCAATATATTCTAAAAATTGAAATAGTTGATCACATTATCTAATCACAGTGCAGTAAAATCTAAAAGCCACAACAAAAAACATTCTCTTATTCATCTACAAATTATATCAAAACAAAACACAAAACTATCTTTTAAGCAACTCAGGAGTTATAAGGAAAGTTTGATCAAAAAAATTTAAAAAATTTAACATTATGACAATTAAAGCCTAACATATAAAAATGTATTGGGGCAGATAAATAGGGTTCAAAGGAAAATTCATAAATTTAGTACATGTACCCACGGAAGAAAAAAAAAAAGGAAAAATAACTCAGTCATTCAAGACACAACAATAGGAAAGTACAATAAAATTAACAGAAAGTCATAATGAAGAAAATGACCAATGTTAAAGCAAGACTTGAGTTAGACAAATACAGAGGAGAACAAAAAATCAAAACTTCCTTGTCCTTCTTCAGTACTTGGTTGTTTGAAGAGATGATGTCTGCTGTACCATTTTGCAAACATGAGAAAAATCTGAAGACCAGTGAGGTTGGCAGGGCAGAAAGATAAAAGGCTCTGGCTTCTTCATTCACGGAATGCACATTTATTGAATTGTTACTCTGCTATAGGCATGATTCAAAGCTTTGGGAATGAAATGGAAAAAAAATAAAGCTATAAAAATCCTTGTTCTCATGATGTTTACATTTCAGTAATATTCGGGAAGGTCAACCAACCAAGAAAAAAATGTAAGTTAAGTTTACAGTATACAGAAGTATATGGGAAAAATAAAAGAGTTAGGCACCTCAGGAAATATGTGGATGGTAGTGATTTTAAACAGCTTGTTCAGGGTAAGCCTCAATGGGAAGATGATATTTGAATAGACTTGAAGGAATTGAGGGTGTTAGCCACTCAGAGACTTCAGGGAGGTATTTACCAGGGAGCTAGCAATATGATCATATGGTCATACATTTTTGTAGAATTTTCAGAAATTATATTTTTTGATCTTCAATTAGGTAATATTACTGTCTCTTAACTTAATATTCCTCTTCATAATACCCCTGTTTTTGTAGGGTGGTGTCTCATTGTCATAGGCATTTTTGGAAAACCAGCTAAAAAAAACATTGAGCTGGGGATACATTTAATATGATTTACATATGGTATGAGTTCAGTGGTATATATGTATATAATTCTCATTAACTTCCATTTATGGTTAATATATGGCTAGTCATCCCAACAGAATGACTTCTAGAAATAATTCTATTGCTCATGGAACTGATACTTTAAGGGTTGTGACCTAAAAGTGAAGGGCTAGAGACCATATGATGTTATGAATTATGGTGCCCACAATATCGCATTATTGCTCTAGAGTCTAGAGCTTTTGATGTTTATGGTATTTTTCAGCTTGAGAATTATAATTTGTTGTGATTTATTATTTATTCTAATAAAGATTTAATTTTTACCTTATTTTATAGTAATACTTTTGTGTTGTTTTCCTTAACAAGATTTCAGAGTTTATTTACTTACACAGAAAGAGATTAACTCAGAGTGGTCATAGGAGCCAAATCACAGAGGATAGCCTAATAGAAATATACTGCAAGACACATATATAATTTTATAGCATCCAATAGCCACATAAAAAAGTAAAGTAAACCAAATTAATTTAGCAATATATTTTATTTAACCCAATACATGCAAAACATTGTCTTGTAAATATGTAATCAACATAAACTATTAATGTGATATTTTGCACTTTTTTGGCGCATAAGAAGTCTCTCAAGTCCAGAATGTATTTTGTACTTAAAGCATAAGCATAGCATCCTTTGGACCATGCACATACCAAAGTTCAATAGACACATGCAGCTAGTGGCTACTTGTTGCTAGTGGCTACTTGTTGCTAGTGGCTACTGATATGGACAGCACATCATTAGCACATGAAACTTTAATGAAATGGGCAGCAAGTAGAAAGCAGTCAGCAGAGAAGTGACATGATCTGATTTATAGTATAAAAGAATCACTCTGCATTTAAGACTAGACCGTAGAGATATAAAGGTTCAAGTAGACAGAGAGGTTAGAAGGCTATTGCAATAATTTAGCAGGAGAAAGGGTGCCATAGATCAGGATGGTAGTAATGGATCTAATAAAATGTAGTCAGATTCTGTATATATTTTAAAAGTTAAGACATCAAGATTTCACTGATGAGTAAAGTGAGAAAGAAGGGAAACATTTAATGGGAACTGGACAAATGTTAATCTCATTTATTGAATTTAGAAGATCATAATAAAAGCTAGTTTGAATTTTTTGTTTGTTTTTGGGTTGTTGTTTTGGTGATATTTTTGAGCGAGTAAATCAACCAATCTTAACTTTTTATGTAATATTATAAATGTCTCTATTTTATAAGTCATTTTGAGTTGAGTTCCTACTTATAGCTGAAAGTTGAATGCACATATTATGAAAGGTAATATGTTTTCATTTTATTTTTCCAGATTTTTCATATTCTTCTACCCCAGTAAACAAAACATAAACATCATAAGTTAAAAAAAAACACATTTGGATAATGACTGATCCTAAATGTTATATAAATAAGATGTGTATATGCCTGGTTTTACTTGGGCAGCACCAGTTAATGCCTATTTTTGCAGTATAAAAATTGATACTAGCCCCTTTGCTTCTCAAAACCCTTAGTTTGGATAATAAATAACATATTTACAGTATATTATCTGTTACCTGAATATTGTCATGTTACAAACTATCCCCAAACTTAGTGGTTTAAAATAAAACTATGTATTTTTATGCATCTGAGCTCAGTTGAACAGATCTGCTGACTGAGCCAGCTTGGATGTTCTCGGCTGAGCTTGCTTACACTTTTGTGGTCAACTAGCAGGTTTGCAGGTACCTGCTGGTCAAGAATGACCTCAGCAGAGATGACATGTATGTTTCAGTTGGTCTTCCTCTAGCAGTCCATCCCTGGGTTTGTTCTCATGGTCAATTCAGAGTTTTGAGAGGGTAAATGGAAGCATGTAAGCTTAAAACTAGCATGGCATCATTTCACACCAGTGCACTAGCATATTCTTTCAGCTAAACAAAATCACAAAGCCAGTTCAGACTTAATGGGGAAAGGACTAAGAAGTTACAGAGCAAAGGTTGTTAGATATGCTGAAGCCATTATTTTGATGTGTCAGTCAACCAACAAGTAATCAACCAGCAATCAACCAGTCACTTTGCCTCTTCCTTAAGTTGCCTCATTTTTCTTTAGTCAAATACACATGCCTTTTCAAAAAACACACTTCGAAATGATCATTCTTAAAAAATATCTATATGTTCTATAATGCTTTATATTATGGGGTCTCTACAATGAACTCATAGTAACCATTTGACAGACTCACTTTACAAGATTCATTTCCTTTACAGTTTTCTCAAAAATATATTTCCATGAAACTTCCAAATTCCCCTAATTTGTTTTAATGTTTGATATAGATAGAATTCTAGATATATTTTTGTCTGCATATTCTTAAAATGAGTTCTTCCTTCCTTTATGAGTAAGCCTGCTGGGAAAATACCAGATACAACAATCTAACAAACCTTGCCAAAGAGATTATTTGTGTTTTAAAATTCAAATGATCATTATAACCCAATAAGCATTTCCTTGAAAACTACCATATGCTCTTGATTGCAAATAATAATTATGAGTATTCAGGAAGGCCGTATATTGATTTCCATCCCTTCAATAACAGATCTATTGTTTTCTTTTATTATCTAGTTTATGTTCTCATCACTGTTCTTCAATATCATTGTTCTCTATAATTTTATACCATATAATGTCTTCAGTTCAAAAATATAAAATAGTACTTAAGCATCTTCAAATATAATGGTATCAAAACTGTCTACTAAATGAAATAGCCCAGTATAATACATATATATAACATAGTCTTCTAGAGCTGTAATATCACTTTGTTGGAAAACTTGTGTACTAGGACAGACTTCTTTCCGAAGCATCTTATTCCTTTAAAAATAGATTTCTCGGGCACCTGGGTGCATCAGTAGGTTGAGTGTCCGACTTTGGCTCAGGTCATGATCTCACGGTTTGTGAATTTGAGCCCCATGTCGGGCTCTGTGCTGACAGCTCGCCAAGCCTGGAGCCTGCTTCCAATTCGTGACTCCTTTGCTCTCTGCCCCTCCCCAGCTTGTGCTCTGTCTCTTTCTGTTTCTCAAAAATAAATAAATGTAAAAATAAAAAAAGAAAATCCTTTAAAAACAGATTTCTCACTTGTTGCTTACTATGTGGATGCCACCAGGGCCTGTGAAACACAGTCTCTTATGTATAGGGACAGATTATTACAAAATAAAGCCTCTTTATTATTATTCAGAAAACTTGGATAATTTCCACAGCCTCACAAAAATTATTGACTGAAGCTTGCTCAGGGGAAGAACTGTTGCTTCGTATTTCTACAGTGTATTTGGGAATTAAGGAAACTTCATGAACAAAAAAATCTCCATGTTGAAAAATGCCTTGAATAAAGAGATATAGTAATTTTTAATCATCTTCATAAAATAAAATTTTGTAAACTTTCCCAAAATAAGTATATGAGGCTTTTATTTCCTTTGAGCTTTAACAGATATTGTCACATTAAAACAGTATAATTATTTTCCTTGATTTTAAATATTAATAGTTCTTTCTAGATATTTTTATTTTTTTTAAGTAAATGATCCATTAAGCTATTAAACGGTTGTGGAAAACCCATAAAAAGGCCTTCATATAAACACACCCAGAAAAAAGTATCCATTCGGTATGTACCAGTAATCCTTTAGTAAATAGAGGAATGGAATAAATGTACACTTTTTTTGTAAGATATAAGAAGGATGCACAGGAAAATGTCTGTATTGTTCATGGATTCTTTTATAATGAAGCCATCTCTTACAAAGAACAAGAGGCTGAGTCAAAATGACTGCTTATTGCTAATATTCTAGTCATCCAGGCTATGTTACAAAAATTTATCCAGTCAAAGATCACAGTGGTCAAGTAACAATAAGATATTCTTGATATAAGAAATTTGATAGTGCCTAGAAATATGATTCTTTATAAGAAGTATAAATTGTTTTTCAATGTCTACTCAACAATATTGAATTCTACACTTGCTAAATTCCAGTTATGCAATTGTTTTTCATCTCTTACATATCTAATGAACAAAACTGTAAAACATTTTATTAAAGTAATTGATTCCAGACAAGCTATTTGGGTGTGATAGTCAAGTGAGAAAAAAACAGATTTAAACAGGGAAATATATAAAATCCAAATACATGGTTACAAATACATTAACTTTTCTTGCAGGAGTAGCATGGCCCAACACTTGTGAATTAATATTTCATAAAGATAATCATGATTGTTTGCCATAGTCTTAGGAAATCCATCCATGGTAATATTGAATCACTGTTTTCTATTCTATCTCAGGTATTTTGTGTGTATCTCTTCTCTCGTGTGGGAATAAACGACTTCTTTGATCATTTGAGGTCAGTAGAAATTCAAGTTTCTGTATTGCTGTAGTGTACTATAATGAATTTAATTTTTTTGTTATGCTCTAAATTTTAACTTGGGTAGCTGATTTGATGGTCACTTTATACATCTTGATTCTATGTCTTTCAGCCTGCAGTTTGCATTTTCCTACACTCTCTCTGGTCTTAGATTCTAGATCTGTCTAGGCATCCATTGAAACAATGTTTTTTCTTGGCAACTCTTTGACTTCTTGATATGTAGCTTTCCAGCAGAATAACCACCCAGCTAAATCCGGGCCAAGTTGCAGAAAAATTAGCAAATAAATTCTTGTATTTTAAGCCCCCCAAGTTTTAAGATGGTTTATTCTACAAAAGTAAATAACTGACATACTCAATCCCAAACATTTGACTTCAGTGTGGCACTGTCCATTTTAAAGCTCTTCAGATGATTCTAATGTGAAGTTGCTATTGAGAGCAGTAGCCTTAGAAAGTTGAGATCACAGAATATTTATCCAAAGAAATTCTAAGTAAAAATATTTGAACACATTAACTTTTTAATACTAGGAAGTGCAGAGCTTAATATATAATACATGGCTTTGGGACCTATTTCTGAACATAAAAGGCTTTGTGTTAAATATATATTGTCGAATAGAAAAAATAGAGTTGTTACTGGTGTGTGCACAATTTTAGAAACAGATTTATTGAGTTTGCTAAGAACAAACTGGATCACAATTAACTAAGTTGCTTATTTGATGCTTTTAATTGAATTATTAGATAATAATTTTTTGTTATATTACTGGGTTTTGTTAAAATATTAGATCTGCTAATATTTTTTTTAATTTTTAGTGCATTTTGAACAAGAAGTTTATCATTTCCTAGTAAACTAACATTTTCCTAGAGTCCCTTAGTCTATTCCAGTGGGCAAGATATAGAAAAGTTGCAAAAAACAATTATCAAAAGTTTTTTTTCATTGATCCTATCCTATTGAATATGTTTATTAAGGACCATGTTAAAGATAAGTAATAGCTTATTACATTTTCTTAACACTGATACAGCAATAATAGAGATGATAGAAAGAGAAATAAAAATTCAAAAGTTTCTTTTTAATATATATTTAAATTTCTGTTTGCCTTTTTAATTCCTTATTGGTGGTAGTTCTTTCATTACCTCAGGTGAAACCTTAACCAGGTGTCATAAATTTTATCACCTCTCTCATACTGAATAAGTCTGTATCCCTTTCAAGTTACAAAATTAATTTCACTTTATTAATTAAAATGTCCAATCTTATATCATAATCAAAATTCTAAATTTGATTAAAAGTTGAGGCTTTTGGGGGAGCCTGGGTGGCTCAAGTTGGTTAAGTGTCCAACTCTTGATTTTGGCTCAGGTCATGGTCTCACAGTTTGTGAGTTTGAGTTCCACATCAGGTTTGGCTCTGACTGTGTGGAGACTGTGGGATTCCCTCTCTTTTTGCCCCTCCCCTGCTCATTCTTGCATTAAAATAAATAAATAAACTTTAAAAAATGAAGAAAAGTATTTAAAAAAAATTGAAGCTTTGCAATCCCCAGGAGTTTGACATCAACTCATTCTTCTACAAGTATTTTGCCAAGACATTTCAGAAGGCTCCCCCAACACCCATCAAAGGGAATCTCTCATCAGCTATTCACTAAACAAGAATCAAGAGTTTCTATTTTGTTTCTCTTTCCATTATTCCTTCTATCAGAGTGACACCTTCATTTTTTTCTATTAAGATTTAATGCCTCCCCATGAAGTCCCCTTTGACAAGACTTGAGAAACATAATTTTTCCCTCACATAAATGACTCACGTCAGGTCCATTAGAAACATTCATAACCCCTGTTGGGACTCTATTTTCAAGTTTTGTTCCTCCCCCCCAAAAATTGCTACTTCCCTTTTGTTCAATGATATAAGCAGTTAGTCCACCTGTATTTTACTCACTAGACTTCCCAGATGGGAGGGATGTCAGTCCAGAGGACACATTTTATGCTTTTCAAGAATCCCATTACACACCCTGTCCCTAGAATTAAGAGGATCCTCCTCTCATGATCAACTTGATTCTTCAGTAGCCTTGATGTTGCCAAGTGCTTAAGTGTCACGTAGCTGCTTTTCGATAATTTTATGTATATGTTGCATATGGTCCAGCACCTACTTTTGAATATGGTATTACTTAATTTTAACATCCTATCCACTAGTGTGTTTTTTTTATTTTTTCATTTTCTCCTCAACTCCCAGATCTCTAATATTTCTGTGTCTCAGGACTGAATACTTAGGTCTTTGCTTTATTTTTACTCATTCCCTAGATGATTTCATATGGTCTTCCAGCTACATGCTGAGAACTCTCAACATCTTATACCCAGTCTGAGTAGCCAGTCTGAATACCAGACTCACATATCAAAATGTGTAAACAAAATTTTGGTTTGGATGTCTAATAGACATCTCAAAAATAAAATAACCTCAAACCTCTGATTTCACCCACTCTATGTTTCTCCTACAGTCCTTACTTTCTTGATAAAAGACAATTCCATTCTTCTGATTTCTTGGCCTCATATTTTTAGAGTCATCCTTAACTTCTCCTTTCTCAGTTTTCATTACCAAGTTATAACATCCTGTTAGGACTTCCTTACATATTGTTCTAGATTTGGGCTACTACTCCTTACCTCTACTGCCCCCCAGTTGTCTAGACTACCACCATCTCCTACCAAGGTCTCTTAACACCTTCTCCAATCCCTGCCAGTTTCTCCCCATGTCCTTTCCCTCCTACATTTCCTCTATAACATATTATTCATCTATTTGTCCCTAGCCACTAGGATGTGAGCCCCATGACAGCAGGGACTTTATTTTGTTCACAAATTTCACCTGGCTAATAATGCATACTCAGTAACTACTTGTTGAATGAATAACCAAGCCAATTTTAGTTATCAATAAGTAGTTATTACTTTCTCGGTCCTTTTGATTAGCCTTTATGTGGAATGGTCTTATTCTTGTAAGACTCTAATAAGCCAGTTTGACTCTGGCTAACACAAATGTATCCATTATCTTGCATCTATTCAGAGCAAGATAAACCCTTGAGAATATTCTTTATTTTAATGTAAACATTACCAAAGTGTACTACATAACACCTAGTAACCTGGGTGGTTAAGGATGCTATTGTGAAGCACATTCCTTTACATTTATAATCTGTAGTATTTTCCCTAAGTGTTAGTGATTGTTTTTTTGTTGGTTTGCTTGTTTGTTTTTTGTTTTTAGTTGATTTTTGTTTTTTGGGTGCCTTTTTTTTTTGTTTATTTTTTCACTCTTTTTAAGCTCTGACACTAAGGTATACAGTATTTTCATTATAAGATGTCCTTCTGACTGCTAAATCTTACTAATCAGTCAGTCATGCTGTTTTCTTATGGAGCCGTAAAAGTCTTAGAAAAACCTTGTGTTTCATGTTTGGGCATTTCTTTCTTCACAAGCTGGTGGAGGACAGGGGTTGGAGAATGAAGCAATGAGACTAGGCGAATAATGTTATCCTTGGGCTATAGTTCCAATTTCAAATAAACAGAGACATTCAGAGTAGAATGTGGGTTTACTTCTGAAAAAGAGGCACTAAAAATACAAATTCTTACACTAAACAAAGCAGTGAAACAGCTGGTGTGTACTGGCATATTTAGCTGTGCTTACCCTAGCACTCTGTGTATCTGCCTACAACATGGTTTATCGCAATGTCCGACCCTCTGTCATGTTTGTCAGTCTCCCCATTATAGACAGGCTCTCATTTCTTTTTGTATCAGCAATAAAAAGAAGCATGCTTGATCCACGGTAACCACTATGTTGAACTTTTTGGTGTTAATTAAATTTACTGCCATATTCTGACAAATGACTAACGCTTTTTAACATTTGCTATGATGATTTTAGGGTTTTCTCTTTTGGAATTATCTTGTAAAATATTTTGCTGCCCTAAAAATGGGTTGTTTTATCTTTTATGCTTTTTAGCGTCTTTTTATTTTTTCAATAATAGGCGTGGATTACTTTTGTAATTCAAATGTAAGGTTAAGAAAAAGCTAAAAATCATTCCTATTACCTCATTATCTTACTTAATATTTGTTCTGAAATGGCATTCTATAGCCAATATTTACTGAGTACCTAGTATTTATAGGTTCCTATATTTGATACTTTGAGAAATACTAAAAGAAGCAGAACATATAGGTATATGTTATCCCTAGCCAACATGGTCTGGAACTCATCTGAAAGATGTGTCTGTTTGTGTATGGAGGATGGTGATGGGGAGGGGCGGGTGTGCACTGAGTGGGAGAAAAGAAGAGCTATCTTTAATAACTTTTCTCATGGTGGAAATAGTGACCCCATAGTACGCTTCTGTTACACTTCTTATATTGTTTGGCATGTTGATAAACAAGTCCTTTACTATTTATAAAAATAAAATAGAAAAAATACATTATGGGTTTCTAAGCAAAAGTATTTAAGCAGAGGATTTGTAGATATTGTTTGTAGGTGTGTACCAATCTCTAGAACTGGATTCTTTGCTTAAGAACAATACATAATAGGCACAATCTGCTCATCCCATCTGTTGTCCGTGAGAGGAAAATCCATTACATGTAGTAATCAGGATGATCAGATTAGAAGTTGAGAATTTTCCAGTGCCTTCCCATCATATCAGGAAATATAAAACAAATCAGGCTGAAAGACAATGTGCTTAATTAGAGCTAATGTAGTAGGCGGTAGAATCTGGGGTGTTGTTTAAATGCTTTTCTTGATGGGCCATCAGGGCAGCTTGAAATGCATAAGAATGGGAAAGATGTCTATGAACCACTGAGTGTTGTAAGCAAGGTTGAAATTGAGCAAACAACTTAAATAATTGAAACATGGAACAAAGCTGATGATTTGGAGCCCAATAATTTGAATTAATAGCAGAAGAAAATAATTTTGGAAGGGGTTGGCATAATTAAAAGATGCCAAAGGGTTGGATTAGCAAAATTTAGACTGGATATTTGACTCTCAGGATTTAGAAAGGATGGCAAATCTTCATAGATGTCGGTAAAGAAGAGGTCAATTAAACTGATGTTATAAACTGATTAAAAATCATTTCAGATTAAGGGAATTAATTCTTATATCATGCCTGGCTTGAAAACTGGCTGCTTGTAAAAAATGTGCACCAGTTTAAACAGAACATCTGTGAAACTTTTGTGAGAGGGAATCTCTGAATCAATTCCTGTTTTCCGTTCAGGAAGTTTATTTACTATGCTCACTGATATTGCTACTTTTTCAGAAAAATATCACATCTTTGTGCCCATAGTAGATCAGTGTGAAGTGTTTCATTGCGTTTTTTAATCTGAAGATGGAATGTAATTTTTTCTGACCTTTTCAAATATATTTTTCTTCCTTGTTAAATACCTAAAGGCAACAGGAATTGAAGCACAACAAATTGAGAACTTAACTCAAATTTCCACTGTAATATATTGCTATTTTAATAGAAATTGAGATTTTCTGAATCTGGAGACTTCTATAGTTTTATTTTTGCTTTTTTCCCTTTTGGTTTTTATACTAGCTCTAAAATTACATATATATGTAAAGCCTCTTTTACTATGTAAGGTAATATATTCACACATTCTGGGGATTAGGACATGGATAAGTTTGGGGATTCATTAGTCTGTTTAACACAGCTACTTAAAGATGTGATGGCAGTGACCAATCAACTTCTAGGTCCAAGTTTTACAAAACTACTTTCAGAGTCTGACTGTTGACCTCACCTTACTGTATTAACTATATCTTGGATCCTAATCTCTGATGAATGGCAAGTAACCTGGACAGTCTTGTACTATTAATTCTGCTGTTCTTGGCTTCTCACATTTTGGGGATCATGTGGCTAAGCTAGCAGGAAGAGAAAGATACTGTCACAAAACAATGAATCTGCACATAAATGTCACAATATAAATATGAAGACACATTTATGACTTTATACAGTGTTGTAGCCCAAAAAGACTCCAGAAGAGACAAGAGAATTCTCTGTCCATATGGTCATTTGCTTACTCATTATGCCCTGGGTTTAGTATCTTTTTCTGCCTAGTCTCTCTTAACATGAATTTGGCTCTATATGCCCCCCCCCCCTTTATTGCTCTTCTTATGCAGAAATCCAAACATCTCTAGCAAATTTCCATAAATAAACTGTCTTCACTGGCAAAACTTGGAAGAGACAGTTATGAGTCTATGCTGGCCCTGAGAATTATGTTTACCCACCATTACTTTAGTCATAAAATATGTCCAGGCTGCCTTATAGATGCTACTGCATAAGACTCCTCCTTAGAGAGAGAAGCCGACCGTTGGAAGTAAAGGAAAAATGGCAGAAGTTTTTGATAGTCTATGTGCAAAGTACATTCTGATTGTCAAGTATAAAACCCACTTTTTTCAGTTAGTTTGCAGAAGCCCTGAAAAGCTGCAGAGATAGGAACTCAAATCTGGTAAGGATATGAAGCTCATATACTTTTTCATAGAACAATTGAAAGTGATCATCTTACTTAACAATTTGATGGAAAGTGTCCACAGGAATATAGAAGCTGAGGATGACTAAAGTCTGTGCAATGTTGGGAAGAGGAGCTGTCATTAAAAAGAAGATTACAAAATATTTTTTGTAAATTTTACATAAATATGATCATGTCAAATATTGATAGAGCCTTTCTTGGAAGGAAGGAGTCTACAGAAAGTGAGGGGCTCTGAAGCTTAAACTCCATAAATTTAGCCATTGGCTTATCACTGGATGTCCATCTCCCATTTATATGAAGTTATTCATGTAATGCATGAAATTATTCCCTTGCTTGCTTAGTATATAGTGGAAATTAATAAATATTTATTCCATAGGGCACCCTTATTTGGCTATATCCAATGCAAGGCACTCAGAAAGAAGAGAAAATTATTTTTTTCTGAACAGCGAGCCATATTTACCCCAATATGTCTCTTTTTTGGAAGAAGTGTTATCATTTATGAGTCATCTCTTCTCCCAGCAATGTTACTTGTAACTTAACCCAGAAAGTAGTATCCTCCCTTTATGAAATCAGATGTATTCTTGAATAAAGGACATTAGTGGGATACTTGGATGCTTGAAAGAGAATATTAAAGTTACTCTAAAAGTAAGACCATTCCAGATATAAGAATAAAGTAACTTGTCTTGCTAAGATAGTAAAGTGAGGGGAGATAAACATTTTTTTGGAGTTTTGAGTATGGAAATTTCAATAATCATCAATGTAGTCAGATCTTTTTTTTTATTTTAAGAAATTTGTCCATGTCATTTAACTTTCAAAATTAACTGACATAAAATTATAGAAGAGACAATAGAAACTGAGGTGACTAGAATTTATGTCCAGAAGTGGCACACCTTTCCTGCCAGGCCCATAGTATGGGGAGCTGAGACCCTCTAGTCAGTTGGGATGGTTTCAGATTACTTCAGGGTGGGCTGGTTGCAGTTACCTCATGATTTGTGTGGGGTGCTGGTAGATTTTCTTGGGGCATCTCTCTAGTCTCAGACAGAAGTATCATGGGGGAAAGGGGTTGCACACCATTCTTGTGCTCCTTCCCAACCAGTGGACTGACCAGGCTTGTTTTTCTGGGAGTCAGGTAACTCATGGATTTGCCTGGTAGAGAAACCATATACAGAATCAAATATGCAGTTGCCATCTTTATCTGAGGAAGTTTGTGAAAATCTGTCAGTCTTCAATGACCCACCTGGTTTTCACAGGAGCCAAAGAGACTAGTAAGATGAGTAATGATTAGAACTGCCAATCTGCCACTATCCAGGGCTTCATGTAATTACTAACTCCCCAATCTCCTCCATGATTGTGGTATTGCCTGTGGTTTACTCTGAGAAAGGAGTAGTTCCAAGGACAAATAATTGGTTCTTTCTTTCCTAATAACCTTCACTCCTAGGTTCAGAAAATCAAAGTGGAGAGTTCTACCAGGTGCTAATATATCTATTTCCATTCTACATTCTGGAACTGGAAAATAAGTATGGAATGAGTCTATTGTTCCAGTGAACAAACTGTTAAATGTGTGCCAAAACATTTTCTATCTCCAGACCTCCAAAGCTCCTACACCCACTGCTGATGGGTGGGCCACATAGCATTTCTGGTCCTTGGGAAGTAGCATATATTCAGAGACCTTATATAAAAGTCCCCATAAATCACAGTATTTTTTTTTTTCTAGAGTATGGTCACGCTGGCAAATGTCTGCAGCTTTGGGAACATTTGAGGAAAGCTGGGCCTGGGGGAAGAGGATGCATGGCACACATCTGAAACTCACCCAAAGTCATTCTCCATAAGGCTCCGGGGTTACACTGTCTCTCTCAGTCTAGGGGCTCAGAGTCCAACACTTAAGAATAAGACTTGTAGCTAGAAAAAGACCATGACTCTTCATTGTGGCAACTACTAAATCTGGATTTTTTTTTCTCAGTAGACTGCTCGACAATTTCATTTCTAGCCACACCTGATCAACTATCCATTACCACATATCCTCTAATTGCCATCTTGTCTCCGTGGCTTCCTGTGTGAATGACATGTACTCTGTCTCTGCTGGTTGAGGCATCTGCTCCTGTCACTCTTTACCATCTCCTACCATCATCCCCTATAATGAGAGACAGCCCCCATGGAGATCTTCAAGTTTGCTGGTGCCTCCCTTGCCAATATATTCTGAATGTTTTTGATAAAGTGAGTGAACTCCTATCTCTCCCAGCAAGCATAGTTAGGGGTGGCTAAGCAGATTGCACACCGCGGATCCATTTTAACATTCCTGCTTCCTTATGTCTTCTGACTTCTTCCTGCCGTTCCCAACATTATACCAACAAAATTTCAGCATTTGACCTCATTGATCTGATACAAGATCCAGAATATCAACACCTCTTTAAATCACAAATCCTTAGTGTATACATTCATGTGTGTGAATTCAGTCCAGTTAAGACCTTCATGTTATCTTTTTGCTCTACTGCTGTTAAAGCTTATTCCCAAACACACTGCTCAGGCTTTTTCTGACACAGATTGGCAGGGTCATGTAAACTTTCAGTGTGTAATCTCTCTCCTGTAAGAAAGTCCTTGGAACTTTCCATTCTGGCTATTCAAATTTTTTTTAATGTTTATTTATTTTTGATACAGAAATAGAGCACGAGCAAGGGAGGGGTAGAGAGAGAGGGAGACACAGAATCCCGAGCAGGGTCCAGGCTCTGAGCTGTCAGCACAGAGCCCAATGCAGGGCTGGAACTCTTGAACCACAAGATCATGACCTGAGCGAAGTCAGATAGATGTTTAACCGACTGAGCCACCCAGGTGCCCCTATTCTGGCTATTTTAAAATCTTAGATTTACCTCTATTTTGGGCTCCCACCAACACATATCAGCAAAGTCAAAAATTCTTTTATGTATTGATCACCTTCTCCCTGAGCAAAGGAAGAATGAATCTGTAGGGACAAACAACAAGCTAACAATACATTACAAAACAAGCAAGAAAAGTCACTGGGAGTTATAGATATATGCGTGTTATTTTAATTACAGCGATGGTTTTAGGATCATACGTATGTCACGACTCATGAAACTGTACACTTTAAGGGTGTCTATGGGGTTTTTGTTATATAATTATACTTCAATAAGTTTCATATACCTAAGAAGCTGAGCACCATGTACCACATTAAAACCTCTTTTCAAAAATAAAAATCAGTAAACAAATCTTCACCAAATGCCTATTATTTTCCTTACTTTCCCTTTCTCTAGAGTACTTTCTAAAAAATTTCTAGAGTCATCTCCCTTTTTCTAGAGGACTTTTTAGAGAATCTCTCCATTACACTGTACTGCTATGTGGCCTGAGGGTGATATTCCTTTTTATTGCTAATCAGCAGTTAAAACAGAACCTTCTCTGCTCTTATTCCCTGCAATATACATCCCAGGATAACTGTCTACTCCTCATCCAGAGAAATAAGCCCAAAGGTCACTTCCTTAGACACTAAGAGATCAGTGTTCAGTGACACTGAAGTTCAGCATTAGCCTTCCCGCCCTAGTATAAATACCTACAATGTATAGTTTCATGCTGGCCCCAGCAGCACAGTTACTGACTGGGAGGCCTTTTAATTTCTGGATTTCTGAAATGATTGCTAACTCTGCCTCTCTACCATCCTGCTCAAGGATTGGCTGTCAATTAAGATCGTGCAGGAATGAAGACAAACTTAACACCTTAATGTAAAATGTTTGAAACAACTAATTTAGTATGTTTTTATTTGTCTATGAGAAGAAATTCTTCTATCCCCTACTTTTTTCAAAATGGTATCCTGTATAATTTCATAAATGTTTCTGTGATAAAACACCTATAAATTTTGGAAAAATAAGATTAGCATAATTTTGCATGTAGAGTTGTACTTGTGAGATAATAAAATAAATTCTTAAAAGCAAAAGAAAAACAAACAAATAAGAAAACATGGTTCCTTTTTAAATTGGATGGGTTTTTATGTTTAAAATGGCTCAGAAACATTTAAAATTAATAGCCACTGGAAAGAAGTTGTAGTTTTAGGAACAGAGAAACTTTTTTTTCCTAACTCTATAATTTAAAAAAAAAAGTTTTTTGGTTTTCTTTGGCCTTAATTTCTTCCCTTTTATCTTCCTAGCTTATAATCCTGAAGGTTTTTAAATATAGTAATGTTTATTAGTCCTGTGATTAATTTGTGGAAGTAGAAACCTTACTCCTTTTATAAGGCAATGGGGGGGGTAGAAGAAAGGATTTATGTAGAAAGAAAGAAAGAAAGAAAGAAAGAAAGAAAGAAAGAAAGAAAGAAAAGAAGGAATAAAGAAGAGAGCCAACCTGCTTCCTACTCTGCTTTCCATATAAATGCCATAGAAGCAAACATCAGTAATAATAAAATCCAATGTGTATGATGTGTAGGGATACTGAGGTAGGAAATGGGGATATAATTAAACTTAGTACCACTGTTGTCTTACCTGAAAAATGGGGATAAAAATACTTTCATTGCCTAGTTCATAAAACTGTGAATTTCTTGAATCAAGACAGAAAAATGTATGTACTCTGAAAATATTGACAGTCTAAACAGTAATGGTTGTAACTCTGCCAGCATCTCCCTAATTCTGACATACTATCCTGAAAGCTTAGTGGATTTTTTGGTTCATGACTTTATAGGTCTACAATGTACAAGGCAAAAATATACACTATTTTAGAGGAATATATGTATATACTTTTAAAATATGATGTTAGGCTCATATTTTCCATTTCAAAAACACGTTTTCATTTAGAAATATTTTGCATCCAACGGAATGTTGTAGCTTTTCTTACTGATCTGCCAAATTTGGTGTGCAAATAATTCATCTGAGAAACCAATTTTAAATGTTCATCCTTCAAGTGATTCTAATTCTGAGTAAGATTTTAAAATATGCCAATTTTAACAATTACTCTATGATTCTGATAGATGTGGTCTATGGGCCATGCTTTGAGTAACACTCTGAGTTGGAGAAAGAGTCTTACCTAATATTTACTATTCCAGTACAAACATTTAGGTATGTCTTAGAGCTGGGTGTTTCATCTCCTTCCAGAGCATACTCTGTCTATGTTCTTATGTGTTTCCAAAAAGTGTATGCAGAAGAGAGTAAAATTTTGTCCTTTTAATGAACTTGATAGGAAAATAATAATCAAGAAAGGGAGAGAAAAAGAAGTGGAGAAGAAAAAACGAAATAGTATTAGTTACATGACATTTGGCATACAGGGACTATGCAGGCTATTACCTTCAAAAGATAGCATTCTGCATATTTATAACTATATACTGACTTGTTTTACAATACATTTCTTAAAATATGCATTAGTAATAAAATGTTCACATTGATTAAAGAGACAAAACTCTAATTATGCAAGTCTATTTTATAAAGATTTAGCATCCAGGATTCTTGCGTGCCTGGATTATAACTGTGTCTTGCAAATCAGTTAAAGTGAAATATAAAGTTGTGTATAGGAGAAATAGAACTATCCTAGAGATCATTAGTGGCAGCCCTAAAATCTATTGGAAAATCAATGTATAACCAGTAAAATGAGTAAAGAAGGTCTATATTATTTTGTTGGCTATAATTGGTACAATCTTATAGCTAGCAACAACTGAAAATTTTTAACTTGGATAAAATTATACTAATGCTTATTTCTAGAAGTCTTGTAAGAGTGGTCTGCAATCAAATAAAAATATGTAAACCACTTAATATGGCTAAGACACTGTACACCTTGTGTAAAGGCTATTAAATGAGTAAAAGGCTATTAAAGATGGGATACAGTCTTCCAAGCTTAAAGATTAGCTCTTAAATGGATAAAGGAGAAAGAAGCCAGCATGTGATCAAGTCAGACTGGTTCAGTGGCTGGGACAGAGAACATGGAAGAGAGAGAGGGCTAGTGGACACAAGAAAAATACACATGAGCTCACTTAGACTTCTATTCCAAATTAATGTTCCTTATTATTACATTTTATCAGGATTAAGGCATTAGCCTTAAATCAGCTATTCAACCCAGATAGATTATCAAATAAATTAACTAGATACATTTATAGTATAATTAACTACTTATCCCATTACCTTTCACAGTGAAATCAAGCCTACAACTCAACAACTAATTAAATAGGATTAGTCTTTTCAGGGGAGACACATCATATTTTTCTTTCTCCTTGGAATTAATGAAACTTCCCATTCAACAATGTGTATTTCATCACCAAAGTCTCAAATTCCCACTGGGCAGCAAGATATTAGTATTTGAATATTTATAATGATGCTGAAGTATAGTCAGTGATTGTGTTTTCTGTGATGAAAATTATTGTAAGAACAACCTTTTTTATGAATTATAAGTTTTCTGGTTATTACTGGGACCCTTAGGGGGAAAATTCCATTAAAGCAAATCAAATTAATAAACGTGCATCTAGCCACACCATCCGCATTCATCATTTCAAAATTATAATATCATTCACCTTCTATGGTAGAAATGCAGTTATTGTTATAGATCATCATTACAAGATCAATGTCTCTAGCTTCAAAAATATATTTGTCTCTTTTGGCTTCGAATTAATCTGCTAACAGGAGTCTGGTATTAATTCAATGTATTAGTATGAAAATATGTCCATGAATATTCATTAATGAGCATCAACTTCTCAATTTAGACAGTTAGCTTTTTAGTATAGTTTCATTTATTTTGCTTGGCCACTATCTGTTATTACTTTGCATTTACACAGCCGCTTTCCTCCAAGGAGCCTAAAGTACTGTAGTTTAATTGTCCAAAAGAAATGGTGTCAGGGTAGAAGGAAGGGAGGTAGAAAAATGTGTTTCCTGATTGTCTTAGGGAATTGGGAGATACTTAATTTTAACTCTGGCTTGAAGCCCAGGCAGTGAGGCTGTGTCTACACAAGTGAGGTTGTGTTCAAGACTTCTAAATTTTGCTTTCCTGAGTGCATGTACATGGAGTCCCATTTCAAGAATTCACAACATTATTGTCTAAGCCAGTAGATCTCAACTTGGGACAGAGTTCCCTTCGCTCCATCCTCCCCCACCCTGGCGAAGTTTGGCAATGTCCAGAGTTATTAAGGGCGTGAAAAGAGTGTGCTACTGGCATCTTGTGGATTGAGGCCAAGGATGCTTCTAAAATTCCTACAATGCATGGGACAACTCTTATGAAAAGAATTATCCAACCCCAAATATCAATAGTGCCAGGATTAGAAACCCTGATAAGACTTAATACTGCATATAGACTTGATTTGTCTGGAGTTTATTTAAAAATTAGTAAATAATAATAGTAGATGCCAAGTATAATTCTGATTTTAGTGAAACCTCATTTGTTAATAGGTAGAATTTTCAGACATGGTGTAATTTATATCTTTAATTCATCTCAGAAACAAAATAAATTTAGACCCTAGATTCCTGTCCTGTACCTAAAATTTTCCAATTCCCATTTTGTCTGGGGTGTCTGAAAACCTCTCTACTTTTTTCTGGAGTCAGGTTAAGTTTCTATGTGATGTGCTCAAAGTTAACCCATGCAAACGCCAGGGGGTCTCTTCCTTCCAGTGAACAAAACTGACTCCAATTATTGTCCTTTTTTTTCCCCCTTCAGAGAAATCCAGAACCTTCCTTAGTAAGTCCAAGAAGAGAAATGCCTAGAACTGAAAATTTTTAAGGAAAGAATATTGCCTAGACATGTACTTTTGATATACATAATTACTTTGGAGTAATCATGCAATTATGGAATAGTTAGTAGAAACTATTAGTTAGTCAGTAACATGGCTGAGAGTACCTTAAGTCTTTTAGTATTCTTAGTATAATACTTACACATAGTACTAAATATAGTACAATATAATGCAAATTTTAAAAAGCACAGTTTACATTTTACTCTTGTCCTTATCTTGCTAAGGTACTTTGTGGTTTCCTCCAAATTTCTCCACTCCTAGGGTTAGTTACCTTATAATTGATCACCAAAATGGGATATTTTGGATAGTGCAAAAGGGAACATTAATAAGTACTCTGTCAGTCAGGTACTGTTAAATCAGGTAACTCAGAATTGTTTCCAACAAACTGTGATATTTGGTTATACCAACTACAGATAGCTCAGGTAATTTACCCACTGGCATCTGTGATTTTCTTCCCTGTTCTCTGAGATCACTCTTAATATCAGAGTTTTCTAAACTATGCTGGTCCCTGTACTGAGAACAATTTCTCAATATCATTAGAGAATTCACTGGGCACTCACCTTTTCTAGATGTTATCATGGTTTTCTCTATTTCCTCTGGGTAACCACCAATTCCTACTGTATACAGGCTCTGTCACTGTCATTACAGTACTCTGGAGTCCTTGTGAAGCCAAATATTCAGAGTCAAGTGTTTAAAAATAGGGAAAAATTTTTCTGAAGTCAAGTCCAAAGCACACTGATCTTCTAGCTTTGACTAGAATTTTATTAAACTATTTCTGAAAAGATGTGACAAATGTGTTTCAATTTGTGGGTGCATAGAATTTAATTTAATTTTCAAATGTTATTATTTGTAACATAGAGTATATGAGTACAAGACAGGTGCTGCTTTTCTTCTAGCACCTTCAGATTTTTCATGCAATGTATCATATATACATCAAACATATATATGTCTAGGCTGATAGAAAATTCTGATGGAATTATCATATGCTTTCTCCTGCAAAAATAAGACTTTTAAAAAAAACTGATTAAGCTTATAGCCCATGACAACTTCTCTTAGATGTTCTCCAACTCCAAGAAACTCCTTAGTTCCTTATGTAAATAGGATTCCTATAGACTCATCCAACCAATATGTGAACATGCCCAGAAAGATTGAGGTTCACACAATTTAGAATTAATCTAGGATTTATTGACTTATTAGAAAAAAAAAGAACAAGTATTTTATTTATTTATTTATTTTAATGTTTATTTTTGAGAGAGAGAGAGAGATAGAAAGAGAGAGAAAGAGTATGAGTTGGGGAGGGGCAGAGAGTCAGAGACACAGAATCCAAAGCAGACTCTAAGATCTGAGCTGTCAGCACAAATCCCAACACAGGGCTTGAACCCACAAACTGTGGGATCATGACCTGAGCTGAAGTTGGACACTGAGCCAACCAGCTGAGCCACCCAGGCGCCCCAACAAGTGTATTATTTTAGAAGTAAAGTGAAAATAAAGAAAGCAGCTGGCAAATAATTTCTAATCATCCATAAGTAAAATATCTAGTTGTAAATGTGGCTGATTTTTATTTTTCTACATACTTCAATCTTGTTCATATGCAGGACTCTCCAGTCATCTTTTCTTACGTCAATTTTTTAAAAGCATAAAAGCTAAAACTATTTATGCTCACTTGGTTATTTTGAATATCCATATGTTATGGACTGACACATCCCCTCCCCCCAAATTCATATGTTGAAGCCGTCACCCCAGTGTGACTGCATTTGGAGGTAGGGCCTTTAAGGAGAAAGGATCTAGCCTATTTTCCTATATTATGTAGCAAAATATCATCAGTAGGTGACTGTCAATTATTTTTTTAAGAGAAGGATGTTTTCTTGAGTGTAAATGACTCTTTACTACACTATTTCCATCATCCTTTGCCATGGTTTTTAAATACCAAGTTAACCTAATAACTGAAGTATAGCATGCACTTTCCATAAGTGCAGCATTATTTATCTGATACATTTATCTAATTTGCCTTGTTCAATCTTATGTACACTTTACAATGTTTAAGGATTTTAAAATGGTTTTAGATAATTAACATTTTGGTAATGCTATTGGCTTCTGATAGAAATGTCTCCAATGACTTAATGATATCTGGCTGACTGCTTAAATTTCTAATTACATATTCTTTGGGGTATATAGGTAGATCAGTGCTTAAAATCTAGTTTATTCATCTAATTATTTCTTTTTTAAAAGAAGTACTCTATTGGGAAGCTATGTAGCATATGCATTAGATCTCCATTATCTTTCTCCAGGTAGGGCATTCCTCACTAATGATTGAATTATGCTTAAGCTCTTGGACTGTAGCATTCTATTGCTATATGATAAGGCCAGTTCACTTTCCTGTGATGGTAAAGAGGTATTGGACTGCTGTAAAATTCTTTCAGAGCATTTGAAAATGCCCTTTTCTATACAGGCTGGGAAAGAGCAAAAGGAAGGATGAAATAGGAACAAGGATGAAAAATAATCTCTCTTAGTTTGATGCCCATTGCAACTGATGAGGCAGCATTGCTAATGAGCCCCTTAGAGGTGGCGCAACTGAGGTATATTAAAAATCAAGGCCGAAGCACACTGATCTTCTAGCTTTGACTAGAATTTTATTAAACCTTTTCTGACAAGATGTGACAAATGTGTCTCAGTTTGTGGTTGCATAGAATTTAACTTCCACAAGTTAGGATATCATCAAGAGTAATGGAGTTGGGGGTTTGAAGAGCAATGATAACAATAGTTATCATTAATTAAAGGCCTCCTACATGCCAGGTACTGTAGTAGCCACTTTATGGTATCCTTACAGTGAATATTGCCACCACATCTAGGAAGTAGAAATTATAACACTTTTAAACATAAAGAAGCCGATACAAAAAGAGAAATTAATTGCTCTAAGGTTGACTTAGGTGAAAATGTTAAGATTTGAACCCACATGTTTTCTAGTTGGGAGATTCCTTTAATTCAGTCAATAAACATTTACTGAGCACCAAATAAAATTATGTCTCTAGTTATACAATTGTGAATAAGTTAAAGACTTTGTTCTCAGAAATCTGCTTTCTAGAGCAATGCTTTTTTCTCCAAAACTGGGAAAGTAATAATTGAAGAAGGAAGAAAGCTTCTAGTCCCCTCAGAGTTATGAGAAACCTAAGGAAACCTAAGGAAGTCTCTGTGTCTGATTTTATTTATATATATATATATATATATATACACACACACACGTATGTATATACATGTACATATATGTATATATACATATATATGTATATATACGCGTGTGTATATGTGTGTGTTTACATATATTCACACATACATCATTCAGAAGTATATATTCAGAAGTATGCTATTGAAATACTAATAACTTACAAATGCTAATAAGTTATTTATCAGGGATAACTCATTATCTGTTGATATCATACCTGGTTTATTAAGTTTTAGATATACCTGGCTCTCTTATAAGGAAATGACACAAGAGCTACAGTACTGTTAAAATTGTCTTAGTGTGAAATCTGTGATGAGTAAAGCCCTTTATTATCTAGCACTTGTCTTATTCCCTAACCTTATTTCTACTCCCTCTTCTATAGATACCCTCCTATTCTTGCAATTCTGAACTACTTTAATCCTCAAACTGCCTTATTTATTGCTTCATGCCTTACTCAATCTGCTCCCTTGCTCTGGAGTAAGCAAATCATATACATCACAGCCTGGAAACATTTCCAGTCTGATCTAAAGGCTTACTTCCTCTAAAACATCTTTGATCTTTACATGACTTTGTGCCATCTTGGTTTAATTTTTTTTCTTTGCATTCCTATTATACTCTTTGCAGACTTCATCAAGAATATTTAGGCTATTGGGGCAACTGAGTGGCTCAGTTGGTTAAGCTTATGACTCTTGATTCCAACTCAGGTCATGATCTCACAGCTCCTGAGATTGAGCCCCATGTAGGATTCTGCACTGACAGCACTGTGCCTAATTGGGATTCTCTCTCTCCCTCTTTCTCTCTGACCTTTCCCCACTTGCACACCTCTCTCTCTCTCTCTCTCTCTCTCTCTCAAAATATATAAACAAACAAACAAAAAGAATATTTAGGCTATTGGTATTCACTTGCATCTCCTCCTCACGTAACTATTAGATCTTTAAGGTTAGCTATTGCCACAATAGTACAAAACAAACTATCTCAAAACTCATTAGCCTCTAATAAAATTTTCTTTCCTTCTGAAAAGGAAAATAAAATGAGTGGTTGAACCTACATATTCTCTCACAGTTTGTAAACATTCCATTGTTCAGCCAACAATTAATATTATGAAAGTTTATAAACTCTTATTTAGAAGAGGTAAAGTAATTTTTAATTGTTGTTTTGCTTTAGATGCTCTATTCTACTTTTATTATTTTTATAATAGCCTTTACCATAATTAAATATTGAATTATATAAGCATGTTTTCTGTGTTTATTAGTTAATTACTTGAGTATTCTCCTTTAGTCCAGTATGTGATGAATTATGCCTATTGATTTCCTAGTGTTAAAACAGTTATATTACTGGGATAAATCCACATTTATCAGGACACATTTCCTTTATTATTACTAGAACTATTATTATTAATATTATTTCTTGATATATGGATCAATATGGTTACATTTTATTTAGAAATTTTTCATTGTGCTTACAAGGATTATTGGCTTTTTAAAAATTTATAGATTTTATTTTTTAGAACAGTTCTAGGTTCACAACAAAATTAAGAAAAAACACTAAGAGTTCCCACTGCTCACACACACATACAGTGTCCTCCATCATGAACATCCCAAGCCAGAATGGTACCCTTGTGAGAATTGAGAAAGCCTATATTGATGCATTATAATCACTCAAAGTCCATAGTTTACATTAGGGTTTACTCTTGGTGTTGTATACATTCTACAGGTTTGAGCAAATGTAAAATTACAGGTATCCATCATCCAAGTCTTATACAAAACAACTTTGTTCCCCTAAATTTCCCTGTACTACCTATTCATTCCTCCACTCCTTCAAACTTTTGGCAACCTCTGATCTTTTTACTATCTCCATAGTTTTGTCTTTTCCACAACATCATCTAATTGGAATCATACAAGATGTAGCCTATTTAGATTGGCTTCGTTTATTTGGTGATACGAATTTAAAGTTCCTCCATGCTTTTCATGAGTTGATAGCTCATTTCTTTTCAGCACTGAATAATAATCCATTGTCTGGATATACTGCAGCTTATTTATCCATTCACCTATCGAAGGTCATTTGGGTTGCTTCCCAGTTATTTCCAAGTATTAATAAAGCTTCTGTAACAACCACTTGTAGTTTGTAAGGGGGGGATACATTTTCAACTCATTTGAATAAAATACCAGTGAGCACAATTGCTAGATCATTGTAATAATACGTTTGGTTTGTTAAAAAACTGCCATTTTTTTTTCAAAAGTGACTATACTATTTTGCATTTCCACCAGCAATAAATGAGAGTTCCTGTTACTCCACATCCTCACTTGGTGTTATCAGTGTTCTTTCTATTCTCTTGAATAACTGATAAAAAGTTTTAACTATTCTAGGTGTCTTTCTTATAAATAAAATGTTGGATTTTTAAATACAAACTAAATATTCTACATGTATTTGCTTTTTAATCAAGGAGTTGGTTGATTTTTATTAATTTGGATTACTAACATCGTTTTATTCATCTTACTGACTTATTCATGTTTTCTATTAATTCTGATTGTCTTTTTTGCCACGGATTTTGTGTATAGCCTGACACTTTGAAATGACTTTTACATATTAAATACATCAAAAAATCAAGGAGTAAAATTCTGTGACATGGGAAAATATGTGAAATTTAAATGTCATTGATGCAGTTACAAGTCCAAAGCATTTTGTGTGCCATGTATATTGCCATTACCAGGATTTTCATTTTTATTGTTTTAATAGAAGTGTATCCCCATCGTGTCAAAACAGGAAAGAAGAGAAAGATAAACTTCAAATGTATTGATATTTAGATACAGTGCAGTATGGATTATTTGTTATCAAACTAGATAGCAAAGCATTGTGTTATTCAAAGATGTTATAGCTAAGCTCAATGAGTAAAATATACATAAACATTATAACTCTCAACACCCATCACAATATCTCCAACCCCAGGACAAACAACAGCCATAAATATTAGAAAATCTAAAATGGAATTTTTCACCACAGCAGAATGAAAAAGGAGGCAGCATCCAAAGTAAGTGGTTTCTTTGTTGATATCAGTATTTGGCACTATCTAGCTGTGTGAAAAGACATTTCTAAACATGAAATATGTAAAGTCTCATTATAGATTGACATTAACACATACACATTTACAATCAGTTTTGGTGATAGAAAACACTAACTTTGAACTCTAATTAAACAAAATGTTATTCTCCCCCTAGGCTCATTTTTTCCCTCAATGATAGATCTGTATCACACATACACATACAGCACACACACAGTTGTCAATAATTATGATTATATTTTGAACATGAATTTAAAAAATTTTGGAAATGTGTTTATCTTTTGTTACATAGGAATCTACATAGTATCCTATATTTTACCTTTTTGGCCTTCGAAGCCTAAAATATTTACTCTTTGGCTCTTTACTGAAAAAGTTTTCCTATACCTATCTAAAGTACATAAAAATATGTATGCCCCAAAGAGCACTAATTTTATGCTACTATTATTCAGATATTTTAATTCTGTAGTTGCTTCTAACTCACAACCTAGGTAATTTTGTTATTGATATATATATAGCCTAGAAATTACCTATATATATATTAAATATATATATATATAAATATATATATAAATTTAGATATACCCATCTGTTTTCTAGTATCTTTGATACCATTACTTTTAATGCCTCAGACCTTCCATTCTGGATCCTTTTGTTTCTTTCTGATGTACATCTTTTAGAAAGTCATTTAGGGAAGACTCAGTTTTGTCTAATCATTATTTTGCCTTTATTCCTAAAGGGTGATTTTGTTGAGTATATTTTGGAAGTTATTTTAACTCAGCATAGAGAAATATCGTCCTTCTGTCTCTGAGCTTCCATTGTGACTGTTGAAAATTCTACTATTGGTATTGGGTTTGTATACTCAATTTTTAACCTTCAAAGTATTAATTACCAATCTAGACTGCATGCTATAGCTCATTTAAACCTAACCTAATTATCAAGATATGAATGTTTTTAATATTCTGCTCTCCATGACACCTGTGCCTTCCTTTTAAAATATTGCAATATTTTCGGGGTGCCTGGGTGGCTCAGTCGGTTAAGCGTCTGGCTTCGGCTCAGGTCATGATCTCATGGTTCGTGGGTTCGAGCCCCAGGTCGGGCTCTGTGCTGACAGCTAGCTCAGAGCCTGGAGCCTGCTTCAGATTCTGTGTCTCCCTCTCTCTCTGACCCTCCCCTCCTCGTGCTGTCTCTCTCTGTCTCTCAAAAATATAAAAAATTTTTTAAAAAATTACAATATTTTCAATGTGAACTGTAGAGAAATTCATGGTTAGAGTGAAAATTTCAAACATATCAACACTACTGAAAATTTATCACTTTGTACTCTGGATAATAATGATAACCTATAATTATATAATAGTGCTTCTCATTTATGTATGCATATCTACATGTATTTTAATTTGATTACAAAATTAAAGTATTAAAACACATTTTCAAAATTAAAATATTAAAACACATTACATAGCTATGGTGGACTGTATTTAAAAAAATTTTTTGCAATAATACCTTCCACCTCACATTCCTTTTATACACTGTGACTTTGACGCTCTTTTCCTTCTCACTACAAAGTGGGATCTATGGTTCCTCTTCTTGGATTTGGGGGTGCTTATGATTATGACAAATATGATACTGACTATGATTTCTGAGATTGTCATAAAAGTGATATCATGTCTGCTTGGCTTTCTTTAGGTGGGTGCTCATTCTTGGATCCCAGCCATAGTGAGAAAGTCCAGTAGCCATGGGGAGATGCTAAATGTAAGTGTTCTGGTTGAGAGCCCAATTGACACTCTTGGTGACAATCAATATCAACCACCAGGCCTGAAAGGGAGGGAGACTTCTGAATCTTTGAGCCCAAGCCATTGAGTCAACTCCAGCAGGTAATGTCCTATGGAACAGAGATAGGCTGTTCTTACCCAACCCTGCAAAATGGCAAAATAAATCTTTATTTATCTTAAGCCACTAAGTTTGGGGTGGTTTTTACCCTGTCACAGATGACTAAAATAGTTATTACTTTTACCAATTTAAACATTAAAAGACCTGAGTTTCCAAACAATAAATTGGCTTTTCCAAGGTTCACACAGTAACTGAGTAAATATATAGATTCAAAGTAAAATTTTATAATTCTTAACACTTTACATATTTTAAAATTGTTTAATTTCATACAGGACTCCAAAAAGATACATACTGCTATTGTCACCAATATCTTGATGACAAACTTAAGGCCACGGAGAAGTTGAGGCAAATTGTCCAAATTTGCAAAGGTTGTAAGTGGCCATAGCTCAGATTCAAAACTGCTAGCCTCCCTCCCAAATATGTTTTCTTAACCATTACATAATCTAGCTTTTTAGCCTCTTCCTCTTTTCAGTAATGCATGCCTACTTGACAGCTCTAAACTAAAATAAGAGAGGAATTGAGTTATATACTCCAAATTATTGGTTTAGTGGTCTAAAAAAGCCATAGGTTCTTTAAACACTCAAATACACATTCACATAAATGGGTGCACATTTATTTCAGAGGATTATAGATCGCCTTGAAACCAATAGATTTAAATGTAGGTTTTCAGGAAACTCAGAATCCCTTCCTTATAATTGGAACTCCACATTTCTAATGTATAAGCAACAGAAGGAATTTACTCTATAGTGACCAAATGAAGAAATTGATGAGTTATTGTAAGTAAGGCTGAGGTAAGATGGAAAATCAATTTTGTTTTATCAAGATACATTAGACAGTTTCCTAACTGTGTAATCATTATAGATAGCATTCTCCTTTTTCTACAATCTATCTATTTGGGGGATGCCCTTTGATACTGCTCTTGGCTTCTAATTCCTTGAGCCAAAACATGATATTTAGCAGAACTCAAATAATAACCTGTCATCGAAAGTGTTTAGGTACAATTAGAATATTTATGTGTCAAAAAATTAATTTGATTGTGTATGGTTAAGAAAACATATTTGAAAGTGTGGTTATTGGGTTTGACACTAGGCAATGGCCATATACTACCTATACAAATTTGCAAAATTTTCTTGATGTCTTTGCCTTAACTTTGCCATCAGTTAATTGAGAATAATAGCATTACATATGATATTGGAGTCCACTATGGAATTAAACATTTTTAATATACATAGAATTTCTAGAGTAGAACTTGGCAAATAATACATTACCAATAAATGATAGATATAGGGTGTGTGTGCACAAATATCTGTATATGTATATATATGTGCATATGTTCTGAAATAAGCTTATAATATATTCCTGTAACTTCACAATTATTGCTTTTTATTTCATACTTACAACCAGTGTTAATTTCCTTATTTTTAAAGGTAAAACCTAAGATGTACACTTCTTTTATGCTATCCAGGCAATATTTTTTTTCCTGTCAGATCCTTTAGACAAGGAACAAATATAAAGAGTTAAAGTGCTGTCCAAAGACATCCTACCTGGAGTGAGGCAGTTCAGATTTTATGCAGAACAGAGATATCAACTAGCAATAAAAACCAATGTTTATTAGTTATGGCTATATAGTTTAGACTGTTAAGTTATAAACCAGCAATAGAAGGTCTACATGGGCTTGCTGATAGGCTAAGATGTAGAATGTAGATCTCTAACATATGTTTAAGTCCTCTGGTAGATGAAGAATTACCTAGAAACATAAGAATGCACAAATAAACACACACATATACAGGAAACATTTCATTTTCAACTGCCAATTCAATCTCATATGAGTAGGAATGCCGTTCTGATACCACAAAGTTCAACTGAATTGCACTTCTCAGCAACTGGCTAATTCAATCATAGCGCATAGAGTTTTCATCAGTTTTTAATTTGCTTAATTTTTGTGAACTGGTGGTTTAGAAAATTTCCCATTTTTCAACCTTAAGACTGTAGGGATAAGGTCATGTGCTATTCTTTCTCTATGTCATTTTCATTTCAATATAGATTTTATAGTTCATTACCTGTCAATCAGTTTTAAATGGTGCAGTATTCATTTTATCATGTTCTGTAAAACTGTTTAATGCTTCTTTCAATGTGTTACATTCATTTTAGACTGAACCCTATTTATTTCTCTTAAGAGCTGTAGTCATCTGTATCTGTGCACATCTGAACACGTATTTATTTTAGTGAATGCAACATTTTGCTTTATATGATATATTCATTAGGATATTTATTCAAGCAAGTGAATACTCAGGAAGCAGTACAGTGTGAATGCTTTATCTGCGACAAGTCATTTTATGTCCTATGTTTTTATTTATCTCAAACCTTGAGGGATACAATTTAAGATGCCAACACAGTATTTTGTCACTCGATTATTCTTAATCTACTAAAATATATTTACATAATTAGCATTTAAAGCACTAAGGCAAACAAACATAATTTCTTAATGTCAAAGTCTTCACATAAATTAATGTTTAAATAAGTACCAAAATGAAAAGGATATCTTTTTTAAAAGAAAAAGTATCTTTTTTTTTATACAGGTTTGTGGCTTTTCCCACTGTCGCATGTTTTCTACATTTGACCATTTGACCTCTCTCTTTGTAAAATAGATATCAGTTTTATTTCTCTTCCTTTCACTAAGAAATATTGAAATTTTTTTGTTATTTAAAAAATTTAGATACATCATGAATCTAACAAGAAAACTCAGAAAAATTTCCCTCTGGAACTCATTAGTACAGGTACAATTTTACTGAGGAAACTATTTTAACTTTTGACCTATTGACTAAGGAGAAATTTAGGATGATACTTCGCACACTCTTTTTAAAGTATACCAGAAAAGTCTTTTCTATAAACTTGTTTGGAAACTAATTTCAAGTTTCAACAATAATTTATCTAGTGTGTTGATAAATCAGTTTCCTAGAAAAGCAAAGAAAATCCTGACTTGTAGCATTGGCCAATTTCCATAGTATATTTTCCAATCATTGCCAATTTAAAGACACCAGTATTTAAACAATCAGCTCTTTTGCACAAAATAGCTCAACACAGTACTGTTTCCTACTATCTACCCTAAAATTTCTTCTGACCATTAAATGTAGATGTGGATTAATCCAGGTGTCCTCGTCATTTTCTCTTTACCAAATACCTTTTTTTTTCCATAATTAACTTGACATATCGTCTTTCACATACTTTTACACTAGGCAAAGTAAGATTTTGGGGTGACAGTGGGGTTCATGGGATCCGGAGCTGATGACCAAAAAAGAATCTTGAAGATGTCTTTGGTGCAAAAAGGTTATTTTATTAAAGTACGGGGACAGGACCCATGGCCAGAGAAAGCTGCTCCAGGATCTTGAAGAGAGACTGGTTATATACTCTGTTGTTGGGGGAGGTAAAGTCCAGGGGACGTTTCTAGTGAGATTTTCATATGCTAAAGAAGACTCCCGGGATAGTGGAAGCCTAGCTATTGTCAAGCTAAGATTGTTTTAGCCCTAGCAAAGCATTAGCATTAAGACTGTAGGGAGTTCCTGGAGAAACATTTTACTCTGTTGGCCTCAAGTATTTGTCAATGGCCTGCGGGTTATTATAAGGAAATTTAATTCTATCTGCCATTTCCTTCTGCTTTTGTTTCCCACTTCGCTATGGAGGGGCGATGTTGGGGCTCCAGGAGACAGAGTCTACAGGTTTCTGGAGATTAGGCTATTGATAAGATTGCCTTCTTCTTGTGATTCACTAAGATAGTTGTAAATAGTTGGAGACTCAGGTCCTGCAGGGCTATGATCTGTATCAGTTAACTCTTTGTTTTTCCCCTTTCTTTTGTTCTTGGGCAGCAAGGAGTACCTGAGGAATGTAACACTTATCCCTCCTGGGGGTGGGGTGGGGGATCTTCAGGGCCTGGCACCTTGCCTTATGCTCCCTCATCAAGCATATGTGCCTTCTTCGTGTTGCTTTTTCTTACTTCTGATATATTGGATTGTCATTCTTCTTCCCAAATCCATGGCTTTTCCATTTTCAAAGTTAATTTCGAAGCTTACTACTTCCTTGGAAACATTCTAGATAGCTGTATTTATTCTATTTGCCAAATCACTTTAGGAATTTCATTATTTTTTCCTTATTCCTTTAAAATACATAGCACTTTTGTATCTTTGTATAGCTAGCTTATTTTTATGACTTTGTCACATTGTTGTATTTATGTAAAAGAAAATGTTATGCATATTTGTGTATAAGAAAATTGAGGCATTTGTATATAGAAATATGCTATATGCTTACGCCTTTATGCTTTGGATGTGTTATTTTAATCTATTTTGTTTTTCTTTCTTTGAGGAAAACTTCATAAGGCAAGTATCTTTCAGCTAGAACATTTCTAAGCACATAGCCTTCTGCTGTACACAAGGGAATTCTCAATAATTGCCTGATTTTCTCTAAGTGCATCTCTAACATTACCTTTACCACCCTAAAGAAGCCATGCTGTCCATAAGTCTACTTCCTAAAATATAAGGCATTTAGTTCTCTGTTATAGACTTTATTTAAGTCCCTAGAAAAAATAATAACATTTCCAAATAAAACCATTGTCTTCCTTCATTTTATTAACTTCCTGACATTCTGAACTTCCTCTATTTCCTTTTGATTGTGGATTTTTTTAATGTTTATTTTTGAGAAAGGGAAGGGGTAGAGAGAGAGGGGGTAGAGGACCTGAAGTGGACACTACACTGACAGCAGTGAGCCCTATGTGGGGCTCGAATTCATGAACTGTGAGATCATGACCTGAGGTGAAGTTCTCTGCTTAACCAATTGAGCCACCCAGGCGACCCTGTGGATTTTATCTTTATAGTGCACACTTAAGGGAGAGAGGCATCAAAAGTTTAATTCTTTGACAATTTAGTCCCAAAAGGGACTAATTTGAAGACTAATACCAATGAAACAACTAAGCAATATTGCATCTGTTTATTTTTTATCCCAAAGAATACAGTGAGAATACAATGCATCAAATATGTTTCATTCAGACTTGTCTTGCCCAGAGAAGATTTTCATATTTTCACAAATAAAATATTTTTTTTTATTTTCTTTCAAGGAAAGCACTTTCTGTAAAAGCAGCTTAAAAAAACAACTGGCCCAGAATATGTGATTGGTAGGGTGAGCTGAGAGGATTGTAAACTGCAAATTGAGTAAGCACTAGGAAGCAGAGTGTTGAGTTAGGAAAAATGCCAAAAGTATTTGGAGGCTCTTAACATAGAGGGGATAATAAACCTAACCACAGAAACAGGGATGACTGCATGCTTCATGTGTTTGGGATGAGTTATTCTACTGGGTCCACAAGAACCACATGGAGAGCCAGCAGTTATAGATTTCAGCATTTGATACTAGGAATAAATCAAGCAAAAGCTATAGGGAAAAATCCTGAGTTTTAACAGTGCAAAGGAACAATCAAGCTGCCATTTTTTTTCTCCTCTGAAGGGAGAACACTGAGTTATGGGGACAAAGTGTACACAGATCCTACAGATCTGATTTCAAATTCTAGGACCACAATTTACTAGCTGTGTAATCTAGCTGGGTTGCTTGATAACGTAAGACACTCAGGTACATTTGAATTTCAGTTCACCAATGGATGGCTGTTTAGTATAAGAATGTCCCAGGGGTACCTGGGGGAACCAGTGGGTTAATAGGGCAATTCTCCATTTCAGCTCAAGTTACGATCCCAGGGTTCATGAGTTTGAGCTTCACAGCAGACTCTGCACTGCACTGATAGTACAGAGCCTACTTGGGATCCTCTCTCTCTTGCTCTCTCTCTCAAAATAAATAAATAAACTTAAAAAAAAAGAGTGTCCCAAATAATGCACAGGTTAGTACTTAAACAAAATTCATTATATACCTGAAATTCAACTTTAACTGGGCACTCAGTATTTTTATTTGATAAATCTGACAATAGACGTAGGCAAGTTATATAATATCTCTAAGTATCACTTATCTCATCCACAATAAAGTGGCAATCATCACACCACATGGAACAGAAATTATGCGGACAAACACACACACACACACACACACACACAGGGTGTAAAAGTAATTGGACAATACCAGGTTCAAGGTAGTTCTGGTAATTCTCACTTAAGCAAGCACTATTCTGGGTATGTAATCAAAAGGGGCTTTATTTTTCTTCCTTTTACACCTTTATATTCTCTGGGGCTAACCCTTCCCTTTAGTTTTGATGAACTTCAGGCAAACCCAATCAGTGTGGTCATAGCAACATTTAACCAAGCAGGGCTTAAATATGCTTCAATTTACATGTCTTGATGTAGCTCTTGATTTAAAGTTGAGATCTTTCCCTTTCTCAAGCTTAGTCCTGACTTAACTAGAGGCAGGGTGTGATGGGCTTCTTTTTTTTTTTTTTTCCACCATTTATTTTTCTGAACACTTTCTCCCCAGGTTGCATACCACAGTTTCTCACAAAATTAAGGAATGTGCAGAGAGAGGTAAGTGCAAGGTGTGGGGACATGTAGGAGAGAGAAGAAAAGGGGCTTTAAAATAGCTTAATTGATTGGTTCCTGTAAAGCTGTTATGTGTGTGATGTAGGTCTAACCCTTATGATCTATGTGCCTGGGAGGTGTCTAAAGTGATTACTCCTGTCATAACTAATTTTTTTAATGCTTATTTATTTATTTTGAGAGAGAGAGAAAGAGAGAGAGAGAGAGAGAGAGCAAGTGGGGAAGGGACAGAAAGAGAGAGGGAGAGAGAGAATCCCAAGCAGTCTCTGCACTGTCAACACAGAACCTGACTCGGGGCTTAATCTCTTGAGCGGTTAGATCATGACCTGAACTGAAATCAAGAGTTGGACATTTAATGGACTGAGCTACCCAGGCGCTCCTGTCATGACTAATTTTATAGGCTGTTTGTAAACATGACCCTCCCAAAAATATGTCTCCATTCCAGGATGTCTATGACTTCCTCTTTCATTCCTTGGTTTTTCTGCACATGTTATTTTCATGGTGGGGCTAAGGCTTCAACATGTAAAAGTTTGTATTATTGAGACAAAATTTTTAACAAATTCAATATCTGAAAATCATTACTTAAAGCAGTACTACCTTATAAAAATATGCATCTTATTTTAAATAACATTTATTATACCTTTTCTGTTTAAGGTTTATCACTCATAACAAGTATTTCATTCACATTTTAAAAAGTCTAAAATAGTATTCATTTCTTAGTGACAAATGTTTCTGATATATTTTATCTATGAGAAGAGAGAAAGTAAAATTTTCATAAAGACATTGTCTATTATATGGTATTAATTTAATTTAGCTCCCTGACTTGTATTATTCTTCAAGAGGAAAATTCAACTTCTGGTAGGAATAGAGGTATGGAATTCTAAAGAATAAACAAGTTTAATTAATTTAAACAAAGAGGAAGGGAAGATATTTTCTGAACGGTTTTTACTTACAGTACTTGTAATACAAAATTGAGTTTTTTCCTCCACCCAACAGCCAGTTTTCTGACTTTCTTGACACCATCTGGGTGTCCTACATTCAATCAGTTCCAACACCAGCTAAGATTTAGTGCAGCCCCAGGTTCAGGGATCAGTCCCACAGGCTGATTACAAGTCCTAGTCACCCATACTTCTGATGTACTGGCTATACACTTGGGTGGTTCTCAAAACCACCTCCTAAGGTATGATAATTTGCTAGAACTGCTTAAAGAATTCAGGAACTCACGTTACTAGTATTGGTTTATTATAAAGGATACAACTCAGGAATAGCCAAATGAAAGAAATGCACAGTGCAAAGTGGGGGGAGGGTTACACCATGCACCCTCTTCCAGGCATGCCACCCTTAAAGCACCTCAATGTGTTCATCACCCAGAAGTTGTTAATACCCCATCATTTAGGGTGTGTATGTGTGTGTTCCATTAAGTAGGCATGATTGATTAAATTACTGACCGTTGATGATTGAACTCAACCCCTTAGCTACCTTCCCTTCCTCAAATATTTGCAGGTGGGCCTGAAAGTTCCAGCCTTCTCATTACATGGTTGGTTCCTCTGGCAATCAGCCCCCTTCTTGAAGCTATCCAGGGGCCCACCAAGAGTCATTTAATTAACATAAATTCAGATATGGTGCAAAGAGGCTTGTTATGAATAACAAAAGATAGTCTTACCGCTGCTTATCACTGAAGAAATGCCAAGGGTTTTAGAAGCTCTGTTTCAGGAACTGGGAACAAAAGCCAAATGTATATTTATTTTTATCATAGTGTTTTTGCTAGCTCAGGGGGGTATAACAAAATATAGATGACTGGGTGGCTTAAACAACAGACATTTATTTCTTACAGTTCTGGGGGCTAGGAAATTTAAGATGAAGGTGCTGGACAATTTGGTTCCTAGTGGAAATGTCTTCTTGGCTGGGATAGCTGCCGTCTCACAATATCTCCAAATGGTGAGAGAGAATATTTCAGAAAATATTTCCTGCAATATTACTCAGCGGTTTATTTTATGGTTAATACATTGGAAAGTTTTGACATTTGCCTGGGTAACTCAGTTGGTTGAGTGTCCTACTCTTGATTTCAGCTCAGGTTATGATCCCAGGGCTGTGATACAGAGCCCATGTTGAGCTCCATGCTGAGCATGGAGCCTGCTTATGAATCTCCTTTTCCTTTTGCCCCTCTTTCCCACTCACTCTTGCTCTCTCTCTAAAATAGAAAATAAAAAAGAGAAAGTTTTGACATTTTCAAAATGTTTTTGGAAGATCATAATATCTTAATTGAGATACCATTCTCTCTGTAGCTGCTGAGCACATTCTGCTACATGGGGGATATTTTAGTTCCATATTTTGTATTAAATTTTGTAAATATTTTAGACCAATTATTTTCACAAATATCTATCAGAAGTAAAATTCTTGGGGTGCCTGGGTGGCTCAGTTGGTTGAGCATCCGACTTCAGCTCAGGTCATGATCTCACTTTGATCCCCGCATAGGTCTCTGTGCTGACAGCTCAGAGCCTGGAGTCTGCTTTGGATTCTGTGTCTCCCTCTCTCTGCTCCTTCCCAACTCTCACTCTGTCTCTGTCTCTCTCTCAAAAATAAATAGATCATTAAAAATTTTTTTAAAAAAGAAGTAAAATTTTTCATATACCTTGTCTCTTAACAAGTCTTTTATTTTATTTTTAATTTTTTAATGTTTATTTATTTTTGAGAGAAAGAGAGAGAGAGCACGAGTGGAGGAGGGAGACACAGAAACTGAAGCAGGCTCCAGGCTCTGAGCTGTCAACACAGAGCCTGATGTGGGTCTCTAACTGTCTCTAAAATCTGTTTAATTTAACATCAGACTCATCACAAATACTTTTTTGGTTTAATTATTGTGTGAATATTTTTGAAAATTATAAATTTTAAAAATTTCATCTTCTATTTAGATTGATAAAATATCCCACATTAGTTGATAGCAGTCATACATTATGTATATACCATGGCCAATTCCAAATACATTGCTGACCCACTTAATTTATGTGTGTGTGTGTGGGGGGGTGTGGGTGGGTGTATACATATACAAAAATATAGAGATTGAAGTATAGTTGACACACATTGTTACATTAGTTTCAAGCGTACAGCATATTATGTATAATTTATAAGTCTGTATATTACACAGTGCTCGCCCTAAGTATATTTACCATGTGTCACCATACAATGTTATTACAGTATTAATAATTATATTCCCTTTGCCGTACTTTTCATCTCATGACTTACATATTTTGTAACTGGAAGGTTGTTTTAATCCCCATCATCTAATTTGCTCATTCCTCCAACCCCACTTCTCTGGCAGCCACCAGTTTGTCCTCTGTATTTTTGAGTCTGTTTCTGTCTGTCTGCTTGTTTTGTTTTTTAGATTCCACATATAAGTGACATCATATGGTACTTATCTTTCTCTGTCTGATTTATTTCACTTAGCGTAATACTCTTCTGTACACAGTCATCTATCAGTGGGCCCTTAGGTTGCTTCCATATTTGCTATTGTAAATAATGCTGCAATAAACATAGGGATGCGTATATCTTTTCCAATGGGTGGTGTTTTTTTTTTTTTTTTCCTTCTTTGAGCAAATACTCAGAAGTGGAATTACTGGATCATATGGAATTTATTTCTATTTTTAATTTTTTGAGGACCTCCATACTGTTTTCCATAGTGACCACACCAATTTACATCTCCACCAACTGTGCACAAGGGCTCCCCTTTCTCCACATCCTCACCAACACTTGTCATTTCTTGTTTTTTGATACTAGCCATTCTGAGTGGTATGAGATAATATCTCACTGTGATTTTGATTTACATTTTTCCAGTGATTAGTGACATTGAACATCTTTTCATGTGTCTGTTGACCATCGGTATGTTTTCTTTGGAAAAAATTCTATTCAGGTTCTCTGCCCATTTTTAAATTGGATTTTGTGTTTTTTTGGTGTTGAGTTGTAAAAGTTCTTTATATATTTTGGTTATTAGCCCCTTATTGGACATATTATATGTAATTATTTTCTCCAATTCAGCAAGTTGCTTTTTCAATTTGCTGATTGTTTCCTTCACTGTGCAAAAATGTTTTATTATGATGTAGCCCTAATAGTTTGTTTTTGCTTTTGTTTCCCTTGCCTGAGGAAACAAATCCAGAAAAATTGCTAAGGTTCATGTCCATTAGATTACTGTCTATGTCTTCTTTTAGGATTTTTATGGTCTCTGGTCTTACATATAGGTCTTTCATCCATTTTGAGCTTATTTTTTGTGTATGGTGTAAAGTGGTCCAGTTATCATTTTGCATGTAGCTGTCCAGTTTTCCCAATACCATTTACTGAAGAGACTTTCTTTTCCTTCTTGTTTATTCATGCCTTCTAAGTTGTAGACTAACTGATCATACATTATTTTAAATAGTTTAAAAAGAGTTACATGAAAATAATATCCACCAAAATGTGTATCCATAACCCTACAATAAAAACACAAGTTTATCTTCAGTGCTGATGTTTTAAATTGCGTTTGGAACAGTTGTATGAAGTCAAATATTTCACCATTGAAAGATTAACTTCAGAAAGCTTTGTTGCAATAAATTGGTTGAGAACTCAAATTTTTATTGAATTAACTTTACTGATTTTCTATTTGAAACATTTAACAACAATGATGTAAAACTTCTTTCTAAGTTCTGTTAATGAAGCCTCCTCATGAATAATTACTAATTCACTTTTCATATGTGTATGGAAAATTATAAATGAACACTATTCAGAACATTCTAATTATGACCCCAATCCATTGTTTACTAAATACTCAGATACAAATATGCACACATAGGGATTTAATGTTTACATGATGATTTCTGTGTTCAGGCCTGCAAATTTTGAGATATCAGAATATTTAAAACTGCTTGTGGATTAAAAGCCACTTAAAAGGCAATAAGTGAGGTGCCCTTTTGTTTGTTTGTTTCTTTTGAATGCTGACTGGTGAGAATTACTTGGAAAAACATAGTGGCTGAAAGCCTACTTATCTACCTGTTGAAAATGTCCAACCTATAAGCAAATGTCAAAAATATTTATAGAATTTTGTTTTCTTTTTTAAAATAAAAGTTGGAGGGCTTAATGCTAAAAGAATTATTTCACACTTTTTTTTCCAGGCTCTATATAAAATCTGAAATACATTCTTCCTGGAAGATAGACTCTAAGAAACACTTTCTTATTTAGTTTCACAGACTGTCACAGACTGTCTTTAATCATCTTCATATCTTTCTCTGAAAAAGGAAAATAGACTTAATTCTTGAAACAATCTGAAATCTATAATGCGTTTCAATGCTTTAAGATTCAGTTCAACTTTGATTTCTGAATGGCAGCCTTATTTTGTTTTTCTTTTCTTACTCCCTGTTGGGTTATCAATTCATGGTTTTTACTTTTGTGTTAATTTTAAGTGGAGTGTGCAATTATCTGTGAAATATTTTGTATTAAAGCTCTAGAAAATATTCATTTTGTTGCGCGCTTTAAGTAGAAATGAACATCTATCTCTTTCCACCATGCCTGGGTCAGTGCCTGTCAGTCATTTTATTTACCTGCTTAATTTGGAGTCGTAGACTGAATTTGACTTTTCCTACAGTTTTTATTTTCTCAGACCTACTACATGTACCATTTGCATGAAGTTTCTTTTTGGTGAACATTATCGTTCATTCTCCTTATCTATATATCTCAAAGGGAATTAGAGTAGATAATTATTACATTGTATCTAGACAGAAAGAAAAAGTGAGGAAGAAAGCGGGAGAAAAGGAAGGAAAGGGAATGAGAGGGAAGGGAAGGGAAGAGTAGGGAAGGGAAAGAAAGGAAAGGAAAGGAAAGGGAAACCAAAGAAGAAAGGAAGGGAAGTAAATGTGTAAATATGTATCCTGAAATACTTTAATGTGAAGAGATGGTGCCTGGATAGTATGAAGACTCTCCATGCGTGCTAATAAGATAAAAAAAGTAAATTTAATGATTATTTTCCCATTATTCTAAAACCTCATTGATATATTACTATACTGTATATGGGCTCATAAATCTTATATTTTAAAATGAAATTATATATACCAATAAAGACCACAAAGAGTGAGGCAAATGTGAAGTTTTATCTGCTATGAAGATCATACAATTGATAGATCTTTAATCATGCCCCCCCTTTTTTTGATGGGAAGTTTGTAATGCTAGACATCCAGTTGGATTTGACATGGTCTTAGGCATGTTAATAATCCTGATTCTTGAGAAGGATTGCATCGAATCTTACTATAAATCCTTTTTGAGCATTAATTTCATTTTTCTTACTATTGCTGTTATTATTGTCAGAAAGAAATTTAGAATTTCTTTAGGAATTTCTGATTTCATTCACCTCTGCATGCCTAAAACAATGTCAACATGCCCTGGAAGGTTAACAAATGTTCATAGATGGTATAGTGAATAATTTAAAGGAAAAAAATTGAATAGAAATAATGAGTTTATATTGTCTTTATTTTTATATACTGTTTATGCTGCTTGTTTATACTTCATTTATTATAATCCATAGAAATTCTTAATTTTTAAAACAATGTTTTATTTAAAATCAGAAAAAAAGTGGATGATTTCAGCGCAAGGAAATAGTTATACTATCTGGAATTAGTAGTATTTCTGTTTTTCTAATGTGCAGAGACTTCCTGCTAAGGGTATTTCATCTTTTTTTGTTTGTATATATCTTACCATTGAGAGAGAGAGAGAGGTTTAAAAACATATTTAGCTCAAGCACTATCAGATTTAGAGAGAGACAGAGAAAGAGAGAGACGGAAATTGTGAAGTAGGATGTAAAATTTTCACAGGAGTTCAGTTGACCATACTTGGAATATGAATAGGGACCAAGAAAGGTTCTGATATTTGGCAGCACATATTATGAGTTTTCATATGCATAGGTTCTTTCAAAGGAACCATCTGGCCCAATGCTGGCTGTTTGTGCTGAGTAGAATCTGAGACCATGGTTAGTGTTGTGTTAAATCTGACAACCAAAAATTGCTTCTATTTTTATACTAGTAATTAAGCTACACTGGAGTAGTGTTGCATTGACTTACAAAGTTTTGATGATCATATTCCTGTTCTCTGAATGTATTCATGGATGGTTAATGATAAGATCCCCTGAGCTTTCCTTATGGAAGACAATGGAAAAGTGTGGCCAGAATTACTCTTGAGAAGATCATCTGATAAGGAATCACCTCCAAATGAAGGTGTGGAAATTGAGAGAAAGTTGAGAGTGGGTTGAGGGGATGGGCTTAGGCCAGCCAAAATTCGGATAGATAAATACCACAGAAAGCAACTCAGTCTAATTAAACACTGAGTTTGATTTTAGGAGACTTGAGTTATATACCACATTCTGCCACTGACTTAGGTATATTGCTTGACCTTTCTGAACCTAGATTTTCTCATCTGTAAAAAGAGAAATGGGTAGAAGGTTGAATTAGATGTTATAAAAGGTAAATTCCACTTCTAAAGTACAGTCTGTTCTATGCCACCTTTCCAAGTTTTCCATGATATTTTCCAAATCCGTAATGTCAATAAAAAGAGCTGAAACCTTAAGATTAAATTTATATAGAACAAAGAAACATCATTGCAACTTTAATTAAACATGGGATCTTGCTTGCATGTGCTAATTGAGCAAAAGAATGAATGATTTCTGAGTCCAAGATGCAAGATGTTGTTCCATTTAAATGGAAACATTTTTTAAAGTTCCATCAAGGGCTGTTTATTTTTTTATGTTATTTCAAAAAAGGAAGTCAAGGAATTTTGGAGCTGTAAAAAAAGTTTGAGACACTACCAAGCACTGTATTCTTTGATCGCTACTGTCAACTCTATGGATATTACTATAGTACAATTAGTAAATTGTATTCAAAGTGTTGATGTATAATGATTTTTTTTCAGTCCTAGTATAGTGCCTAGTATTTAGAAACGCTCAGTATATATTTGTAGAATAAATGAATACATGTATTTGAAAAAGTAGGTCAACAAATGGTTAAAATTCTGAGTTCAGTCACATATTCTGGAGACAGTCCCAGACAATTTTGAAAACATTTGGGTAATAGATTGATATTCAGGTTTCATCTGGATCTTTTCCAGCATGAAAATCTTCAGAATAATTGCTATGAAACTGTTGCTCTTTATACAATCATTAAGCAAAAAATTCATTTAAGAAATATTTAATAAGAATATTATACGTGATGAGGAAATGAATACAGTACTGTTCTTTTGCACTATAAATAGCTTAAACTATGTTCAGGATCTAGTCCCTAGAAATTATTTTGAGACTAGGAAACAGATCAAGGGAATCATTGGCAAACCCTGCAATTTCTTACTGAAAAGTTTGTCATTATAGGCAGACCAAGCCAAGAAGCATGAGAGCAGATGGTGAAGTGCCAAGTATAAATAAATTCATGTCTCTCTCTAGTATCCTAAGCCTAAGGACTTGGATATGGACCAACACATACTACTGTGGACCCACTGAGGAGCAAAAATTATTCAGCAATCATCACAGTAAGGAATGGAATCCTGGAGAGTAATAGCAACACTTCAGCCGTCTCCATTACAAATCCTTCATGGTTTCTAGAAGGCCATTTGGAAGGCAGGGAACCTGCCAATGCACTTATGTAAAGTTAGCTCCAACTTCTGAAGATGCCTCAGGAAGAACCATTCAGAGTACTTCCTTTTACTTTCTGTCCTTTTGGAATTTCCTACTCATCTATCCCCGCAGGCTATTTTGAGTATTAAATAAGTCAGTTAAATAAGATTACTTTGAAAGATGGAGCATGCTACCTAAGAGTTATTTACTTATACTACTTTTGTTATCACAATTTCTCAATTAAATTCCAATTTTTCTTTGAGAAAATTTCCCTAGAACTACCAAACTTTTCAAAATGAAGTTGATTAGAGTGGCAATATTTGCGGGAACATGGTCTGTTTCCTTCAAAGAAATAGTGGTGTATATAGGTAAAACTTCCAAACATTTTCTAGTATATAATAAAACTTAAAGTGTAATATTTCACAGGCAACTTAATTAACTTTTAAATTAATTATATTTGAAAAATGATAACTGTATTATGTGAAATAACTAAGACCCCTGATTCATTGGATTCTACAATAGAGAAATATTTAAAAATCAATCAATTTAAGAGTGAACATAGTAAAATAAGACTACAAGAATCAATAGAGTAATGATTATAAAATGATGAGGCTCATCAATGCAAATTAAATAACTTAAAAATAATTTTCCAAATTGGACCAATAATATAATACCTAAATTGAGAGTTACTGTGTAAATGGGGGAATAATAACTCATCTGGGTAGTTTTATTTAAGAAGACAGATACCCTAGGGTTAGAGATTTCCCATTAACCAATTAATTTAATGAGTTTTAACCACTTAATCAACAAATGATCCATGTTTACTATTTATTGTGTCCTGTGCTAGAGGCATTGATATAATAACATAAGGGTTGATGTCAAATATGCTTTTAAACATTTGTATATATGTGAGTATATACATAAACTATATTGCTTTTTGATATTATAGAAAATATGAAAGAAACATTATCAGCAAAATTAAATTGAGATGTTTTCTTTCATTTTGTGTAATCTATTACAGTTTTTAATTCATTATTTATAATCTTAAATTAGATACTAATTCTAAAGGCTTATTTTGGGATACTATAACAATATTATTTTTTTCTTACCAAACACAAAGCCAAATCTTCTAAAAATGAAAATTACAGTTCTATGAATTATTGTGTAGGGATTGTGCTGAACTGCACTCGTACCTACTTACCCACTGTATAGTGGCACACTCATCTAACAACTCTTTATTAAATACCTATCATGTAACAGGCACTGTGCTGAGCATACACAAAGATAAAACACTGCTCTCAGAAAACTTTCAAAGTGGTTGAGGGATAATTAATTTAATAAAGTATCATGAAATATACAAAATTAAGCTTTGGAATTATGAAGTATACAAGCAAGGCAATTAATCATCGAAGGTAGCTCAATCTATTGTTTCATTATTTAAATAGTATTGTGATCTGTCAGTATGTATGTGTGTGTGTATATATAACAAATATATAAATAATTTTTAGTTAAGAGTTGTCAGTGGGAATACTTTTGGCTTTAATGTGGAAATCATTGTTTCAATCAGTGGTATTTATCCTTGACATATTTTTATTGACATTAAGCTTCCTTATTTGATTTGATTATTTTGCACAAGATTTGAAGTACTTACCTTAGGAGATGCTAAGGCACTATTATTGAATGATCCCAACCCACTTAAAAAATACAAAATAAGTATTGCTGACTTTCTTTTTCTTGTTTTTTTTTTTAATGTTTCTTTATTTTTGAGAGAAAGACACAGTGCTATCGGGGAAGGGCAGAGAGAGAGGGAGACACAGAATCTGAAGTAGGCTCCAGGCTCTGAGCTGTCAGCACAGAGCCTGATGTGAGACTTGAACTCACGAACCGTTAGATCATGATCTGAGCCGAAGTCGGACGCTTAGCCAACTGAGCCACCCAAGTGCCCCAGTATTACTGAGTTTCTTACTAGTTATTTTTCTAAAATATTTTTATTTCTGGGAAGATAGATTTCTATCAAAATATACTATTCGAAATGTTTTTGGCTAAAACAATCTTTAGTTCAATTGAATGAATATAGATAATGCCACATGATACAATCAAAATATGTTCTAAGTTTCTTTAAATTCATAAGATTGGGAAAAGTTATGTATAACAATTTCCCCCAGTTTACAAAACAAAAAGAATTAAGGAAATATTTTAATTGGTGGTATACTTACTTTTTCATATGCTTTCCTAGAATAAAAATGAGGATTCTCTACTTCCTTTGGATGACTTAGACATTTAATCATATATTCTTGTGTGTGTAAGTATGTGTAATATACCTATATATCACATATGTATCATATATATATATAAACATCCACAGATTTTATGTGTATTTATTGCTTGATTGTGTATGTTTGTGGAAGACAATAAATTATTAATAAATTATTATGGTTCTAATACACTGAAATGTTAAAATGCAGTCTCACTAGTATATTAAAATATGCAAATCTCCTTACTTAATTATTTGATCAGCGAAATTAAATGCCAGACTCCGAGTTAGATACAGTACAAAGATGAATGAGAAGCAATCTAGATCTTCCCTTATCCTCTCATTTGTAATAGTAAATGAGGACATTACAGTGTAATGGTTTTGCAGAGGCTAAGGCATTAACTGCCTGAGTGTTTTGGGGGAAACGTCACTGATAGTTATCTAACTCACCTCTTAAAATTTGACATATTTTAAATGTACCAAAAATGCATTTAAACTTCACAACTTTCCCAGGATTGCCTCAGATCTTTTGCTTTAAAGAAACAGAATTTAATAATAAAGCTTGAAGCCCCTTGGCAGCTTTATCTGATTCCCTTTCCCTCCGTTCCTTCTCAAAGATAACTACTCCACCAAGATTATGTGCAATATTTCCACACAGGCTTTAATATTTTAGTTATTACATATGTACAAACAATATACTTTGAAATATTCATCAGTTCTCTCATATATTGCACATCTCCTTCTGCAGTATGCTTTTCATTCAAAATTTTTATATAAATTCACGTTAATACATGCAGACCATATTCATTCATCTTAATTGTTGAATTTAAATATGGTACATACCATATTTTCTTTATATACTTGACTAGTGATAACATTTAAAATACCACACCACTGTAAATAGTGGTTCAGTGAACATTCCTTTGAATGTCTCATGAGATGCGTATTCAAGCTGTTTACTAAAATATATATTTAGAAGTGAAATGGCTGGTTAGTGTGACATGTGCACCATCAGTTATTCCAGATATTGCCAAGTTGCTTTCCAATTTTAAATCTCACACAGCATTGCCCAGACACTTGATATTCACGAAACTTTTGATTACTGGCAATCTGGTAGATTTGGAATGATATGGCAGTGTTTTAACTTGTATTTCCTCAATAGTAACGTGGTTGAGCAAATGTTCTGTTTATTGCCAGTCAGGTTTCCTTCTCTGTAAATGATCAGTTCATGTTTTCAATTATTTATTTTTTCTGTTATGTTTTTCTATCTACAATTCAAATGCTAATGCACTATGACATATACACATGATCATGCATACATATCTTTTTTACACTTTGATTATGGTTTTCTTAGCCATATCAAAGCTTATATATTTTGAATTGCTATCAAATATATCCAGTTTTTAAGGTTTTCTGAATTTCTGTGATTTTAAAATATTTTTCTTATCCCACTAGCATAAAGATATTTTCTTCTAAATTTGTGTTTGTTTTTTACATTTAATCTTTAACCAGAATATATGTATTTATATATTAAGTATGTAAATGTGTGTGTGTGTGTGCGCGCGCGCGCGCGCGCGCGCGCGTATGTATGAATACTGAGATGCAAGGATCCTTTATGTGTTTTTTGTTTTTCTTCCAACTGGATGGCCTGTTGTCCAAGAACAGTTTGAAAAATAATTCTTACACTCCCCTACTGTTTTCAGTGCTCATTTTATTACATGTCAAATTCCATATGTGCATTGATCTGATTTGAAAACGCTAATGCTATTCCTTCTTTCTACACTTATTTTTCTATTCCATTGCAAACACCACACTATTTTAATTATTATGGATATTAAATATTGATTTTCCTTTCTTCTTTTTTCCTGAAAGAATATTTTGATTCTCCTAAGATATTTTCCTTGTAAAGAATGTTCCTTATAAATTTGAGCATCATCTTGATGTTTTTATTGGCATTGATTTATTGAGAGTGGATTGAGAAGCAATTGACTCTTTACATTAGGTCTTTATATCCATTAATATTGCATCTTTTTATTTATTGGATTTTTATATCCTTCAATAAAGTTTAATTTTCTTACAGAAGCCTTATATATATATATATTATTATAGTCATTCTTAGGTACATATGATTAATGAGACATGTTTATCTTTTAGTTATTACTAATGAGTCATGGCTGGTTTTAAGGAATAATATTGTTTACTATAGTTTTCTCTTACTCTGTTCTATTTTATGTTTATAAGTTTCTTTATTTACTTATTTATGTATTTTGCATTTTGTTCTCTCCTTTCCAAATCTTACATAGTCTACAAAATAGTATCTACTAGGGTCTACATTTCAATATAGAATAGCAACTGTGATGACTGACATCTTCCTATTCATAGTTTTGAAAAGTGAACACCAAATTTTAAATTTTTTAGGTTCTTTATCCCTGAAATTCTTTTCAGAATGTGATCTTGAACAACCCTAAGGCTCCCTTTATTTGTTTCCTTTTCTCAAGGACCATTATCTTGCACTGTCTTATTTAATGCTTGAAAACTATAGTTTCAAATATTTTGTTTGGTTTCCAGTTTCTAGGATGGATTGGCCAATGTTTTTGTGTTACTTCAACATAGCTTAAAGCATATATCCAATTTTCAAATCTTAAAATAGTTTATATTTCTTGCTTTCTTGGGTTGACTAACTCTTTCACTTAAGTGTTAAATAGAATCACTTGTTTGGGGGATCCCTGTCACATTCTCATCTTAAAAGAAGATGTTTAATGTTCAAAATGGATGATGCTTGCTCTTTCCCATCCTGCAAGATGGTGGGTGAAAAATCTGAGAAGCAGGATACTAAGCTTCTCCTGAAGCCAAAAAGGCTGATGCTGGTGGCAAGGTTAAGGGTAACCTCAAGGCTTTGGTGCCAAAGGGGAAGCCCCACTACAGCCGAAATCCTGTCCTAGTCAGAGGAATTGGCAGATATTCCTGATCAGCTGTGTATTCCAGAAAACCCAAGTATAAGAAGAAATATTCAGAAGGTAAATCCAGGGTTAAGAAGAAAAAGGGGTTCTTAGTATTGTCACAAAACCAGTTGGTGGTGACTAGAATGGTGGTACTAGAGTGGTTAAACTTTGTAAAATGCCTAGGCATTATACTACCGAAGACATGCCTTGAAAGCTGTTGAGCCACAGGAAAAAAAAAAAAAAAAAAACTTTCAGCCATCCTGTGAGAAAACCATGAGCTAGTGGCACTTCTGGAACTGTTTTGATCATTCTCACTGGGCACCATGAAGCCAGAGGGTGGTTTTCCTTAAGCAACTGACCAGTGGCTTGCTACTTATGACAGGACCTCAGGCCCTCCATTGAAAATAATATCAGCAGAGTGAAAATCCCAAAAAATCTCATTGATGCTTACTTGAAGAAGAAGCTGTATAAACGCAAATACCAAGAACATGAGATCTTCAACACAGAGAAGGAGAAATATGAGATTACAAGAAGCACAACGTTGGCCAGAAAGCTGTGGACTCAAATTCAGCCAATAATCATAGCTGTTTGTCAGCTTCAGGGCCACCTCCACTGTTTTCTTTCACAAATGGAGTTTATCCTCACAAATTGGTGTTCCAAATTTTTACAAAGAATCCGATTAAATAACTGATCCATTTAAAAAGAAGAAGAAATGGATGATGTCTGCAGGAAGCTTATGGTAGATGCATTTTATGAGGTTAAGGTGTACCATTTTATTATAATTTGGTAAAAGTTTTATAAAAAGTTGTTTATAATGACTTTTAAATTTGATCAAAGTTACTTTTGGCAATTAAGAGTTTCTCTTTTAATCGAGTAATAAATTGAATAACGTTAATTTTCTAATTTTGAACAATAAACATCCCTAACCCTGAAAGAAATTTGTGTACTTGAAATCATGTGCAATAAGAAATTATCTTCCTTAATAATTCCTGAATATATTTTAATATTTTGCTGAGAATATTTACATTTATTTGTGACTTGCCTGTACATTATCATTGTTTTGTTCAAATTTAATAGCTTTTCAAAAATAAACTTTTGTTTCTGTTTTCTGTTGAATCCATATTTTATAGTTGATGGGATATGTTCTGTCTTTAATTTCTCTTTAGTACAGTATCTATAGATTTATTCTGCTGTTCTTCTGCTAACTTTTATGATTTAGGGTATGGCTAATTTAAAGTTTATTGATTCTTTTAAAAATGTTTAAGGACACTTAAGTGGCTCAGTCAAGTCAGGTAAGTAGCCAACTCTTGGTTTTAGCCTAGGTCATGATCTCACCGTTCGTGGGTTCGAGCCCCACATTGGGGTTTGCACTGACAGTGCCGAGCATGCTTGGGGATTCTCTCTCTCCCTCTCTCTCTGTTCCTTCCCCACTTGTGCTCTTTCTCCCTCTCTCTCAAAATAAATAAACTTAAAAAATGTAAATGTTTAAATTATACATTTCCTGTATTTCAGCTACACTGAACAAATTTCACTTGTTATAGTATAATAACTATCATTCAGTGTCTGTCTTTCCTACTAGACTTAATGATTTTGACTTTACTCACTGATAAACTAAATATTCATTTAAAATTTTGAAACACATGTTCTTTGTGCTATTTTTCTTATCAATTCTTTGAAACGTGTTGATATGTGATTTATTGTAATATTTTCCTTAAACAATAGAAATTTATTTTCTCGCATTTATGGAATCTATGTATACATTATTGCAACTTTCATAAGCACTATTATGTGTTTAAAAAGAATGTAGATTTTCAGAGGGAGCTGTAGTGCCCTAAAGATGTCTATTCAAACAAATTCAAGCTTTCTCTGTTTAGTTACACACATCACATACACACACATATGTATGTTTTATGGCACATATACAGATAAATAATTAAAAGCAAAATAGTGATATACTATGTGATATACACAGCCATATTTCTTGATCCAGTAAATAATGGTATAAATATTTATGTACATGTATTCATACACATATACACATATATGTATGTTGATCCATTAAATACTCATGTAAGTTCTTTTCATATTTCTGACTTTCCTTTTGAGAGAATTTTTTTTCTGGCCAAATTGGGTATCCTTTGTTAGACAAAGAGGAAAACAAGGATTTCTGGAGGTTTTTGTTTACTTATCTTCCTATTATTTATTGTTCTAAATAACTGAAAGTCTGGGGTCGCCATTGACTGATGAAAACAGAAGGTCAAGCAGTTTTAGTGGCAAGGTGCTACAGATTTTGATGTTCATTCTATATAGATTTGGATATTTTAAATTTGAGATATTAACTAAAAATCCAAGTGGAAATGCCAAGTAGGCAATTGAATATTTACATCCGGATTTTGATAGAAAAATTAACCTAAGAGTAATTTTGTGTTTTTCAGAATGAGACTGACTTGAGAAAGATAAGGCCTTTCTCTTTGCTCTGTTTAAAATTATAATCTCCATTCCCCAGGAAACATTATCATGCTTCATTGAGTTACTTTTTTTTTCCAGAACACTCATTACATTTTAATGTACTAATTATTTACTTTTTAATTTTGCTTAGCAATCTTTTCTACTGCAATAAAAGCTATAAGAGATATTTATCTTTTTTTTTTAAACTGTTGTAAACAAGTGCTAGAGTAGTGTCTGGCACATATTAAGTGTCCAGTAAATACCTGTAAACTTAGTAAATTAATTATACTTTATTTCTTTTTCTGGCCTCTTAGAGTTTCCCTCACTTTAGTTCATTTAAATAGTTTAAAAAAAAAAAAGACATCCTGCATTTCCCACACTTGAAGTTACTCAGTATCATAGAGACACTCTGTGAATTTAATTTTCTGTATTACTCTACCTTCCTGTTCCTTTGTGTTCTATTTCTTTAATGTATAGCTTTCTCTGCATTATTTCTTTGTTTTTATTTCTTTTTAAATTTTGATTTGAATTGTTGGCTTAGCAATTTTCACTTTTTCTGGTGTTGAAATATTTTCATCAGAAGGTATGAGTTTGCCTCTAACTACTGTTAAGCTGAATCTCACAAGATATGAAATAGAATTAATTGCTTTCACATCTTTCCATTTTGAAGTTGACTTTTTTAGCTTTCATATATACCTTGACTATATTTAAAATAAAATATATATTTTAACTTTTAATGTGTTATTTCTGGGAACACAGTAGATAGTAATTATATTTATATGGTGTTTTTATCTAACAAATCACAGAGGCATACATTCTATTCAATCCTTAATACAACATTATGCAATAGGTAAGGCAGGTAAAATCATTTTATTGTTAAGAAAATTAAGATTCAGAAATTTAGGAAAGTAGTAAGCAGAAAGCTTGAACTTGAACTTAAACTCAGTTATTGTTACCTTGAATTGGGATTCATTTTTTTCCTTCCCAATATAAAAACAATGGTTCAAGTATTCCACTTTTGTTTCACACGTATAAAGAAAACAGTATTGGTTGATACATCTTCTAATGTTCAGCATTGTAATGCACATATATATAAGCAGGTTCATATTTCCAATCTTCTTTTCAATTTTAATAAATGCACCCCCACCCCACTGCCTCATGGCCTTTCAATGTTCCTAGGCAAGAAGGCATGAATTTACATTATTAGCATCCCATGCTGTATTGCACTTATTATGAATTATAGTTATTAAAATTAACTGAAGCATGAGAAGAGTTTTTATTTATACAACTATAATTATTTCCAACTTTACAGCTGTAAATATATCTAAGTATCCTTCAAAGAATGTGGACATTTAAAAGTGATAGACTTAGGTTTGGTAAGCAGAAACTCTCAGAGCAAGAACTTCTTTTCCAACACTTTCAAACTCATTTCTGTATTATTATCTGAATATATCACAATAGTACTTTGTTTGTTCTGTAAAGTACTGAACATATTAAAGCCAAATCACCTAAGTAAGATAGAATAGTTCTGACTCATCAGGAAGTTTTTTTTTTTTTTTTTTTCCTGTGGGTACAGTGGGATTTTAGAAAGATAAGTATGTTGTAGTGAAATGCACATTGATTTTTATGGTCCAGGCATTGAATTTAGCATGTAACTTTACAAGTCACTAGATGACCTTGAGCTTAACTTTCCCAATCTTTTTAATAATTTTTAAAGAATTTTTTAATGTTTATTTATTTTTGTGAGAGAGAGAGAGAGACAGAGCATGAGCAGAGGAGGGGCAGAGAGAGAGAGGGAGACACAGACTCCGAAGAAGCAAGCTCCAGGCTGTCAGCAGAGCTGGATGTGCGGCTTGAACTCATGAACCATGAGATCATGACCTTGGCGGAAGTCAGACGCTTAACCTACTGAGCCACCCAGGCACCCCTCCAATCTTTAGTTACTTGTAGGTAAGATTTCTAAGTCCAAATAAAATGAAAATTTATAAATAACTGTCAAAATGAGAGTAACATGTTCAATCAACAGAACTATTAATATCTTACTTCACATAGCTAAAGTAGTCTTGGGATATCATATGTCAGTCAAAGTATAGTGCAAGAGATAACAATGATGCCACAGTAGGAGTGCCAGCAGATTTTGATGTGGACTTGCACATTGAGCAGAGGTCACCTGAGAACTGGTAGTCAATACAGCCTCATCTTTTTGAATTTTGACTTGCTTCTGAGTTAAAATGTAATTAAACAGGGTGCCTGGGTGGTTCAGTCGGTTAAGTGTTGGACTTCAGTTCAGGCCGTGATCTCACAATTTGTGAAGTTCCAGCTCTGCACCAGGCACAGAGCCTGCTTCGGATCCTCTGTCTTCATCTCTCTCTGCCCCTCTCCTGCTCTCTCTCTCTTTCAAAAATAGGTATTTTTAAAAAAGTTTTAATGCACTTAAATATAGAAGACTGAGCTGTTGTAAGTCACTTATGCCACTGTGTGAAGGCAGAAGAGACAATCATATCTGAAGAGAAAATAAAGAGAACTTTTGAATCCAAATACCCCCAAGTTAGGAAATTTGTATAGAAAGTATCACTGGTGACACCAAAGGGCATTTTTGGTCTTAGAAAAGGGCTCAATAACCACAAAAGAAAAGGATAAAATTAATTATTTTGAACCAAATTAACTAGTAAATTGATGTACAGAGGAGGCAGCAAACATACAAATCAATTTACAACAAAATGGCAAAAATGGCTGGTCAGTTTACAAAAATTGATTATAAGTAAAAAAAACTCATAAGCTGAAAATTACACATGTAAAAAATAGTTAACTGAAGCGAACATTAATATTGCAAAAGATATGGGAGCATAACTGTTTCTATTCCTGGGAAATGCCCCCCTCAAAAGACATAATCTTTATTCTACTTGATATTCACATTGTTAAATTAAAACAAATATGCTTAATAAATAGAGATCAGGTTGGCTTTAATTTTTTTTCACTAATTTGGATTATAAACATGTAAAAATAAATAGAAATTGTTAGAAGACAGTGTGGCAAATTGTGGAATATCCATTAACATCCATTACCTTTTTATCTTCATCCTGAATTTCACAGCTTTGCAGTAAGACGGGAATTCAATAGAGGGGTGCCTGAGTGATTCAGTCTGTTGAGAGTCTGACTCTTGATCTTGGCTCAGGTCATCAACTCATGGTTTGGGAGATCTGGCCCTGCATAGGGCTCTGCACTGACGGCACAGAGCCTGCTTGGGATTCTCCCTCCCCCTCTCTCTCTCTCTCTCTTTCTTTCTGCCTCTTCCCCCTTTCTTTCTAAAAATAAATAAATAAATATTTTTTTTAAAAAAAGGAAAGGAATTCAATAGAATGTTTGGCTATTTTTTAAAATTTTCTCCTTGCTATATGCCTATTGTCATATAATGGACAGTTAATAATATAATATTTACTGATTGACTGAATTGCTTCTCATGCCCTAAAGCTATTTAGTGTGGACAGTCTTTCTAGGTACAGTAATTGGTCAGAAATGGACACATACTCTAACTCAGATAAACCAGAAAACAAACAAGCCCCCTCCAAAACAAAACAAAACAAAACAAAACAAAACAAAACAAAACGGGACCCACAGAATTCAGTTCCAGAACTGACAACCTACTATGCAGTAGACATTTGATATATTTCCTAATTTAGATTGTTAAGACAATAACTTCCAAGTGCTGCTGGTTGCTGCCTTGGGAACATAAGGGGTTAACAGTACTGAGAATTACTGAGAATGTAGCTAACATTGAGAAGTATAGCCAGTCCTTGAAACCAGATATCCTTGGTATTGGTTCCCTTCTTTAAACTATGGGTAAAAGCATTTCTAAAGGAAAATATAACCCCTGGGTGATGACTGTTTGAACTGAGTGCACAAAAAAAAACATCACAATCATTTAGCTACTATGAAGTCTTCCTCATCTCAGCAAAGGATACCACTAACACATAATCTGGCTCAACTTGATTTGCCCCTTCCCTCCATTTTCCAATTCTAATCAAATATCAGTTTGTCTTCCAAAGTAAATTTCACATCTTTGGTGGTTTTGTTTGTTTTTTGTTTTGTTTTGTTTTGTTTTAATTTTAAGGGTTACTTCTCTGTTTTAATTTTAAGGGTTTACCTCTTAAGGGTAAAGCCGCTATTACCTCTTATCCAGATTATGGCAATAGACATGTATATCTTGTTTCCATCCTTTTGTGCCACCGATCCATTCTCTGTTTTTTAGAAAGGAAGAACTATTGGAAACCCAGCCTTCTTCCCCACCTCAAAGTGTTTCAAACTCTTCCTTCGATGCCTAGTTTATTAGATTTATGGCTAAAATTTTGATATAAATATCCAAGTCTTGCACAATCTTCCTTCCACTCACCATCCCAAACTCTTTTTATTACTACTGTCTTCGGCATGCATTCTGCTGTAGCTTGTGCCTCCTTTCTGTGCAAAAACACAATGCACTTTTTCTCCTCCAAGGCCTTTTACTTGCTATTACTTTTGCCTGAAAAACCTTCTCTCTCCCATGGCTAGTTTCCTCTGATCTTTATGTCTCAGAGTAGATGTCAATTTCTGAGAGAGGCTTCTTTTCTGACAACCTGTCTAAAGGAAACTTAAGTCACCAACGAAGGTTCTCTAGATCTCATTCCTTTTACAACACTTCTTGTAATAGGTAATTATCCCATTTACTTATCTGCGAATTAATTTATGGTCTGTTAATTCCAATAGAATTTAAAGATGATCAGATCTTGCTCATTGCTCTCTCCATAGGAGTTGGCTCATAGAAAGCGTTTAAGTCATATTTGCTGAAAAAAAAATTATATGACATTATTCAAGCATGCAGTGTGTGTGTTTATGATGGGATAGAGTTGTTGGTGTCTGATGGGATGATATTGTCAGGACCTCTTCTGTGAGAACTTCACACACTCATTCAAATGAACAGAGCTCTGTTGGTTATATATTCGCCTTTCAAATGACACTTCCCTCTTGACCCTGCTTGATTAGATAATGGGATTTAATCAGACAGGGCTAAACAATTTCTTTATTGAGAATCCAGGGTGAGAAATAGAGCAGTGGAGATAGGACATGAGTCACATTAATGGTAAAACTTCAGTTAAGAATAATGACATTTTATGTCTGTTGCTAAGTGCTGTGGCTACTGCCTTAATTTTTGCAATCTTGCTGTTTACATATTTTTCTTGGATTTTTTTGAGCTATCCCTAATATCATCTAATAAAATTTCATTTTTTTCCTGAAGAAGTTTTAGTGGAGTGGATTTGTGTTACTTTCAAATTAAAAAAGTTCTATCATATGCAAATAGCAATGAAAAAATATTTGTATAATATATAAATGTTTTTTCTCTTTAAAATTCCTTTATTTTTGTTGTTGTTGTTTAAGTAGCTGACATGCAATGTAATATGGCTTCAGGCATACAATATAATGATTTACAATTCTATATATTATATAATGCTTACCACAGTAGTCAGCTTACAATGATACTACAATATTATTGACATTATTTCCTTTGCTGTACTTTTCATCCCTGTGACTTATTTAATAACTAGAAATTTGTGCCTCTTAATCCCCTTCATGTATTTCTGCCATCATCCCCCTTGACCTGCAACCACTGGTTTGATCTTGGTTTATGAGTATTTCTGGGTTTTTTGTTTATTTATTTGTTCATTTGCTTTGTTTTTTAGATTAGAAATATAAATAAAATTATATAGTTTTTCTCTTTCTCTGACGTCTTTAACTTGCATGATACATTCTAGGTTCATTCATGTTATTGAACATGGCAAGATCTCCTTTTTATGACTGAGTAATATTCCATTAGGTCTTCTTTATCTATTCATCTACCAATGGACACTTAGGTTGCTTCAATATCTTGGTTATTACAAATAATGCTGCAATAAACATAGGGTATATATGTTTTTAAATTTATGTTTTCTATTTCTTTGGGTAAATGGCCAATAGTGGAATTACTGGGTCATATGGTACTTCTGTTTTTAATTTTTTGGGGAACTGCCTATATTGTTTTCCATAGTAGCTTTGCCAATTTACATTCCCCCTAATAATGCACAGGTTTCCCTTTTCTCCTCCTCACCAACACTTGTTATTTCTTGTCTTTTTGACATTAGCCATTCCGACAGATATAAGGTGATATCTCACTGTTGTTTTGAATTGCATTTCCCTAATGATTAGTGATTTCGAGCATCTTTTCATGTGTTTGTTGCCATTGGATGTCTTCTTTAGAAAAATGTCTATTCAGGTCCTCTGCCTAATTTTTAGTTCTGTGTGTGTGTGTGTGTGTGTGTGTTGAGTTGTTTAAGTTCTTTAAATATTTTGGATACTAATTTTATCAGATATATCATTTACAAATATCTTCTCCCATTCAGTAGATTGCCTTTTCATTTTGTTGGTGGTTTCCTTCTCTGTCCAAAGCTTTTCATTTTGATGTAGTCCCAATAGTTTATATTTGCTTTTATTTCCCTTGCCCAAGGAAATGTATCCAGGAAAATGTTGTTAAGGACAACATCCAAATATTCTTGTATCATTGACTGTTTTTTTTCTTTTTGAGCTTTATGGTTCAGGTCTCACATTTAGATCTTAAATTTATTTTGAGTTTATTTTTTTATATATGTGTAAGAAAGTGGTCCAGTTATATCTTTTGTATGTTGCTGCCAAATTTCCCCAAGACCACTTAATAAGAGCCTTTCTTTCTGTCATTGTATATTTTTATTTCTAAAACATATATGTTCTTTATATGAAAAACATTTCAAGATAACATAGATTTAATAGCTAACCCAGAGAAGAAGTTTCTTAACATTTATAAATATTTAATATTGTTTTGAATATATCAAGTTATTTGGGAATAAACATATCAAAGGAGACAAGCTAAATAGATTAATAGATGTATCTATACTCTATTTGAAACTATTCTAGTTGAAGTCTTTTAGTTTGATGATTGTTAATTTTCTGAACTTTTATTACCAATTTAGAAATGCTGCCAATACTATTTCATTGGGAGTTCTTGCTAAGGATGATGGGAATCTAAAAATATGGACAAACTGAACAAAATTAGATTAACTTGCACAAATACAGGTTAATATGTCTAGGGCATTATAATATGAAACAGATTACATGAGAGGGAATTGTTTAGAAAAGAACATTGCCAAAAAATTTTCCCTCAAGGATGATATGCAATATACACAAACATTTTATAGTATTGTGCCAACTATAGACATACTTGGAAGAATAGCAAGATAAACCATGCAGAGCACATCATGGAGAGCAAAGATATGGATTGAGTCTATCAAAATAGGACACATAATGGTAAATAATAATAATATCACTTATTTGAATTTATATAGCATCAGTTCTTTGAGAAGATAATATAACTATATAGTTATCCATATCATTTTATTAATCTTTAGTATAAGAAAAAAACAATCAAATTTATTAACAAATAGGGAAAATTATAAAGTGAAAATTCAAATGTGGTATCTTTAATGTGCTGACAAAGCTCTCTTCATTATATTATAGCCTCCAATAACAAGACAAAATGGAAACAAAAAGAGCATTGCTAGCAACAACAAAATCACAGTCACCATTTATTAGTACATTATAAAAGACGAAGAATGTAGTTTAATAATAAAAAGAGTCTAACTTGAGGCTTACCTTAAAAACTGCATCAACCTTTGTTATTTCTATAGAATATTTAAGAATACTTATAAAAAAATAAAATACAAATCAAATGTTGAGATGGCTTCCATTAAAAAGATAAACACAAATAGTAAAATAAAAGAAAAAATTTTATTAAACTACTCAAGTAGCAAGAGGAATCTTATAATAAAGAAATATGTAGTAGTAGAAATCTAAGACTTTATGTGTCTTCTTAGGGTTGAACCAAGAACCTATCCCACAAATGGTGGGCAGGAAGAGTTCATGTATTTTAAAGAATTGAAAATATACTTTCTGTTTCAAAAGTAGCAGTTTGAATATGAGCTATAAAATTTGTGTGTTAGGCATGTCTGGATGGCTCAATAGGTTAGGCGTCTGACCTCTGGTTAGGTCATGATCTTATGGTTCATGAGTTTGAGCCCCTTGTCAGGCTGTCTGCTGACAGCTCAGAGCCTGGAGCCTGCTTTGGATTCTGTGTCTCCTTCCTTCTCAGCCCTCTCATGCTCATGCTCTGTCTCTCTCTGTCTCCCAAAAATAAATAAATGTTAAAAAAATTTTTTAAAGATTTATTAAAAAATAAAATTTGTATGTTAAACATGATTTTTAACACTGTATTGCTTTAAAGCTACAATGAGAAACATTTCTAAAATATAGATGTAGATAACAAATTTATGTAACTCTGTTTCTCTCTCTCATCCCATATCAGACATGGCTGTGTCCACATCTGTTACCATCTAGTTTATGCTAAGAGACAAGGCCGTGACTTTTATCTTTGTTTTCTAACATCTAAGAGAAGATAAGATGTCTTGGTACAAAATAGATTTCAATATATGGTGGTATCATGAATGAATATTATTTTGTTCCTTCTAAACTAATTTTATGCTGGCATATATATTCATTTTTTTAGCAATATTTCTTCAACTGATTCTAAGTTTAGAGGGTTATTTCCCCACCAAAATTATATAATTGATTTTACTTTTTTCAACATTTGGTCTATTTTTAAAATTTCTTTCTTCATTTGCAATTATTCTGTTGTAGGATTAAAGCGAAGTTCACATTTCTTTTCCATAAGTGATAGTATGACAGATGATGTTATATTCCAAAATCATGTTTGTTACTCTTTCCTCTTAAAAAGTAAAATAAAAGATAAAGGAAGTGACATAAGGGGAAATGCTAAAGCAATAGTCTTCTTAATCACATGGGCATCATTGTCCCTTTTCTTGCTTTTGACTTTCTCTGCTTCCTTAGATTTGCAATTCATAACTTCCTTTCACTTTGTTTTAGCATTGATGATCTTTAATTAATAGGAAAAAAAAATCCCTGAAATTCTAAAGAGGATAAAAATAGAAGAGCCAAGGGGTGCCTGGGGGACTCAGTAGGTTAGGCCTCCAACTTTGGCAAAGGTTACATCTCACAGTTGGAGAGTTCAAGCCCTGCATCAGGCTCTTTACTGTCAGCATGGAGCCCGCTTTGGATCCTCTTTCCCCTCTCCATCCCTCCCATACTTGTGCACAAGCAAGCTCTCTCTCTCAAATAAATAAATAAAACCTTAAAAAAATAGAATAGCTATCTTAAAGAATGGAATAGCACTCTCGTGATGGAACATTTACTTGAGTAAAGAATTATGAGCATATGTATCAGGTGGAATCATTTTAAGGACCTGAGTTTTAGAAATTGGCTTTAGGTAATGTGACCATGAAGCCCATGATCCAAAGAAGGACACTATTAAGATTAAAATGTGTTATTACTTTAAACTTGGGCAGTTTCTACTGGAGAATTTGAAATATATGGTACTCTTGCCTTAGGGGATAGTCTTGACCTTACAAGCTTAGAGGAATCTGAGATCAATTTTTAACAGCAGTCACTTGTTCTTGGTACACAGCACAATGCCTGTAGAATAATAAGTACTTAAATATTTGTTGAAAAAAAATTAATGAATGTTGCCATACGATCCAGCAATTTTATACATACCCAAAAGAAATGAGAGCAAGGACTGAACCATATATTTGTACCACATGGTCAACGACAATATCACAATAGTCAAAAGGTAGAAGCAACCCAGGTGTTATGAATGGAATGTTTGGATCCCTCCCAAAATTTATATGTTCAAGTCCTAAACCCCAGTGTGGCTGTATTTGGAGTGGAGACTCTAAAGCAGTAATTAAGGTTAAATGAAATCACAAATGTGGGGCTCTAATCTGGTAATATTAGTGTCTTTATAAGAAGAGATACCAGAGAGCTATACACACTCTCTCTATTTCCTTGTGTATGACCCAAGGAAAGGTCATGGGAGGGCACAAGGAGAATGTAGCCATCTACAAGCCTGGAAGATAGCTCTACCAGGAAAACAAATTAGCCAGAATCTTTGATCTTAGACTTCCATCTTCTAGAGTTGTGAAAAAAATAATTTCTGTTGTTGAAGTCACCTAATTTATGATTTGTTGTTTGGTAGCCCAAGCAGCCTAATACAGATTTTGGTAGTGTAAAGTGGAATGCTCCTGTAACAGGTACCTGAAAAAGTAGAAGTGGCTTGGCCCTGAATAGAGAACAGAAGAATTTCAAGGTAGGTGTTGACAGAAGCCTAGATTGCTTTGAAGGGATTGTTAATAGAAATATAAATAATAAAGGCCGTCATAGACTCTGGGTCTAAAGTTCTTTCTTGTCCAGCAAGAAAGTGGACACAGGATTAAAGTGTGAGAGATAGCTAAGGGAAAAGACAAGAGTCCTGATTAAGGGTGCTTGCTCTGTTTTTATTAGGATCAGAAGGCTTACAAACATGGTGATGGATGTGCACAAAGAGACAATGAAACTGTGAACATTAACTCATGGATGTGAGGGAAAGGGAGTCTTGAAAATATGTGGGGTTAAGGTTTTGGGTTAATAGAAAACAAAATCCTGGCGCCGGGCAGCCGGGCGGAAGGTTGTTAATAGCAGACATGAGGCACCACCTCTGTTTACCTAAATTGGTCTAGGGGACAAGAAAGAGCAAGCTACCTCAGGGTCAACAAGCACCTTTCTTTTGTTAATTATCTCTGTTCCAGGAAACTTCATGCTGCAGCAGTCTATAGCTCTATTTATCTGTTTACCTAATATTGTCCTTCCTTCCTGTGAAAGCGGCTTTCTGGTATAGTACTAAGTTGGGGGATGAGGGTACTGTATACCTAATCTGTATACACCCTGTATACCTAATCTTGTTTATTTCATACACCTTTGTTCTACATTGGGGCCTTTGCCCCACCCTCTCTATACTGGGGCTTTGCCCCACCCTCTCTATACCTATTTATCTAATCCTGTTTACCCATACTAAGATGTAAGCATCCTATGGCTTTGTAATTCTTTTTGTCTTGTTAACCCATCAGTGCATGTTCAGGGAATTCCTTCACTTATTCCCCACAAAAGGCAATTCTGTTGAGGAAGAAAAGAAGAGAGCTATAGAGGAATCCTCTGTCATTGTAGAGAATACATATATCATCATTAATATGGGCATTAAAGGCCATTCTGGTGAAGTCTCAGATGGAAATGAGAAGTAGGCTATTGCAAAATTCAAGAAAGGCAATTCTTGATATAAAATGGCAACAAATTGTGCTGAATTGGATTTTACTGTTATGTGAAAGGTAAAACTTGCAAGCAATGAAATTGAATATTTAGCTGAGGATATTCTAAGCAAAGTGTTGAAGGAACAATTCCATACCTCTTATAGTAAAATATGTGAAGGGAGGGATAAATTGAAGGAGTTGTTAGGCAAAAAACAAACAAACAAACAAACAAACAAACAAACAAAAAAACCCAGAACTTGAAGATCTGGACATTCAACCTGTCTGTGTTGCAAAAATTGAGAAGGCTTATCTGAAGAGGACACTAAGGATGTGGTTGAACAACCATTCGATGAGGAAATTAGTATGAATATTAACTGGAAGTTAAATCAGTTGTGGCAGTAGATGCTGGGAATAAAGTTGGAATTACACCAGTAGAAACACTGCTCACTGGGAATTAAAGAAAAACAGAGAAAGTGGGGAAGAATGAAGGCAGATTGTTAACAAAACAAGGGATGAATGACCCTGAAAGTGATTCAGAGGTCATCACTCCCACATAGGCCCTGGGAATGTTATGCCGAGAGACAGAGACCAACCTAAACCACTGAAGCTGAATTAAGGGAGTCTTTATTACCTGCCTGGACTGCACATTTAGAGTTCTGTGTTAACTCTCCTACAGATGAGACCACTGAGGTCTCCGGGGAGTGATCATCTCCCCCTTCCATGCTATGGGTGGGCAGGAGAGATGGGGGCTCTGAACAGAGAGACTACTGAAGTCTCTGGGGAGGGATCAGCTCCCCCTTCCACCACTAGGGGTGGGCAGGACAGGACAGACTCAGGGCCCAGGCCTTACCAGTTTCTGACGTTGGTTCCAGGTCCTCACTTGCCAAGTCTCCTCGAGTCCAGCGGAAACGGTGGAGCGGGGCCTGCCCAAGGCAACCGAGCTGGAGATTGCCTAAATTCAGGCAGGGCAGGCCTTCTCCTTTTCCATTCCTTGTTCCGTCACCGCCTCGCCATTTTCCCAAACCAGTGGCAACAATGGGCCAGCTAGGTTGGGTTTCCCAGTCTAGGAACAAAATGTTGCGGAATCTGGTCTGGATCACCCGGTGGAAGAACAAGCAGCACTGGGAGATCTTGGAAGGGAGGAGGTTTGTTTTACACCAGTGGGCTCAGAGGAGATCATTCTCCAGAGGTCTGAGCCCAGAGCATCAGCAGAGGAAGTAATTTATAGCCTATTACTTCTGCATTCCTCATTAATGCCGGAGACAAGTGGGGTGGGAAGAAGAACCCAGAAGAGGGAGCCTTTGATCAGGGACAGGTATTTTCTTATCAGTCCTGTCGGCCATCTTATAACAGATTTTTCCTTATCAGGAACAAGATTTCTCAGTCTTAGTCTGGGAGGGCAGAGCCCTTGAATTTCTGTCTTAGTTTGGAAGGGCAGAGCCCTTGATGACAGGTGGAGTCGGGAGCCATGCTGGAAAGCATGGACAGATGTTGCAACTGCCCCACGGGCCTGGAGGGCAGAGCATGGAACCAAAAAATGTTATCCTGGAGCCATAAAATCAAAGGATTTTAATTAAAAGCATCATAATGGACACTAAAAGCATTAAGTAATCTTTTGAAGTATTGTTATCTGATTAAGTAGATGAGTGAAGACTTATTTACTATAAGAGGGGTATATTGAATTGAGGGGAAATGTTCTTTTCTGACTGTGCAGTGTACATAGTTGTCAGATGGTTAAGTAAACAGACTGCCTTCGTGGAAAAAAAAGATTTTCTTAAAAAGAAAAAAACAACAAAAAACAGAACAAGATCAAATGGAATTTAATTTGCTATGTTTTGACTTGCATGGTTGCATCAGACCTGTTCCCCCTTTCTTCCTTGTCAGGTAGTCAAAGATTTTCATGACCTCCATCTCTAATCTTGTCATTAATTGATATAAGTCACATGTCCGTGTTTTAGATGCATACAATGGGGATGGCCACTAATCACTAACACAATGGGTTTGGAAGGAAATGAGATAAATCCATAAGATTATCTATCATATTTCACTGATCAAGCCTATCAAGCCATCATATTTAAATGATTATTAATATTCATGATTTTAGATATAAAGAAATAAAGTCTCAGAGCACCTGGGTGGCTCACTTAGTTAAGTATCTGACTCTTGATTTCCACTCAGGATATGATCTCATGGTTCATGAGATGGAGTCCTGCATAAGGCCCTGTGCTGACAGTGCAGAACCTGCTTGGGATTCTCCTTCTCCCTCTCTTCTCTGCCCCTTCCTCATTCATGTGCACACATCACTCTCAAAATAAATAAACATTTAAAAAAAAAAATGAAGTCCCTCCAAGGTTATATACTTGAAAAAAAAATCACCAAGCAAGTGGTAACTTATTAAGTCTGTCAAATAACTTCTTAACTCCATCCACTTGGCTCATTATATACTGCTCTCAACTCATTCCAAAGAATTATAATCTCTTTACCGACTAGCACAATAGCCTCTGCACCATGTTCATTACCATCACTGTATCTCCCCTCCACAGTACAGCCAAGGAGTTCTCTTCAAAACACATACCTAACTATATTATTTTGTGGCATAAAAACCACTTGGTGGCTTACCAGTATTTTTAGGACTGAAACCAAAGCACTGAATGAACTTCCCTGACTACCTTTTAAGCTTCCTGTTGTATAATTTACTTTTCCTTTCCCTGGTCTTTTTTAAGTTTCTTAAACATGTTATACTTCTCATAACACAGAGTATTTACCTATGAGATTCATACTCTCAGGCACTCTTTCTCCATTTTTCTTTGCTTAATTAATTTCTTCTTACCCTTCAGACTTTATGTCAAGGGTTGCTTTCTCATGTGTGTAATCTCAACCTCTCCCCAGGCTAGGTCAGATTCCATTATATATCCACATAGATTTATTTGCTTTGTTTTCTGTTTTTCCTGCCATTATGTCATTATTTGATGAATGTCTCATACACACACTAGCTAATACATTATGGGACTAAGAAGTTTGACTAATTGTATATTCCTAGTCTATAAGATGTTGCTTAACATAAATAGGTACTCAACAATCTGTTGTTGAATGAACAAGTGAGCCAGAAAGAGGAAGTATATTTCAATGCTTATTATTATGCTAAGTCTGTTGTGGAATACCACTCCAGAATAATAAAAAATGAGAATAAACTGTAGTCTAAAATAATAAAATATTTTATCTGTTCAGTATTAAAATTTGTAATAGATTTCATATTCTTATTCTTTCATTGTCTTATCATTTTAATCTGTCATCATACATAACTATGATATAATCCCTAAGAACAAGAGTGCTTCCAAGTTACATAACAATGACTATATAATAGCATGATTTCTAGTGGTATTTGAATGTAAGTTCTTGGCAAATGGAATCTTTACATTACCTAAAGAATTTTAACCATTTATTAATTGATTAATACTTTTGGTGTACCTGAAAAGAATTGGAATTGAAATTACCTTCTTTTCTGGATAAAATCATAGTACTTTCTCGAGATGAAGCATAGAATGTTTATAAATGGTTTTGATGTTCAAAGTAGCTGCCTTGGTAGGGTAGAAAAATAGATTAAGAAGGGTTTAAGTTTTATTATCGTTTTCTCGTTATAAACTATTTTGTATGCTGCTCTCTTATATTTCCAGTGCTTCATCAGCATAGACATAATAAAGTTTTAGTTTTGCCTTTGATATAAGGGAAAACCTGCAGGAAAAAGAAGAGTAATACTGCGTATAAAAAAGAATTTTTTTCCCCAAAAGGCCAGAACATTGCAACACCATTCACTTGTTTTGTAGCAAAACAGATTGTTTTGATATAAACTGAAATGTGTGCGAAAAATATGTATAGTTGTTCCTGGTAAGATAAGAGTGGTGTAATTTTCAAATCTTGTAACAAACTATGTCACCTGTTTGAAAAATGTGTCATTTTTATAATGAGTTTATGTCAGCACAAGTTGTCAGATGGTAGCCCTAGGGAGTGAAATTCTGTTTGTCTACCTACTTTGCATCCTATTTTTGATCCTTAAAAATTTTAGACTGAAGTAATGTGTGTGTGTTATGATCTCCTGGCTCTGCTATCTCTAACACCTTTCCTTATATGCACTTGTCAAAAATAGAAGGATATCAGTAAAGAAAACTTTTCATCAGTAGCAGCATACTATACTGCTATACAAAGACTATACAAATACTATGAGGAAAAATGAAAAAAAATCTGGACTTTTCACTCAAAGCCCTTATTTCCTAGATATTTACATTTTTTTCTGCTTTGACTAGAGATAACAGATGGCTGGATGGTGATTTGGGATGCTAATTAGGCTGCTGTGGTTTTCTGCTAACCTTAAATAGACAGAGTCCTTTGGGTGCTGATTACCACTATGCCATTTAAAAATGCTAGCAGATAACCATTAAACACTCTTTCCTAATGAACTTTTTCATAAACAATAAAACTATGATTAACTCTAGTAAATTATATATACACACACACACACACACACACCAGCAAGACAGTAATTAAATGCACTGTAGCATTGTAAGAGTGATTTTTCAAGTTTTAACTGAGCTCCAGAACTAGTAGGCACACAACAAATGAAAACTAGTGTATTTTTACGTGAGTAACTGAACCCTCTGTATTATAGTGACACAAAAGGAACTCTAGGGGAAGTAGATTCTCCAGGGACAAAGTTAAGAACTGGGAAAATTGAGTCTAACTCAGTTATCTTGAATAAAACACTGAAAACTGAAGGGAAAGAACATACACATTATCTCTGGTAGGATATGTTAGGAAAGAACTATGATTAAATTTATGAATAGGTAATGATATCCTATACAAAGGGAGATTTTCATCTAATTGATGTATGCATGTTTTTAAAATACCATAAGAACTGTAAATGATATCTATATCAATATTTATTATATAACATTTTAAGTTTATTGGTTGATTAAAAGATGCTCATTTTTATATTTGGAAAATGTACTTGGGTAAGAAAATTGTTACATGTGGGGAGCCTAGGTGGCTCAGTCAGTTAAGTGTCTGGCTCTTGATTTTGGCTCATGTCAAATGATTTTCATGGTTTCATGGTTTGTGAGATCTAGCCCCGCATTGGGCTCTGCTCTTACAGTGGGAGACTGCTTGGGATTCTCTCTCTTCTCTCTCTGCCCCCACCCTGCTTTCAATCTCTCGTGTCTCTCTCTCTCTCTCTCTCTCTCTCAAAATAAGTAAACTTGAAAATGAAAATTGTTACATGTTGAAATGGAATACCTTATCCTGAGCCCCAAACAATATTTTTTAATATAACCGTGAACATATTTTCTTTCAAGAATTGAAATGAAGTTATTGGAAATTTGACTTTGAACTGAGATCTGAAGTAATATTTAGATGTGCAAAGTTGTTGCAAATCTGACACTGAAGATAAGTGCTGAATTAGTGCTGAATTTAGTAGCAGTATCAAACAATCTCAAGTCTGCCATACAATGTACTTATCTGTCCAGAAGCAGGAGCAGAGTAAAGTAGTTAAAAACAAAGGTTCTGAAATTAGAAGTCCTTGGTCAAATTCTGCGTCTAACATTTATCGTCCCTGTGAAATTGGACAAGTTTTTTAACCCGTTTTAACTTCACTTTCCTCAAGTGACTTAACTTTACATGGCTTCTGTAAAAACTAAATAAGGCAATTCACACTAAATATTTACCATTCAGCCTAGAATGTGGTAAATATAGATGATATCATCATCATCATCATCATCATCATCATCACCTTTGGAGGGATGTGAGAGATAAAATTATGAGTAAATACAATATACATTCTAATAGCAAACACAGATGAGAAAAATAATGTGTTCTAGGTGTTTTATAAAACTTCCTCCTATAATTGATCTATTCTAGTTCATGTGTTTGGTAATGGTGGTCAATAAGAATTCAAAAGAATTAGAAAAATTTTAAATATATATCAACCGGATTTGGATTAGGAAAAACCTTTCTCTGGTTTAAGTCGGCTATGAAAACACATTACTTTTCAGTAGATTTGCACTGGATTTATTGAACTGGATTTCCAATATATGGAAATTTCAATGGTAAGAAAATGCTTTAATTCCCATCTCCCATCTATGTTAATAGCCTCTCATTTCTAAGATTTATACATTTCTATATTAAACATTATTTGAGCATAATCCACTGAAGGTCAAGCCCATGTGATCTAGTAGTTACTAAATAGTTTATATGTTAATAGTTTTGGAGCAAATTCATTAAAATCAGAAAATCGGAGATTCAATTCTGCACTGGCCCCGGTATTTTGTCTGCAGAGTCCAAAAGGGGTATTGCTTCCTGATGTGTCATCTTTTATATATCCATATGCAAATTTATATGTATGTCAATGTGTTTCCTATTTTAAGTTGGTTGATGCTAACACAGCATTTCATTATTTCAAGTAAAATTTTATATGGGTTATTTCATTTTATTTTTCGGTGGACTATTATCTCTTTTCCAAGATGATTCATTTTGAGAAATTCTACCCCATTTTACAGATTCCTCAGATTTATCTGTGAGGTGCATATTATCTTTACTTTTAAGATAATTAAAGCTCAGAGGAGCTAAAGAACTTGTCTAGAGAAACAGTAAATCAGGGGCAGACCTACAATTGTAGCCCAGATACTTTTAGTTCTATTGCAACATACTTTCCGTTACCTATTGTGTTTCTTTATTTTACATCTGTCATACGTGCGTGTGCTCGTGTTTTCTTGAAAGGTATTTCATGGCCCCTTAACACATTTGGCATACTATTCTCATATCTTGTATCTCAATTGTGCAATACTCTTAGGCATGAGGAAATTGCTCACCTCCTCTTTATAGAAGTTGCGTGTGGGGCGCCTGAGTGGCTCAGTCGGTTAAGTGTCCGACTTCAGCTCAGGTCATGATCACATAGTTCGTGGTTTGACCCCCACATTGGGCTCTGTGCTGACAGCTGGGAGCCTGCAGCCTGCTTTAGATTCTGTGTCTCCCTCTCTCTCTCTGCTCCTCCCCTGCTCACACTCTGTCTCTCTGTCTCTTCTCAAAAATAAACATTAAAAAATTTTTTTAAAAGAAGCTAGTTGTTTACTCTCTGTGCTCCACTCACTCTTCTTGACATTTTTCAGCTATTTTGAAATTTTGATCAAAACAAAACTCATAAGAAATTTACTAATTTACTTCTCTTTAAAAAAGGAACATAAAAAAAAAATAAGCAGAGACTGATGTTTTATCCAGTCCAGGATTCTGAATTTGAAATAACAGCAGGAAGCAACCAATTGAAGAATATGGTATTTTGTGTGAAAATCTCAAAAGCCCATTGACTTCAACTTTTCTATGAATGTAGTATAATATGAATGTACCATTTCTCTGTTGATTTGTGTTGTTATTGTGTTTATATTAAGAATGTATAAAATGCTTATAAATAAAACACTGCTAACTTTGTGCTGCTTCTAGTCACAGTACGATCCTTTCAACAATTCACTCAGCCAGTTAGGACCTCAGGTTTGGTGAACTAGTAGACTCAGTCCCTAACTTTTTTTAACTTTTAAATCTAGTTCAAGTGTGAGGAGAGGAAGACCTATTTCTGTAATGAAATGAGTTAGAAAAATTAATGGGGAGCATAGTGGATATCATACCAAGAATACCAATTAGTAGATTGCTGGCCCAATCCAGATGTTAGGATTCAAAATATGGCAGTAGCAATGTGACAGAAAAAGAAGAATCATACCAAGGGTCATTTTTCGTCTTATTAATGTTTGGTTAACTTACCCTGTTTGTTTCTTTTCTGTTTTCTGAAAGAAACATATTATTCTAGTTTCTTCCCTCACATTATCAAAAAATAACCTATAGACATGAAGGAAAAAAAAGACATAGGTTGATTTCCAATTATTTTATCTTTTATTTTTTTATTTTGACAATTCATTGCATTACGTTAGAATTACAATCATAGTACAGAGAACTCAGATTTCTCAAACGTTTACTTTTTATCATATTTACATTATTTTACCTCTCACATGCACACACAAACTCTCACTCATGCACACACATACAAATCACATATATTGTGTTTTTTCCTGAACTTTTTTAGAATATTTGGAGATATGATGTCCCTGTACCCATAAGTACTTGGGTGTGTATTTCTTAAAAACTAGACATAATCCTACAAAACCATTGTACAATTTTAAACTATGTCAATATATGTTTAAACTATGTTCAATATATCCAATATAATCTTTAGCAACTCAATTGTCATTCTCTGGCATAAGGTCTGTTTTTTCTCATCTTTACTCTGCTTACCCATTTATTCATCTGTCTCATGAACTTAGATTTCCACGTTCAAGTCTCTAGACAATTTCCAGTGATTCCTGGCCCTAAATAGGAACATGACCACATCTAACACATGCCACAAAAAAACCTATCTTGACAAGTTGAGGTTCTGAGTTCTCCATCCAAGACTGTGAAATGGAGTCAATAGTCATCTGGCCAGAAATGAGGTTTCAGCCTTCATGGGGCAGGTCTGTTTTAGGGAGGAATACATTTTTCACACCAATGTCCATGAAGATGAACTGTGCTAAAGCCTATGCCCTTGAGCCTAAAAAATGGAAGTAATGAAGGTGATGTATTCCGTGTAAGTCTAACTTCTACATGGAAAAGTGTTTCCTGTGGAAGAGAGTATGGTCAATGTAGTGTACGTTTTCTCGCTCTCCCACACCCCATCCCCAGGAAGGTTTCCATAACGAAACCAAGTAAAATCCTTCAAAGGCAGACAGTAATCTCTTTTAAAGGAAACTGCTTTAAAGTGCAAGTACAAAATAGAAATATTTACATATTTATATAGTACATATTCTAAATAGTCTGTTACATGAATAATTATACTTTAAACATGAACCTTATGTAAATGTATTCTTCAGTAGCAAAATATATATTTAAATGTGATGTAACAACTCACATATTTATACAGGATATATTCTAAACACTATGTAACTTGAATAATTGTACTTAGAAGCATGTACTTTACATAAATGTTTTCCACTGGCAAAACACATCTTTACTATAGAAAAAGGAGCATAATGCCCTTTCTCATGAACTTATACATGTGTTTTAAAGTAGGGAGAGAGCACCTATGGGAAATGGTTATGTCAGAAATCAGTTAATGTACAATGTCTGTTGTGCGTCGTGTCTTATCTATTAGGTTCTAATATCTGATTTATTTCAATATCTTAGAAACTGGTCTTCTTATTCCCGACTTGTCATTTCCCTAAATCATTGCCACTAACTGGTGGTTACATTTTGTTGCAAGAAATAAAGATGGTAAGTGTGATCCTGCTTCAGATGTTCCTATTATTTGAGATTACAAAGCTGTAATTCACTAATTTATGATTAAGTTGTATAACAAAGTCAAAAAGGAAAAATATCTCTTTTCTTACCTATTTTACAGATAGAGAAATAAAATATTTAATATAATTTCATTTTAAGAATACCTCATGTAGGGGCACCTGGGTGGGTCTGTTGGTTAAGCGTCTGACTTCAACTCAGGTCATGATCTCACAGTCTGTGAGTTCAAGCCCCGCATCAGCCTCTGAGCTGACAGCACAGAGCCTGCTTAGAATTCTTCCTCCCTCCCTCTCTCTCTGCCCTTCCCTCACTCTTCTCTCAAAATAAACTTAAAAAAAAAAAAAGAATACCTCATGTATGTGGTGTTAAAATTATTCAGTATCTTGGGGCATCTGTGTGGCTCAGCGAAATGAGTGACTGACTCTTGATTTTGGCTCAGGTCATGATCCCAGTGTCATGGGATCAAACCATGCACCCCTCTGCGCTGAGTGTGTTGCCTGCTTAGGATCGTCTCTCTCTTTCTCTCTCTCTTCCTCTTCCCCTCTCCCCTACTTCTTCTTTCTCTCTAAAATAAAAAAATAAATTAAAATTTAAAACTTAAAATAATTCAGTATCTTGACTAGTGGTGGATACAAGAACCCTGCAAATGTGGTAAAACTGTATAGAGCTTAAAAATGCACATATACACACACCAAAATGACTACAAGTAAAACATAATAAATCTAAATAAGATAGAGTATTGTATCAATATCAGTATCTTGGTTTTGATATTACACTATTGTATTGCAAAATGATACTTTTGGGCGAACCTGAGCTAAGTATACAAGGAATCTCTCCATATTATTTCTTAAAACTGCGTATGAATCTAAAATTATTATGACAAAATTTTAAATTAAAAAAAGATACTCTTAAACAATTTTGTTCCTGTTGAATATTAGTAAGAAAATTTTTTGATATTACACACTTATTTATTCTGCATCGATTTGAAGTTTATCTCAAGGAATGTTATTAAATATATTCAGTTTGCAACAAGACTCGAGGCAAATGAGTATCATAAAACATGTATATTCAATATCTGATTTTTAAAAATAAAGTAGGACTACTATTTATTATATTTTGGATAAAAATTAAAAATGTTAATTTGCCTGTGGCAGTCAAGGAATTCATTATGTTGCTAATTGGGCTTGTTTTGTGGGAAGAAAGGTAGATATTTTCTTTTGTATGTTTTAGTCTCATTTCTCCTGCTTTCTTTTCCTTTACTTCCCAACTTTTACATTACCATTCCAATCCATTTTCCACAACACAGCTAGAACAGTTTTTTAAAAATGCAAATGCTTCTACTCCTACTCCATACCAAAGTCATCAGTAAGTCTTGTGGCAAAAAGCAGATTTACCATGAAGTTAAAGAAGTTTAATCTTTAGGGTCCCTCACATGCACAGAATCTGCCCAAGGCCCTGTACTTATTTTAGAGTTTATAATTTTCTGTTCTTTTCTTAAAGAGGACAAAATATGATTATATTTCAAGAACTATGAAGTTGGAAGCCAATGCTACCTGTCATTTTAAGTTCAGGGCTATTTCTCCCATCTTTTAAATTATTTATTTATTCCAATTTTTAAATATTCATTTATTTTTGAGAAAGAAAGAGAAAGAGAGAGAGACAGAAAGACAGAGTGTGTGAGTGGGGGAGGGGCAGAGGGAGAGAGAGAGACACACAGAATTTGAAACAGGCTCCTGGCTCTGAGCTGTCAGCACACAGCCCAACACAGAGCTCAAACCCACAGACTGTGAGATCATAACCTGAGCCAAAGTCGGACGCTTAACCGACTAAGCCACCCAGGTGCCCTGCACCTTTTTATTTCTTTCTATTGCTAGTGGTACCCTCCAAGCCTCTCATCCTCTTTTTGCCTGGATTGCACTAATGACCAAATGATCTTGTCTTCCTATGCCAAATAGGTCAAGCCTCCTTCAAAGTTCTAGTTCTAAACCTTTAGTCTTATTTGTACCCACAGCTATTTCCTATTCCTCTTCCTTAAAATTGGAGAAGTCTCTTCTTACCTAACATAAAGAAATGGATTTCAACCCTTCCAGCTCTCCTTCAATCAACTTGTTCTTTACTAGCCCACAGGTTCAAATTTTCCTTCAATTTTAACTATTCTACATACATATGTAAATTTGTTCAAGTTTGTCTCTGCTCAAACACTGCAGCAACACAACTGTGAAGGACACACAGATAGGCCTTGGGATCCCTATTCTTATCCAGCGACTGCTTTTTATGTTATGAACTTTTCCCAAGTAGGCTATGCACAATTTATGTTTCTCAGTTCTCCCCTCTCCCATTAATTGTCTGAAACTTACTCCCAAGATTATTAATAAGTTTTCTGCTAAATTCATTGTTGTTTGTTTGCTTGTTTTTTAATCAATCCTAGTTTATGGTTGGCCTATGGCATATGGCATGGCTGCTTCTTCCTTAAAATACACTTCCTGAGGCTCCACAGTATTTACCAGAATCCAGCTGTCCTCCTACTGGCCTGGGTGTTACATTGGCTTCCTATTCCATTGTTTATCCCTGAAATGTTCCCATAGTAGGCTATTTTTTAAAAATTTTATTTATTTTTTCAATTTTTTAAAATGTTTATTTATTTTTGAGAGAGAGAGACAGAGTGAGTGGGGGAGGGCAGAGAGAGAGGGAGACACAGAATCCAAAGCAGGCTCCAGGCTCTCAGGTGTCAGCACAGAGCCCTATGCAGGGCTCGAACCCATGAACTGTGGGATCATGACCCGAGCCAAAGTTGGACGCTTAACCAACTGAGCTACACAGGCACCCCTAAAAATTTTATTTTTTGGAGCATTGTAGATTTAGATCAACATTGAGAGGAAAGTACAGAGATTTCTCATTTAAACTCTTCCCCTACACAGGCATATCCTCTTTTATTTTAAATTAATTTTTTAAATGTTTATTTATTTTTGAGAGAGAGAGACAGAGAGAGACAGAGTGTGAGCAGGGGAAAGGCAGAGAGAGGGAGACCCAGAATCTGAAGCAGGCTTCAGGCTCTGAACTGTCAGCTCAGAGTTGGTCGCATGGCTCAAACTCACGAACCGAGATCATAACCTGGACTGTGAGATCATAACCTGAACCAGAGTCAGAACTTAACCCACTGAGCCACCCAGGCACCATAGAAATAGCCTTCCTTATCATCAACATCCTCCAGCCAAGTAGTACATTTATTACAACTAATGAAACTATATCTGTTAGCCATCACGTCATTATTATGCAATGTCTCTAAATTACATTAGAGTTCACTCTTGGTCTCGTATACATTCTGTTTGTACAAATTTATAATGACCTGTCATTGTAGCATCATAGTGAATACTCTCCTGCCCTTAAAATACTCCATGCTTTGCCTGTTCGTCTTTCCCTACTCTCTAACCCCTGAGAACCACTGATCTTTCTTCACTGTTCCATATTTTCGTCTTTCCTAGAATGTCATAGAGCTGGAATCATATACTACGTACTTTTCCAGACTGGCTTTCTTAGTAACATGCATTTAAGTTTTTCCATCTTTTCAGTACTTGACATCTCATTTCTTTTTAGCACTGAAAAACATTTCATTGTCTGGATATATCACATTTCATTGTCTGGATATATAAAAATTTCTTTATCCATTACCTCCTGAAGGACATCTTTGTTGCTTATAATTTTTGGAGATTGTGAGTAAAGATGCTATAAACATCTGTGTTCAGGTCTTTGTGTGGACATGTTTTCAACTCCTTTGAGTAAACACTGAGAAACACAATTGCTGGATCATATGATAAGAGTACCTTTAATTGTATAAGAAACCTCCAGACTGTCTTTTAGTGTCGCTATACCATTTTACATTCTCACCAGCAGTGAATGAGTTCTTCTTGATCCATGTCCTTACCAGTATTTGATCTTCTAGTGTTCTGAATTTTGGCCATTCTAATAGGTGAGTAGTCTTATTGTGTTGTTTTAATTTGCATTTCTCTGATGACATATGGTATGGAGCATATCTTTGTATGTGTATTTGCCTTCCCTGTGTCTTCTTGGTGAAGTGTCTGTTAAGGTCTTTGGTCTGTCTGTGTTTTTAGTGGGTTGTTTGTGTTCTTACAGAGGAGTTTTAAGAGTTTTTTGTTTAGTTTGGAAGACAGATAGATCTCTTGTAAGTTTCTTCTTCCAGATGTGACTTGTCTTATTCTCTTGACATTGTCTTTTACAGAATAGAGGATTTTAATTTTAATGAAGACAAAATACCAATTATTTCTTTCATGGATGGTGTGGGTGTTGTATCTAAAAAATCATCATCATACTCAAAGTCATCTAGCTTTTTACTATGCTATCTTCTAGTTTTATAGTTTTGCATTTTACATCAGATCATTGATGCATTGGATTTTATTTTTTATGGATGTCTAGTTGTTCTATTACCATTTGTTGAAAAGATGATCTTTGCTCCATTGTATTGTTTTTGCTCCTTTGTCAAAAAGCAGTTGACTGTATTTGTTCCAGTCTGTATCTGGGTCTCTATTGTATCTCATTGATCTATTTGTCTATTCTTTCACCAATCTGAGCAAAAGTGATATGCTCATTAACCTTAATCAAATATTCATACAAATAAACTGCTAAGTATAATCCGTGATCATTGTTATTTAGGAAAAATACACTACTCCACCCAGTAAGTATATGGCAACTAGACCTGATATGGAAAGGGTTTCTTTGAGGACACATATTTGAGCTGAAATCAGAAGCAGAAGGAGAAGCAGGTATGAAATTACCAAAAGGAAAATAAAGTATGGCAGCAGGATAAAGGTCCTGAGGCAGTATATGGGGCTTTTCAAATCTTGGCCACCTATCATAACTTGCAGAGACTTTTGTAAAAGAACTTTAACTTACTTTTGGAGTATTATGTCTCCTCCACTGAATGTACTGGTTGTGTCCTTGATTGGGTCCTTCTGCCTTCCTCTTGACAGGGAATGTGTATGTAATCCAAGTGAAGACAGTCATATGTTTTCTCCTTGCAACAGGACTTTGGAACAGGATTTGTTTTTGAATGAAAATAAAATTGGAGCTCATTCATTTCTGTATGGGCACATTAAATACTTCTCTCTAGATTCCAGAAAATCTTTTTCTTTTTCCTTTTTTTTGGTGCCTATTTCCCTGTTTTTTTGTCAGTTCTGTGAAGTCTCCCATATAATTCTTGATAATTTACCTTTATCCTGAAGTTAGTTCAATTCAGCTTTAATTTTTTGCAATGAGAGAACCTAGGGATATATATGAAAAAGAACATAGAATTTATGAATAGAAAATTGGTCATTGTGGGTGAATCAAAAGAAGGAAAGAATGAACCAAATGTAATTAGGGGAGAGAAAGAGGTGGATAATATCCATTTTGAGTCTGGTTTAAGGTTATGTCTTTTTGTTAAGATCATAGGAGATCCATTATTACAAAATGTTTAAGCAGAAGAGTTACATGATCTGATTCATGCTTTAAATACATATTTCAGGATTGTTAGGAAAATATAATGTGAGCAGAAAGATGAAATGAAATATTACTTAGGAAATTATTACATTAGGGAAACAAAATTTGAGAAGGAGAAAGCAGAAATTTCATAAGTATTTAGGTGGCAAAACTGACAGATGGGTCTCTCATGGTAGCAGAAAGGAATGGTGAGTATATAGGATGATCCTTGGGTTTCTTGATATGTCAGAAATGGCTTGCAGGATGAGTTTTTAAATCTCTCATATATAGAACTAGATAATTTAAAATGCCATTCATAATGAAATAGGGAATAATTGAAAATTAGATTTAGGCATATTTTGGGTTAGACATCGAATTTACTAAATTATTGGCAATTTTGAGCTATGCAAGTAAAGATGTCCAGTAGGCATTGACTATGTATGTCTAGGCCTGGGAAATAGTTTTGGGGGTCACCTCCAGCCCAGACTTTTCTGAGCTCCAGATACATATAGAAAACTTCCTATTTGGCATCTCCATTTGGAGTCTTCCAATGAACCTCATACTTCATTTGGGCAAAACCTGAAGTCTGCCTTCACTCTCTTCAAAAAGCACACACTCTTCCTCTTCCACTATTGCTCATCTCAGTGAAGATCACCCCTATTCACCTAGTTGCCACAGCCAGGGATGATAATTATTTGTGCTTTCTTCTACAGTTCCCATTTCAAAAACAATCAACAAAGTCTCTTTACATTGAAAATTGTTCTCAAACTAAGTTTGATTTTATTATATCCTTATGCCACACCATAATTCTTTGCTTTTATTATGCAATTGTGAACATTAAACTTTGCATTTTATCTAGAAGTTGAATATGTTCCAAAGAGTGATGTGTGTGATCCTTTTAATGTCAGACGTTATTCTCTCTGGTTTTACTATTGTTATTAGGTTGCTATATTTAAATTTAATGAAGCATTTATTCTCAATCAAGAAGACCAATGAGATGATACAATTCTATAAGTCAGTGGTATGAAATAAGAGTAATAAACTTTATTTGGTGTGAGATGAGAAATGATTGAATATGCTTTCTATTCATTAAGACTTTTTTTATTCTTCTTTATGATATTTATAAGTGAAGTAAATAATAAAAGGTGTTAGATTTTCTTTTTCCCAATCTTTGCTGTGAACTTAAATCATAAAGTATAAAGGCAAATCTTCCTGGAGAAGGACAACCTGTTCCATTTTATGATCCTAGGATGCAACAATATAAAACAGAATTCACTTCTGACATCCCATGGTAAAGTCAATCTTCGTTATAAATCTACTCTTCCTAAACATGTAAGTCTTTTTAAAGAATAAGATGAGGGAAAATAACGTAAATTAGTGTACATTGCTTAATAAATTTAAGTTTTGAAATAGTTATTTCAAATGTCAACATAGGAAATTCAGAAATTTTGCACCCAAATAAAGGAAATTAGTGTATGGATTTATAATATGTGTATGAAATCTATATAATATACATATAATATGTGTAAAAATAGAAAATAAAATTTCTTCCATTGTTCTTAAATTAACTAGAAATATAAGAACAAAGAAACAAAAATAATTCCTTTCTTCTGCAACTGTTTTTCAATTTTCTCTAAGCAAACAAGCAAAAACTATCCACATTTTGAAAGTTACTCATCCACTGAACTAATTGTTTTTGGTATTGTTTTGCCTTGCATATTGCATCTTTTCAGTGCTTTTCACATGTGAAGTATTTCTTAGATTTGATCCATGGCCCACCGCACTTACTAAATAAAAAGATTTCTGATCACTGCCCCAAACATATTATAGCAGAAAAAATGGGTATTGTGTCTAAGAATGAATTTAAATTCTACTCTTAGTGATACATAACATTTTAGAACTAGTGCTATTGAAAACTCTCCCAGAGGTGATTTTACTTTGGCCATACAAAAAGTAATACAGAGAGTAAGCATCAAGCAAGAAAAGGAGGTATCAAGGTTACCTTGCTAAGAAGTATAACTGATAACATTTTTGGACTTGAAATCCAGTGGCCTAAAAATGAATGCATATTTTATGGTGAATATGATCTTTCCAAAGCAAGGAAGAAAACCTAATAGAACAGATGTTTGTCAACTTTAGGATTTTTGCCCTTTTTTCTTGCCTCTCTAACATGTAACCTAACATTTTCATAGCCAACAACAGATGTTTTAAATTATTGATTAACATAAAATTCCATATTAATTTCAGTCTTTATTCTTTTGCACATTCTGTCTATGTGAAAATACAGAGTACATTTAATTTTTTTAAATGATTTTTATTTATTTTTGAGAGACAGACAGAGACAGCACCAGCAGGGGAGGGTCAGAGAAAGAGGAACACACAGAATCTGAAGACAGTCTCCAGGCTCTGAGCTAGTTGTCAGCACAGAGCCCAGATGCGGGCTTGAACCCAGGAACCGTGAGATCATGACCTGAGCCAAAGTCAGACGCTTAACCGACTGAGCCACCCAGGTGCCCCCAGAGAACATTTAAATAGATAAATTTAGAAGGATAAATTCAATTTTTGACATACTGTAGTAAATTGATTTTGACCAACCAAATATTTTATTTAAGAGACTAAGCTATATATAACACAGCATTTTTGTATCTTCAAATATAGGTAAGTCCTCTAATATATATCTTATATCATTAGGATTAAAAGATAAGTTAAGAAATAGACGCTTATGAAGAGAATTTGGTCAGCCTCATTTCCTCATTCTGACAAGAGTTTATTATCTTTCTGTAGAAAGTACTGAACTGTTTAGTGATTCCTCACACCCCTCCCCACTTTTGGTAATTACACTACTTTAAGAAAATGATTTTTAAGTGTTTCCTTATTAGTACATGCGTATTGCTCATATTTGAGATAGACCAAATTTCAGCACGCTGTGACCAGAGGGCCAAATCCAGCTTGCTGCCTGTTTTTGCAAATCCGGTTTTATTGGAAAACAACCAAGCACATTTGTTTATGTACTGTCTCTGACTGATTTCATGATATGGCTGCAGAATTTGGTAGTTGACACAGAGACAGTATGGCCTATAAACCTTAAGATATTTACTATGTGGGTCTTCACAGAAAAAGTTTGCCTATCTCTGGAATACACCTAGCATACTAGACAACTAGAGTGAATCAATTTTTATCTCTTACTATTATGGCAAATTTATATTTAGTAATAACTGTGAAATGAACAGAAAATATTGTTTAGAAGAAAATGCAGGCAGTAAAAATTTTCTTTTGTTCTACTGTATTTTTATATTCATGCCATTGAAAAATAACAAAGTAAAAAAATTTAAAAGTAATGGAAGTATATAATACAAAAACAGAGAAAAAGGTACTGTTTTACTTTTTTTTTTTTACATGGAAAAACATGTGCTTATAATTGGTCCATCACAGTCATCAATAATAACCTCACAGTAATTTCTAAATGAGCTTTAATAAAAATGTCTGGAATGTCTATAAAATATATATTTTAGACAAATAGCAAATTGCACCATTGATGCAATGCTTCTTTCCTTAGTTTTAACAAACACAAAAAAGGATAGAGAGAAGAAATTTAAATTTTAAAGAAATTGCTGAAATATCTTTAGCAAAGCAAAACATTGCACTCATAGTTTCCACTCTCTGCTTTAAATTTTAAACACAAGTAAAAACTCCAAGTGGAATTAAAATAAAAATGAACACAAATTTTGTTTCTTTGCCTTTACAATCACTGCAAGATCATTGTTTGTTTCTAATCTATTATTTAAACAGTGATATGAAGTACCACAGGAGCTAGAGACATAAACGGTGCCAGGAGCAGTACTGAATGATTTTGAACTGCTATAAATTTATTTTTTTAATTTTTTTAAATTCTATTTTTGAGAGAGAGAGAGAGAGGCAGACTCTAAGTGGGGGCAGGGCAGAGACAGAGGGAGAAATGGAATCCCAAGCAGGTTCCAGGCTCTGAGCTGTCAGCACAGAGCCCGATGCGGGGCTTGAACCCATGAACTGTGAGATCATGACCTGAGCCAAAGTCAGACTCTTAACTGACTGAGCCACTCAGGGGCCCCTGTAAATTTATTCTTGAATGAGTATGGGTATTCTTCCATCTAGAATACAAAGTTTATTAAGGTGTATGTAATATACTTACGTGCTAGTTTCAAGGTTACCATATTTTGAAACTCAAAACTTAAACAATTACATAGCAATTATTTTATAAATGATTTGTTTTTAAGTCTCTACACACTGTACTTTCCTATTACCCACACAGCTGTAGACATCTCCTATTGCCTGTTCTTGTTAGACACTGTTTATCCTTTATTGACTCTTTGCAATGTCTTTATTTCTTAACAATTTACTTTTCTGAGTCTTTAATATTTATTTTTTCTTTACCTAAAAAATGAAAATATCTCCCATAAATCCTAAATGTTCTTACTTTTCATTCCACTTATAAAATTTCTTTTCAAATTTCAAGCCCCATGTGTCACTTCATTTATTTGGACCTTTATAAACCATAACAGGCAGAACTAGCAGCTTTCTTCTGTGCTCTTCCAACACTGTATCATACTGCAAATATACTACTTGTCATGTTGCTAAGACCATTTCTACCCCACCTCCCTTTTATTTTTGCCTTCTGAGACCACATAATGTGCTATGATCATATGATCATCACCAAGGCTCATGCAGTGCTCAGATTATACAGTAGGCATATAGGAACATTTCTAGAGACAAATGGAGCTAATCTGTATGAGGATTACAAGGGGATCTTATAGTGGAATTACATTTGTGTAATTTGGAGTATGGAGTCTTTAATTTTAGCAATAAACGTTGTTATGTTTGAAAGGATAATATGCCTTTTGAATTCTGTTTCAAGGAATTAAAAATGCGCGCGCACACACACACACACAAAACAAAAAGGAATTTCCTCATTTCTTCTTCCAGTTTAATACCCCCGGATTTTCTTTTTCACCAAATGGGACACTTAAATGGAGTTTTTTGCCAAAGACATTTTATTTTAGTATGTTTACTGATAGGCTAGCGTATTATTGTTGTTATTGAATATGTTAATATTATTTTTATTATGTATGTAATTGGTGCACTCATTTTAAAAATGATTTTATTCAGGCAGCTTTACCCAATGCCTACTTAAACATTCTATGAAGAGAGGGGAAGAAAGTAACTACATTGTGACAGCAAATTATATGTCATTAAAATAGATTTATTTTCCTTCTGTAAAAAATAAAGGAGGCATTTACTTATTGTTTCAGAAGCTTATAGTTTACTTCATTTTTTTCTGAGAGGTAAACTTTATTTTTTCAAATTCTCTGCTCTTAGCTCCTTTACCATCTTTTACTTTTCTTTGAGAACAGGTGAAATAGATTCTTTTAGATAATAGACATGAACAGAAAAGAGAGAAGAGCTTTTCTGGTACTCATTGAAATCTTAAGCCATGGTCTAATTGTGAAAAGCACTTATAATAATGTCTTTCAATTTCAATATATATTTTTTCTCTGTGAAATGTACATCTATCTTGATCTGGACAATGTAGAAACAAACAAAGATCTGCCTTTGTATTATGTGAGAATATTGGGAAATTACATGAATTTGGTGCTCCAAAAATTTTTTTTCTTGAATTTCACTTAGTATTTTTTAATAGCCTCTATTGAGGAAAGAGTGCTTTCTTGTTTTCACTTTAAGAATATGATGGAAGATCCAGCTGGCAGAAAATTAATAAGGACATAGTTGAACTGAACAACATCATCGATCAACTGATAATTGACATCTACAGATTATTTCATTCAACAATAACAGAATACACTTTTTTGCAAACTGACATAGAACAGTCACTAAAATATACAATATTCTGCTACATAAGAAAGAAAAAAATAGAAATTATACAATATCTGTTCTCAGACTAAATGCAACTAAACAAGAAATGAGTAACAGAAAGATAACAGGAAAAAACCAAAGTACATAGAGATTAAACAACACACTTCTAAATGACACAATGGATCAAATGAGATATCTTAAGAGAAATTTAAAAGTATTTTGAACTAAATGAAAATGAAAACAAAACTTACCAAAATTTGTATGATGCACCCAAGTCAGGAGTTAGAGGAAATTTTATAGCATTGAGTGCATTTACTAGAAAAAGAAAAGTTCTACCATCAATAATGCTGTTTCCACCTTAGATAACTAGAAAAATAAGAGAAAATTAAATCAAAAATAAAAAGAAAAGAAACAATAAAAATTTGAGTTAGAAAGCAATGAAACTGAAAACAGAAAATCAAAAGGGAAAATCAACAAACCAGAAGCAGATTATTTGAAAGGATCAATAAAATTGATAAAACACTATCCAGACTAAGAAAAAGGAGACACAGAGAGAAAGAGAGGTGGAAGAGAGAGAGGGAGAATGAGAGAGAGAGGGAAAGAGAGAGAGAGACACACACACACATAGTTTACTAACATCGGAAATAAAAGATATGTGCTACTAAGATATGTAGACATTAAAAGGATTATAAAGGAATACTATGAAGAGTTATATCTCCACAAATTTGATAACTTAGATAAGAAGTTACCAGTTCTTTGAAAGATGCAATTTGCCACAATTCACTCGTGAAGAAATTGACAATCTGATTAGCCCAGTAGTCATTAAAGAAATTGAATCAATAATTAGTAACCTTCTGAAAGAAAGCAATAGGCTTAGATGGGGTTCACTAGTGAATTCTACCAAACATTTAAGGAAGAAATTACACCAATTCTCTACAATCTCTTTCAGAGGATAGAAACAGAGGGAATACCCCCTAACTCATTCTGTGAGGCCAGCGTTAGCTGAGTATCAGAACCAGACAAAGATTTTTTAAGGTTTATTTATTAATTTTTGAGATGGGGGGGAAGTACATGAGTGGAGGAGGGGCTGAAAGAGAGAGAGAGAGAGAGAGAGAGAGAGAATCCCAAGCAGGCTCCATACTGTCAGCACAGAGCATAATGAAGGGCTTGAACTCATGAACCATGAGATCATGATCTGAACAGAGATCAAGAGTCAGAGGATTAACTGACTGAGCCACCCAGGTGTTCCCCAGACAAAGGTATTTTAAGAAATAAGACTAAAGATTAAGATTTCTCATAAAAACCCATGCAAAAATCCTCAAAAAGCATTAGTAAGTTGGATCTAACAATGTTTAAAAATAAATATACATGCAATGAAGTGGCATTTATCCCAGGTATGGAAGACTGGTCAACATTTGAAAATCAGTTAATGCACTCTATCACATCAACACACTAAAGAAGAAAAAGCACACTATCATATCAATAGATGCAGGAAAAGGATGTGACAAATTCCAATACCTATTCATGATAAAAACTCCAGTAAATGGGAATAAAATGGAACTTTCCAAACTTTATAAAGAATATGTATAAATAAACAAACCAACAAACAAATAAATAACTTCTCCAGCTAAAATCATATGTAATGGTAAGAACCTTAAATCTTTTCCACTAAGATCAGATAGGATGTCTCCTCTCACGATTCCTTTTCAATACTGTGCTGGGAGTTCTTGCTAATACAATAAGACAAGAAAATGAAATAAAAGGTATACAGATTGGGAAGGAAGACATAAAATTATCCTTTTTTGCAAATGACTTGACTCTCTAGTTAGAAAACTGAAAAAACTAGACCAAAAACTCCTGGAACTAATAAACAATTATGGTACAATGTTAACATACAAAAACCAATCATTTTCCTATATATCAGCAATGAAATAGTGAAACTTGACATTATAAACACAATGCCATTTTTATTAATATCCCCCAAAATGAAATACTTAGGTATAAATCCAACAAAATATGTACAATATCGACAAGAGGAAAATTACAAACCTGTGATGAATGAAATGAAAGCATTATTAAATATATGGTTAGATAGTCCATGTTCATGAAATGGACCCAGTATTGTCAATATATTCTTCCCAACTTGATCTATAGGTTCAATCCAATCACAATCAAAATTCCAGCAAGTTATTTTGTGGATATTGACAAACTTATTCTAAGACTTACACGGAAAAGGAAAAGACTCACAATAGCCAGTAAAATAGTCAAGAAAAAAGTTGTAGAGCTGACAAGACTTCCTATAAAGCAACAATAATAAAGACAATATGACATTGCTAAAATAATAGTCAAATACATCAAGTCAACAAAATATTGAGCTAAGAAATAGACGGACACAAATATAGTCAACTGATTTTGACCAAGGAGAAAAAGAAATAGACTGACACAAATATAGTCAACTGATTTTGACCAAGGAGAAAAAGAAATTCATTGAGAAAATGATAGTTTTTCCAACAAGTAGAGGTGGAACAGCTGGGTATCCATATGCAAAGTAATTAATCCAGATCATTACTTTTCACAAAAATTCACTCACAAAGGATCATAAACCTAAAAGTAAAATATAAAATTATAAAACATAGGAAAACAAAGGAGAAAACCTAGATGACCTTGGATATGATAACACCTTTTTAGATAAAATGTCGAAGACATGATCCACAAAAGAAATAGTTGATAAGTTGGACTTCATTAAAACCAAAAGTTTCTGCTCTGCAAAAGTCAATGTCAAGGGAATGACAAGACAAGCCACAGACTAGAACAAAATATTTACAAAGTCACATCTGTTATCCAAAATATGCAAAGAACACCAAAAGCTTAGCAGTAAGAGAACAACCCAATTAAAATGTGGCCCAAAGACCTTAGCAGACACCTCACCAAAGAAGATATACAGATGGCAAATTAGCATATGAAAGGATGACCCAAACCATATGTCATCAGGGAAATGAAAATTAAAACAATAGTAAGATAGGACTACACAACTAGCCTAATGGCCAAAATGTGGAACACTGACAACATGAAATTCTGGGAGGATGTGGAGCAATAGGAACTCTTATTCATTGCTGGTGGGATGCAAAATGGTATGGCCACTTTGGAAGACAGTTTGGTGGTTTGTTAGTATACTAAAGTTAATCTTCAAAATGAAACACGCTCTTCCTAATATCAAACAATCATGTTCCTTTTTTATTTAATCAAAGAAGTTGAAAATACACATTCTTCATTTCTCTTACAGTGTCTTTGATCTGTACCATATCTTTTTGTTTTTTCTTAGGATTTCTATCTCTTTGCTTGCATTGGTCATCTATTTTGCATGTTGTCTATTTTATCCATTAGAATCCTTGTTATAGTAATCATAATTGGTCTGATAATTCCAACATCCCAACCATGTCTAGTTCTGATGTTTGCTACACCTCTTCAAATTGTGTTCTTGCATTTTGATATGCTCTGCAATGTTTTCTTGATTGGTGGACATGATGCCCTAGGTCAAGGAAACTGCTGTTAATAGGTTTTTTGGAACATGGTGGTGAGGTGTTTGTCTGAATGGAAGCTTTTTCTAGCTGTATGATCAGATCTCAGTCTTTAAGTAAGCCTATGCCTCTGGACTTTTTTTTTTTTTTTTTTTTTGTAAATGTTTTCAGTCCTCCTCCCCACTTCCTTTATGTAGGACAGGATGGCTAGAGTAGGCTGGAGGTGGGTATTTCCATTCCCTTTCCCTTCAGTGCTCTGATAACACTTTAACAGGTTATGCTCTGGTTAATTAGTTTCTCCTGAGGGCAGACCTTGTTAAGAGCTGAGTGCCCTGGCATATTTCAAAATGGTTCCTTTCCCCTTCCACTGCTGGAAGCACAAGGGTATTTTTCTCTGATATTTACTGTGGGAATCTTCTAGAGCTCCAGGGTTAAATTTCACAATATTATGGGGCCATTCTGATGACTGGTTCCTCCTGGAATTTTCAACTCTCAGACTTGTGGGCCTGACACTAAGCCTCCAACAGTTCATCAGTTACGGATCAGGTTTGCCTTCCTGGGCACTGGAACAAGTTCCTGCAGAGGTTTCTGCTCAGGTATGCACTGACGCCCTATATTTGTTTGTCTGTCTGTCTCTTCAGTCTTGGGGAGAGCTGTTAGCCCTGTGTCCTCCCCTCTCTTATGGATCCAAGATGAGTTGTTGATTTCTCAGTCTGTTTAGCTTTTTACTTGTTGTTAGGAAGCACAAGTAGCAACTTTTAAGCTTCTTATATGCAACCCCCAAATGGAAATTTAATTCCTTCTTAAGATGTGAGCATGTAAAATTTAGGAAAAGGGAATATGGATACAATGCATATCAGTTGAAAAGTAATCATGACAGCAGCCACTGTTTAGTTAGCACTATTTTAAGCTGCCAGGGACTGTGTTAAGTACTTTCCCTGCAGTTTCCTATTAATAGAAATATTAATATATGAGTTCTGAGAGTTCACATTTGAGGCTAAAGGCCACAAACTTACTTCTAATACATTTTTGCAGCATTCCAATATAAAATCATAAAATAACCATTTTAGCTTCACTAATAAGGGAGTAACCATCTTATAAGAGAGAATTGCACATAATTTTTCTGAAAGTGTCAGGCTTGTTCCAGATCATTTCATTTAAAGTGGATTGTTCAACAGGAAAACCTTGATATCTAGCCCATGGCAATGCATTTATTATACTATGTTCTTATTAAAAATATTTTCCTAGCAACACACACGTATCACTTAGATGATAAACACCAGAATCAATCTTTGCCCTCAAACATAATACACTTCTTCATAAAGTACTATGTAACTGGAAAATACCACTATGGAAAAAAATAAAATAGCAAGCAAATAACAAAAACAAATATCCCCAAAACACTTGCTCTTGATCAGTTTTCTTAAATGTTGTTTAACAACCTTTACAAATATATGTGCTTTGATAACATAGCATAGTAATTTCTAAATAAAGTGATTTTTCATTTCACTATCAAATTGAAAATTGTATATTTTACTCAAATCATATGCATTTTGTTGGTATATCTGCATCCATAAAGGTTACAAAATCATGGGGGAAGGAAATTCACTGAAGTATTTCTATAGTTGCCTTCTTTATGCCCTAACATTATGGTGCTTATGTAAATGATTCCAAGAGTTGGTAACAGTATAAGGTGTTCAATATATTTAAATGGGTCATTTATGCCTATGGAAATAATTTTCTGAAGGCTAAAATGATAGTTTGTTGGTATCCAAAAGTAAATGTTTCTTTGTCTTCTACTCCTTTGTTCATATAGATAAGGCATGCTTAACATACAAAATAATTGACTTTAAATGTAGTAATATTTTAAATTTGTAAACATTTATCTTACTGTGTGCCATGTTATTGCCTACAATCACCCAATGTAAATCAAAATCCCTGCTCAAAATATGTTGGGATGAAAAAGAAAAAAAAAAAATGAGATAAAAATAGCGGATACTTCTCCCCTCAAAAAAAAATCAATGAGGAAAATAAATAAGGGTGATGCGACTTATCTTCTTTATAACTATTCTTAATCAAGCAACTAAGTTTATGTGCTTTGCAGATGGATCAATAGTGGCACACTTACAGAACAGATAGCTATTATTAGGAAACAGGTGTATATACTGATTCTTGTTTGCCTGCAGTCCTCAAGTATTTGGGAAATAAGTATCTTAGAATTAAATTTTTACATGCAAACAGGCATATACTCAATTTTTATTATCCTGCATTTTACCTAAAATAAATATAAAAAATAAAATCAATTGCCAGATAGTTTGCTAAAAAATTATAAAGAACACTTCTTTGAAATAGACAATTTTAAAAACCGAATCCCTTCTATAGTGTGTATACATGTGCACACATGTGTGCATTTATTTGTTTTTTTGTCCATCTTTGTGCATGTTATAATTTCTAGGCCTAAAATTTCATTTCCACAATGGAATTTGCAAAACGGGCAAACCACCCCTTTGTGCCTGGAAGCTTGATGCTGATCTTCTAGCTCATGTCTTTTTCATTCCTCACCCTAATCACAATCAAATTCTTCACTTGGTTCCGTGATTGGCTTGAGAACAATTTGGATTGAAATCACACGAGCAACACAGATGGTATCTAATATTGCGTCTCAGTTTTTGGCTTGACTCTGTAAGCTGCTTACTCGGTGGTGGAGGAGAAAGGGAGAGCTGCTGACAGATGACACTATTAGGACAATCATAGCCAAGATCGGCTGGCACCATTAGAGTGTTCAACAATCTGTTTTATATCTCCATGTTTCTAAGTCCATATTATTAAACAAACGTGTCCTTTTTTACAAGGAACAACACCTGAAACAGAGGCTACTTTATACTCTTTATATGTCTCATTAAGCAGAATGATTTTTTTTAAGGATATCTATATTGAGTGTCAGGCTACATGTCATAAAGGTTAACTCTATGTAGTAGTAATATATTAACTTCTATTAACTCATTTAATATTAATAAACATTTATTTTACATTTTACATTTTACAAAACTGCTATATTTCATTGTAACCTCAGGCAAGTTAAGGATGTCCATATAATATTAATTCAGTAGTTGACTATTGATTTTTAATAGATAAGCATTTTAATTCACCATGGGTATCATTTTGAGAAAATTATAGGCATTTCAAAAGAGCAAGTATTCCTTTCAGGTAATTCATAAGTAGAGTGTATTTCTTCTCTAAAATGAATGTATATACAATGCAGAGGAGTTTTTAAAAATCAAAGTACAAAGAAGAAAATGCAAATCAAATATATTTCAATGACGCTTGTTAACTTACAGATATAGGTTTTTTTGGTCTCTCTTCTATGTGGATTTCTCAGTATTTATGACATATCATGGATGCTGTTTGTTTACGAATATTCTCTCTTTTTATTTGTAAATAAGTTGAAAGATGAGAGAAATTGGTTATGAAAATGTAGCAATTTGTACATAATATAATGATGGTTTCAACCAGAGTTATGAGGATCTGGAAATTAAAGAGTAAAAAGTCAATACTTATGTTTATCATATACTGAGCATTTTTCATGTTCATCTAATTTGATTTTAACAGCGGCCCTCTGACTTAAGCATTTTATTTCTCATTTTTCATTTGAGAAACTATTTTCTGAGAAGATGGAGAATTTACACAAGTTGATGTAACCTGTGAATAATGAAATCAGAGCATGATGCTTGTTTTCTAAATCTAAATCATTATGTTTTTTCTCTATACTTTTATCCAAGAAGAAAATTAGTAAAACCATGTGTATTCTGAAGAATATATCAGCAAAGTGAGCTCATGGGTTAAATGCTTTATGGAGTGTATTAAAGAAAAATTAAATGTCTCTAATTTTGAGTCTGGAAACTGTACATTTGGTTAGAATGAATGAAGGTAATGAGTTTCCTTCATTTTTGTGGACACGGCCCAGATTTGATTACTTTCTATTCCACAAAAGTGATTCTACTAATTTTCCTGCAGCTAGATTATTATAATGGTTGGTAATATTTTTCTGTCTTAGCCAATGAACTATAAGTTGCTTTAATGAGCTTATTTCAAAATGGAAATGATGAAAACTTAGACTGACCAGTTTGCCACAGAAAATTTAGTCTGCTTAAATGCTGAGTTTAAATGTTTTCATTGGATATAGAAATTGTAGGAGAACTTGACAACACCTGATATCTCTGTGTAATACTGCATATGCTCTTACCATAAGATCCAGGAATTGTGCTGCTTGGTATTTAAGAAAAGGAGTTGAACATTAATGTCCACACAAAAATCTAAATGCATATGTTTATATTTATTCATAGTTGCCCTAACTTGGAAGCAATCAAGATGCCCTTTGATAGGTGAATGGATAAATAAACTGAGGTACATCTAGACAACAGAATATTATTAAATGAATAGGAGAAATAAGTTATGAAGCAACAAAAATACATGGAAGAACTTTAAATGCCAGATTAAAGAAGCCAATGTGCTAAGTCTACATACTGTATGATTCCAACTATATGATTTTTTGGGAAACCAAAACTATGGAGATAATTTAAAGATCAGTGATTGGCAGAGGCACAGAAGAAATGAAGGGATGAATAGGTGAAACACAGGGAATTTTTAAGGCAGCAAAACTATTCTGAGTGATACTATAATTGTATATACATATCATTACACATTTGTCAAAACTCATAGAGTGTACAACACCAAGAGTGAACCCTAATGTCAACTACGGAGTTTAGTTCATAATATGGTAAAAATATTGGCTCATCAGTTGTAACAAATGTCTAATACAAGACGTTAATAATATGGAAAACTGTACTGGGAAGGTTGGTGGTGGGAGGGAATATGGAATGTCTTTGTATTTTCTGCTTAAATTTTTGTAAACATAAAAACACTATAATAATAAGAAAAATTAGGAGAAACTTAAAGTTAAATATTTAGTTTAGAGTTTGGTCATAAATTCAGTGATATACACTTTTACAAAGTCTCTCTTAATTCTCCACAACATGTTTCAACTACCACTAAATGCACCGTTTTCCTTAATAACAAAACTGGAGATAGTTATCAATATTTGCTATCACCATTCTTCATTTCTTTCTCCTTTTAACTCCTTCCATTTCTAGTGCTCAACCAAACCTGTTCTTACCAAAGTCTTTGATGACTTTTACATTGCAAAATCCATTGATTAATTATTAGACCTCTTGTGAAATATTTGACACAGACTATCACTCCCAATTCCTTTCTTGCCTCCACACAATTCTGTTTTTCATCTTCCAGGATGATATTTTCAGTCCTATTTGCTGGTGTTTCCTCATTTCTTTGACTGCTAAAGGTTAAGAGTGCCACGAGCTCTGCCTTTGGACTGCTTTTCTTCTCTCTCCTCATTAATTCATTCTTTATATTCCACCTACCAACTGATGAGTTGAGTCACAAAGTATAATGCCCAGCCTGGACCTCCCTTTTGAAATACAGATATGTATCCAAAACTTTAGTCAATATTTTTAGCCTTACCATATATCAAACTGAATTCTTCTTACACCAAAACCTGTTTCTATTCATGTCCTCTTCATCTCAGTAATTGGTTCAATATTCTTTCAGTTGCCTGGATCCATGCCACCTTAAATCCATAAATCTACCTTCCCCCCACCCCCAATACCCACTTTCAATATATAAGCAAATATCACTGGTTTGACTTTCAAATTATATATGCTGAATATGAGTACTTTTCACCATTTCTATTTGTTATCTTCATTCTCTTCCTAGTTCCCATCATCTTTACCTGACCAGATTAATGACACGTCCCTGAAATTGGTTTTCCTTCATCTGCAACTGCCTCATTACAGGCTATTAACGATGACCTATCTCATCGGGAGTAAAAACTGACTTTGGACTAGAAAGCTGTAAACCAGAACAGTCTGATGGACTGTTCATATTTCCATATGTGAGACACATATGTAATTTTTCATGTTCCAGTTACTGGAATTAAAAAAAAAACAACAAAAAGTGAAGTTAATTTTAATACTTTTTAAATATATTACCTCTGATATAATTTCAGCATATACTCAGTATAAAAGCTATTATGATATTAACATTTTTTTCATTGTATGTCTTCAAAATATGGTGTGTATTTTACATTAACATCACATTGAACCAGCTGCATTCTCAGAGCTCAATTGTGTATGATCTATTGGTCAGCACAACCTTATGGTGTCTATCACACCAACTCATTATCTCTCTGCTCTCAGCATCTCCTATACTTCTTAATTCATTTTGGTCTTGTTTTGTCTTTTTCTTGTGGTTTGAAAACATTAGCCCTAACCCACTTCAAGACTACTGCATTGCCATTCTTTCTTTAGGAATATCTTCTCCTTGATAGCTACAGAACTTACTACATTATCTCTGTTTACTCAAATAACAGCAATTCTACTACTTTTCTAGTTCCCCTTAGGCCATTTCAATTTTACCAATCTAGATAATGCTACTTTTCACCATGTGAAATTTTTAACATTTAATCATTTTATCTGTGCATGTGTGTGTACGTGTTCAGTTTGTATCTGTGCCATAGAACATAAGTTGTTTGAAGGCAAAGATTTGTGTCTGAAAACACTGCTCTTTTGCCAGCAGCTAGTACAGTGATGGTTTATATTGGGTATTGAATAATTAGGTATTTATTTAACAAATAATTGTAAAAATTAGAAGGTCTAGGCATTATTATAAATTAGAATAATATGGTGTGAGACTGCATTTAATTAAAACAATCATTTCTGGTAATATTTTGCTAAATGTATATATTTACCTATTCTTGGGTAAAAATCTACCTCAAAGTGTAGTGGTTTAAAACAGCAAACCTTTTATGTGAGTGACTATGTAATTATTTTATGTTTTGTAGTCTATAAGCTCTCTTGTAACAAGATGACTCTACAGTTGTCGCATTAAAGCAGCTGTAGATAAAACATGAAGTGGGTGTAGCTGTGTTCTAATAAAACTTCATTTATGAAACGGGGCCAATACATGGGACCTAGTTTTCCAAGTCTTAAAACAATAATCGTTAATATCACTTATGAGTCTGTGGGTCAGGTGGGTGGCTCTGCCAGTTTAGATCAGGCTTGGCTGATCTCAGTTAGGCTTTCTAATGTGTCTGAGATGGCAGGTTTCCTGAGCTGACTATCTAATCTGGCTTCATTCACATGCCCAGTGTCCGAAGGACTGTTGGCTGAGGCAATTAATGGGCCAAGTATCTTCAATCCTCCAACAGGCTAGGCCAGAAATGGTAATGTAGAGGCTTGGCAATGTTCCAGGGAAGAAAATGAAAACAAGTAAGGCTTCTTGAAATACATTCTATTGACCAAAGAAAAACATGAGGCCATCCCAGATTTAGTGATAGCCTCTCAGATTTACTCTCATTGGAGACACTGCAGAGTCAAAAGGCAAAGAAGTATGTTTACAGACAAATGAAAATGGCATCCAGTTTTGCAAGCTATCTACAATTGTATGAATTTCATATATTAACTAAGTCAAGCCAACTATTTCTATAAAATAGCCTATTATTAGAAATACTCTGTGCCAGTGTCAAACATATAGATACAAGCCCAAGATCATTTCCTACTTAAAACAGTCACCATTATCCTAGCTGAGAGCACTGTTTGAATTTGACAATTAATCTTTGTCAATATCTGTAGGTATCCATATACTGCTTTAATCATACGTGTCCTATATTGAATGTTATCTAACTTAAGAGCATTCTGGATACGTATAATGACTTTTAATTTGTAATTTGAGCCAATGGTTCTTAGGATTTCCATTTCATTATTCATATTATGTCTGAAATGCATCTCTAGGGGCACCTGGGTGGCTTCATCTGTTAAGCATCTGACTTGGGCTCAGGTCATGATTTCATGGTTTGTGGGTTTGAGCCCTGTGTCAGGCTCTGTACTGACCACTCAGAGCCTAGAGTCTGCTTTGGATTCTGTGTCTACCATTCTTTCTGCCTCTCTCTCTCTCTCTCTCTCTCTCAAAAATAAATAAACATTAAGAAATAAAAAGAAATACATCTCTAGTCAAGTTATGTTAATTATCTTATTTTGCTAGAGAATACTGAAACTTCATCTCTTGAAAATAAAAATTCTAGATTTTAATCTCTAGTGTTAAATATCACCATGATGCCTTTAATTTGGTAGTACCCGAGGTAGTGATTCAGTCAAATATTTTATTACCTGCTTATCTCTGTTTGCTTCATCAAGCTGTTTAGAAAATGAAAGCAGTTGGAGCTGGTCAGAAAGGTAGTTCATAAAGACAGTTACTCATCAAAGTTTGTAATAGATCTAAACAGGCAGTACAGAAAAAACTATTTTTTTTCTTGATGGTAGCAATTGATTTTTTTTTTATATACTGTCTTATCCACATAGAGAAGAAAATACTCTCTAAAATTATTTTCAGAGTAATTTACTCTTCATAAATAAATATATATAAAACTAATAAAAGGTAGGATATGTTCTAACAAATTTACATTTTAATCATAGGGAAAAATTACTAAACATTTTTAAATGGAAGATATTAAACTAATTAATAGAAAGGTATCTATCCTATATTAACTAAAGCCTCATCTATATTAGAAGAGGTAGAAATATAACTTAATTATACAAATAATTTCAACTTATCAGGGCAATTTTTCCTCAATTGTCTAAGCCTTTGAGTAATTTATCTTGAAAACTGTCACATTTATCCTTTTGATTTTGAGTTAAATTGATATTTCTTGACACGATGAATAGATATGGATATTGAGATGCACTTTGGTATATTGTCTGAGTATCTTCAATTTGCATGATTAATGGTGAATGTTATAGCTATTTATGGAAACATGAAATTAATTTACTCTGGAAACATTTCTGGCTAAAGTAAGCTATTGTAAGGAGAAATATTGATTAGAACTCAATGTCATAAAAATGCTTACATTACCTAAGTATTTCACACTTAAAAACATTTATGAATTTTATTATGGAAGTATAGTCGGCTTAGAGTATTCCTTAAGTTTCTTTACATCATTAGGTCATGATCTCATGGCTTGTGGGTTTCAAGCCCCATGTCGGGCTGTGCTGACAGCTCAGAGCCTGGAGCCTGCTTCTGATTCTGTGTCTCCCTCTCTCTCTGCACCTCCCCAGCTCGTACTCTATCTCTCTTTCTCAAAAAATAAACATTAAAAAAATAAAAAGAAATACATTATTAGTAAAAGGAAAAACTTCAGATTAGGAAATTTTCTCTAGGAATCAGTGTTTTAACACTCTTGCAAACATAAATCACCCAATTATTCTTTACTCAGAAACAGTGGCTTTAGCTTCAAAAGGCCTCAAGCACTCATAAGTTCACACATACATAGACATGCACACATACATACACACTCATATGCAAACATTATACTCATACATGAAGACAATAAAACCTGGCATATATTGTATTCACTTATGGTCATCTGTTAATTTTATAGTTTTGAGTTTAAAATAATGGTATTCCTAAGGCTGCAATTTTAATTCTAGTATTTCTATTTTCTCCCCTTATGCAAAATGAAAGTATGTCTTTAAAGAGTTAATTGGTATATTTAAAGTTGAAGTATAATTCTGTAGTAAGATGAAAAGGGATTTAATCATAAAATATTCACTCTTCCATAACAATATTTGCTTTCTTTCTTATTTTTGATAGGCTTAAAGGAAAATAACTACTTTTTTTAACTTTTATTTATTTTTGAGAGACAGAGAGAGAGGCAGAGCATGAATGGGGGAGGAGCAGAGAGAGAGAGAGAGGGAGACACAGAATCCGAAGCAGGTTCCAGGCTCTGAGCTGTCAGCACAGAGCCCGACGAGGGGCTGGAACCCACGGACCGTGAGATCATGACCTGAGCCAAAGTCAGATGCTTAACCAACTGAGCCACCAGGTGCCCCAAGAAAAATAACTTTAATTCCTCTCATCCAATTACTATTTTAATGTTAAAATACCTTTTGGCTTTGGATCCATGAACTCTGCTCAGCATCCTTTTAACTTCTTTTGATTGGGATAACCAGCTGCTCCCTGACTTAGCAAAAACAAAACAAAACAAAACAACAATAAAACAAATTTAAAAACCTCAGGTTCAAAGGGAAACAGACTAAAACTAACCTTTCCTTCCAAGATCTCATTTTTTTGCCCCCATTGCATCCTTGTAGCAGGAAATCTGATGAGAAGATTATGGCTACTTATTACTTCTGCTTACCAATTATTAGAATCCTGAGATAGTTTTTTTCATAGGAAGTCCCACATTTTGTTTCACAGTGAAGAAAATTTTCATTTCTCATTAGATTTATTTCAATTTCCCTTTGATAAATGTTACTGATTAAACTATAAAAATTGTAGGTTTTCAGGAATTTCTAGATTAGGATCTTTGCAATTAATTAATTTAAAATTTTGAAAATGCAATAGAATATAATTCAAGTTTTATTATTATAATTTTTGTATTATAAAAAGTGAAACAAAATGATATGCTAAAATCAAATAATCATTCCACATTTAGTCAGCCTTTATGTGTTACAGAAATATTTATGCATGATCTCATCAGTAATAATATAAGCAATCTTTTACATAGTTTTAACCTTCAGAAAGTAAAGATTTTTAAATATAATTATTCTTGTCCTTTCTCCCCATGATTTCTATTAGTTTGCACATCTTTTAATGTCCATGAAACATGAAAGTCAATGGTTGTACATTATTACATAGTCATTTATATTGCAGATATATTGTTCAAACGTTTGAGTCAAGATACAGGAAAATCTATTTGTATACACTAGTTTTAAGGCAAGGGTAGTCACTAAGAGAGCAAGACATCACCAAAAAGAGCTGGGGAAAGAGTTATAGACAAGGATCATAGCAGATATCTTGACTTTAGTCACTACATTCCTGGAGTAGCCTGCCAATACCAAACACATCCTATCACCACTTATAACTTGCTCAGCAGCAAGCCATGATGCTTGGTGGGTGTTCAGTGAGTGTTGGAAGACTGCTATGCCGGAAGTAGCTGTATCCTCTTGCTAGGAAAATAAAAGAGTACATGACATGGGGGAGAGATGTGAGAGATGATGAGAGTATTAGTGAATGTTGCTACCTATGATTCATGGACATGGATTATTGGAGCACCTGGGTGACTCGGTTAAGTGTCTGACTTTAGCTCAGGTCATGATCTCATGGTTCCTGGGTTCGAGCCTTGTGTAGGGCTCTGTGCTGATAGCTCAGAGCCTGGAGCCTGCTTCAGATTCTGTGTCTCACTCTATCTCTGCTCCTCCCCTGCTCATGCTCTTTGTCTCTCTGTCTCTCAAAAATAATAAATACCATTAAAAATTTATAAATACATGGATTATTTTACATGCATATATTAACCTGACAAAATAGAGCCCAATAAAATATAGAATGAGGGAAGGGCAGTAGAATAGAAGAAATGAAGGATGCGAAGGGACTTTCTGATTAACTATCCTAAATGAAGTGAGCCAAACACTACTTTTGTAACATAATTTTACCTACAGAAAACACAGACAAGTTAATCAAGAAGACATTTGATAAATAAGACAGAAGAGCTGGGCCCAAGAGCATCAGGGAAGTCACAAAGGAACTGCAACATTTTTATAACTTTTGTTTTCATGCTTTATTTTCCTGCTCAGTTTGATAATGTATATATATATATTTTTTTAAGTAGGCTTCCTGCCCAGCATGGAGTCCAATGCAGGGCTTGAACTCAAATCAAGACCTGAGCAGAAATTAAGAATTTTGGAGTTAACCAACTGAGCAACCCAGGCACCCTTTGTTTTTTTAAAATCATCTGTTGAAGCCCTGTCTTTCACTCACATCTACCAGTTGTTTTTTCCCCCATTTTTAGTACAATTTACCTATTTTCCCTCTCTACATTTAAATATTGTCTGTTCCATTTCTCATTTCTTTTTCAAAATACAATACAAAATAACAAAATTTGTTGTTTTGCAAAACATGTTTTTTCCAAGCACATGAAAATAATTTAGAAGGACTTTTTGTAATTCAAGTTCATAATTTCATATCATGATGCATATTATGAGATGCAATCTATAGTATTTGAAACTCTTAGTCAATAGGAACTTCTCAAAAAAGACATACTTCTTACATAATGAATTTTACTTTTTGTGTAGGTGTAACACATTCTTTATAAATAGAGTAATGCCAGATATATTGTCTCTACACTTTAATATTTTTACTAAGCTGTTAATTTGTATAGCAATAACAATATAGGTGAACTTAAATAAATATATAATGAACAAAATATACCATCTATATCAGTTTTTTTGACCCCAATAATTAGTCACTCATTTGACTGACATTAAAATAATGAGAATTTAATTGAATGCCATATTTTACCCTTCAATTTTCTTTGGATATCATATGCAGCATAAAATTTTTCAGTGAGTTTCTATGTTATATGATGTTGCCTCAGATGATTTTATTTTATAAAAATAAGGCTTAGAATACAGTAAACACAATGAAAGTGGTAGTCAATAAACAGGGACATGATTCAACATAGAATTAAGTTCATCAGTCAAAGAATATGTCTCGTGAGTAAATACAGCAACATATTTAGCACATAGTAAGCACTCCATAGTAGGCACTATTGACTAGTAATAATAATGATGCATATGATGATGATCAGTGTTCAGATTAATCACCCTTAATGGTGATGAGAACTCTGTTAGTGATGAAGCAGTTTCTATTAGGTGGAGGGTATAATCTGGGTATCTAAATACAGGACATAACCTGTAAAATGGAGTAATGTCAAAAGGTTTGAGACTATCATGTGGTCCTGAGCTACATTTTGTGGTTGTTTTATTTTCTTTTTAATTTTTTCATGTTTTTTATTTATTTTTGAGAGAAAAAGCATGAGCAGGGGAGGGTAAGAGAGAGAGGGAGAGACACAGAATCCGAAGACAGGCTCCAGGCTCTGAGCTAGCTGTCAGCACAGAGCCCCATATGAGCTCAAACCCATGACCCGTGAGATCATGACCTGAACCGGAGTTGGAAGTTTAACCAACTGAGCCACCCAGGAGCCCCAGTGGTTGTTTTATTTTCTAAGTGCCATGGTTCACGTTCAGAATTTATGTATATGCATATATATCCATGTTTTTTTTGTTTTCTGTTTTATACATATTTTGTCAGAGACTCTTGTTCCTCATTTATTTGGAAAAGTTGTATTACAAAAATAAGAGTGTGGATCTATTTTTTTTTCAACAGTGTAACAGTAATATAAATTTCACTATTAAGATAATAGACCAGACAGTTTTAAAATTCATACAACTGCTTAGTTTAATATGTTAATAAGGGACAAGGAGATATTACTAATCATCATTTTATTATTCATGCTTAGAACTCTAATACTCATAAGTCATTTCAGATAGAGAATTCTCCACTGTTTCTTCTTCCAAATAAAATATATCCAATTTAATAATCTTTTTTCATAAGCTAGTATCTTGTTGATTTTTCTCTAATAAGGAAACCAGGATTTACCAATAGTTGTTTCATATTTAGAGCTTTAAATGTGGTTTCTATTGACCAATCTTTATCATTTATTATGGTATAAATAGGTGTCATTTATCATTCTCTAATTAGCTTTAACACTAATAGCCAGAGAAAAAGATTTGTGTGGATATTTAAAGTCAAATTTATAGAGTGACTTAATGAACATTTAATTAAAACTATACAATGCCTTAGAGTTAAGATTATATTCTGGTATGTATAGTTCAAAACCATGCCATTCCATGAAGCAATTACTTCTTATGGAATAAAATGTCTGACTGATAATGACTACTGTATTAATTGGATAAATTTTAAACAATGTTAAGAATATTTTATCATGTTGTGGCAACATCTTGTTAAAGTACTTTGCAAATTTAAATGTGCTACTTAAAGCCTGGAGTATAGAATTGAAACCAGGGCGCCTGAGTGTCTCAGTCAGTTAAGTGTCTGACTTCAGCTCAGGTCAAGATTTTGCAGTCTGTGAGTTCAAGCCCCTTCAGCTGTGCTGACAGCTCAGCACCTAGAGCCTGCTTTGGATTCTGTGTCCGTCTCTCTCTGCCCCTCCCCTGCTCATGTTTTGTCTCTCTCTCTCTCTCTCTCTCTCTCTCTCTGTCTCTTTTGTTTCAAAAATAAATAAACATTAAAAAAACACAAAAATAAAATGGAAACCAGACTGCTAGAATAATCTGATTATACTACTGAAAACTAAAAGACTACTTTTTTTATTTTTTTTATAGTTTATTGTCAACTTGGTTTCCATATAACACCCAGTGCTCATCCCAACAAGAGCCCTCCTCCATGCCCATCACCCATTTTCCCGTCTCCCCCACCCCATCAACTCTGTTTATTCTCAGTATGGTTTGCCTCCCTCCCTCTCCTGAACTATTTTTCCCCCTTCCCCACCCCCATGGTCCTCTGTTAAGTTTCTCCTGTTCCTCATATGAGTGAAAACATATGGTATCTGTCCTTCTCTCCCTGACTTATTTCACTTAGCATGAGACCCTCGAGTTCCATCCACGTTGCTACAAGTGGCCAGATTCATTCTTTCTCATTGCCATGTAGTATTCCATTGTATATATAAACCACATCTTCCTGATCCATTCATCCATTGATGGACATTTAGGCTCTTTCCATGATTTGGCTATTGTTGAAAGTGCTGCAATGAACATTGGGGTACATGTGCCCCTATGCATCAGCATTTCTGTATCCCTTGGGTAAATTCCTAGCAGTGCTATTGCTGGGTCCTAGGGGAGTTCTACTGATAATTTTTTGAGGAACCTCCACACTGTTTCCCACAGGGGCTGCACCCGTTTACATTCCCGCCAACAGTGTAGGAGGGTGCCTGTTTCTCCACATCCTCACCAGCATCTATAGTCTCCTGATTTGTTCATTTTAGCCACTCTGACCAGCGTGAGGTGGTATCTCAGTGTGGTTTTGATTCGTATTTCCCTGATGATGAGTGATGCTGAGCATCGTTTCATGTGTCTGTTGGCCATCTGGATGTCCTCTTTGGAGAAGTGTCTGTTCATGTCTTCTGCCCATCTCTTGACCGGATGTTTGTTTTTCAGGTGTGGAGTTTGGTGAGTTCCTTGTAGATTTTGGATACTAGCCCTTTATCCAATATGTCATTTGCAACTATCTTTACCCATTCTGTTGGTTGCCTATTAGTTTTTTTGATTGTTTCCTTTGCCGTGCAGAAGCTTTTTATCTTGATGAAGTCCCAATAGTTCATTTTTGCACTTGATTCCCTTGCTTTGGAGATGTGTCTAGTAAGAAATTGCTGTGGCTGAGGTTGAGGAGGTTTGTTCCTGCTTTCTCCTCTAGGGTTTGATGGATTCCTGTCTCACATTCAGGTCCTTTACCCATTTTGAGTTTATTTTTGTGTATGGTGTAAGAGAGTGGTCTAGTTTCATTCTTCTGCCTGTTGCTGTTCAGTTCTCCCAGCACCATCTGTTAAAAAGGCTGTCTTTTTTCCATTGGATACTCTTTCCTGCTTTGTCAAAGATTATTGGCCATACATTTGTGGGTCCAGTTCTGGGTTCTCTATTCTATTCCTTTGGTATGTGTGTCTGTTTTTGTGCCAATACCATACTGTCTTGATGATGACAGCTTTGTAGTAGAGGTTAAAGTCTGGAATTATGATGCCTCCTGTTTTGGTTTTCTTCTTCAATATTACTTTGGCTATTCGGGGTCTTTTGTGATTCCATACAAAT
>CM053571.1:30891092-30934583 GCA_028646485.1 Cryptoprocta ferox
TTCGTAGCAAAGTGTATGGATCTCGAGGGTGTCATGCTAAGCGAAATAAGTCAGGCGGAGAAGGACAGATACCATATGTTTGCAGTCATAGGTCTAACAGGAGAAACCTAACAGAGGACCATGGGGAGGGGAAGGAGGAAAAAGAGTTAGGGAGAGGGAGGGAGACAAAACACGAGAGACTCTTGAATACTGAAAACAAACTGAGGGGGGAAGGGAAAGGGGAAGAGTAATGGGGGGTGATGGTCTTGGTGGAGGTCACTTGTGGGGAAGAGCACTGGGTGTTATATGGAAACCAACCTGACAATAAACCATAAAGTTAAAAAAAAAACCTAAATAATTTCCAAGTGGGGAAAATATTAAATAATAAACATGAGTGTAAAAAAAAAAAAAAAAAAAAAAAAAAGGATGACCAAACCACAATCTGGCCTTTAGAGTCTTTTCTGGGCAGGACCATATATCATTTCCAATCATATTCTTTTGTCCAAAGCAATAAATATTGCCATTGAAAATTCAAAGAGACATAATAAGTGAAATCTTACTATGTCCTTGTAAAACAGAAAGCTGGGAATGTTTGGGAGAATAGCACACTGACAAAGAAGCCCAGTGAAAGACTTTTCACAAGGCCAACTGAGGAGAGACGTTCCTTAAGCTAATTCATCTAGACCAGCACCATAGCTGTATTTTATAGTTAACAGAGGACTTGGGGTATCAGTTTGTAAAACTTCCTTCCCAATCAGAAGTAAACTTTTATAACAAAAAAATTATTATACTTCAATGTACAAAATTATCAAAATAATATCTGCCATTTTTCACTGTGGTTCAAATTTTTCCAACACTCCCCACCCTGAGGAACACACTCCCTCACCTGCATATTTCATTGTAGAGAAGTAGATGATTTAAGGTAGCCTCCAAATTATAAACAATTTTCAGGCAATAGTTATCATTACCATTATATTTTACAACTGATGAATATACATTAGTTTCTTTTTCTTTATTGAGATATAATTGACATATAACAATTTCAAGTGGATAACATAATGATTCAATATTTGTGTATATATTACTAAATGATTACCACAATTAGTCTAGTTAATATCCATCATTTTATCTAATGACATTATTTTTTTCTTAAGACAACTTTTAAGATTTAGTCTCTTAGCAACTTTCAAATAGATAATACATTACTCTTAAGTATAGTAACCATGCTGTGTATTAAATTCCCATGAATCATTTATTTTATAACTGGAAATTTGTACCTTTTGTCCCACTTCATCCACTCCTAGCCCCCACCCTTGGCAGTCGTCCATCTGTTCTATGAATCTATGAGCTTGTTTTTGTTGTTGTTGGTTTGTTTCAGATTCCACATACAAGTGATATACAGTATTTGTCTTTCTCTTTCTGACTTATTTCACTTAGCATAAAGATCTCAAAGGCCACCTATTTTGTTGCAAATGGGAAAATTTCCTTCTTTTTTATGGCTGAATAATATTCCATTGAATCTTTCTCTTTCTGTCTCATTTTAACCGAATCATCTGTGATGGACACTTAGACTGTTTTCATAATTTGGCTATTGTAAATAAGTCCATAATAAACATAGCGATGCAGATATACTTTTTTGAGTTTGTGTTTTCATTTTCTTAGGGAAATAACCAGTGGTAGAATTGCTGGATCATATGGTAGTTCTATTTTTAATTTTTTGAGAAGCTACCATACTGTTTTCCATAGTGGCTGCACCAATCTGTATTCCCAACATTACACAAGGATTCCCTTTTTCCACATCTTCACTAATATTTGTTACTTATTGCCTTTTTGGTAATACCCACTCCAACAGTTGTGAGGTGAGATATCTCATTGAGGTTTTTATTTGCATTTTCCTGATGATTAGTGATGTTGAGCATTTTTTCTTGTATCTGTTGGGCCATCTGTATGTCTTCTTTGGACAAATGTCTATTCAGATCTGCCTTTTTTAAAAAGTTTATTTATTTTGAGAAAGAGAGAGAGTACAAGCAGGGGAGGGACAGAAAGAGAGGAAGAGGGAGAGAATCTGAAGCAGACTCCATGCCTTCAGCTCACAGCCCAAGGTGGGACTCAAACTCATCAACTGTGAGACTGAGACCTGAGCTGAAATCAAGAGTCAGGATGGGTTACTAACTGACTGAGCCAACCAGGTGCCCCTGGATCTGCCCATTTTTAAATTGGATTGTTTGTTTTTTGCTATTGAGTTTGTATGAGTTCTTCATATATTTTGGATATTAACCCCTTATCAGATATATGATTTACAAATATCTTCTCCAATTCAGTAGGTTGCCTTTTGTTTTACTGACAGTTTCCTCTAGTACGCAAAAGTCTTTTAGTTTGATGTAGTCCAACTTGTTTATTTTTGTTTTCATTGCATTGTTTTTGTACATTGGTGTTTTGTTGCCTAAGAACTAATGGTCAATGTAATTCTCACAAGCACAGCTTTTTTTATATTTTAATAGTAACATCCTTGAATTCTTTAATCAATATCATGTTTTTGTTCTGTCTTTATTTTTGGTCCATGTTTGTGTTATTCTTATCCAAATAATAAAAAAGTGCTAAACTGGACTTTTGCTCTTAGCTACTTTGTGAGTTATGTGAAACAATTACAAACAAATCCATTGATTTTTTTTAGCCCTTGTTTTTAAACAGTTTTATATTTATACAAAAATTAAGTGGAAAGTATAGAGAGTTTCTAGACTTGCTCTGTCCTCACAAATTTATGGCCATATATAATTTCTCCTATTATTAGTATCTTGCATTTGTGTGGTATATTTATTATAATCAGCTAACCAATATTGATATATTATTATTAAAGACCATAGTTTACATTAAAGTTCATTTGTGTGCTTCTGTGTGTAGTTATAAGATGCCTCATATCCATGATTAATGTAATGGTACAGACAAAATATTTGTGTATTCTCAAAATTTGTATATTGAAACCCTAACCCCCAGTGTGATGGTATTTAGATATAGAGCCTTTGGGAGGGCTGGATTAGGTCATAAGGCGGGGACCTTATAATGGAATTATTGCCCTTATAAAAAGAGGAAGAGGCACTCAGAGATTTCTCTTTCTCTGCTCACATGCACCAAGGAAGACCATGTGAGCCTATAACCAATAAGAGGGCACTCACCAAGAAACCAACCATGCTGGCACCCAAGTCTGGCTTCCACCCTCTAGAACTGGGAGAAATAAATGTTTGTTATGTAAGCTATCTAGCCTATGCTAATTTGTTACAGCAGCCAAAGTAAACTAAAGCAAGTACAACACCCATAGGGCTCCACCTGTTCATCTGTGCTTCTGCCCCCAATCTTCTAGCAACTGCTGATCTTTTTACCGTCTCCATAGTGTTGCTTTTCCCAGAATGTCATGTAGTTGAAATCATCTAGTATGTAGGCTTTTCAGTTCGGCTCCTTTTATTTAGCAATATACATTTAAAGTTCATCCATATGGCTTGATAGCTCATTCCTTTATACTGCTTATTAGTATCCTATTGTATGAGTGCACCAGTTTATTCATCCATTTACCTATTGAATCCACCTGTTTGCTTACAGTTTTTATTGGTTATGAATAACACTACCATAAACATTTGTATGTAGTTTTTTTGTTTTCTTGTTTGTGTTTCTTTTTTAATGTGGAGATAAATTTTCAGGGGCGCCTGGATGGCTCAGTCAATTAACTGTCCGACTTCAGCTCAGGTCATGATCTTATGGTTCATGGGTTCGAGCCCCGCATCAGGTTCTGTGCTGACCGCTAGCTCAGAGCCTGGATCCTGTCTTCAGATTCTGTGTCTCCCTCTCTCTCTGACATTCCTCTGTTCATGCTGTCTCTCTCTCTCTCTCAAAAATAAATACAACATTTAAAATTTTTTTTCAAATCAGTTAGTTAATACCTAGAAGCATGAATTTTGGATTGTATAGTAAGAAAGTGGGGTGAGGAATGGGCAAAATAGGTGAAGGGGAGTGGGAAATACAGGCTTCCAGTTATGGGTTAAATAAATTACAGGATTAAAAGGCACAGAATAGGGAATATAATCAATGGTATTATGATAATGTTGTATGGTGACAGATGGTAGTATAGCACAATAAATAGAGAAGTTGAATCACTACGTTTTACACCCACAACCACACACTGTGTATCAACTATACTCAAAAATATTGCTTAGACTTTGTTATAAGATGGAGGAGAGACAGTAAAGTATCCTCCAGACAGAGAAAGCCCCTTGCCTTTTTTTTTTTTTTGAGCATAGTTGACATGCAATGTTACATTAGTTTCAGTTGTACAACTTGATGACTTGACAAATTTATACATTATGATATGTTCATCACCAGTATAGCTACCATCTGTCCCATTACATTGCTATTACAATATCATTGACTGTATTCCTTCTGCTGTGAGAAGGCAGTTTGAGACTGAAAAAGGAAGCAAGTCACTGGATACCATTTATACAGTTTGACTCAGCGTAACTTACCGACAGGGGATCAGGCGGATGGACAATCTAGGGATTACACAGCTATTCTCTGTCAGATTGGACCTTAATCCACAGCCTTTATGGATTTAGGCTTGTGGTGAGGTCAACACATAGTTATCTAAAGTGGTACCACCTTCCCACATTCTGGCCAGGGCATATATTAACTTCCAAGGGGCCTGGAACTTGTAGCCCTGGAAGAGATCTTTGCATGGGCATGAACAGGATAGAGGGCCAAAGTTGGAGTCCGTGTTGTCAGCAATCCTACAGGTTTGTAGGAGACTGCTGCCGGAGTCCAGCTCCAGCAGGTCCAGGGCTCCCTGAAGGATGGACTGTGTCAGTGAAAGAGAGTGAGAGAGCCTCAGCTTCTTTCTGATGACCAGGCAGGCATCTCTGCACTAACTGGAGAATCAGCTTTATTTATTGAAAAAATGTATGGGGTACAAAACAGAAGTGGCAACTGTCTTAGACAATGATTTCTGATGACAAATTCTTTGGTATGTAAAAATTTCCCAGAACATAGATTGGTAGAATACTCATGCATAATCTTTATCAATAGTGATTGAAGTAGGTGACTAGATACTTATCACATGGGGAAGGAAGGTATCTTTAGCATTCAAATACAAGGCAAGGTTTTTAGCATAGCAAAGGCAAGAGTTAGTTCTTTTGTGAGCAGAGGTCAATCACCTGTTTTCTCAAGGGGAAGAAAAACAGGTTTCTTGAGAAATGTAATATTTGCTCCCATAATCACAAAAGAAGAAACTCCTATAAGTTCCTTCACAAGGTCTGATACCAGTCAGCCAGGAGCCTTGGGGGTCTGTGCTCAAGCAAAAGTGGGTTGTAGATGTCGGTTGCCACCTGACAGCGGGAGGTCCCCGCCTTGCAAACCCACCTTACTTCAGAAATGGCTTCCAGCAGACTGCTAAACTGTTTTCCAAAGCACCTATAACATTTTGCATTCTCACCAAGAATGAATGAGTCACTATTGTTCTAGGTTCTCCCAAACTGGTATTGTCACTGTTTTTTTTTGTGTGTGTGTGTGTGTGTGTGTGTGTGTGTGTGTTTTTGGTGGGGGGAGGATTTGGCCATTCAAGTAGGTGTGTAGTTATTATATGTCTTTTTGTTTTAATTTACATTTACATCACGACAAATGATGCTGAGCTCTTTTCATATACCTATGTGCCACACACAAATATTCTTTGATGTGGTGTTTGTTCAGAACTTTTGTCCTTTTTAACTATTTATTTGCTTTCATTTTGTTTAAAAGTGGTCTTCATATATTTGGGATAAAAGCAAAGATTTTCTCTTAATCTGTGGCTTCTTTTTCCTTCTTTTAACTGTTTAACTGTGTTTTTTTCACAGAACAGAAAGTTTTTAATTAAGTCCAATTTCAAGGTGAGCAGAAAAATCTCTCTGTTGCTTCTTTTTTAAAATTCACCCGGTTAGATGAGGCCCATAATGATAATGTCCATTATAAACAACATAAAGTCAAGTAATTAGGAACCTCAATTATATGCACAAAACCCCTTCATCTTTCATGTAACCTAATCATGGGATTAATATATCATTATAGTCACAAGTCCTGTTCATGCTCAAAGGGTACTATTGCACAGTGCATATACACAGAGGGTAGAAATCATGGGGACCATCTTAGAATTCTGCCTACCACAGTCCACCCTCTGGCCCTCAACTATTCACATCCTTTCCAAATGCAAAATACATTCACTCTCTCTCCAGTTTCCCAAGAGTCTCATCCCATTATGACATCAGCTCACAGTCAAAAGTTTTTTCATCTAAATCTAACTCATTAACTCAAAACCTCAAAGTTCAAAATTGTCTCTTCTAAATGAAATGTAGACGAATTTCTTCGGTATAATCCATTAAGTGCACCAACTTAGGGCACAATTTATTTCTCTTCTCATCCTAAACTATTTATATCATTGAACTAAAGGCACACGGGTTTTCATTTGTTTGGTCTCTCAAAACATTAGTACAGAAACTCGATAAAAAAATGAAGTCAGAAAATTTCTGAAGTAGAATATCTGCCTTAATGGAAACTTCTTTGAAAAATGTTGACAATCCATTGAAATAGAAAGTCCACCTTAATGAAAACCTTTGAAAAATGTTGACAGAAGAAATATTTCACAAATACCAATGTCGTTTTCATATCCCTTTGAAATAAAAAGGAAAGTTCCATTTCCACACATCATTTAATATTATTAGAAATTATTGATCCATTGATACTAGGATGAAAAAATTGGGCCATTTAGTTAAGTGTAATCTCTGTGAGGTTTTATAACAAAGCCCCCAATATGGTTTTGATCTTACAGCTTTGTGAGGATGTATTTTCGTTATGATGGTATAGTTTTATGTAGAGGAGTTATTCCCTTTCCTTCTGAAGAGTCTTAAGAATAGGTCTGTATATCTACGTTGTTTTAAAGTCAAAGTACTGTAAGACTTATGTCAATAAAAAAACAGGAAACTTGACCTTTCACTACCCAGGATCAAATCATTTTCAGTGCCAATACTTCTTATCTGTGGCATTTGTTTCTGTATTTCTGTAGTTTAACATTATATATTAGTTTCTTCATTTTAGATAACTATTAAACTTCTGATTAATTAATCCTATGAACTTCTGATTCATAATCCTACTAACCAATAATAGTCTGTGTTGTTTTTATGATATATGATTCTACCTTTTCAGATGCCCATATTATATTTATATGATCGGTTTCAAAAGATGATGTAACTGGATTTTTAGTATATGTCTTAAAAAATTTTCCTATGTTAGTGAGTAATATTCTGGTAAAATTATTTTAATTGCTGCATAGTATTCTACTATATGAATGCTTTATTATTTATTTAAACAACATTCTAGTGTTGGAAATTTACATTTCATTCTAATAATTTTTTTCATTCAATTAGTGACATGTCTTATCTGTGGATTAGGCCATAGCTTAGAAACAGAGCCTTCTCAAAAATGCAACCCCCCTCATCCCTCCATCTTCCACCCCTACCCCCACCCCCACATCATCAAATCTGTTAGAGCACTTTTTTTTTTCTAAAAAGGTAGAAACCAGCAGAAACCCACTCAGAGGTTAATTTATCATGAATTAGAAGAACAACTCTGAGGTTGTTGTGTTCAAAGGATTCCTCCAGAGGTAGACAGTAAACAGTCAAAACTAAAAACTAGGAGCCTGACATCAAGGAAGAAGAAAGAAAAGTTTGGAAATCAAAATTCAAAATCCAAGTAATCAGAGATTCTTTAACTTAAAAGTAAATATCTATACAATCCTGAATACTCCATCAATGCACCATAGATTCCAATATGCAATATAGAATCTTTTTTTTCTTTTCTAATTAGAACCAATGAGCCATAAAGGTAGAATTGATTTTGATAGCCACTGTTAAAGAATAAAAGGGATTTTAAAAAAGGAATGAAAGGAATTAGATAATATATCTTAAAGTTCCAAATTTAAAAATTCAGGTTTTGGAATATTTTTGACACTTAGGATATAATATTAATTTCTGAACATTTGATAGTCAACATGTTTGTGAAATCATTAGAAATAGATGTATATTGGTCTCTGCCTCTGGTTTCTGCTAGTATTTGCTGTTTAACCCCAGTTCCTGACACAATGTTCTGCAAAAGTACCCTTGTAATTTCCTGATAGGAATGTCTGACACAGAGCTCTTAAATCCCTTGGAATTCCCTGGGTGATAGGAGTGTCGTTTGTTCTGATGAGGTGACTCTTGGTGTACCTGCTCCTGGATGGGGGCTGGTCACCAAAAAACCAACACTGATTTGAAGTTTGAAACTTTGAGTCCCACACCCCATTCTCTGGAGAAGGGAGAAACACTGGAAATTGAGGTAATAATTGATCATGCCTATCTGATGAAGCCTCCATAAAAATCCCTAAGATACAGGGTTTAGAGATCTTCTGTGCTGGTAAACACATCCATATGCCAGGAGGGGGCACTGTCCAACTCCAGGAGGACAGAAGAGAAGCTCTTGTTCAAAACACTCTTCCAGACCTTGCCCCATGTATCTCTTCATCAGGTTATTCATTCATATCCTTTAAAATATCCTTTGTAACAAATTTGCATTAGTAACTAAACTGTTGTCTAAGGATTCTGAGAGACACTCTAGCAAATTAGCAAATCCAAAGAGAGAGTCTTGGGAACTTCAATTTATAGCCAAATTGAACAAAAGTTGTGTGTAATCTAGGAGCTCACTAGTTGTGACTGGCGTCTGAAATAGAGGTCAGTCTTGTGCGATTGAGATCTTAACCTGTGGGGGTCTACACTAACTCTGGTTAGTGTCAGAATTGAACTGTAGGATGTCTAGCTGATGTCAGAGAATTGGTCAGTGTGGAGAAAACTTTCACATAGAACTCGCACAGAACTAGAGGAGAAACACAAGATTATTTCTTTATCGTGTAAAAAGAAAAGAGCAGAGGGTTTAAATGGCCAGGTCTGTATTTGGGTCAAAATCAGCTATATAACATGGTGCCCATAAATGAATTTCCCTAAATTTCAATCTTTTCAAAATTAGAATGAATGTATTAAGACATATATCTGTTATACAAAAAATCCTGACATATAGAAAACATGTAGTAAATGAATCCTATCATAATTGTTCACTGACATTAAATTCTTCACACTGTGATGACAGTGGAATTAATGTTAAACTGTGACAGAAAAAATTGTTGAAACTTTCTATGTACCTCATAAAGTTTCTAAGAGTTTTAGAATATGTGTTCACAAATATTCTTATCAACTTATACTTCAAAATACTTCAAGAATTTCATGTACATGAAGCTATACCATCTCTTACCTCCAAGGCTATTTGAGCAATTCACAAAACTTTGAAAGTCCCTCTTCCACTTAGCATTTTGTCCTCCACATCAGACAAGTTTCCATTTGTTTCTGTAATGTAGCAATGAAGTCACAGACCAATTTACAGTTGCTTTCAGGTTCAATAATTCACTTCAGTGAATGCTCACATGAGTATTCTGTCCAAACAGCATGAGTGCAAATGCAGCTGGCATATCCACAAGAATATGGGATCCTGAAGCTTGTGGTTTAATTATATCAAACATAGAATTTGAGCCATTCTCTAATTTATTCTAGATACACATCACTTTAATGGGATTTCAATGAACTGTGTGCCAAAGGCATGGTTTTAAAAGCAAAATGCGCTGTTTTTTCTTTCCTCTTCAGAAGCAAGGGCATTGATCAGGCCTATGATTAAGTGCTAAGTGAAGAATATCTTCCATAAGCATAAGTCCTCATTATATTTCCCTTGGATTACAAAGAAACTATGTGTCAGACCACTATTTTTGGCTAAGCATTGACATAAAATAAATGTAAGCATGGTCAGGGAATCTCTGTAGATGAATTGATAAATGCAGGGAGTATGAACGTGTGTGTGTGTGTCAGCTGTTTTCATCTAGTAATTATATATTGTCTCACATTAATTTTGTCTGTATCAAGTGATAATCTGAGTAACTTTATGAATGTGTGTACTGGATGGAGAATTTGAGAAATACTGTATCATTCATTCTTTGATTTATTCAACCGTTAGAGCCCTCATGTTATGCTAAAGGATGGAGATACTATGTGAGCACGTGTATATATAGGTGTATTTCACTGAAGCTGAAGTTTATGAGGGAGATGAACAGCAAGAACAGATCACACATTCATGGCATTATAGGGGAGTAATATTGAAGAGTTTAATAAAGTCACAGAGTGTACAGAAGGATTTCCTAAGAAAATAACATTTGAGCTAAAGGAAAATAGCAGTGAACCATGTAACAAGACACATGTGTCTACATTTTGGTGACTCCACTTTACTACTTCCTGAAAAAAATCACCATTTTAGAGATACCCATCCATGATAAAAGGGGATTATTCTTTTATATGGGAGAAGGTCTTATTTAAATTTCCCCTTCCTTGTTTTCTTTGTATCTTCTTTTCTCATTCAAGCATTTGGATAAATGATTCACTTAAACAATATGGAAATAAACTGGTAAAGTTCTTAGAAAACCACAAATCCACAGGTAATAATATTAAACTTTGAAATGTTTTCCTCAGAAGCTTCAGTTTCACTTTGTAACTTTGAACTCCTGGCCAGGTAGAAATACAAAACAATATACACAAAGGAACAACCTTTGTAAAGAATAAATGAAAGCATTTTTCTCTGACAGAAGATTATAATTAACTGAAACTTCAGAAAAAAATATTCCCATAGAACTTTTTCAACTGGCTTTGTGTTAAATTTGTGAATCTAGCAGTTTCAGAAGATAATTTAAATGAATTTTATGAGTTTCTCTAGTTACTTACATTTCTCCTTAAATGTTAGATTCATATAGTCTAAAGATCATGCAGATTTATAATTAGACCAAATAACATCTAAAAATGTACACCATTTTCTTTATAATCTTCATGAATTTAGAATTATCATTTGGGAGAACATTAGGAATAATTTGTGCTTATAATATCCTTCTATTTAAAAAAATATATATTGCATGTTTCTGTATAACTCAGTTACCATGTGATTGCTTTGCATGAACAGGTTCAAATTATAACACTATTTTTAGCCCTTTATGAATTTTTATTTGATTAATTATTTTCAAATGCAAACGTAACTTTGAAAAGATCTTATAAGGTTATCTGTCTCATTCTTTTAAACCCTGGAGCCTCATCTAAAATTTTTAATGTGGTCCTCTGTTTATCTTGTTTCAGTTGAAGGTATAACACCCTTACGTCCATGTAACCCATATTTCCCTAACTCTTACCAGTCTGTCAACGCTAATGCATTTATAGGGAACCAGATTTAACTGCCATCTTGTGTCTATCATTTAAATAGGCTCTTAAGAATGTCTGGGACTTGGCTGAAGGCCAAGTACAAGTCAGATGACTTGTAGTCATGAATAAGTTTATTACTATTAGGTATCAGTTTTTGCTAAAGTGATAGACTTTTGAGGCTGCAGACAGAGTAAGTGAAAAGACCCATCCTTTCATTGAGCTGTGTTGTATTAGAGATTATCCAAACTGTACTGCTTGTTTCCACAAAGTTTATGGGATTTTTCAATGAAACAGATCTTTCAAATCTAACTGATAGTGTCCCTTCACTTTGTAGGGATTACTTGTCAAATATGGACTAGTATATAGGGCACAACTGAGATAAAGACCAAGTCATATAATCAAAAGCACTGTCTCTGGTGCGTTCTTTTCCCATATTTAGCTTGCTTCCTTGATTCTTGCTTTCCTTAAGAAGAGTCCTTCAAAGAGGTTTTAATCTTGCAAGTAAATAAGCTTCTGATGAGATCACTGCTTCAGTTCACTAGACATACCTAAACATATTGGAATTACAGTTTGGACTCAACCTAAGACTTTCACTTAATGCCTGCTATGTCTTAACACCATATATGACTCTAAAAGTTCAGAAATATGTTACATAGCTCCTATTCTAAAGTAGCTCAAAATCCTACTGGGTATTTTGCAAATAATTTCAATACAATGTGAAAGTACTACAGTACTGCTCTAGGAATACATAAAAACTGATGATTAACTTTCCCATAATTATATTTAGGCTTAGTTTTGCTTTTGCTTGTTTGTTTTGGTATTTATCTGATATGTGATATGCTTCATCTAATAGTCCCACAAAAGTCTTAAATATTATTGAAGGACCAATTTCTTTGGAAAGATATAAACTGATTTATGCAACAACAAACATATATGAGCATGTGTGTGTATGTGTAAACAGTTTTTGTGTGTACTGTGTTAAATAGTGTTCCCCCAAATCCACATCCACCCAGAATCTCAGAATATGACTTTATTTATAAATAGGAGCTTTAGGGGATCCTGGGTGGCTCAGTCGGTTAAGCGTCCAACTTAGGCTCAGGTCATGATCTCACAGTTCATGGGTTCGAGCCCCACGTTGGGCTCTGTGCTGACAGCTCAGACCCTGGAGCCTGCTTCGCATTCTGTGTCTCCCTCTCTCTCTGACCCTCCCCTCCTCGTTTTCTGTTGCTCTCTGTCTCTCAAAAATAAATAAACGTTAAAAAAAAAAAAAGAAAGAAATAGGGGCCTTATAGTATCAAAGAGAACCAAAGCTATACACTAACTCAAGTAATAAAGAAAGGTTTGTTTGTTTCTTCCAAGATTTTATTTAAATTCAAGTTAGTTAACATACAATGTGTTATTGGTTTCAGGGGTAGAATTTAGTGACTCATCATATATATATTATACACAGTGCTCATCTTAATGCCCATCACCTATTTAGCCCCTCTTCCCACCTACCTCCCCTCTAGCAACCCTCAGTTCATTCTTATAGTTAAGAGTCTCTAATGGTTTGGCTCCCTATCTGTTTCTTATCTCATTTTATTTTTCCTTCCCTTCCCCTATGTTCATTGTTTTGTGTCTTAATTCCACATATGAGTAAAATCATATGGTTTTTGTGTCTCTCTGACTGATTTATTTCTCTTACCATCATACACTCTAGCTTCATCCACATCATTGCAAATGGGAAGATTTCATTCTTTTTGATGGCTGAGTAATGTTCCATTGTATGTATGTGTATATGTATGTATGTATACATATACACACCACATCTTCTTTATCCATTTATCAGTCAGTGGAACTTTGGGTTCTTTCCATAGATTGGCTATGCTGATAGTGCTGTATAAACATTGGGGTACATGTGCCCTTTGAATAAGCACTTTTTTATCTTTTGGATAAATACCTAGTAATGCAGTTGCTGGGTTGTAGGGTAGTTCTGTTTTTAACTTTTTGAGAAACCTCCGTACTGTTTTCCAGAGAAAACCTGGCTGTACCAGTGTGCATTCCCAGCAACAGTATAAGATGGTTCCCTTCTCCAAATTCTCATCAATATCTGTTATTTCTTGTAACAGATTTTAGCCATTCTTACAGGTGTGAGGTGATATTTCATTGTAGTTTTGATTTGTATTTCCCTGATGATGAGTGATGTTGAGCGTCATTTCATGTGTATGTTTCATGTGTGTGTCTATTGCAACATGGGGAAAGATAGTTTAGTATGGAACAGAGCTCAATTTTGAATATAACAAGTAAGAGTAAGGATATATAGTCAAGAAGAAGGATGAGGGAGTCATGAGATAGAAAATTGCTAAGAGAATATATCAAAGATATCTAACCCTGCTTAGCAGGATTCTTGCTGAAGGCAGTCCAAGGTGATCAGATGTCAAGGATGAGGATGAAGAACATGATCAGATATCAAGGGAGATATATGACAATGCTGTGGGGATGCCCTAGCAGGAATTTTTGCTGAGCTTGGGCTGTGCAGACTAAATAGGATTTGGACCAATGTTGAAGCCCCATATAGGAGAGATCTCAGAGGATCCTGACTAAAGTTTGGTGAAGAGAGTCTTTGTCATCAGATGTAATTAAGTTAAGATGAGATCACACTGGATTGAGGTGGGGAGGGCTTAAATTCAGTATGACTGGAATCCTTCAGAGAAGACAGCAGAGATATAACCACACTCAGGAAAATAGCATATAATTCTGGGGCAGAGATTAGAGTGACTTACATACAAGCCAAGGAACTTCCAAGAACTGCCAACAACCACCAGAAGCTAGAAGAAATGTGAGGTAAGATTCTTTCCTAGAGCCTTAAGAAGAAGCATGACCCTGATAACATCTTGATCTTGAACTTCTAGCCTACAGAACTGTGAGAGTAATTTCTGTTATTTTAAGCCACCTAGTTTGTGGTACTTTGTAATGGCAGTCCTAGGACACAAACACATAGTGTTATATTTATGTGAGCCCAGGGAAATGGAGAGTTGAGAAGGATGCGCACACAGCACGAACAGTGCTTCTGTTTTGGGAGGGAGGGGAGAAAGAAACTGGAAATGGGGTACAGGAGAGGGCTTCACACCATACATTTTCTTTTCTTTTTTGGGGGGCACCCTCTACATTTTCTATACTTCTCTTCTAAGGTATTTCATCTTTTTTTCAGCTTTGTGTTTTCAGTAGTATGCAAATACAACATTATCAGAAAGAAAGAAAGAAAGAAAGAAAGAATATAGACAATGGACATGGGGAAAGTTTAAAGTTTTAGAGGAAGGCTGAGAAAAAGTACCTGTGCATCAGTTTAATGAATATCACTGTGTTGGGTTAGGATGCCTTGGCTTGCCTCTTTACAATTGCTCCCCAGAGACCCCAAAGTATCATGAATATATGGAACTGATGGGAAGCTTTAGTTTTTTACATTTTCTATATTAATATCTTACTATTTGGGTTTCTATATTTAAAGTGGTTCTTTACATATAGGTACAAATCTGGCAGTACATATCAAAAGGGGAAAATGTCAGTGTTTATGCTCTCATTTTTCTAACTTATATCTGGTATCTCATCCACTGGAAAATGTGCAAGTATTCTTCATCATTGAAGACCTCTTTTCCCTGCTAATGACACTCTGATACAGTATCAGTTAACTACAGAATTGAATAGGTATTTCCACAGAATGATTTTTAGAATATTTGGACATTACGAAGAAACCTTATATGGTTGAGCAAATATGGTACTGGCTTGAGAAGAGTGTGTATCGAGAGTCATCTCTTAGTCAGGTATCTTAATCTCAATATTTACACTTTTAACTGGATATTTTCACTGCATATTTATGTCACTTATTTTGAATATAAATAAAATAAATATTTGAACACTTACCATCAAAGAAGAAAATATATACAATTACATGCTCTGTGAAGGTAGAGATTGTTTTCCATTTTCTTCACTGATGCATCCTCAGCTCTTTGAACAATATTTTTGCATATAGTAGTGTTCATAAATATCTATTCATAAATGAATAAATGGATATAATAATGCTTATACTAATGCATGATTTAATTTCCACTAGGAATTATTATCTCTGCCTTTTGCCAAGAGTGCTAGGGAAATTATATAAATGACACTGACCCAGATATTCAAACATAAATGAAGTTCTGCACAATAGCATTCAGGTAAGATCATATTTTCAGAAAACCAAATTTTAGACTAATTTGATTGTTAATTGGTTTTTTACAAGGGTTTTTATTTAACCCATTAATTTATCTGCCTAGGTAAAATAGAGACCAATTACTATAGTTTGCAAATTTCCAATTACCCTGATTAATTATTAAGGGTGTGATATTCTACAGAGACATAATTGCACTGACATAATCTCTCAGTGTCCAGAAGATGGTATTTGGTGACATAATTTTTCATCCTTTTAGAATACCTATTTCACTGAAAATTACTTGTTCTGTGTTATTGCTCTTACAGCTTGATTATATTTTACTACAAACTATTAGGAATGCTGACATATTTATTAGACTTATGGAGCTTTAAAAAGCATTTTTTTTAGATTCATGATGAATACAAATGCATGTGAAGAAAAACTTCATGTTTTAACCATTGTTTTCATATATCCATATATGTGTATGTGAAAGTGTATAGCAATGTCTCATTGATTACTGACTGTTAAAAAGAAAGCAAACATGATTATTTTCACATAATTCCAGATTTAATAAGTGTCTATGTACTTTTTTATGCCATATTAGAAAATATAGTTGCAGGCTTTTTGAGGTTACATTATGTGCCACAAGGTCACAATAGAAAATAAACTCTATCTTTAACATCACTAGAATATGTAATGCACAAATTACAATGCTTAGAATGATTTCTGCTACTGCAGTAAAGATAAATTCAAAGATAATTAGATAACTTTCATTTCAATGGTTTCTGGATAAAGCTACAATGAGCTGTTTATGAGATTTTAAATATTAAAAAAAAAACAAATAGACAAACAGAAGCACAGGAAGATCATCTTGACTTTTCAAGAAAAATAAATATTCATGAATTACTTACTATACCCACATATGGGACTCTCAGGTCAAAGATAACTGAATTGTTTCTGGACTATTTCCCTTTGAACTGGGTGGGAAAGTCTTAGCTTATGCATAACAGGTGACAGAGGAGTGTTGCAAGAGTCTAGGGATGAGGCTGTAAATCACATACACCTTTTGTTGCTGTTGTCATTTAATAGGTATTGGGGTCCACGTGCGGTACAGAACACGTAGTAGGCAGGGTTTCTGATCAGAATATTAACTTTTGTTAAAGGAAAATGTCTAGACACTAAAACAATTCATTCTCCTCGTCTTTGGTAACTTTAAGCCATATCAGATTAGGTTTCCAATGAGAGATAAGTCTTGTGGAAAGATTGTAAAGAGTCCAGATAGTTTAAGAATCAGACTTCTTAGAATGACCTTGGTCTCCCCTGTCAAATGTCATTAAGACTAAATTATTGCATTTCCGGGATAAAAGTTGATTCTATTTTAATTGCAGAATATAAGTTTCTTTACTGGTTAGCCTCCCTAAAAAGTTCAAGCTGTTACTTGGGCATTTTAAGTAGATATATCTGCCTTTGCCTTAATATATTGGGAAATAACTAATATATATCAGTTAATTACTGTGGACCATCTTATCATATTTTTCTAGTATAGCCAAATGTAACAGAAGATAGGGTTGACAAAAGAATAGTCAATGGTGAAGAAGGGTGTTCTTTTCCCATAGGAAGACTAGTTAACATGAGGAAGAAAATGTTGCAAAGAGATTTAAATAATTTTTGAAAGAAGACTATCTGTATAGTTAAAATTACATTCCTATCTAACATTGAAGGTAAAAAACTATGAAATAAAAAATCATTTCATAGGAGATTTTAATAGAAATTTCCTTCTTTATCCACTATGACCAGGGTATGTGTATACACACACACACATATGCATAATTTTTACTTTTATAATGTATATAAATTATGTTTTTTCTGGGAGGAAATATGTGCATATATGTCTATCTATATTTATCTATCTTCCTATTTCCTGGAATAAGATTAAGTTAATCACACTTTTATCAACATGTCCATAAAAGGCTGAATGGACAGTATAGAAGTTATTACAGGTGATAACTGAGTTGAATGTGAAATTAAAACATGTACATCATGCAATAGTTGGGTCTTTTAGAATTGGTCCCTCAGACTCCCTTTGTACAACTAATAAATCTTAAAGACATACCTAACTTCCTGCCTTTGTTATTCTAGCTTAAAATTTTACCTAATACATTTTGCATTCTTTAACAAAGAATATGATGTACTGATGCTAGATAACAGTTTTAATTATCATTTAATTTAGAAATAGGAACATAAATCCCAATAGAAATAGAGTAATATAAATAATTTAGAGTCAATTAAGTGAAAGCATGTTTTGGACACTCCAGTGATAATACTGGTTTCCTATTGTAATTAGACTTTATTCAGTTCTTCTACTAAATCAAAATTCGCTTAAAGATTCTTAAGGAGAATTTTTTTTTTTTTTACTAAGCTTACTTTTGATAAACTTGAAAAATTGTCTGCAATGTGAACAACTGAATAGTGCTTTAAGATTGAGTGCTAGTGGGCGCCTGAGTGGCTCAGTCAGTTGAGCGTCTGACTTCGGCTCAGGTCATGACCTCACAGTTGGTGGGTTCGAGCCCCACGTCAGGTTCTGTGCTGAATGCTTGCTCAGAGCCTGGAGACTGCTTCAGATTCTGTGTCTCCTTCTCTCTCTGACCCTCCCTGCTCATGCTCTGTCTCACTCTATCCCTCAAAAAATAAATAAAAAAAAAAAAGTAAAAAAAGATTGAGTGCTAGTAACATGATATATACTTAATTTATTATGGTTGAAGTCAAAATACGTTTAGAAAACCTATATTGGGAGGAAATACCTATTGTTAGAAAAGGTAAAATAAGAGTCAAATGATTAAACAGCAGAATCATTGCAATAAGTTGAATTCTTACAAAATTTAAATAAATATACCACAAAAAGAACTTTACCGCAAAGGGGAAAGTATCTTATTTAACAAAATATTTTTTACATATCAATATGGAATAGGTGGGAAAATCTAAGATAAGGTGAGAATATATTGAAGACTAGATTACCAGTGTGACATACTTCAGTCCACAAATGCACTATTTTTCTTAGTTTTTAGAATTTAAGGGGAGTATTAATGTTCAATGAGAACTTACAATTTTCTAGATAGTATGCTACACGATTTCCTTGAGGTTACTCTGGTGGTCTTTTTTTTTTTTTTTTTTAAATGTCAAGTGTACCTGGTAGTGACAACATAATCTAAGTAATTATCAGATCTCTTTTCCTTAGATAGAAGACTGGGTGGAGTGTAGTTCCCTAGAGAGAAAAATGGGAGAAATGAATAAAGAAATAAAAGGCACAGTCAGACAGAATTTGAGCTTGAATCTCACAGATTAAGTAAGAATCTAGATTCTCTGTCAATGAAGAAAATTCCTTATGAATGTATGAGTGCTATTTTCAGTGGTATTACTAAAAGATGAGGGAAGTTTCTGAACAATGTTAATTTCTTATCACATGATAAATATTTCACTCATCACTTTCTTTTATTATTCTTCAAATTATGTACTTTTTTCATTTTTGCCTTTTAGAAGGTGTTAAAATACACAAGAATTTTGTTTTAGGTGCTGGAATCTTTCCCAGTAATGTGGGACCTAGTAGATGGATTCCAAGAGTAAGCAAACTGCAAAGTAAAGCCAACTTGTGTTAATGGCTGGAGAGGCAGAATAACAACCCAAAGATCTAATCTACATTGGTGATTTGTAGAGAATAAAGAAATCAAAGCAAATAAATGTATGTCCAGGGTTGACAAATAAGGAAAAGAAAGTTCTGGATAATGAATAGAAGGTGGGTTGAGGTTATCCTTTTGTATGATGCCATTAGCTTATTGTATCCTCTGTATTGTTAAAAGCATAGTCAAAAAAGGTTGAGTTGACTTTGTGATTCTTTCAAGTTCTAGAAATATTTTTATGTTTATATATTTGTTCTGATATGCAGCCCTGGGCAAACGTTTTCAGCCTTTCCAAAAATGAGTTTATTAATCTGTAAAACAGGGACATACCACTTAGTGTTCTTAAAAGAATTATATAAACACTGATAATGTGTTTAGTATAGTGTCTGGAACCTAGCAAAGAAAAGAAACTTGTTACCTGTTATTTATTGTTATTAAGTCACATAATAAATTGTTCAATTCCCTAGAATTTAGTTCTATAATCAGATTTAATTTGTATAACAACATTTTATTCAAAATCTGTTAGTTTCAGGTACACTGAGATCTATGCTGTCTTTATGAACAATTTATAATTTGCTTCTATCTCCAAATAATAGGTTTGCTTTTCTTTTTCTTTTTTTTAGATTAATACATTTAACTGAATATTTATGCTAGCATTAATGGGCTTAAATTGATATACTAAAGAAAAGAAGATTGACAACAAAACTATTTCCCTTTCATATTAACAGGAAATGTCATTAAATAGCACTTGTCAAACACATGTGAGATTTTATTTTAGCTAGAATGATAGGTTATGTTACTTATGCCTTTTTGTTTCTTCCCTAGAATGAGTTATCAGGGCATTTGGATTATAGTTCAGTTTTAGCAGAAACTTTGAAAAATGACACTATAGAGGTTAGATTCGTAGAACTGTGGGTCTACAGATGCATTATCAAAATATTCACAAGTTTCTATTCGGCATGTTTCCCCCAAAAATAAAATTTGAATTAATATATCATTTGTCAATTAACTACTGACAAACAGTAATATTGAAAACCACTTTTTGGGTACCTGGGTGACTCAGTCGGTTAAGCATCCAACCCTGGCTCAGATCATGATCTCAGGGTTTGTGAATTTGAGCCCTGCACTGGTAGCCTCCAGCTTGCTTGGGGTTCTTTCTTCCTCCCTCTTTCTGCACCTCCCCCCTTCCCAAGATAAATGAACATTAAAAAAAAAGAAAAGAAAAGAAAAGAAACCCACTTGAGGTGTGTGTGGGGGGGGAGCCTTCTATGATTCTTTCCAGCAAATAGATCAGTAAAAAAATATAGTCTTTATGCAAAGGTTGATGGTTAGCCAGGAAACAAAGGAAACATTCTGGCTAGTTATTATGGAACTGCTTAAAATTGCATATGCCCTAAATTTATAGCTTCTGCTGTTTTCTATATCACTTTGCAGTTCGCAGTTCAAGAGAAAATGCCATTGCTTAATGACAGAGAGTTATGTTTGGGTTACATTTTCCTTTGTGGAGCAGAATTAGCACTCTAGGAAATACAAAATTATGTTTGCTCAGCCTGGTAGCTTCAAAGATGTAGAAAAAAACATACAAAATGAAGGTACAAAGGAAAGGTAATGTGGGAAAAAATAACAGGTTTGTAAATAAGTAAACCTTTACAAACTTAGGATGTTTATTTCAAGATATTTTTATATGTCTGTGAAGTGCCTCACTTGAATAAGCTGCTTACAACACCTCTTCACCTAGGTGTCTGTCACCTTATTGAAAGCCAAGACTTTCAAACATGTCTTTAAAAAACACATTCAGTCTTCTAAGCAACTCATTTCTGAGCACTCATTTTAGTGTTCTTTTTAATCTATGTGATATATATTTTTATTCTCTGACATTTGTATAGAAATTTTATTAGCAATTTTATGTGTACTTTTTCCTCAATGATCTGTTTCCTTTTTATTTTAGTCAATTTTAATATGGAAGTTTTCTCCAAAAGAAACATATGTTCATTTTTCATTGCAAAAAATTGAAAATACACTCACAAAAATTGAAAAGCTAAAGTGGTCTGTAAGACTATTATAGTATAGACTGTTTTACTTCCAATGTTTCCGAAAATGGCAATAATCTAGAGCAGAGGTTGGCTAACTTGAGATGTTTAAATGTCAAATAAAAGTATTTTAGGGGCATCTGGGTGGCTCAGTTGGTTAAACATCCAACTCTTTTTTTCCCCCCAATTTTCAGATAATTATTTATTTATTTATTTATTTACTTATTTATTTTTATTAACTTTATAGTTTATTGTCAGGTTGGTTTCCATATAACACCCAGTGCTCTTCCCCACAAGTGACCTCCACCATGACCATCAAACATCCAACTCTTGATCTTGGCTCAAGTCATGATCTTGTGGTCCCTGGGTTTGAGCCCACTGTTAGGCTCTGTGCTGGCAGTGTGGACCCTGCTTGGGATTCTGTCTCTCCTTCTTTGCCCCTACACTGCTTGTGCACTCTCTCTCTCTCTCTCTCTCTCTCTCTCTCTCAAAATAAATAAACTTAAAAAAAAGAAGTAGTTTAGACTTTATGTGCCATGTGATCTGTTTCAGTTACTTGACTCTGCTGCAGCAGTACAAAAGGAGTTCTAGACAATATATACATAATAGGCATGGCTGTGTTACAATTACACTTATTTACAAAAAAAGGCTGTAATTTTGTCTGATCTATAGAATAAAGGACTTATCCTAGGTATCAGAACTTGCCTCATTAATATTCTGAGTAACTTCTTCCAGTCACTTTTTTGTGAATAGGGGTAATTAGATATGGATAATGGAGAATTGTGTGTGTGTGTGTGTGTGTGTGTGTGTGTGTGTTTGTCCTGTATCTAAATTTTCTGTTTGTATTATCTTTACTTTATGAATATTGGGATTTACATCTTACTATAGGAAAGTGAGATCCTCACTTCCCAGCGTCTCTTACAGCTAAGACACTGGTATTTTAAATTAGGCATACCTGACACTATAATTGAATATACAAAATTATGTAAAGAATTATGTTTCTGGAAGAATCCATTCAGGCTGGGGATGATAGCAGAGACCACAGGCAAGACATTAAGTTTCCAGGTACAGAAGTTATTGCAGGACAACAGTTGCTTGCAGAGACCAGGACTGTCACAGCTGGCCATGGGCACTGTAATCTGGATTGTGCACTGCGCGTTGTTAAGCAATGGAAGAGGAATGTATTCATCGGATGAGCGTTATGCTAAAGCCTTACTTGTTCCTAACTGTTTTCCAGTTCTTATGCTTGTAGGTTTTCTTGCAAGTGTGCTCTTTTACCAAATATCCTTTTAATGAGTTAGTTGTGGAGGTATTCATTGGGAAATCTTGTTGCTTGAAACTAACATCTCTGTTACAGAAATTTGTACTAGGAGAGATTGTGATGAACTGAGGGACTGTTAGATTGATGAGTTGGAACAAAGGTGGTAAAAACCATGCTAATAAATTGAGAAATAATCTCTGGAATCCCAGAGCTTTCAAAATTATAACTGGTTAAATTATTACTGAATGTGACCTAAAATGAAGTGACCATCAAAGACAAAGCTTATCAAGAACTTGTAGCTGCTCTTATAGAACAAAATAAAGTTAAGAATAATTCAGCATTGGTGTGGTAGGGTAGTTATCACTAATTCCATTGCACAATCTAAAAATGAGAATGATAACTGTGAGTTTCTGATTTCAGTTTTTTTATCCCCTGGCACAGACTTTCTCTTATGATACTAAGTAATGTCTTGTAAATAAAGTTGAAATACCATAATACCACTCCTGAAAAAACACCAAAATTTGATTCTATAGGCTTTCTAATTGCAATACTAGTCAAAATCAGAGCCTTATCAAGTACCTTAAATGAAATTTAGGGCATTGAAGGAAAAAGGGTGGGACCAGAGGAATAGGAATGTGAATACATGGAAAGATTAGAGGACTCAGGTTTATCTGAATTTCCAAACCCAAAGAGCTTTCCTTGTAAAGTGAATAAATTGTCACAATATTGTCTATTGTGACAGTCCCTCCTTAAATGCTGAATGTTTTTGCCTACGTAATTTGTTTTACATGAGGAAGCCAATGTGCCTAATGCACCCATGTCGACACATATTGTTTTAGCCCAACTTCTATACAGAATCAATTCCTAACAAGTGCTTGGGGACCCTCAATTACAGTGTTAAATCTGTAATCCAAAACATTCACATAATTTGGCATTTTACTTTTGAATACTGTCTTATTTTATTGAATATTGTATTATTTTAAAGAATTATTTATTCCTCTTTGAGAGGATTATACATCAATATCCTAGCCATGCCTCTTCAACTTATTATTAGGCATGGACGCTTGATTTATTTTGGCCAATGGAAAGTGGGAAAACCTAAATTGTGTTAAATATAAGGTAGAAGCTATTGATGTGATGCTGTGATTGAACTTTGCACATTGCACTTTGTCCCCTGCCATAAGAACAAATGGTCCCAGATAATAACTCCTTTAGTCTGGCCCTGGAATGAGACTATACATAGGCTAGAGACACAAGTGACCCAAAGTCCATGAAGAATATAAATAATGTTTTTGATCATGAAGAATAAAGTAAAATTTTTTTAATGTTTTATTTATTTTTGAAAAAGAGGCAGCGTGAGCAGGGGAGGGTCAGAGGGAGAGGGAGACACAGAATCCGACAACAGGCTCCAGGCTCTGAGCTGTCAGCACAGAGCCCGATGCGGGGCTTGAACTCATGAACCGTGAGATCATGACTTGAGCCAAAGCTGGATGCTCAACCAACTGAGCCACCCAGGAGCCCCTAAATGTTTTGTTTTAAGCCATTGAAACTTGGGGATTTTTGATCCTGCAGTAGCATTGGTGAAAATACGAGGAATAGATTTGGTAACAGATCCTAAAGCTGATTCCAGTGACAAAATCATGTAATGTTAATTTGGAAAGAAACCACCAATATATGTATGTGCATTTCCTACTTATTCTATATTCAGTCTTTACTAGAAGAGCAAATAATTTGAATTATTAAACTCATAGGTTTAAGGCACTTAAGTAATAAGACTGTTCAAATACATTGATCATGTGTAACCTGTTAACCTACTTCTAGATATTATCTCCTTAGAGGGCCCAGAAGACAGTACTTTCTCTAAGAATACACTAGGGAGGTCATCACTAGCATTCATTACATCCATATTCATATTTTTAATATATAATATATATTGTCTTTAGGGAATAAGGAACACAAAGGTAAAACGTGCTTCCTGATTTCAAAAGATACCAGGATCTCAAGGTGACAGAAAACAGAAGGTAATTTAACTTTGGTGGCAAGGTGGGGAGGGTTACCACGACAGGTAGCTTACCCGACAGTTACCCAGTGCACAGATGAGCATGTTTTTAATGTCTTAATACCTTCTATGAACAAAAACACTGTACCTAATCTGAGCACTTTTACAGAGTGTCATGGAACCCTATTTACTTTCCAGTTCTGAGTTTGTCAAACTCTCAGAGCACCTTGAAAGAAGAAGTATGATGTACCAAAGGCACACAGGAAGCAACTGAGAGGACGCAGAGTACAAGATGATTAGGTACCACCTGATTGCAGGTGGGCGGTAAAGGAGCAAAAGTTACATACATAACTTTAAATTTCTATTGATGGGGAAAGCTGGGTCAATAGGAATGAATTGGTTTGAATATTCAGGGAAGAGAGCACAAGCGATAGTTTGCAATCATTAAACTATAAGCTTCAAGAATAATAAAATATAGTTTCAAAAAACCAAACGGTTTATGTTAAGAGTTTTGTCCATTCGTCTACTGGGTTTTTAGTAAATTGAAATACTGACTACAATGAGAACAACACATTTAATTAGTAATGGAGGACATTAATTTGCCTTAAACTACATAGATAATTTTAAAAATTCTTAATGTTGGTATGAATATTGAATGATTCATATCATTACGTTGATTTAATTACTTTTTAATTATTTAAGTCCATAAAGCAATCACATTTTTAATCTTCTTAAATTAATAAATTCCCATTTAATTTAGAGAAATAATTTTGAAGATATATTTTTTTCTGGCTCTGAGATTTATCAATGGCTGCTTTAGGCATTTTACTAAGAAATACTAGAAAAAGTAGCCTTTTTCCTGGTATTAGCATAAAAAATTGTGTTTGTATCTTGTCACATGTGTCATATGTGTTTTAATTTTAAATTCAGTGAATGGTTTCAACTTTGCTAAAGTTGCAGGGATACCTTTGGTTGGGTGGAAACAATATCATATCGTGGGTAAGAACATTAAATATAGAGACAGACTGTCTAGGTTGGCACCCCAGCTCCAACATTACTGTTCCCCAGTGTATTTATATTTAATTTCCTCTTAATGTTGTTGTTATTATTAAATGAGTAATGCATCTAAAACATTTGCAGAAGTGCCCAGTATATATTAAAGAGTGCCTATGTGTTAGATAAATCTTAATCTTGATAAAAATGATATGTGGAATTCAGATATACCTGGAAAATTCAGGTATTAAAGTTTACATTTATATAAAGGAATGCTTGACTGGCATCAAAATACCCAGATGATTCCTACCATATATAGAAAGGTCTTGTTAGGATACCTGAATTATCATGACTCTATTATTTACATGCTTTGTGATTTCAAGGAAGCAAAAGTCATTCATTAAAGCAAAAACAATAATATTGAGCCTAAACCATAGGATTGAGATAATTTAATGAAAAAACTTCAGTAATGTGTTTTATGAATTTCTGATCATCCACTCTCAAGATCAGTTTCTATAGATAGGATTTTAATAATTAGGGCTGGATATGATAATGAGTGTGCCTGACCCAATACTCTTAGGACAAAAAGCCCATGCAGGATTTTAAGGTCAGTTTTCAAGCCACAAATACAGGCCAGGCCAGTGGAGAGATAGAACACAATCAGAATAGGTGGCTCTGCAAAGGACAGGCAAAGTGAAAGAAACAGGTTCAATAAATAGTCTGGAGAGACTGAAAAAGGGAAGGTTATCTAAAGCCCATGAATGGCAAGAAAATGCTTTAGTATACTAAAGTAGATTAGCCAGCACATTGGAAAGTACCATCTAAGTTTAGAAGTCATAAGTATTAAACAGCATCCTCCACCCAAAGCTGTCTCAGGCAGACATTAGTGTTCTTTTTACAGAGTTTTAATTAAAGCAACCACTGTGGTCCCCCATTAATTCACTCTAAGAAAGACTCATTACTTTAAGAGCGGGAGTTTTCCTAAGCTCTGTGTTGTAGATCCCATGTTCATTGGTGCTGATTCCTCTTCAGGGAACCTAGGTTGCAAAAAAACTTTTTTTAATAGCTTATTCTTTAGAATAAGAGAAGTAGAAGTAGTATTTGGCATTGTGGTTCTCAGCTGATTCTGGGTAATTCCTCACCATAATGCAATGATCAAAATCTTCCTGGATCCACCTTACTTTCAATTAGCGGCTTCCTTCACTGACCTGTTGTTGATCCCGATCCTCTGATTTCTTCTTTAGACTAAGTTGCATTCACATTAATTATTTTTTTTCATTCAGCATCTGTCTTTCCACTAGAGACCTTAAGGCAGATGGTATTTCCTAAAAGTGTGCACAGTTATATATATCCTACTTGTTCTAATTTTATGTTGACACCCTTCTTTTGAGAGATGGAAGTCTATCTTTTCTATCCTTGGAACGGATAGACTTTGTAACTGTCGTGACTAGTATATTATCATGAAAGTGATGCTATGTGACTTCTGAGGCTTCTGTCTGCCTCTCTCTTGAGCAAGAGTTTGAGGAGCCTGGGTTGGCATATATGAACTCTGGTTACACTGAAATCACTATCCTGGAGAGACCACATGAAGAAGTCACATACAGGAGAGAGGTAGAGAGGTAGAGAGGTAGAGAGAACTGCCTGAGGAAATCCAGATGTTCCACCCTCTGTGTATTCTCACATGTTCTCAGCATGCCCTCAAATGATGCTAGGCCCATTCTCCAAGCCACTTGAGGTGATGCTCAGTACAATAGTACAAGCTGCCATAAGCAAAAGAAATACTGTTGTTTTAAGCTACTAAGTTCTTGAGTAATTTGTTATATACCTATAATGACTGGGACAGGGCCCTTCAGATATTGGTAGGTTAGTCTAATGAGAGAAAGTCTATATATGTGACAACAGAATACTGTGTTCTCCATTTCTTTTTGGCTCTCTCCTATGTGTCATTGAAGAAAAAGACCTTACTATTAAAGTTTCTTCAGCTTAAGGTCATATTTGAATGTTATAATTCTCATCTTATATCTAAACTTTGTTCTCTTCATTCTATGACCATTGCATGGAGAGCTGTCAACCATGCATGTTTACATTTTTCATGTATGTTTCTCACAGAACTAGCAGAATTTTTTTAGGTTATTGAAAGTTGTGAGCAGTAGCACTGATTCATAAAACATTTTTGTTTAAATCATTTTATCCTGAACACGAGGACAGCTTGTCCAACTATTAAAGAAAACATCAGTGTAGCTAAAATAATACAATGCATCTAAGGAAATGATGTATTTAGCATGGCTTGCATTTTCTGTTTTCTGGATTAGGTCCAGTTTTCCGTTTATCAATTGCCTTCTGGCTTGCTCTGTATAGTGCAATTGAACAATTCTGACAACATTCCAAAAACAAATCCTGAAATTAATATAATATAATTCAGTCTGCAGTATGTCAGTTTTATTAAAGAATAAGCTATTAAAAATATATTCAAATTTATATGTTAAATATTACCTTTTATTTTCTATATATTTTCTTGGTTATATTAAAACATTTATTTAAATCTTTAAGACACATTTATATATTTTATTAGATAAAATATTATAATACTAACCTCTCAAGTATTTAAGTATGAGGTTGTTTATGCTTTGACAAATTGGCCCAATCAAACAGAGAGATAAAAGAGATAAAGATTATTTGTGGAAATATGTCTCATATGGTCTAGGGTGAAGTTTCTTTTGGTCAATTATGTTATTAATTGAAATTTGGCAAAAGGACATAAGATATAGGCATCTTTATATCTGGACACAGGTATGTTTCTTTGGAAAAAAAGACAGCAGAAGTTGGATGACACCATACTGCCAACAGAAGAGAAAATTCTTACCCTTATTTACCTTGTGATAAATATCAAGCATTGTGTTGGACTCTTAAAATTCAACTTCAAAGAAGATATAAAGCACATGTAAATATATAACCTTTTTTTAGTTAAAAATTTTAAAACATATACTTTTCTAAGAAATATTATTTGGCTTCATTTTCAGAAAAAGTTACTTGCTATATGGTTGAGTGGTAGAATGGTAGCAATACTGTAGTATAGGATTTCTCTTATTTTTAAAATATCTACCTATAATCTCTCATTTGATTCATTTATGTACATGTATATAATATGTATGCATGATCTGTATTTTAATATTCATAAGAGAAATAACTTTCATAAGAGAAATAATTCACTGATATAAAATGCTTTTCAATTTCCTCACAGTCTCATTTTATCATTAAATAGTGAAATCAAAACGGATAAAGTGGTATTATAAGTATTTAACATAGAAAACTAAAATTCAGAGGAATTAAATAACTTTGCCAAATTTACATAGCTGCTGAATGCAAAATCCAGAATTTGAACAAGTGTTTTAATTCAGTATTTATTCATTCATTTATTCAATAAATGTTTATTGTGATCCTGGAGAATCTACTTGGAAGACACATAATCGAAATAGATTAATATCAAAAATATATCAGGATATTATACAAATAACTAAGAAAAGTCTATAAACAATCCAAGGGGAAAAATGGCAAAATAGGTATCTCTAAAACAAACAAAAAAAACCCCACAAAGTTATATTATAGGGCAAGAATACATGAAGAGATGTTCAACTTCACTAGTGTTCAAGGAAATAAAAATCACAGCCATAATGGGATAATATTGTATACCAATTTTATTTGGAAAAATTATAAATTATATTGAAAAATAAATCTGATAATAAATGTTGAAGAGGATATAGATCACTGAGATCCATTCATAGTGGAAGTGAAATGATATATCCACTTTGAAAAAGTTTGGTGTGGCAGTTTAGCATGATCTCATAATTATAAATTTATACATGTACTTGTCTCTAGCAATTTAAGTGAAAAGTATCTGCTCAAGAGAAATAATTTCCCTTGTGCTTCCTGAGACATGTGCAAGAATGTTTATAGCTCAATATTCCCAAAACCAAACTCCTAGAAAAAGAATCCAGTATTCATCAATAAGAAAATAATTAAAAAAAATAAAAAACAGGTGTGCATTTACACAATTGAATATTATATATCATTCAAAATGAATAAAAATATAGATGATTCTTAACAAATGAAATGAATAATTCTCTAACAAATACGTAGAAAATTGTACCTTTTTTCTGGTATTTTCATACTTTGTTTTTCATTTTTAATTAGTGGTTATGCAAACATAATATCTCTTGACTAAATCCTAAAATAGATTCAAGATATAATTAGAGGAAGTGGAGATTGTATTTATGTTCATGTCTGTATGTCAAAACTTAAAAATATAGTTATAAGAAACTGATATCTTGCTAGCTATTCTAATTGTTTTAAACACATTCCAAAGAAATCCCACATGTTCCAAGTTAATGGATCCACATATACCCACTACCTAAAAATAACTCTCAAGCGTTTTCCCCAATTATTTTTACTTCTTTTTTAGTGTTGTAGGGTTTTTATTTAGAAGCAGTTTAAAGGAAATTCCAGGTACCATGTCATTTCACCTCTACATAATTCATATATATATACGAATTCAATTATAATACGTTAGAACCATAAAGAGCTCCTTATGTAATACAGTGCATTATAATAATATATAAAATTAGTAATTTTTGGTGTAAATTAATATCTACTCTATTTTTAAGTTTTCCCACTTTTCCCAAAACTTAATTGCTATACTTTTTCCCCCAAAATCAGGATCCAAATGAATTTTACACATTACATTTGGCTTTTATGTCATTTAAGAGTTTTTCTTTTCCTTATGCTTATGTATACATATGGCAAAATAGAAGACAAAAACCAACTTAGGTTCATTTCATAGAGACAGAACAACTTATTTAATATAGTTCAATAAAACTTCATAAAAGAACTGTCAGCAAACCAATAATAGAAGGAAAATTCCTCAAAGTAATAAGGTAGCTATGAAAATCCCACTGCTAACATCAGAAATAATATAGAGTCATAAAATCATGAAAAAGAAAAATAAATCCACTCTCACTACTTCTATTTTATATATTTTTGGAGACCCTAGCCAATGCAATAGGCAAGAAAAGGCGACTAAACAAAGTCTGAAACAGAAGTAGAACACACTATATTTATGCATAGTATAATGAGCATAATGCATACTTCGAAAAGCTGAATAAATCTAGAAAGGCTTATTAGAAATAATAAGTGAGCTTAACAGGTCATGGAATGGAAGATCAATACCAACATATTGTCTGTGAGTGTGTTAGGAATAAACAATTGGAAAAATAACTTTAAAAATTAAATTAACTATAAATCACTGCTGAGAAAAAAAAATGAATGGGAGAACGATGCTTTTGAACTGGATAACTCAATATTATTAAAATATCATGAGCTTGGATATGGATATCCGTTATCCCTATGATGAACTACAGATTTGATGCAATTCCAATTAAAATACCAGCAAGTAATTCACCTTCTTGTAAAGACCATGTAACTGGAACTATCCACTACTGAAATCAACAATAGCATGGACAAGATATGAGGTAACAGTTTCCAGGCATTAAGCAGGAAGTATCAGAGGACTTTTGCTTTTGAGAGAAGGGAAACACACTAAGCCCAAGGTAGCTTCTTGATCACTTTGTCTCTTCCTTGCACATTTTCTTACACTAGAATAGAAGGTGGAAGTGAGACATTCCACTTCCTGACATACATGCCCTAGTGAGACCCCCTACTCCCCCTTAAGAGAACTGCTTTTATTGAATAGAAAGCAGCAAATGTGGTGATGTCATTTCTGTGATTAGGTTAAAATGGCTTCAATCTTCCTAGCCAACTCTCTCTATAGCCTTGTTGGCTTGAGTCTGATGAAACAAGCTGCATGTTGGGAATATACTTGGAGCAAGAAACTGATGGCAGCCTCTGGCCCAAAACCAGCCCAGAACTCTGGCCCTCAGTCTCACTGCCAACAATCAGATGAGCTTGGATGTGTATTCTTCCCCATTTGAGACTTTAGATGACTATAGCCAAATGACATCTTGATTGTAGCCTGTGAGAGACCCTGAAATGGAAGACCCTGCAAAGCTTAGCCTGGATACCTGACCCACAGAAACTATGATAAACATACGTTGTTGGAAGCCATTTCTGAACTCATTAAGTTGAGAAAACTCCTTGGGAGGTAAGGCAGGTTTGCAAGGCCTCTTGCCATCAGTTGGTGACCGATATCCACCCACACTCAATTATTTTTGCTTGAGCACCGACCCCCAAGGCACCTTGTTGACTGGTATCTGGAGTGACTTGTCCCCTTATCCGAAAATATGCTGATTGCACCTTGTGAAGGAACTAATTGTAGGAACTTCTTTTGTGATTATAGGAGCAAATATTGCATTGCCTGAGAAACCTGTTTTACTTCCCCTCAAGAAAACAGGCTATTTACCCCTGCTCACAAAGAACTAACTTTTGCTTTTGCTGTGCTAAAAACATTGCCTTGTATTTGAATGCTGAAGGTACCTTCCTTCCCCATATGATAAGCATCTAAATCACCTACATCAATCCTACCAATGTATGTCCTGGGAAATCTTTACATACCAAAGAAATTTGCCATCAGAAATCATTGTCTAAGACAAATGCCACTTCTATGCTGGCCCCACACATTTTTTCCATAAATAAAGCTGACTTTCAGGTCAGTGCAGAGATGCCTGCCTGGTGATCAGAAAGAAACTCGTGGCTCTCTCATTCCCTCCCCCCTTTGCTGACACCGTTCATCCTTCAGGGAGCTCTGGACCTGCTGGAGCTGGGCTCTGGCAATATGTGTTGTTTTAAGTTCCTTGATAATTTGTTATGCAGCAATTAATAACTAATACACCTCTTAAGTACACATGGGACATTTACTAAGATATATTGTATTCTGACATTTTGGCTGTAAAGCAAACCTCATAAAATTTTAAAGAATAGAAATCATACCAAGTATGTTTACAGAACATAACAAAAGTAAATTAGAAATCAGAAACAGAAAAAGGTATGATAAATGCTCTAGTATTTGGAAATTAAGGAACACATGGAACAAAGGAAATATACAGTTCAACATATTTTGAATTAAATGAAAATGAAAATTTAGGTATAAAAATCTGTGGGATATAGTTAAAGCCATATTAAAAGAAAATTGGTGGCATTAAATATATATGTATATATCCAGAAACATAAAGAACTTGTTGAATTCAAGTTCAACAATGAATGAATGAATGAATGCAATAAATATCATCAAAAGTCCTGAAATCATTCTTCATAAGGAAGACAAATGACCAATGAACACTTGAAAAGGTGATCAAGTTTATTAGTGATAAGAGTAAAGCCAAATAAAACACATATAAGATCCCTCTAGACACCCATTTGAATGGTTAATACAAGAATGATCATCTCAAATAATATAATCACTTTGGGGAAAGGTTGTCAATTCCTCATAAAATATATGTGTTATATCTACTCCTATTTTGCACAACTGTAATGGAAACATATACCTACACACACACACACACACACACACACACACACACTTTTACAAAAGTAATTATAGCAACTTTACTTTCAATACTCAAAAGCTGAAAACAATTCTAATTGCCATTAAAGGAATAACAGGTAAAAAAAGCATTTTATATTCATTTGGTGGATATCAGCAATACAGTGAAACCAACTACTGAAATACCTACATCATAAATTTGCCTCACAGATACTATGCTGAGTGAAGGAAGGAAGACACAAAAAAGTATTGCTTTATTAAAAAAAGTGTTATTCCATTTATATGAAGTTCTAGAACAGAGAAAAATCAACTGTAGTGAAAAAAGTCATAAAAGTGGTTATCTTTAGGGCAGCTTGACTGAATGAGGGCATGAGGGAACCTTCTGGAGTGACTATTCTTTATCTAGATATGTCTACATGCATGTATGGAGATTTTTCAGATGCCAGTACATTTAAGGTTGTGCATTTTCTTTATGTAAATTTTACCTAAGCAAAAGAGAAGGATAAACAAATATTCAACTCTAGTTAGTTATGAATGCTTTTTGCAGTAATACAGTTAAAAATTCTGAAATTACCTTCTTAGTATTTTAGGTTTGATAACAGGAGCCAGGTTTATAACTTTTGGAGAGGGAATTGCAAAGATGGAAAAGGATAAATTTAGAATGTACTCTGAGCTATAATACTGATAGAACCATGAACTCAAAGTATTCAACATAGATGATAGAGAGATGATAGATGATAGATGACAGAAATAGAAATAGAGAAGTAAGGAAGTACAGAAAGAAATGAGATGGATATTCCTATGCTTTAGGAAGAGGCTTCTGTGTAGGGGTTGTGGGTACATTACTAGAAAGTTCTCTTTTATGTTGTTATCTCAAAAACTTTAAACATATGGCTAGTCTGAATACCCATCTCCACTATTCTCTGATCCGCCTTCTCTGGAATTCTCTACCACCAAATAACTGAATCTACCTCCATTATATCTGCCCTGTTCAATTTTGTTATATATCATAGTTTTTCTTTCCATAGCATCTATACCCCATGACCCTCTTTTTTCTTCTTTCCTCCCTCCCTCTCTCCCTCCCTCCCCCCATTCTGCCCTTTCTTCCTTCCCTCCTTCCTTCTTTCCTTCCTTCCTCCTCCCCACCTCCCTCCTTTCTTTTCCTTTCTTTCTCCATTTCACTGTTAAACTTTGTTCAACTTGCTGGAGATTCTCTTAGTATGATTTTTGTGGTTGATTTTTCTCACCCTGGGATTTTAGGATCATCAGAATTTTCTTTATTTTCCCTCTGCTACCTCTGCACAACTATTAATTTTGTATAGAACCTTACTTTTTTTTCCCCAAACACTCTTTTCTAACACTTTCAGGATAACTTTCCACCTACTTTTGTTAAAGGTGTTGTTACTGATTTTTTTTTTTTTAGCTAGCTGTATTCTGTCTGTTTTTAAGATGAGTTGGGGGTGTACTGAAAACTCTGTCCCAGTCATATAATTTCACTGACTAGATCTGATATTATAAATTTAAGGAAACTCACCCTGATGCAGAAAATATTCAAAATAATGGTTACTTCAGGAGAAGGTCAACGGGTGTTTGCACAAGACAGACTACATAAATAACTAAGTTATTTTCTACATTCGAGTTTTTATTTTGACTTTTAATGAGTTCATGTGTTCCTATTACATTATTAGAAATAAAATATAATCATAAATGAGTCAATGGTGAAATTATACTTTGATCCAGTGTTTGTGACAAATTTTGTTTTATGTAGTCAAAGTTTTAAAAATATTCCTTAAAACTAAAGACAACTGTATGTATGTATGCATGTATGTATGTATGTATGTATGTATTTATTTATTTATTTTCTAAAATAGAGTCCACATGCAGGGCTTGAACTCACAACCCTGAGATCAAGACCTGAGCTGAGATCAAGAGTCAGATACTTAATCGACTGAGCCACCCATGTTCCCAAACCATATTTATTTTTGTAAGATATATTAGATGGCCAAGATTGACCTGTTCTAGGCATTGGGGATAGAGTGGTAGACAAATGTTTCGGTCTTTTTGTAACTGAAATTTTAGTTGGAGAAAAACACACAACAAATGATCCAATAAAAGATTATATATTCTTCTATATATATTTTTACTTAAATAATGAGGAAATTAAAAATGGGTATGAAAGCAAGCATGTATTCTTGGTGGTTGGGGAATCTTATTAAATAGACTCTTTTCTAAGTTGACCAGGTTCTGAGGAGATGAAGCTTACAGCAGAAATTTTTCTGCAGTCAGGTAATTACCATGCAAAGATATTGGAGAAGGAGTATTTTGGGAGCAGGGACACCAAGTACTAAGAACACGAGGCATTTGGAGGAATTTGGCATTTTAGAGGCAGAGAAAAAAATGGAAGATTTCCAGAGCATAGTAAGTGGGGTTGCTGTTGGAAAGTTAACAGGATTAAACTTTTTCCTAATGACAACCTGATCATATAAGGCCCTATAATCCATTTGGATTTTATCTCCCAGGTAAATATCTGGATTTTATTATGAGATAGAGAGAAAGCTTTGAGCAGGGGAATGATAGGTATGATTTTCATTTACAAAATATCACACTGGTTGCCTTTTAGACTTATTAGAGAAAATTGTTAGGAAATTTTGCATTGATCTAGGCATAGGGTAACATGTACAGGAGAGGTAGTGATGAACAGTTGTATCTGATAAGTATTTTAAAGGTAGCAACCATAGATCTTGCTGACTGAATATAATAATGGATAAATGAATGGAGGAAACAATGACTTTTAAGTTTCAGGCTTTAGCAAATGAGTTAATAGAAACGACATTTAGTGATTTAGGAAAGATAGGGCAGGAAAGTTTGAGAGGTATACAAATTACTCATTTTGCTTGGATTATGTTAAACCTGAGCTATTTATTAAGTGACCAAGTAACCTCCATACCAGCTAGGTAAGTGGATGTAGATTTCTACCGTTTAAGGGAGATGTCATTGGTAGAGATGTTTACTTCAAAGACACCAATAGGTGACATATCAAGACAGAAATGCTCCATACTAGTGAGCAAGTAAAGGAAAAAAAAAGGAATGGAGATCTGAGAAATGTGTTCTGAGACACTCCAACATTTAGAAGTTGGAAGAGGAGACAGGGACAGGGACGGAAAAGAAGCAGCAATGAAAGAGAGGAAAAATTAGGGGACTTTGCCGTCTCTGTGTCCAAGAGCATAGAAGTACTTGAAGAATGGAGTGAGCAACTATTTCAAAATTAAAATTCTACATACTTTACAATTATATTCTTAAAAAAAGATAAATGTGTTTACATGTGTTCCACAGCTGCTCTCTTTCACTTATTTGTATTTGTTTTTGTGTTTGTTTCTTGTTGTCAGTGGACAATATTTTTCTTCTTTGCTTTTATTATCATTTAATTAGATAATTATAATAACACTTTAGTTGGACATCATGCTGTGGAATAGCCAGAAAAGAGCTTTTTTTTTTGAATGAGGGATTTGAAAAATTATTGTTTATATGCATGGCTGAATTCCACAAATGCATTTGAATGTGGGGACTGCAGAGGAAGAAACATTATATAAAAATATCATTTGAAATAACCCTATCCATGCAAAGTCATCCATAGGAGCTCAGCTTAGAGTTAATGCATAAATTGAGACTGGGATTGCAGCGTTTGAAATGGGTAATACATTCATTTTTATTGTGTTTCTGTGCAGAAAAAACAATTTATGTTTTGATATATTTCCAGGTATGATGATAGTATATAAAAAGGAGATAAACCAGCCTGAGTTCTAGCCCAGAAATAGTTGTAAATTTTAGATTTGATACGTCTGAAAATATTGGAAATATGACTTGAGCTGTCTAGAGAAAGCTTGGTAGTATAACTGCAGATTTTTTCTTCTATTAATGTGAACTTATTAGGCACCTAATTAATGTTTCTTGTTGAATGAATCATTACTGAAATATACTTAGTACAATTTGTCTACTTCTAAACATATGAGAGACACTATATGTCTAGAAGTAGCTGAATTACTGCAGAAGTTACACATTAAAATTGTCAAATATCCTTAAAATGTTTTCTATCATTATCTGGTACAAACTGGAAAATCTGAGCACACTTCAGACTGATAACGAAGAGGATTAGAGAGACACAGCCTAACAAGTTTTAGCTCTAGTAACACTAATTGAGACACTTAAATGTGGACCTACAGACCAGTTTTAGTCTAAGATATTAAAGCACTTAAGATTTTTATTATCACATTATTATTTTGAGTTCTCGGGATCAGCGCATTGGAGGTTTCACATCTTTTCAGGAAATAGATTCACAATACATATTTTTATATTTATACCTATATTTATATTATTTATACTTATATGTAATGTTTGTTGTTGTTTACCAAACTCTTCACTAATAAAGAGAGAAGAATAAAAGCAGTGAGGTTTTGACCCAAACAACAGAGTCCAGCTTAAAAATGCCATGTGGTGGTTGATTTCTACTGTATAAGTAACCTATTTTTTCTCCTATTAAATATTATTTTAATTTATTTTCACTTTTAACCAATATATAAGTGATATTATTATGTGATTTAGGGTACAAACTAATCTGCTGTGAGAGAGTCCTTGGGATGATGGGAACAAATGAGTTGAACAAGTAGATTTGATGAGACAGGTTGGGGGTTGTTGTAAATGGGCTCTGTACCATGATGTCTGCAGAGTTTTCCAAAGTGGTTTTACCAATATTATACTTTTACCAGCAATTTATGAAGTTCTAGTTTCTTTGATTTTTTTTCTTATCTCACAGTAAGTGGGGTGGTAACCTCAATCATCACATTAACATTTGAGCAGACTGAAATAGAAATATGTGAAATGGAGAGCAAGCTAGTTTTTTATACAGGTTAATAGGGAATTTGTTCACCTCACACTTCTTATATTGCATTGATTTCACTTAGTCACATGGCCATGACTTGTCTGAAGGGAGTTTAGGAAGTATCTGTTATAGCTTGGAAGCCATGTGTATTAAAAAATATTTTACTATTGGATAAGGGGGGAATGGATTTTGTGGGGACCAAGCAGAAATATGCCACAACGACCTAGGCAGAATGATGATGATTAGGTAATTTTTCAGCTCCCAACACACTACCCCTTAAGCCCAGGAGGGCATATACCACTGTTAAAAGAACATAAATAACTTAGGTTATTTCTTCAAGATTTCACGGCATTAACTTTCAATAGTCATAGCATGTAGAGTTATAGATTACAGATTTTTTTATTAAATTTAAATTTTTATTTAGAAAATGTATGGCAGTTACAAAATTTTGATTTAAAAATTCTTAAAAAATTTTTTTAATGTTTTTTAAAATTTATTTTTAAGTGAGAGAGAGAGAGAGAGACAGAGTGTGAGTGGAGGAAGGGCAGAGAAAGAGAGGGAGACACAGAATCTGAAGCAGGCTACAGGCTTCAACACAGCTGAAGGCCCAGTTGTCAGCACAGAGCCTGATGTGGGCCTCGAACCCACACACTGTGAGATCATGACTGAGCCAAAGTCAGACACTTAACGGACTAAGCCACCCAGGTGTCCCAGATTAAAAAATTCTTATTCCAAATTGTTCAATTTCTATTTTTGTAGCATCTTGTCATTTTAGTATTTTAAATCCCATTTCTTCCCATTCCCAGGTATTTGTGAAGATAACTAAAACACAAGATAAGAACTCTTAAATTCTTACTTACATGTAAAAATTGTATATTTTATAATATACCTGTATGTAACACAGCATATGAAGGGGGTAAAATTCCATTTATCGATACATCACCACAAAAAAAAAAAAAAATCTTTGAAAAATGGGAACGTGGGGGAAGAAAAAAAAATCTTTGTCTTATGTATGTCAGATCCATCTTATGTGGACTAAATATATGAGCAGTCTTTCCATTTGTGATCCCTTGTATCATTCTTTGGTGTTCATGGTTCCTCCTCTGTGATAAATAGTTAACATTATAGTAGGTGATCACCTCAGTTGTGTATGGCCCCAATATGAGTATTCTAAATTCTAAGTTCACATGGCACCACTCAATTTAGAACCTGTTTTTTAAAAATGGAGATCACAATCTCTTAATTCTTAATAATTATAAAATATAAAGATTAAATTAAATTTAAAAATATTAATTTGAAAATAAAATCTGCTACTAGACTTCTTATGCCATTTAACCCCATTGCATTATAATTGATATGTACCCACACATACTGATTATTTCCTAGACAAATACTTACCACTATTACAGTTACTAATTATTATTTAATATATTTCCATTCACCCCCCTAATAATATAGAAATTCCTACTCTGATGACTTTTTAATTCGCTCTAGGCCTATCTATGTCAATCTATCTAGATTTCTCTAAAATGAAAGCTTTTCATCTGATATAAGAGTTAGAAGTCTTTTTATGTGATGGCTTTTCTTGGTCTACTAGGTGATATGTAATCCTTTCTTATCTAATTACTTATATTCAGTTTGCATAAGAGATAGATTAGTTCATGACTTTTTTCAGTCTTGCTCTTCATGCATATCTCACACATCAAAACACAGTATCACATGAGTTCTTTTCCCAGAGAAAGAATCCACTTTGAAGAGTCCTTTTCCATGTAGAATGGAGTAAACAGTCCTAAAGAAGCATATCATTTCAGCTCCTTACATTCCCACTGCAATCTATTACCCTTTGAATATTATAGTTTATATAAAGGTTACCTTGAAATAGAACATTGTATCAGTTTACTAAGCCTGCTGTAACAAAGGACTACAAACAGATGATTAAACAATAGAAATGAATTGTCTTGAATCTGAAATTCAAGATCAAGGTGTTGGCAGGGTCACGCTCCCTCTGAGGATGCTAGGGAAGGATCTGTTCCAGGTCTTCCTTCTAGCTTCTGATCATTTCTTGGCTTATGCCCACATAATTTCAATCTTCACACAGAGTTTTCCCTTCTGTACATAACATCTATGTGTCCAAATTACTCCTTTTTATAAGGACACCAGTCATATCAAATCAGGACCCATTCTAATAATCTCATTTTAATATAATGAATTACAACTGAAACAACTCTATTACCAAAGAGGGTCACATTCTGGTTGCCTTCAACATAGGAATTTGTTAATTCCTTAAACCCATTGTTATTGGGTTTGTTTTTGTATATTGCTTTGTTTTCTTAAAGTTTTGTCACTAATTTCTAATGCACAAATTCCGACATAAACTTTCTAGTGAGGACCATCTTAACCTTTGGATTTGGGTAGGTCATTGATTATATTATATACTTTTGAGAGTGCTGAAGATTTTGTCCATCACTAACCAGAGTAAATATTTTCACCTTCATAGTATTACCCCACTTATTAAAGAATTAATAAATTGCAAAATGCAAACACTCCTAGGAAGGGATTAATCCTCTAAATATTTTTTTATCTGAATGTGAGGTAAAATCTTACTATATGGATGGCATGCTGAAAGCATGAGAATATTGACATTGAAAGGAGACAGAGATCTCTCAGAGAAAAATGTGTCACCAAGGAGAAATGATCCAGATGTGGAGCAGCTTGGGATCCTGAAGACAAGTTTCTCTCTACAATTTTTGAGGCCATAGTCTGTCTACTGATATTCTGCAGGGCTTTTCACTATCTGCAAAATCTATCTTTAGCTGTCTCCATTCTTCATGTCTTGCTTAAGCCTGAAGAAAACTCGTGTAATTCTATGCCTTCATTCATTTTGCTGTTCCTATGCAGGACTTTTTTTTATTAACCAATATTCCTGGTCATTTCATAGGAAGTTGATATGACTACTTGTCAGAGTTCGGTCTTTTCCAAATCAAATCAGACACTTGTTATCCTTTAAAACTCTATTTAAACCACAGAACTGCATTAGTTAATCTTATAAACTCTTCATTTTGAATTGCTTATACCTAAAAATAATGATGTTTTCATAACTGAGTGGGAACAAAGAGTAGTGAAATATCTAGTATGTTAAAACAGACAGGAAAATTAAAATATAAACAGAGTGGCCACAGGGTACTCAGTAAAAGTAAGAATTCAGAATTCCTGGCTATGTAGAAGGTGCCATTCAAGCCAATTCTCTTTAAACTGTAAAGGGAAGAATGACTTGAACAAGCTGGAGTGTTTGGGGAACATTCAGCGAGCTGACATCAAAGCTCTGTGATGGCGTCCAAGGATGTTTAACTAATTGTTTGTATGCTAAAACTGTCTAAGTATCATGAATTTGCAGGTTACATAAATGATTGCAAACGTTTTTAAATTGGAAATAAAATAAAATAAATTCTAAGGGGCAGAGACTATATTTCATGTATTTTAGGCATTGGATTAAGGGATTTATATGTGATTTCTTATGTAATCACCACAAAAATCGTTATTCAATTTAATAATGAAAAAGTGAATTTTATATTGGAGATCTAGAGGATATACAGTCAGAATTGGTGTGAACTATAATGTGAACTCAGTTTACTGAGAAAATTCTGAAACCAGTGAGAAAAGTCTGAAATCAGCAGTTATCTTAAAACTACTTTCACATGTATTTTCCTTGTATTTGCCTAGGCAAGGTGAATCCCCTCTGAAGACATAGGCCATTTCCTTAGCTTTTATTGATGTGTAACATGGAACAGAGAAGTTAACATAGGTGTATAGCTCACCGCAAATACATAAAATAACAGTGTGTCTCTTGTCTAGATCAGGGAACACAGGGACACCGAAGTTCCTTTCATTTCCCTTTCCAGGTACAAAACCCCTCAAAGAGTGGTTTACCTTGATTTATAATACTTCAGATTACTTGCCATATAAATGGATAAACACAGCATAATTCTTTTATGTCTGTCTTCTTACATTTGATATTATGTTTGTGAGACTCAGCCATATATTTACATTCTAAATTGTAGCTTGTTCTTTCCTGTTTTATGCTGTTCTGGTGTGTGAATACACTTTACACAATTTATCCATTCTATAGTTGGATTGACATTTGCTATTTAAATAGTTTGCATTTGGCATCAATTACAGTGTTTTTTTTGAAAATTCATGTCTTTGGGAGAACACATGTATGCTTTTCTGTTATATATACACTAAGAAATAGAATTGCAGGTCACAGGGTATATTTATATTTAGCTGTGGTCTACACAGAAAATTCTCCAATATTGTGGTTTTGTCAATATTACACTCCTAATATATGACAGTGCCAATGCACTTCATCATCACCAACAGTTGATATCTTTTTCTTTCACTTTAACCATTATGGTTGTGTGTATGTATACTAGTATCTCATGTGTTTATTGACCTATCAGATTCCCCTTTGTGAAATATCCTGTTGTAATTTTTTGCAGATATTCTATTGAATTTTCTATTTATTTGTTTATAGAAGATTTTTTATGTATGCAATATATATATATATACAGATATATATATTATGAATATAAATCACATTCGGTTTTATGTAATGTGATATATTGTCCTTGTATGTGTTGCTGGATTTATTTATATTTTCTTAAGAATTTTTGCATTTATATCCATGGAGGCTATTGTTCTCTAACTTTATGTTCTTGTAAGATCCTTTGCTGGTTTTGTAATTGAGGTTATACTTTCTTCATAAAAAAGTTTTCTCTATTTCTAAAAAATGTAAGGGTGTAGAATTTATTTATACATTCATTCATTCATTCATTCTGGAGAGAGAGAGAATGTGAATAGAAGAGAGGGGTGAGGGAGAGAGAAAGGGAGGGAGAGAGAATCTTAAGCAGGTTCCATTCTCAGCGCAGAACCCAACATGGGGCTCCATCCCATGACCCTGGGATCAAGATCTGAGCTGAAATCAAGAGTTGGAAGTTCAAGCGACTGAGCCACCCAGATGCCCAGGCTATAGAATTTGTAGCAGGATCTCCTTTACACTGCTGCTCTTGATAGTTTGTATGTTTTCCTATTTTGTTTTGCTAAATCTTCCTACGGGTGTTTGATTTTTAATTTTCTCAGTTAGAAATTCTGTTTCCTATTTTATTTAATTTTACTCTTCTATTAATTTTATGGGTACATTTATTAGGACTAAATTTGTATTCTGAAATGTAAGCTTTAAATCACTGATTTAGCCTTCCTAAGTTTCTAATATATATAAATAGGCTCTAAATTTCTCTGTAATCATATCTCTTGCTGCTTCTCACAAATTCCTATTGTTTTAGTGTTTATTTTTTTATTTTTGAGAGAGAGCAAGAATGAGCAAACATGAGTGGGGGAGGGACGATGGAGAGAGAGAGGGGGATAGAGGATCTGAAGTTGGCTCTGCGCTGACAGCAGAGAGCCAAGACACAGGGCTTGAACTCATGAACCACAAGATTATGGCCTGAGCTGAAGTAGGACACTTAACTGAGTGAGCCACCCAGGTGCCCCTGCTCTTCACAAGTTCTAATACACTGTATTTTTATTTTCTTTCACTTAAAATTCACTTAAAATTTTCTGATTTTCTGTTTTAGTTCTTTAAAAAATTTTTTTTTAATGTTTATTCAGTTTTGAGAGACAGAGAGAAACAGAGCATGAGTGGGAG
>CM053571.1:30934683-30969645 GCA_028646485.1 Cryptoprocta ferox
TAACTCACTAACCGCAAGATCATGACCAGAGCAGAAGTCAGATGCTTAACAAACTGAGCCACCCAGGTGCCCACAGTTTTAGTTCTTGATATATATACTTTTAAGCCCTTGGTTTGATTTCTAATTAAATGGGGATTCCTTAGTTATCTTGTTATTGTATTCTAGTTTAATTCAGTTTTGTCATAAATTATACTCTGAATAATATAAACATATTAAATTCTCCCAATCTAATTGTGGATTTTTAGATTTCTTCTTTTAGTTTTGTCAATTGTTACTTTATGTAGTTTGAAGTTATCTTGCTGGTGTATACAGTCCAAGGATTGTGATGTATTTCTTTTGGATTTTTCCCTTTATGTTATGATACATACCATTTTTGTAGTCATTACTTTCTCAAAGTCTCAAATCTCTTCAATTCTATTCATTTTTTAAATTTTACTTTCTTTACAGTTTGCTTTTTAAGGCAGCAACTATTGTGTTTACTATTTTTCTTAATAGTTTTGTCTCCACTCTAATTTTTTTTACACTTTTATATCTTCTTTCTTGAGTTTTAACATGGTATGTTAGTTTATCTAATTAAATAATTCAGTGGGGGGTCTTTTTTCATGTATTTTATCACTTTCTAATTACTTTGTGGAAGTTTTGAAATATTAGTTCACATTTTTCATCTGTTTTATGGGTAGATTTTCAATAATTTAAAAATTTCCTCTATAGACATTATTCAACTTCTTACAGTCTTTTGTCTTATAAGAAATTCAAGTGAAGTTTGCCTCTGATACTGTTCATGCTTATTTTCATATGAAATTACTTTGTCTGAATTGTTAGAAAAGAGAAATGGTTACAAAGTGCTTTTCTGTCTGATAACGATTAAAACGGCATGACTTTATATTCTCTGAGGTCTCCTGACTCTTTTTCCTTTCCCTACACCTAGCATTTTTTTCTTTCATTTTTATTTATTTGTCTCAAATTTGAAATGAGTATCTTTTAGTTTTTTTTTTTTTCTTTTTTCCAGTATGGGGCTTTGTTCTGGAAGAAAGCTTCAGTGGCTTGTGCTTTAGCCCTGACAAGGACAGAGAGGGCATGTGGCCTGCCATAATCCCTATGTCATGATATCCATACTTTTGTGTAATCATTTCCCTACAAGTGTGGGCAGAAACTGTGACTTTTTTTTCTAACCAATAGACAATAGCAAAAAAGATGATATGCCGTTCCTGCGATTCTGTTACATGATATAAAACCACATTTTACTAGCAGACTTGCTTTAGAGTCTTTCTCTCTTACCTGGCTTTGAGGAAGTAGGAGATCATTTCTAGAAATCCACACTGCAGGAAAGTTAGGGTATCCTGCAGGAGACAGCCAGCAAGCAACCAGGGTATTGGTTTTAAATTTGCAAGGAAATTGATTTTGCGAACAACTTGAATGAGCTTACCAGTGGTTCTTCCCCAATAGAGGTTTCAGATGGGAATGGAGACCCATCAACATTTTGATAGCAGTCTTCAGAGACCATTAAGTAGAGAACCCGTGTAAGTCATGTCCCCAGATTCCAGACACAAAGAAACTGTGAAATAATAAATGTGTAGTATTTTAAGCTACTAAGGTCATGGTAATTTGTTATGAAGCAGTAGATATCTAATACAGTGCCTTCAGATCTTGCTTTAGAACCCTTTTAATTACTTGTGGAGATGCAAAACTCTTCCAATTTCAGCTACAATTCTCCAGTAATTGGTTTTCTGCCCTCTTTAGTGAGGACCTTTGACCCTTTGACTATATTTGTATTCTTTTGTTCTCAGCTCTGGCAGACACACTTCTCTTCCTTCTGCTGATGCAATGTTTGTTTTGAAGCTATAGGTGATTTTTCTCCACCTATTGTGATTTGGGGTTTATGGGGAAACATTTTCAGTTAGTTTTATTTTTGACGTTGTCCATGGGTATGTATGTATGTATGTGTATGTATGTATTATGCATATATGTGTGTGTGTGTGTGTATGCGCATGTGTGTGTATGATTATGTTTTCTGCTGTGTCTATTCTACAAAGGGAATCACATTGCTATCTTCCAAGCATTTATTTATGCACATCATTAAGATTTACTGGATCGTGACAAACTGCTTTCCAGACTGGGATACTCTAGATCTGTGGGAAACATTTTCAGTTACCCAATAATCTTGGCAGCACAGGAATTCTCAACTTTAATTTTTTTTTGTCAAGTTCCTAGATGTGAGATACTATCTAACTGTGGTTAGAGTTTCATTTCCTTATTATGACTTAAAAAAATTTTATGAATTTCTTCATATGCTTTGCTTTTTTCTTTTTTTGGGCTATTTGCCTTTTATTGATCTTAATCATTATTCTATATATTCTACAGACTGATAGTCTGTTATTTTATTCATTGTAAACAACTTTGCTAAGGCTTCAGTCTCTATTTTGATGTTTAATTTTACATTTTATGTAAAATTATGTTTAATTTTTACTGTAATGTAGTTAAATTTATTTATATATTTCTTTTTATATTTGTCCAGATTATACCCTTTTAAAGATTCCTTACCTTGTCTGTACTAATATTCTTCCAAAAATGTTAAAATTTTGATTTTCAAATTCAGATTATTAAATCAAATGGAATTGATCCATGTACATGGTCTGAGATAGGAATTCATGATGTACCCATTTGTAATGTCACTTCATTCAGACATCACGTTTCCATATTATTTAGTTTAGGTTCTGGAACAATGGAGTTTACTATCAACATTAATAATTTTTAGAGAATTTGATATTTTTATACAAATATAAAAAAAGCTTTTAATGTCTTTCCTACCCTTATATATTTGAATTATTTTACTTGTCTTTAGTTACTAACTTGGATATACATTATTGAATAGACAAGTGATAGTGACAACAAAATCACATCCATGAATTTAAAGGAGATTATATAAATATTTCAAAATTAAGTTTGAATTAAGCTGTATGTGATTATATCAGTCACAATATAATGGATGTTCTCATCTATTTTGAGTTTGCAGAGTTTTTTTCCTTTATTCAAAAATGAAAATTTAATTTTTTAATGTTTATTTATTTTTCAGAGAGAGACAGTGAGAGCCAGGGAGGGGCAGAGAGAAAGGGAGAGAGACACAGAATCTGAAGCAGGCTCCAGGCTCCAAGCTGGCAGCAAAGATCCCAACATGGGGCTTGAACCCAGGGACCGTGAGATCATGACCTGAGCCGAAGTCGGACGCTCAACCGACTGAGCCACCCAGGAGCCCCAAGTGTCCCTTTAAAAAATTTTTTTTAATGTTTATTTATTTTGAGAGAGAGACAGAGCCAGGGAGGGGCAGCGAGAGAGAGTGGGAGCAAAAATGAAAACTTCATTTTAATGATTTTTTACGTATTTTTCAGATAATTATTTTACTTTATTTTTAATTTATAATTTAGTAAACTATTCTTATGGGTTTTTAAAATGGAATTAGTTACTTAGAATTGAATTAACCCTAACCCAAAGTTCAATAAGCATTATCATCCATCTTCATATAGGAGGACACATTTTGTTTCCTTTTAAATAGACTTTCTGTTTTATAGCTTGTTTTAGGTTCGCAGCAGAATTGAGCAGAATTAGAGAGAGCTCCCATAGTACCCCTGCCCCCACATTTGCACAGCCTCCCCCACTGTCAACATCTCTCACAAGAGTGGTACATTTGTTACAATTGATAAACCTACACTGATATCATTATCATCTGAAGTTCATACTGTACATTAGGGTTCACTTTTGGTGTTGGATAATCTATGGATTTGGACAAAAATATAATGCCATGTATCCACCATTATAGTATACAGAATAGTTTCACTGCCCCCCAAAATGTCTGTGTTTTTGCTTTGTGCTTTCTTTCCCTCCTCTCCACCCCATTGGTAAACGCTGTTCTTTTTATCATCACCAGTTTTCCCTTTTTCAGAATATCAAAGTCAAAATCATACAGTGGATGACCCATTTTTTACTTGTTTCTTTACTTGTTTATTGTTTGGGGTGTTTATTGTTTAGGAAGCATGTCTGAGAACTAAAATGTTAACATCTTATGTTTATCTATTTGTTCCTCCCCTATACTATTCCTCTAACTCTTTCTCTTCCCTACATCCTGGACATTTAATAGGGAACATTTAATATTGCTTGGAAAATAGTGGACTTTTAATATTGCTTTAAAAATAGTTTTACCACATATACGTGTTTGCTTAAATATGGTATTGCTCAGTTGTTTATTAAAAAGGTATACTTTATGTAATCCTTTGACATTTGGTTTTTAGTTCAAAAAATTGTGGTGAAATCTTAGCAGTTACTGTTTGGAATACCCTCCCTTCCCTTTTTAAACTTTTAGAAACAGTGCTGTTTCTATTCTAACAGTGCCTATCTCATTTGCAGATGTGCAAGAATTTCTCTGATTATATTCTTAAAAATGAATTGCTGGTTTATAGGCTATTTGAAAGTTCAGCTTTATAAGAGGATGCCAAATTGTTTCTTAAAGACAATAATTTAATTTACACATGCACCAACATAATATATAAGAGATCACTGTATCTATAGTGACACATGGCACTGTCAAATTTCATACTTTTTATCAATAAAAGATTTACACAATTAAGATGGTTTTAAAATTATGTTTAAAGTTTGCTACGGCCTTCATATGAGATGGCCAAAGTAATTACAAGATTTTCAAACTTAACCAGTTTCTTTCCTTCTCTTCTCATGAAGGATTTATATATGTATAAGTCATACATGACCACCTTAGTATTTTTTATATGAAAATGTGTATCAAAGTTTACTCCCTTGAATTGAGTTTGAGATTTCACATTGATTATTACATGATGTCAGTGGGCAGCATGTAGTGAATGATTTCACTAAGAATTTTATAAATCATGTCAGTTATCGTCCTTACTACATTTCCAATCCCTTGTCCAAGAGCAATAACAAGGGAACAGATTGATCATAATACTTTAATAAATTGTCTAAGGTCACATAATTATTGTGTGACAGAATGATTTGTCTCATAATGGTTAACACCATATTTCTTTGGAATTGACAACAAAATGCTTCTCTTGATCTTTTTACTCATCCCAAAGAGATGTAATCTTTTTTATAAGAATTTTTTCCCTGCTTAAAAAAACTATTCATTTTTTTTTCATCATTTGCTAAAATGGTACATTGGACTCTCAGGATTGTAGGGCTATTTGGTTTAAATATAGCAGGTACTCAAATATTAGTAATGGTGAATCTCAGGAAACCACTTATTAAGTAGAAATTTGTTTTATTTTATACAATATAAAATTAGGAAAACTTTTGGAAAATGTTTTATTAAAACTTCAAAGCCGCATATAAAAGCATTAAACATTTCAAAGAATCTTACAGGGAAAAAAAGGAATGGAGAAAAGGTTTAATGAATATCTTTTTTATACATTTTTTCTTCATAGAGTGATTAAGTCTAGCCTGAGGGAAATTTGATTTTCGTTCCATATAAATCTACATTCGTACCTTGGTTCCAAAGATAGATGGTTATTATTTTTTTCTCTCTGCTATTCTAGTAATAGATCAATAGTTTTTTGAGGGATTATGAAATGCGTTGCCTTATGAAAAACATGTCAATTTGATGCTCAGTTTAATTTTTTATAGTCTTAGGCTAACAGTATGAATAGAGTAAACTTGACTATTTTAATATTGAGACTTCATTATAATAGGAATAATTATAGGACGTGAAGTCTTACTCATGTGTCATTTATTTCAAAAATCATAGACACCTTTCAAAAATGTAATAAAATAATTTTGTAGAACATTAAAATGGAAACAAAGTATAAAATTGATTTAACACAGATAATTTTATAAATACCATTTATTCACAATGGAGCTGCATAAAAGTTTTAAAACATTGATCAACACTCATTTTGTGTCTTTGTTTTTCAGAACTCTTCCTCTTTTACACTCATAGGTATAGTAGTCCTTATTTTGGATTACCTATTTGTCAATTTCATATTTGTGTTTTTAGCACTTTCTTACATTTTGGCATTACAAGATACTCCAGGCTTATCTCTAAATATCATACCCCAGGTATACAATTGGCCATTTCTCTGAGCCTTGTTCCTTTTATTTGAGGATAGAATTAGAAAGCCTGGGGACCTGGGTGGCTCAGTTGGTTGAGTGTCCGGCTTTGGTTCAGGTCATGATCTCGCAGTTCGTGGGTTCGAGCCCCACATCGGGCTCTGTGCTGACAGCTAGCTCAGAGCCTGGAGCCTGTCTTCAGATTCTGTGTCTCCCTCTCTCTCTGACCCTCCCGGGCTCACACTGTCTCTCTCTCAAAAATAAATAAAACATTAAAAAAAAAAAAAGCTAGATCATTGTGGTGGCTGCTCTCATTGCCAGTGAGCCTTCTTTGTTTCTAGGCCCTCTCACTGACAGAGCAAGGAAATGTGTGTGTATACTTACCAGGATATATACACATATCTGTAAATATTTCCATATATAACCATCTGTATCTATAGTAAGTGAACATAATACTGATGCCTCCAACTCTAAGCCACTACTGCATGGATTATTCTAACTTCCTCCCCTTGCTTATCAGAAAACTACCACTCTGTGATTACTTCTACCATCTACCCTCCATTTACTTAATTGTTCAATTCCAGTATACATGTATGGCAGTATGAGAATTGCTAACCCCATACAACACGGGGAACAATTATAACTATAAAGATTATGTGAGGTTTTTGTTGGTGGTGGCTTTTGTTTTCTTGTTTTGTTTTGTTTTTGTATTTAGCTCTTCAGATTCTATTCACGTCTAAATGCCCAGAGCACCACAAATGTCCCCTACACACTGCAGTGAAGGTATTTACAATACAGTAAGGTTGATTTGTCACATCTTCATTCTGTCCTGGAATCCTCCAACTTTCAAAATGATTTTTTAGAACTTGCATACATTAAAGTTCACTCTTTAAGTTGTAAAGGTCTATGGGAAAGACAAATGTATATGATTATATAACCATTATTACAATATCATAGAGGGAAGTATCACTGTGTTAAAAATATCCCATGAAATGCACCTATTGCACTGATTCAAACCTTCCTTTCTTACCCCAAGCCCTTGGCAACCTCTGATCTTTTCATCATCTATATAGTTTTACTTTTTCCAGAATGTCATATTCTAGTTGGAGTCTTACAGTATGTAGCATTTTGAGTTTTGCTTCTTTCACTTGTAAAAATTCATTTAAGTTCCTTCCATGCCTTTTTGTGTCTTGCTACAAAGCTCATTTTTGTCCCTCAGTAATAACCCATTATATGGATGTAGCACAGTTGTTCATCATGGTTCCTTCACATTTTCTTCAGAAAACCAGGAGCGACTCAAAATATTCTAGATATTAAATATTTTCATTTAAGAAAACTGGTGCTTTCACAATCCTTCTAGAGCAAAAGGAAACAATCAGCCACCATAATTCAGCTTATGGTGGTAAAATTCGTGTTCTACCATATCTTATGAAAGTTCACTTCATGTCTAAAGACTTTCTAAGAAGCTCTTGACAACTCTCAAACTGCAGGTGATTCTCAAAATCCTTACCAGGAAGCTCTTGTCGATCTTATCCCTGACCTAAGGTAAGCGTACTACTGCCATTGAATAACATTTGGACCCTTCTTTTTTAATGCCTTCTAAATGTCTGGGCATTTGCTTTCCTTGGAAAAGAAATCCAAGTCCATATTAGAAACGAGATTCTTGGAAATTTAGTTGCTCACTCTCTTCTATAATAAGAACATGAAAGAGAGGGGTGATGTTGAGTTGGTGACCGTTAATCCAGTACAAGAAGCTTAAAATGTAGAGTTACTAAAGGAAAACTGTGATTAAGTACTAAATCTCAAATCTGCCATTTTGGTTTCTCTTGCATTATTATTTCCTCTTTGTTTTCCTTAATATTTCTGTTTCTATGTTAATTGAATAGGGATTTTCCAAAAGGTTATGCACTTCCCATTGATACTTCACTTCCTTTTGTTTTAGACAGTGTTACATTTTCCTTTGAAATTAGGACATATATTTGTAGGTCCTTCAGCTATCATTGATTATCTGTGTATAATTGCCGTAATTTTCACTTTCTTCTAACAACACATATAAGGTATGTATATAGGATATTTAAGAGGGCATTATTGTGTTTTTGAAATATCCTTGGATTCAATATGCTAAAACACCCATTACAAAGTTTTACATTGCTAATCAGTTTGTTTTATAGATTAAAAAATACAAATAATATACAAGGAGGCAAATATCACTAGATAACATACAAAAGCAAATAAAATTTTTGTCTTTTAAATTCTCTGAAAATAGCTTCAAATTGCTGATTATGAGACATGGATTATTTTCTTGAATATAGATCCTTAATGTGAAGGTACAAGGAAAATATTGCCACACATAGAAATGTCTAGACCAGGTAAACTTGGAAAGTACCTTAATTTCTGGATACTTTTCATAACTATTACCTACCTAAACTATATTACCTACCCCTACCATTTTGTTTGGCACTTTGTTTTCCCATAAAGTCTCCTGCAGACTCCTCTGCTCTTACTGTATTATCCTGGTCATTGGAAGAGGTGGAAACATATTAACTGTACCAGTAACATACACATAATTTAAAATAATTACTCTTGAAATTTGCAGTCTGGTTGAGGAAACAAGAAATTATTAACGTGAACAATTAGATAAGACAAGCAAATGCAGATTTAGCATATTTCTGATATAATTTTAATCTCACACTAGACAGATTTAAAGGATGATAATTATGTTTTGTTTCATTTTTGTATTCTCAAGTCAAACATATGTCTTGGACACATTTAGGTATTCATTCAATACTTGATCAATGAATCAATGTAGTGAATAAGACTTGTTTGTTGGTAATATACATTTAACATCTTCCATCCTCTCTTTTAGGGGAGGATTTTTTTTTTCTATTGTAGGATTTGGGCTAAGGGTTGGAATACTTTATCAGATCTCTTATGGACTGTAGAGGATAAACTGAATAGTCTGAACACAGGACTAAGTGATCAGTAGGCTGTCATCTACTTTCTAATATAACTTTATTTTGAAGTATAAGTTTCAATAGTGTTGGTAAAATTTTTTCTTCTGATTTGATATGTTATTTTAACACATATTTCTAGTTTTTCGATTCATTTTAAGACCTTTTTTATGTACTCTTTCCTTGTTCATGAATTTTGAGGCTACTTTAAATACATGAATGAGGAAATGAAATAGTAAGATATTCAAAAAGATTGTGTGCATAAACTGATGAGAACAAAGTGTTGGAATGGTGTGAAATGGACTGGTACCAAATGAAATTGGTATAGGGAGGAGTGAGAGCCACCCTGAGTCCTGGAAAGGAAGTGAAGCATGATGGAAGTTGATGGAAGGTAATGGAGAAAAGAAGGGCATTAGCCAAACATTACCAAGGTGATTACCACACTCTGGTGCAAAATCATTCAGTGGAAACACTTTTCCCCATCTATTTCAATTTTCCATTCAATTGGTCATCTGACAGCTACAGTATAGCTTCCCAAGTTCCTTACTAAAGAGGGCTTTCTGAATGATTTCAAAAGTATATTAGAAAGGGTCAAGGAACAAGAAATTAAAATTGCTTTGCTATTAATCTGTAAGAATGATGGGCAAGCATACATAATCTCTACTTAAATTTAAAGCTGTCTCTTTGCTCATTTTAGGGTCTGTGTCCAGCCTTTGGAGTCATCTGCCTAAATAGTCTGGATAAAGTGCCACAGTTTACAGTGAAAACTAAAATATTTACAAAGTATTATCAATTTTGTAAAAATCATAGAGGAAAATTGTGAAAGCTGCTTCCAAGCAAGGGCAACTGATAGATTGGCTTTGCAGAAGAGGGGCTGGATTTACTTTTCACATAATATTTTCAATGAAGTGTGAAGTTATAAAGGGAGTTTTGTACACTAAAGCCATAGACAATAACTGTGCCCCATTACTCCTAGAATGGGCCACATATGATGAATAATTACTTAAGCTATAAATATTGTCACCTACTACTTGGTACATGGCCGGATCAGATGATACTTTAAAAAGATGTTTTCAGGCTAATATTGATATACTCCAATTTTTATATTCTACAAGATTTTTGGCAAGCATACATATATGTAAACTTTGAATAGTCTTATTTGGAAATATCTCTTTATGTAGAAATATTTCTTTATGTGGAAATAAACTACAAGAGAGAATATGGGAAGAGCCTAACTATAAATTAATTTTTAAAAAGGCTCCAAAGTGAATATTCAGTTTTAGTCACAGAGGCAATAAAGGGTTTTTGAATTATTGAAGTCTTTCCCCTTTCCTAGTCACCTGAAAACTGTATGGACTATAGCATACAATGTCAATTTTTAATAGTGGAGAATTTTGATGTGGTTGGTTGGTAGTCACTCTGCTACCTTGGGCCTGAATGCAGGGTTATTTACCACTCAATTTGAGCACATTTGGAATGGAGAGATGTGCATAAAAATATTAAACTACATGTAACAATGCAAATAGCTATTGAAGAAAATACTGAAAGTTCCATTATTAGTAATTAGAAAATGAAGAAAATACTGAAAGTTCCATTATTAGTAATTAGAAAATGTGTAAATTGTTGAAATCCATAGAAATTTCATAAACAATAATTTAGCTATTAAGTTTAGAGCTATTTTTCCTTTGTTTACAGAAAAAATGGACAAAAAATATGCCAAATGCAGAAATAATATATATTTTTTACTTATTTAAAAATTAACAATATGTAGTCACTAAAGAGAATTTAGAAGATACAAATTTTAAAAAAAGAAAAAAATTACAAATTTTACCATGGCCATTAATTTATAATATCCATTTGTTACAAGAGTTAAATCTTACTGAAAATACCTATGTTATTTCTTTGTAAATTTATAAGGATATCCATAATGAATCAATATATAGTGAGACTATACAAGAAATATTTGTATGTTTCTGCTTCGATAAGGTTTTATTTATTTATTTTTCCTATGAGCAAAATTTACTAAAACTTGGACCTGAGCTGAGAGAGAGATCTTGGAAGTCATATTATGACTGACTTAAAACCTATTCCATGAGAACTCCATGGAGAGTTGCTCCAGAGGAATGTGTTTGTATTTCAAGTACGGATGAGACCTGAAACCATGTGGACATACCCGAGGATGTAAAGTTTGAGACACTAGTTTATTATTTAGATTGAAATTTAGATTCTGACAGATTTAGATGAACCCTTCTCCCTGATTCCCTCTTGACTTCCACCTCCACATTGGGCAGTAGATTTGCATTATAATATGTGTCAGATAATGCCTTTATTTTGCTCTGAAACCAGTGGTTTTTCATTCAGAATAACTTTAAAGTTCCTTAACCTGGCCTTTAGTGTCCTAGAAAAATCTGGCCTTTTGTTATTCCCATAACCAATTTCCTTTTCTCCTTTTATACACTTTCCAGCCATACTGACTTTCTTGCTCTTTTTTGATCACCCCATTTTCCTACCCTGTAGCAATTGTACCTGTCACTTCCTCTGCTTGGAATAAACTGTGTGTGATCCACTCACTTCCTATGAAAATTTCTGTTCCAGTATTAGCTTAACAGAGATACTTTCCACATCTACCTTCTAAGAGAGATCTATTTGCAGTTGACTTTTTTTAATCCACTTACATTCTTTTATTTCTTTTCAAAGAATCTCTCATGATCTGTCATTATTATGTATCTTGTTTATTTATTTATTTTTTATTTACTTATTGTTTCTCATTGTCACCTAAATATAAGCTCTATAAAATAAGGAACAGTATCTATTTTGTTCATTGCCTATAAGGTAAATATTGTTTGTATGAATGAATGGATTTATATATATGAACAAAAACAATAAAGGTACACAAAATAAAATATACTTAGCTTGACAAAATCTCAAAGCATTCATCTTGATTGAAAGAGCAAACGTGATTTTATTATATATAACATTGAAAGTAATCTGGATGAAACTGTCAAAAGCTAATTGTCGATTAATGGCACTCATGTTATTTTTATTAACATTTCTAATTGACCATAGAGAATACTAAAATGTCTGATATTCAGAATGGCACACATTTAGAATGTAAACTTACATAAACTATGCTAATACAATAGCTAATACTTAAGTTAGGAAAGACAAGTCCTCACAAAACTTTATGGTAGAGCATTTGGAAAAATGCTTATGATTCTCACATGAAGATAATTTAATGCATTTCATAGGTGATATGGCTTTTTGCAATGTATTAAGGCACACATATTAAATGTGATGTACAGTCTAAATAAGTGTTTTACTCCTGTTGCTCTGTTTGTTTTTTTTAATGGCATTAATATTTATTAGTTAATCTAGCCTACATTTTTTATTTCTCAAGTGATATAAAAAGTCTTTAATTTTCCTTTGAAGTTTGAAAAGAGACAATTAAGAACCACAGGAATCAAGTACATTGCTCTCCAAGAATAGTAAAGAAGAACTATAATTTGACAAGTAGGGAAGGCTGGTTAAGGACATCCCACAGATTTGATTAAAACTTTCAGGATTAAATCTGTTCTTGTCTCTTTATGAAATTGGCATTGAAGAAAGAGCTGCCTTTCCTAGGCTATGATTTTTACAAAGATTTATGTAATTTTATATGCCATTCAAATATTGTGATTCAATAATACATTTTTGATCAGAGGGGAAAAAATGCACTCTGGAGCATGTAGGATAAATATTCTCTGTATAATTAATAGCCTGTCCAGAGATCAGGGATCAGGATGCACACTGATATTTCAATTCCAAATACTCTATATGAAAGATGGACTGCTCAATATATCTCTCATGTAAGAAGTTTATGAGGTCTCCTTAATAACTTATCAGGTAGTATAAGACCTTACTGTGTGAAATATCTGGCAGTATTTCATTTCAGATATACAACGATGGTCCTGTAACACAGTGTGGCTAGGGAAGGAACTGTGGCAGTTAGGTTCATACTCTCACTAGATCTTGTGCAAGTAAAAGTAATTACATCTATTGTATTTTTGACCCTTTGTCCTGGTTAGTATTTCACTCTCCAGTAAATGAAGTGGTATATCTTGGAATAAACTATAATAACTGGTGTAATAATGCCTTTTTAATCTTGAGTTACACAACCATTAGTGTTCAGCAAGTGAAATTAATGGAATTTATCTAAAGGATTCAACTCAATTAGATACATCATAATCCATCTTTCAAAGCAATCAACTTAAGACATTATTATAATTATTCAACTATAATATCAAAATGCTGAAAACTCATAGTTTGTGTATCCAACCGAAACTTTATATAATAAAGTCTCCTTCATTTTATAAATTCGCTATCCCTCTGTTAAAAGGACAATGACATTGACCTTCTAACGGTAGATTATACATTTTTTTTATATTGGAGTAGTGACTAATTTTCACTGCTTATTTGTAATTATTGAGATAACAGAACTAGACATGTTCTCAGATAAAAGTATCAAGTCAGATTTCCCTTTTTCATCTCTACTTCAAACTCAAGATAACTCTTTCAATCAGACAGTATTTTTACCTATGATGCTATATTCCTTCCTGCCCAGGACATATGTACATATTTTTCCTCTTCTAAATATGAGTTCTGACCTAAGTAATGGTGAGTTGTGATTTTTTTCAATTAAGAATTTTGGCAAATAAATTTGAAGAATTGAGGAGAAATGAAGAACTTGCAAAGAGAGTTTGACTTAGCTGAGCAGAAGTAAGGTCAACTTAAAATACATGTTGTAAAGAAAGCTTTAAATGGGTAAAGCATCTTACAGAATTATATGTTCTCTTTTGCTTTCAGGAAAAAAAATACCTGTTAGCTTATGATACATGTTATAACGGAGTGTTTTCCTTATATTCCCTTGCTATAACTTTCATTTTTCTATAATTAGGTGAATGTTACATAACAAATAGGTAGTGAAAGTTAAATTATCAAGTGCCATTTATACCCAACATAATCAGAAGAAAGGGAAGGAAAATTAGACCTTGATAATTCAGGAAAAACTTGTCAAGAAATATCTCTGTGTAGTCATCTGAGGAAAGAAAGCTGCCGAAAACCTGAATAGTCAAATAACAGTGCACAGATATGCAAACTGCTGAATTCAGTGGTAACTCTACAAACATATAGAAGAAAACTGTAGAGAATGAAACCAACGGATTCCAGTATGTTAGGTATTGTATTAGGTAAGAGGTGATGGCTTTTATTTACATTTTTTTATGCATTACATATTATTTGTTCACATTATAGGATAATAGTTTTAGCATTGTAAGAGAAATTGTCTCAGTTTCCAGCCTAGGAGAGTATGTGAAATTGCTCTCCCTCAAGTATTCTTACCATTCTTTTCTGTGTACCTTCTTTCTTCTGGTCTGTTTCCTTCTGCCTGAATAGCATTCTTTAAAATTGTCTTTGTTAAGATATTTTGGTAATAAACTCATTCTTTTTTTCTTAAAACACTCATATTTTACTTCCATTTTTGAATGTTTAACTGCATATCTAATGCTAAATAGACATTTATTTCCACTTGGTGCTTTTAAGTTATTATTACACTGTCTTGACTTGTGGGTAACGAAAAGTCTGTATAGATCTTGCTTTGTATGTAATCTGTATCTGTATTTTGGATAGGTCTTTCCTTTAATGTAATGTCTTTTTTTTCTGTCATTGTTTTCAAGATTAACATTTTGTAATTAGACCATCGTGGTAAATATTCTCAAGTACCCAGAATGCAATATTTGCTTGTTCACAATTTTGCTATGCAACGGCAGGCAGATCTAGTGGTTTTCCACTTGGATTTTCTTAGAAATTTTCTTACATCATTATCTTTATTCTGTGTCTAAGAGCCAGCTATTCACTCAGCCAATTGCTTTGGAAGGTTGTGTTCAACTATGCATTCAGGAACTGAAGGGAAATTGAAGGATATGTTCACAGATCATCTGGACCCATTGTTAAATGGATTCAGCTCACAGCACCATCAGTCATTTGACCTTCATAATTTTCCTCTCTGACAATAGACCACCATGGTGTTTGGGGTACTTAACGATTATTGTATTATTGTAAATGTATGAACTGTGACAAGACATCCCTGTTTTGTCTTGGATTTTCTCCTGGTACAATTATCATGTCAAATGCTATAGATTCCTTTAGAAAAGTTGAGGGGAAATAGTTAAAGCACATACTTGTTGCAGTGCTGCAATAGCCTTCCTATAAGGATTCATTCCTTACATCTTTCACGGGAGTCCGCCTGCATGAACAGGTTCAAGTCTGGAAATTCAGTGTGGGACACCAATTTTCCATTATGGTATTTCATGTTAGATCTCTTCCACCAGATCTAGATTTACAACTTTTTAGTGTACAGATTAAGCAATATTTTACTAGACAGTTCACTGACAATGCCAATAGATGCTATGACTGAATGACACAATTTGCTCTGCTGTCTAATTATTGTAATTTGCCTGCCTTGTCTCTGGTTTGTACATTTTGTCACTTGAAATTTATGACTCACGGGACTCATCATCTCCCCAAAAATCCCAGAAAACTCATTTCAATGCTGATATCTATCACCAGGATCTTTAGTTTTCATAATATAGCTACTATAGAGTTTTCTACAAATGCTAAAGCTCTCGTGTTTTATGAGTACTCAAATTTACATTGTCAGAGTATGGCTGAGCCTATCACACATGAAAACACTCAAATTCCTGGCCTACTAAGATTTTGGATAAAATGTTTTTACATTATTGCCTTGTATCAATATTTATTCAAAGCCACTATCATAAATTCATCTTGATCAGTGTTGTGGTATTTCTTCCCTGTTCTAACGCTCTTAGAATACATTCTCATACATAATCTCAATTTTACCACCCTTCTCCAAGGAACTGTCACAGTTGAATCTTTCTTGGGTATTCAAGCACAGAGAGGCTAAGCTCCACAAACATATAAGGAAAGCTTGCTTTTGTTGACAAGGGGACTCAATGTCTTTTGAGAGTTCAAATTATTTAAAATCATTATAATCACAAATATTCTCATTCCAAAATTCAGTCTCCCATTTTCTCTAGAAAAAAAAGTTCTGATTTTAAAATAATAAGACCAGGGATACTTTGAATTAAACATGTGTAGTAATTCTGCAAACTAAAAGGTCAAACTTTAGGTCTGTTTTTCAGATCATTCATCTTGTGGTTACATAGATAAGATATCTTACCTAGTTAGTAAAGAAATTCTCAGGTCTTTGATTTGTATATATCAGGTCTTGAGTTTGTCACCTCTATATGTACACTCTAGTGCCATAAGACTGGGCCACCAAACTTGTGCTTGTTTTCATCATTTTTTGCATCATATTCCAATACAAAAGCCAATTTGTTTCTCAAAATGCTTCCTTGAGAGGTGATAGGCTAAATAATTTGTTTCATTACTGAAGCTACATGCTGTGAACTACCAGTATCCTATTAACTATTGGCAACATACTTATTATGCTTTCTAATCTAGCCCAATTGAGTAAATAATCTCAGATTTCTTTTTCTTAAATAATCTCAGATTTCTATTTTGAGGTTAAGTTTCTAGAGAACTGTTTATTATACTAAATACTATATCATTTATGTATTAGAAAAATGAACACCAATGTAGAGCTGTTAAACAAAAAGAGACATATGACAAGGAAAGTAGAGGCTTTCACATGTGTTGGAAGGGCAAGAGCTTGCTTCTTAGGATCTGTAATGGCTGGTAAGAGGGTCCCAAGAGATGTAGTAAGACTTAACCTCCATAACTTCATGTTCCAAATAATTTCCTTCAATTATGTGGATCTACCTAGAACCCTGATAGAAAGGGATATGAGAAATGTGGTTCAAGTTTTTCTAACTTTTATGCTGATATGAAGTGCTCTGAATAAACAGAAGAGCACTGAGCACCAATGAACAGTATGGCACAGATCTTTAGGGTACAGGTCCTGATAACTGCCCACAGGGCATTCATAAAATTAGTTCATATTTTTCCCATCATCCTTTCCAAGTCCCTATGCTATTCTGACTGAGACAATTTATGTTTGAGAGACTGTATGTATATGCAATATCTCTCTCTCTTTCTCCCCTTTCTCTCCATTTTTCTTTTCCTCTGCCCTTTTTCTCGCCCTCTGTCATCTCTCATCTATTTATTGTTAGAAGATAAATGGAGGTATTAAATTCTTTTTAAACTTATTTATTTTGGGGGAGAGGGAGAAGGAGTAAGGGGGAGAGAGAGAGAGAGAGAGAGAGAGAGAGAGAATGAGAGAATGCATGGGCCAGGGAGGGCCAGAGAGAGAAACCGAAGCAGGCTCCACACTGTCAGCACTCAAGCTCAGGAACCATGAGTTCATGACTTGAGCAGAAATCAAGACTTGAATGCTTAACCAACTGAGTCACCCAGATGCCCTAAACTTTTTAAGAATATCTTTCAAATATCTTACCAGGTTTCAACAGGGACAAAGAGTAAATATACCTGACAGTATTGGACAACACTATGGACATAAGAGGCAGCCCCAAGGATGGTACAAAAGATTCTATACTCTCAATATCCAGAACCACTCCCAAAGACAACCACAAGGAAGAAAGACTTAGACAATTACCCTGAGAGCTGGCAACAGTGCCTGTGACTCTAGCTGCAGATGTAGTACAATCCAAATTTGTGTCCAGGCATGTTTTGGAAACCCCCAATCTGACATTTGAGCTGCCTGCACACACATGAACCTGCATGTTCCACTCAGGCAGAAAACCAAGTCAGCTTCTCAGGACAAAGTTAGACAAAACAGGAAGTCAGTAGTTGTTCCTGGGAGAGAAATGATCAACAACCAATGGGTACTCAAAGGCAAATTCATGAATCATTTTTCGAAGATCTAATGTTTTTACCTATTTTATTAAAGATAGGGACAATGTAAAATTTCACCTTTCTATTGTAACCAGGCATCACGGACAGATTTGGGAGAGCTGACTTTGATAAACATTCTTACCCTTTGCCAGCTTCTGCCAGTTTTCCCAGCATTCTGTCTATGGGCTCTGGAGTCAGCAGGGTGTCCCATCGGGTCTCATCCTGGTCACCAAGAATGTAGAAGAGAAAAAAAAAATTCCAATCTACCCTTTATAGCAAGACTCCCTTGCCTCTAGGGAACCTCAGAAATTGATGAGCTTATCTTGGTTAAAATGTGTTCACTCTGACCACTGTAATTCAAAATTATCTTTGCAAGGTAATCCTGCTTGTTCAGTCTTAAAACCAAATTTTATTTACCTGAGTCCTCACAGCAGACAAGTGAAGCTTCAGTCACATCCAGTCTGACCCTGGTCCTGGTCCAATTTCTATGTTGTACCCAGTCTGATCCTGCACCTGGTGCAGTTGCTTTTCTTTTTTTCTTTTTAGAAAAATATTTTAATGTGTATTTATTTTTGAGGGGGAGAGAGAGAGAGAGAGAGAGAGCGCAAGTGCACACATGAGTGGGGTAGGTCAGAGAGAGAGGGAGACACAGCATCTGAAGCAGGCTCCAGGCTCTGAGCTGTCAGCACAGAGCTTGACGTGGGGCTTGAACTCATGAACCATGAGATCATAACCTGAGCCAAAATCGGACATTTAACTGACTGAGCCACCCAGGCACCCCTTAAAAATTTTTTAATGTTTATTTTTTATTTTTGAGAGAGAGAAAGAGACAGAGCATGAGTAGGAGCGGGGCAGAGAGAGAGGGAGACATAAAATCTGAAGCAGGATTCAGGGCTTGAATGCACAGACCTTAAGATCATGACTTAAGTTGATGTTGGATGCTTAGCTGACTCAACCACCTAGGCACCCCTGATCAGTCCAGTTTCTAAGTTGGACCCTGTACCCAGCCAGGTTTTTAAGTCAGACCTAGTTGGACCTGCCAGTTTCTGGATTCAGTCCAGATAACAAAATGCTCAAACAAGCTGAAAGCTGATAATGTAAAAGCTTCAGAGTATCCTTCTAGGACTCCCCCACCATCTCCCGAGGCAGCAAGAAAACATTGAGCTCCAGGGGTTCAGCAGGTACCCACCCACGTCTGGTTGCTTGTTGCTCCCAGGGGCTGATGGGGCTGGGGGGGTGGGGGTGGATTTCCTTAGGTTCCCTCTTAGCATTACTAACAGAACTGTTTAATGATAAACTGAGGCATACTAAAATTTTAAAGAGCTTAGGTGAGCAGAAATCAATTTGAATCAAACAGCATCCAGTTTAGCAGATAGAAAGGAGCTCTAAGGAGCTATAGAAAAAAGACTTCTTGGGCAAAAGGGTGAGAGGGGAACAGGAAGTTAAACTAGGCAAAAAAGCAGATTGGTTATTGCAGTTACTTTCCTTTAGGGCATGGCGTGGGTCTATTAGGCAGAAAGATGCTTAACTAATACTGATCAGGTCATTCCTAATTGACTGGTTTAAGATTCCATTTCTGGGAAAGCTGAAAGTATATTTAAGTCTTGGTTTGGTGACATGGGGCTCAGCATAAGGCCCATTTGGAGACTCTTATCTTGTTTTTAACACTATCAATATATATTCAAGCATTTTTAAACTAGTTATAGCTATATGTTTTCTATATTATCTTGGTTTGGGATCTATAATCAAAAGTATTTCATTTATTTTCCTATCAGCAAATTAAAATAATTCCTACTTGTGGAATATGTTATGCATAGAGTTCAAATCAATTAATTTTATCAGTAAATATCTAATGAAGATCTGTCATCTGGTTCCAAGCCCAGGGCTCCTTTCATACCAAGCAGCTACAATAATAGCAAGAGTATCAGTTATCTCCAGGTTTAAGCAAACTCTAAATGCTTAGAGCTCTGTGCTCATAAAGGAAGTAAAATCTACCACTGTTTCTGTATCTTTCATTCCTTCCTTCAATAATAATCTTTGTGCCAGTTTGCCTGATTCTGTAGAATATAAAGAGGAAATAATTTCTGGTCTCCAAAGTTTTTACATTCAGTTCTATGACATGAATAAGTACATGATTATTTTAAAACAAAATAAAATATGAGGACAAGATCATGTACAGAGTGAAGAAGGGAAAGATTCCTGACCTAGATAATGATGTCTGTGGCAGAGGTTAGAGATGACCTTTCAAGAACTTATATAGGAGCTGAATCTTAAAAATGGATTTGGCCAAGTAAAGAGAGTTGTGGTAAGTGAAACTGCAGAATGCGTAATATAGTTGGCAGCTCCGGCTGACAGCTACAGATCTCTGTGGATCTACTACCAAGTTCCTACCAAAGACACATTTCCCTCCTGGCTGTTCTCAGCAGGTGGTTAAACACAGCAGGGTCTTTAGTATTGGTCATTTTCTACCAGATGTGGAATTCCTGAAATGAATTAAGATATGAACAAGGACTCCACACTGATTTGGCTAAACATTCTTAAAATTTTGCTAAAGTCACTTCCTGCCCAATTCTTCCTTTTTCTCTCTCCTTTCACAAGAATCTTTTTTATGCTGTGGCTCTTCACTCTTCTCATTAAAAAATTTTTTTTAAATTTAGTTTGAGAGAGAGAGAGAGAGAGAGAGAGAGAGAGAGAGAGAGAGAGAGCATTAGTGGGGGAGGGGCAAAGAGCGAGGGAGAGAGAGAATCCCAAGCAGACTCCATGCTGTCAGCATGGAGCTGGAGGCAGGGCTTGATCCCATGAACCACAAGATCTTGACTTGAGCTGATGTTAAGAGTCAGACACTCAACCAACTAAGCTACCCAGATGCCCTTTTCTAGTTTATTCTTTATAGTCTTTTCCATCAGAACTATCCAGTTTTTTTATTCCAGTCTTGGTATTGGCTTGCAGACAACCCAAAATGACACAACTGGTTCTGAGAATGTTTAGAGAAAGGGATGTTAAGAATGGCTGATTTATGTACATTGCAGTTGGCCATAACCCAGGGGACTGTGGGACATGGATAATCTCTGCCACAAGATGGTGGAGTGATTGCTAATGCTAATGGTTTCACCACTTGGTGACCTGTAAAAACATCTTGGTTGGCCAACATCTTCATAGTGTGACCATTCCAGCAGAGGAAACATGTGGGGAACAATGCTGGCCAGAAAAATGAATGCCTAACAAAAGAAAATTGAAAAAAGAATAAGATAGATTAGTTAACAACTATGTATGAAATGCAGATGGTCTTTTTTGGTACCTATTATATTAATATGTATCTGCCTTTCAGATATCAGCTATTCTTAGCCAGCTGTGAGTACAGAGGGCACAGAATTTATTATGTCCAATCAAAAATATCCTTGAGTATAAATAATTTGTATTGGAAAAGTAAGAGTCAGAATATTTAACTGCCTCATGGAAAATGTTTTGTGGAATTTTGCTACAATCTTTAATTTTGTATTTTCCTTCTTAGTCATGGACTAATCTGTATATAGACAACATGTGAGTGTGTGTGTGTATTTATGCATGAACATACATTCTCACATGCATACACACGTGTATAATATTTTTTCTTAAAATAACTTAGAATAAGTTCTCCAGATCTTATGTAAATATTTGGTTAGAAATCCAGCATTTTATATTACCTGTTATGAGAAAAGTTTGCTAGGTCCAGAAACAAAATCAACTGAAACCATTCATGCCCAATCAAGTTCTTTAGAACTTCCATCAGATGCATCTAGAGCATACGAGTCTTCCCATCTCAAATTTAAAACCTCAGTTGTTTTCCTCTTAGTGTGAGAGAGCAACCAAATTCTGTTGATTTTTCTCTGTGAAGTCTTTTGGCTCTGCCTTAAACTTTGTGATTCCTAAAAGTGTCAAGATTACCCAGAATGTATTAAAGGCTCAGTGTAGTATGGCCTATAACTTTCTGGTCAGAATTTGTTTGGGCAAATGTCTTAACTTTTATGATAATGCTGTATTATTTTTAAGTTTTTTTGTTTATTTTGAGAGAGACAGAGACAGTGTGAGAGGGGGAGGGGCAGACAGAGAGGGAGAGAATCCCAAGCAGTCTCTACACTGTTAGCACAGACCCCAATATGGGGCTCAAATTCACAAAACTGTAGAATCGTGACCTGAGCCAAAACCAGGAAGTTGGACACTTAACCAATTGAGCCACTCAGGTGCCCCCATAATGCTATATTTTAATGTTAGCTATATTATCAGTTGTCTTCTGTGTAAGAAACTACTCTAAGATTTAATAAATCACCAATTACTGTTGGACAATTTGGGGTCAGAATAAATGGGGGTACTTTTGTTCTTGATGGACTAGGTTGATAGGTTGGATGGGGTTGCCAGTTCACAACTGGCATAAGTAGGGCTTCTCTACACATGGTCTGTCATCCTCTAGCCAATTAACCTAGGCTTGTTCACATAAATATCATAAGGTTCCAAATGAGCATGTGCAAGTTTGCTTGCTATATAGACTCAGAACTGACCCATAGTCTCTTGTATCACATTCTATTTGCAAGATTTAAGGAATGCAACAGACAGGATTCCCTTCTTTCTTGTGACTGAATAATAGTCTACCTTATGTGTACACCACATTTTCTTTCCATTCAACCATTCATCTGTTGATGGACACAGATGTTTCCATATCTTGGTTAGGAATATTATCAATGAACATGGAAGTGCAGAGATCTCTTTAAAATTCCATTTTCATTTCCTTTGGTCATTTATCTGAAAGTGGGATTACTGGATTGTTTGGTAGTCTTATTTTTAATTTTTCAAGCAACCTCCACACTGTTTTTTATAGTGGCTGCACTAATTTACATTTCCACCATCAGTGCATGTTGCTGTACCAGACTTAGAGAAATCACTGCCTAGGGAGTCAGGGGACCTATATGTTAATTTATACTGCAACTCTACCTGTGAAAGTTAGATAAGAAATGTACTTAATTTAGAAAATGTGTGAATTAGACTGGAGTAAAATATCTCCAATGCAATAAAAACGTAGTTGGATATTTGAGGAAGGTAATGTGTTTCTTCTTAAAGTATGATGTACGAAAATCCTCTAACATGATAATGGGGACTGGTGTAGTGAACATTGGGTTTGATTTCAGTGAGTGTCTCAAAATATATTTCCAACAATAGGAATGTGTATACTTACTGACATAACAGAGTATTCTCTTTAGAATTAATTTAGAGGAATCTTTTTTTAAATTTTCATTGTTCTATTCTTTTATTTACTTTTTTTCCTGTGGAAAGTAAATTGTGTTTTATTTATTTATATTTTTAATAGTTTATTGTCAAGCTGGTTTCCATATAACACCCAGTGCTCTTCCCCACAAGTGCCCTCCTCCATGACCATCACTCCCCTTCCCCTTTCCCCCTCCCCCCTCAGCCCTCAGTTTGTTTTCAGTATTCAAGAGTCTCTCATGATTTGCATCCCTCCCTCTCCCTCTTTTTCTCCCCTTCCCCTCCCATGGTCTAGAGGACTAATTTTAGTAGTCGAGTATGTGATGACTCCAAATACTTTTTTCAAAGTATTTTTAATGTAGCTAAAATATAATTTAATGATTCATGTAGCTACTTGGGCTTCAATGAGAGGAAGCATAGCTATTACTCAATGGTGGGTAAGCACAAAGGGACTTAATTTTAAAAGGTATAGTATGCAAAGGGGAAAAAAGTAACTGTGCAGTGGACAGAACTGACAAACACTACTTTAGTCAACTATGAAAGCAGTTACATGAAGATACAATGTGAAGAAAATGGTTCTTCACTTCTGTGATATTTCCCCTCTCCTTTCAAAAAACAAAAACAAAAGCATAACTCCGGGTCTCATCATACAAAAACATTGAAGAAATCCTAATTCAGGGACATTCAGTTGACAAAAGGGTCCCCAAAACTGTTAAGGTCATTCACCACAAATTCTGAGATACTGTCACAGCCTAAGGAGCCTGAAGACATAATGAATATATATGGTATCTTGAATGGGATTTGAGTACAGAAAAAAACATAAAAACTAAGAAGATATGAATATAGTAAGGGCTACAGTTAGTTGTAATGTATCAATATCAAGTAATTAATTACAACAAGCATACCATTCTAATATAAGATGTTAATCGGAGAAATGGGGCAGGTATATGAGCATTATCTGTACTATCTTCATACCTTTTCTATAAATCTAAAACTATTTTAAAATAATTTACTTTAAAAACATTATTTACTAAGTTAATTAAATATGTATCTCTATATCTGCAGCATAAACAGAACCGTGATCTAGATTGGATATAAAATAAAGGTATTGCAATTAATTTGTTAATTTTAAACAAAGCCTAGTTATAAAACTATAAAATGCAAAGATCTATAGATTCAGCAGATTTTCCAAATGAGTCAAAAACATCACATTCCATAGATAAGAATCAGTCAAGCCTGTCTTTATCAGCTTTATACATATTTATAACCTAATCAGGCATATCCTGGGCACTGGCATTTATAACAAGGTAAAATATTCATATAAAAAGTTCCATTTTATTTATTTTATTTATTTATTACATTTTAAAATAAGGTGTAAATAGGTAATAAAAACATAATTAGCCTTGGGGCACTTGGATGGCTCAGTTGGTTAAGTGACTGACTGACTCTTGATTTCACCTCAGGTCATGATCTCATGGTTTGTGAGATCGAGTCCTGTGTCAGGTTCTGTGCTGACAGATTCTCTTGGGATTCTCTCTCTCCCTCTCTCACTTCTCCTCCCCTGCTCTCTTTCTTTCTCTCTCTCAAAGTAAATGAATAAATATTTAAAATAAAACATATAGCCTTTGGCTTGGGATTCTCTCTCTCCCTCTCTCACTTTTGCCCTGCTCACTCTCTTTCTTTCTCTCAAAATAAATAAATAAAGATTAAAAACAAAACATTTAGCCTTTAGCAAAATAAGGGAACTTATAAAGTATACTTTAATTCATTATATCTTTTTCTAAATTCATAATAGCTGTAACATCAAAACTGTAGCAATATTTAGGGTTTACCTTTTCTTGGATTTCACTGGAAGATTAATTCTTGAATTTTCAAGTGAACAAAATAGTAAAAAAAAAAGTTAGAAAAATCGGATTAGAAAATAGGAACCATTTAAATATGTAGATCTTGCTTTTGATCTATGAACTGTTTGTAAAGGCAGAGATAGTCACACTCCAATTGGACAACCCCAAGATAAGAAGTAAAATCAGCTTGTGCCTATATATATATTCCTTCTGAAATAAACCATATTCTGGAGACATTTAAACATTTCTTTAAGGGCACAATTTCTTGGACACGTTTATTACTGTGAAAAAATGATATTAGGTTGTCATACCCAGCTGCATCCAACTTCAGTTTTATGCTGACGCTAGTACTAAGCTCAGCTAATGACCCATGCCCGGTAGTATGTAATCAACACACAGTTCAATGTTAATAAAAAATGGTTGGGAAAAAACATCCTTCCATGCCATTTAAATCGAGTCATCATTTTATTAAGGGACTGGTAGTATCTGCCTACCCCTAATTTTGAAAGCTTTCTCAAATGATGAATATTGCATATATGAATTATCAACTCTTAGAAAACTTTATGATTATTTTCTTATAAATTATAGTATAGTTAAATGTATGTAGATTCTTTGTAATAACAATGCCAACTTTTTAATATCATTTATAACAAAATGACAAAAACATGCAGTAGAGGATAATTTGTTCTAATAAAATAAACTATGTGCATTAAAATTTTAAGTATGAGTAACAGGTAATGCAATTTTCTATGCATGACAAGTGATTATTGTTATTAATGATACCCTTCATACTATGTAACTTTATTTTCAGCATAACAAAAATCTACTTAGTATTTGTATCAGTCAAAATTGTCCTGTTTGTGCTATAACAACACAAAACTCTAAAATTCAGTGGCTAAAAGAATTAAAGATCCATTTCTTATGGTGCAAATTCCATCTTGGGTCAACTGGATGCTTTGCTCCATGTCATCCTCATTCTCAGCCTCAGCTTTATAGAATCTTCACTCTCTGGAATATAGTTGTTTGGCATCTCAGAGAGAAATGATGGAGTGACCCACATCAACAATTTAATACTTCAGCCCAGAATGACACACACCACTTCAACCGACAACATAGTCACCAACCTGGTTACATGGCCCCACTCAAATGCAGGGGAGAATGTACTGAGTTCCTCCAGATCACTCCTAGCCTGATGATCCCCTAGATGATGCACAGAACTCAACATATAGTTGTACTTCCTGACTAACATTTATTATAGAGAAAGGAAACAAAACAAAATTAGCAACCAGAAAAAAAAAATGCACAGGGTGAAACCCAGAGGAAACCAGGCACAAGTTCCAAGAGTCCTTTCCCAGTGGATTTACAGGAGGCACACTCAGTTCTTTAACAATGAGTTGTGATTACACAGGTGAAGTGTTGTCTATCAGGGAAGTTAGAGATGCAGTGTCCCGAGTTTTCACTGGGGTTAATCACGTGAGTACTCTCTCTGCCTAGAAGGTACCAAATTTCCAGGGCTCATAAAAGAAAAGTAGGTGTTCAGCACAAATCGTATCATTTACTTAAAAGTCCAGGCACAGCAAATTATTTTTATAAGTTAACTGTTGATTAGGAACACCCTGAAAGCCAAATTCCCAGATGCCAGCCAAGGTTCAACCTTGCAAGCAAGCTGTTCTAAGGATAGTAGTCCCACGCCTGTTATGTTAATTCTTTTCTGTACAGGTGGTGAGAGAGTTTAATCTCCACTGTACCCAGAATAATGAGAGAACTGAATTCAGATAAGCATTAAAAATCCCTTCTTCACTGTTACTAATTGTAACACTAGGGAGAGTTCAAGTATAGCTATGTGAATTTTTAGTGTTAAGATTTCACTGAATAGTGTTTTAGTAAAATATAGTGGTATTTCCGAGAAAAAGTTAAAATATTTGGCATAAAAGCCTTTTAAAGAACAAGATCTAACTATATTAGCCAAAGTATAAGTTCACAAAGAAATTAACTTTAATATTTCATGCTGTACAAGTAAACAAAGGGGAAGAAGAAGGTAGAAAAATTAATGTGTTAAAAAAGCTGTATTAATACTTGCATTTACACATGCATGTATGTCTGAATATACACATAAAATTACTTACATGTATAAAATACATATGAAGGATACATATGACTGTAGAAACATTTAACCTTATCAAGGAAAGAAAGGATTGGGATATGTAATGATAGAGAAATTGCTCATCAATATGTGATATGGTTAATTCTATTTGTTTTATCTTCTTGATATATCACTTTTAAAAATAAAATTAGTTTTAAGTTTATTTGGAAGGATAAATGTGTGATAATGTCTTCTCTATTAAAAAAACTTTTTAATATTAGCTGTTATTGCTTTAAGAATAGAAGGATAAAAAGAACTGATAAGCAAACCAAAAAGCAATATTAAATACATAACTCAGATGGGAAGATACAAAATACAATATATACATGACATATGCATTTAAATTGTGGAGTATGACCACGCGGTAACAAAAATTTTCATGTGCTTAGAATGGATAAAACAGTAACTTTCTGAGTCAACTTGTCATTTTTAAAAATTCCTGGGTCCCAAAGAGTGCTTCTTTGCACTGTTAGCTTTCTGGGGCTAGGCCTAGATAATACTGGGGAAGGCATGTTCTTTTCTTCACGTTTTCATTTGCAAGCATTCTTCTTGACTAAAGCGAACAATCTCACTATGCATGTTGCTCTGCAGATAGACTTTTAAAGACAGGAATGTTCAAGCATTTCACTGAATTTATATGTGTCTGTGTATATCTCAGATGTAAAAATAATGCCAAGTAACACAAGCTGCTAATCCATATTAAAATACCAAACTTTCGCGGGGCACCTGGGTGGCTCAGTTGGTTGAGTGTCCAACTTTGACTCAGGTCGTGATCTCACGGTTCATGGGTTCGAGCCCCACGTCAGTCTCTGTGCTGCCTGTCTTCGGATTCTGTGCCTCCCGCTCTCTCTGACCTCCCCCCGCTCGCTCTCTCTCTCTCTCGCTCGCTCTCTCTCAAAAATAAATAAAAAATAAAAAAATAAAATACCATACTCTCGTCCTGTAAAATAAGTGGAGGTTTTTAAAAAATACTTTTCAATATTAGCAGGCTACACTGAAACACAAGGATTCTAACACTTCATTAGTGAGGATAAAATCAGTTAATATTTCTAGGTTAATTGGTGGATCAATTTGGTAATCTACATTCAAAGACATTCATTTTAGGATTAATAATAAAAAATAAGAAACGTAAAGCAATAAAAATACTGATTTTCAAATATTTATGGGGGATAGTTTTGGTCAACAATTTAAAGAACAAAAAATAGGAGAACAGGTAAATGATTTAAGGTATAACCATGTATATGATATATGTTATGTGGTAATTAAAAATTGTGTTCTCCAGGCTCCTTACTGTCATAGCAAAATGACCAATACAATGTTAATTGTAAAAATCAAACACTAATTTTATATACCATCTGATCTCATTTAATTGCAAAAGTATACTGGTGTTTCCAAGTATACTAATACTTAGAAAAGAATAGGTAAAAAGTGAGTTGGGATTCTGAGTATTTTTTTCTCATATGTTTTTCCTATATTTTTAAAACTATTGACAATGATGGCATATTACTTTAAAAATTGCAAAAGAGAAAAGGACATATTTTCGGTATGGAAAAGTCAATAAGTAATTAAAGATGAAAGGAAAATTATGATAGCACAGAAAGATACCTTTTATAATTGTAAGGAATAAAGTATAGCAATAAAGTTGAGAAGGATATTGATATTTAGAGAAAATAATTTAGAAAATGTGTGCTTCAGGGCACCTGGGTGGCTCAGTTGGTTAAGAATTCAACTCTTGATTTCACCTCAGATTATGACCTCGCGGTTCATGAGTTTAAGCCCCACGTGGGGCTCCATTTTGACAGTGCGGAGCCTGCTTGGGCTTCTCTCTCTCTCTCTTTTCTCTCTCTGTCCATCTCCTGCTCTCTCTCTCTTTCAAAAATAAATAAATAAACTTAAAAAAAATGTGTGTTCATTGTTAGTTATAATTTTTTATACAGCCCAGTGTCTGTAAAAACAACCTTTACGTAAACTCTTTCCTCTTGTTTTTTTCATGTTCATTCATTTAGACCTATCTAGTGACTTTCATAATGTAAATGAACATTGACATTATTTTGAATTTATACTATGACACTAAAATGCCTTCAAATCATTAAGGAACTACAAAAAAAATCATTTTGCAGAAAGTATGCATGTTTGATTCTGCATACCAAACACTAACCCCATGCAAATTAGGGCTGCTGAATTACACTAGCACACATTCCTTTTCACAAAGACTGGAAATATTTAAAACTCCTTAATGGGGTATTTGCTGGATTATACTTATAATCATTATAAGAAGATGGGATGCAAACATGAAACTTCTCCCTCATCTGTTAGTTAATCATTGCAACCTTTTACTTTGCCTTCAGGGTCAAAATCTTTCCTTATAAAGGCTGAGGTCACCCCTGATCCTCAGCACTCATTAGTCAGTGGTGGATAAAAAGTGACCACATCCAGGTAAATTAAATTGAACATAACACATTTACGTTAATCTAAAATGTCTTAACATATTTAGAAATGCCAAACTTCTCGTCCTCCTACCCCATCCACAAACACTCGAATGTGTTGTGTTTTAAAACATATATTAATGTGGAGTGGGAGAAGGGGGGGAGAGAGAGAGAGAGAGAGAGAGAGAGAGAGAGAGAGAGAGAGGGAATCTGTCATTTCTTAATGTGTAAGAGAGGACAAGCATTAGCTATAGCAATTTAGAGAAGAGTAAAAACATGTTATATTGTGTTTGATAGCAGGGATATTCAGTTTGACGGAAAACTTTGTAACCACAGAGTTTAGGCTCTTCCATTAAGGAAAGAAAATGATGACACTGAACCCTGAACCTGGACCTGACATCTTCATCATTGATTTACAGTAAAGTCTTTGGAGGGAAGGTCACCGTGCTGAATAGGCAGCTAATGTGGCTCAGGGAGAAGGTCATTTGTATATGCTGTAAATTCTCATCATTTTAGAAGCATAGAGAATTTGGAAACCAGAACTTGACATTTTCAGAGAATTATTATAGTGCTAAAGAGTTCAAAGTGTTTATTCTCGATACCTGGAAAATAAAGTGCCTCTTGATCTGAAGTTTTCAAACAAGACTGTGGTGCTAAAGTTTAATCAGCATCCAGTCAAAACTACTCATGTGGAGGCTAACTGAATATTAAAGGATTCCCCTTCGTAGGCCTTTTGGAACAAAGGGAAACTAACGTAGAATGTTAGAACCAGAAAAAACTTAGGTGTTTTCTTCTAAAGATTCTCTCTTCAGCTTAGCAGACAGAAATAGCGTTCCTTGTCCAATTCCAATGTCTTCATTATATTGGTGATAGACTTCTAACTTCTCAGGAGACCCTCAGTCTAGAGTACTGTGTACACGCGCACGCACGCACACACACACACACACACACACATCACATCACATCAGAGTTAAAACTAGGTTTTCTTTCCAGAATATAAGTAGTCACTTGCAGCAGCTTTTCTGGCTTCAGATTTCAGCATAAAATTCCAAAGATAATGAAAAGGCAAAGATCATAGAGGAGAAAAGAATACATAAATGATGGAAAGAGCTCTTCTTTTTCTCTGTTCCGTGTTTGTCTGTGATAGGTCTTTTAAGACGGACTTTTTAATAACACTTTATTATTTTTTTCTTGTTTTCCCTTTGAATAAGTTTTTCCTGAGGTAAATTTTATGGTTTCTGGTTGACTATAACCCATGATATCCTCCTACTATGAGATATTTCAGTATCATGTTTCTTTCATAGAACAGTGCATCCTCTAGGTTATGTTCTGGGCGGCGCCATATCAATGCATGTAGACTGAATAAACAATGATGTTTATTCAGTTTGTCATTGAGCACACTTCCGAATGTGTTTGTTAGAAAATTTGCTAGAAGCAGAAAGTTTGATTCAAAGGGTGTAAATATTTAACATATTTATAGATGTTGCCAGATTGAATTTCAAATTGTACAGATCACATTCACTCTAACAGTGTATACAAGATAACCATCCCCATTTAACTATAAAATGTTTTTTAAAAAGCATTCCATTTGCTATTTTGACATTTTATCTATTTTAATCATTTACTATTTTACCAGTTTAGCTATCCAAAATAATAAAATAAAACATCACATTTTTTTTCTTATATGTTTACTTTTATATGTTCATTTGTTTATTTTACTATTAATCATTGACTGTGTAGAATTTATTTTGGTACGAAGTATGAGGGAGGAGTCCAGTTCTATTTTTATATATGATCTCTCAGCATCAGTGAGTAAATAATATCTATTTTCTCCAAAGTTTGATATGCCGTATTAAAATATACTATTTTTGCATACTCTTACATCAGTTCACAAGTAAAATTCTGTTAGTTTCATTATGTAGATTTTCTTTACCTTAAATGATTTTCAATATCACCTAATTAAGCTTAGTTTTGAGAATCTCCTAATTATTTTTCATGCTTATGTCTATACAAATGTTGAAATCATTTGTAGTTAATTCAAAATGTGTATATATTATTTGGGGGGAACAGAATATATGTCTAAAGTGAGGTATCAGAATATTTTCTGCATTAGCAGGAAGTGATTGAATATCCAGTACAAAACATGAGTGAAATAGGTGGTTTATTAATTCATATGGCAAGGCATCCAAAGCCATAGAGATGTTGGGTTAGGTAAGTCAATATTTCAAGGGTGTATTCTCTCTTCTTTCTGCACTGCTATTCTTGCTGTTTTGATTTTTGCCATCAGGCTTGACTCTAATGGTCATATGGCAGCTATGTCATATTCAAGCACACCTAAAGTCCAAGGTCAAGGAAAAATGTTTCTTCTTTGTATGCACAGTCAAGAATATTTTTCTAGGAGCTCTTTGTAGAACTCATCTTATTTGTGAGAATTCCATTGATGCCTATTATAGAACTAATCACTGGCAAGTGCATTAATAAAAATTCACCTTAGGATGAGGAAGATTTCATTAAGAACAGGCATCTCAATATCTGATAAAAGAAGGGTTTTCACTGTTGATTGTGACACATTATTTTTTGTGAGCAGTTTTAGATTCACACCAAAATCAGAGGAAGTTCTGATATTTCCCATATACTCCTGCCTCCATATAAACTCCCCCATTATCAACACCCCCACAATAGTGGTACATTTGTTACAACAGATGAACCTACATAGACATAGGTTTCTGTGTGAACCTAAGTCTTAAACTCCTTTGGGTAAATAACAAGGAGCACGATTGCTGGATTATATGTCAGGAGTATATTTAGTGTTGTAGGGGACTGCCAAACTGTCTTCGAAAGCAGATGTACCATTTTGCATTCCCACCAGCAATGAGAGTTTCTGTTCCACATTCTTGTCAGCATTTGGTGTTGTCAGTTGTCAGTGTTCAGGATTTTAGCCATTCTAATAGTTGTGTATTGATGGATCATTGTCACTTAAATTTGCATTTCCCTGATTACATATGATGTGGGTATGTGGGTATCTATTTTCAAAGAAGAGGTGAACAGGTTGTTGGGTAGGTACACAACAGAGTTAGCCATACTTAACCTGAGGAGACTTGATCTACTTAAATTATCAAATTTTTCTCTCCAAAACCAACATATAGCATTCCATTTATTTAAATACTTACATGGACACCTAGAGGTTCTTTTGCTTGTTTCCCTCATATAGAAGCTGTATACTTCTTGGTGCATTTATCTTAAGTTGTTATTTATTTATTTTATTTGAGAGGGAGAAAGAGAGAGCAAGAGAGATGCACATGAGTGGGAGAGAGGGGCAGAGGGAGAGAGAGAGAGAGGCTCCATGACTTCAACAGGGGCCTAAGCAGGAGCTTAAGCAGGCTCCACACTCAGTGCAGAGCCTGATGTAGGGCTCGATCCCACAATCTTGGGAACATGACTTGAACCGAAATCGAGTCAGATGCTCAACTGACTGAGGTACCCAGGCACCTCTTAAGTTGTTATTTTCAATGAGCTCTTTTTTAACTTGCAATTTTCTTAGCTATGAAAATAGCACTTTAAAAAAAATAATCTTTCTCTCTCTCTCCCTCTCTCTCTCTTTCTGTGTGTGTTTGTGTGTATGTTATACATTTAAATTGGTCAAAAATTATGGACACTTTGATTGTCAATAGTATACTTTTTCATTGACTAAACATGCTTTTAGTATCAACTCTAGCACTTTTGAGCAAACAAAGAACGTGTTTTAGAGGTAAACTTGTCTAGTTTAGATTCTAGCTTCACAATTTACTAAGTGCAGGACCCTGGGCAGGTTATTGAACTTCTCTTTAACTCAGTTTCTCATAAGCAAGATGGGGTGATAATAGCATCTACCTCATGGAAGAGTTGGTTGGAAAGGGGTTGGTTGTGATGATTAATCCTTAAAAAACTAGTACACAATAAATATCAAGTAATTTTTATTTTCCTTATTGATAGTAATACTAGCCCTTTGTCTCACTTTCTTAATCTTTTTCAGTTTTTTTAGCACTCATGAAAAGGCTGAAATTCATAATCACAGTGTTTGAGACAATTTTAAGATAATATATTCCAGATGATGAGAATTGAATGCAACAATTGCTAAAATGGAATATAAGCCAGGTGCTGTGGGAGGCCAAAGGAAGGACTAGTTCACTTTTGGGAGGGGTCAAGAGAAACTAGATAAAACTTGTGATACTTGGACTACCACTTTAAAAATATAGATTTAAACAAAATAGGTAAAGTTGGAAGTTCTCTATATTTCCCCCTTTGGCTTAAAGTGGAAGTGCAATTTTCTGAAAAATTTGAACATAATTGAGAAGAAACAATCCACATTCTCCACTTGATAATGAATATGAAACCCTTAAAGTTGCCTGTTAAAAGATATTTATTACAAGATATAATGGATATGCTTGAGATGTGAATGCAAGAATTTGAACTTCAAAATACTCTGCGTACAGAGTCAGGATTTTCTATTCTGTTTACAGAGAGCTTATAATGGGAGCTTTCACAAAGTGAAAGGAGAGAAAAGAATTGCTTAATTGAGGACTCTAGGTCAAGAATTGGTAGTAGCTGAGAGGTATTATTGTTGCACTTGTGTTGAAAAGACCGTATTTTATGCTACTAATGACTTAGTGAGAAATGTAACCAAACAAGCAAAACGAACTGACTGCACATCACAATTTCCTTCTGCCTAGAGAAGTTCTCATACCTGTCTTTTTGTGAGTCAGCCTGCTCAGAGACACCACAACTGCTGCTGGTCTTGGGCCAAAAATTTATGTGATAACTTAAAATGTTTACTTGTTAGTTTAATAATATCTATGCTATATTCCAAAAACAATAACCCCCTAGAGAAGTGTCAGGTTATGAGAAAAAAACATTTCCAGTCTGTGAAAAATATTATTTCAAAAGGACCTTAAGAAAAGGAAATAGAAACAAAGTAAAAGGCAACATGAGAGGAAAAAAGAAAAAGGATATTGGAAAACCTCTTGTCCTCTTTATTTTAAAGTATCAATTGAGGGGCACCTGTATGACTCAGTCAGTTAAGCGGCTGACTTTGGCTCAGGTCATGATCTCACAGTTCATGAGTTCGAGCCCCGCATTGGGCTCTGTGCTGACAGCTCAGAGCCTGGAGCCCGCTTCGGATTCTGTGTCTCCCTCTCTCTCTCTGCCCCTTCCTGGTTGTGTTCTGTCTCTCTCACTTTCAAAAATAAATAATAAAACATTTAAAAAATAAATAAAATACCAATTGAAATAGAATGAAAAGGTAGTATGCTTTTCATATCTATGAAAATTTGCTATTTTTCCCGTCTGTGATACATGTCAGTAAAACAAAATGAAAAATAAAAATTTTAGACCTTTTAGAAATTTGCAAAGTTAAAAAAAATCAAGTGAAAATCTATCTAGCCTCTGAGGGG
>CM053571.1:30970145-31040363 GCA_028646485.1 Cryptoprocta ferox
AAAACATTTAAAAAATAAATAAAATACCAATTGAAATAGAATGAAAAGGTAGTATGCTTTTCATATCTATGAAAATTTGCTATTTTTCCCGTCTGTGATACATGTCAGTAAAACAAAATGAAAAATAAAAATTTTAGACCTTTTAGAAATTTGCAAAGTTAAAAAAAATCAAGTGAAAATCTATCTAGCCTCTGAGGGGAGATTCTTATTAAAACCCTATTAAGTGTATATCACAAAAGTTTCAAAATTTCTCATAGTCTTTCTAAAAATTTCAGCAAATTTTGCCAGAAATTTTTATTGTCAGCAAAAGTATTCACTAGCAGAATCTAATGAATGGGGCATGACAAAATACAATTTTTCAAAAACATGGACACTATGGGAAAGAAGAAAATAATAGAAGATTCTCAAGCAAACAGGTTGATCAGGTTTAGTTTTTTAATTCTACCTCTATGCATCACAAGGTTTTAGAATATGTCAGCATAAATCTGACGGTTCTCTTAATATCATTGCCCAGGACATAGAAAGATCACAATTTTTTTCATTTTAATTATATTTTTTTATTACATTTGAATGGTGGGGCACCTGGGTGACTTATTTGGTTAAGCATCTGACTTTGGCTCAGGTCATGATCTCACATCGGATCATGGGTTCGTGCCCCATATCAGACTCTTCACTGACCACACAGAGCCTGCTTCAGATTTACTGTCTCCCTCTCTTTTTGCCCCTCTCCTGTGCCCTCTCCTCTCTCTCTCCCAAAAAAATAAAAAAATAACTTTAAATGGCATATATAATGTGCATGTTTTTAAAAAAACCAATTTTACAATAACAACAACAACAATAACAACAAAAACAATTAAATGGGAGCAAGTATGCTAAGACCTTAACAATGGTAAACTCTGAGTCATGGAAACTCATATTCATCATGGATCTTGGGTCTAGGGAATTATCATGATCATGTTCATCTTTGTATTTTGTACATTTATTAAAATAAAGCATTTTAACATTTATATAAAATACATTGATGTGAGATATTCTTACTAATGAAATAATCTTCAAAATTATTTTTACAGTAAAATATTTCCTAAAATTTTGTTGATGGCTGTCTATTATAATTTCCTCATGCCTTCAGCCACATATATACAAATATCCTTGTACATCTCTCTAGTGTTCTGTCATGTAGAATGTCACAGCATAAACCTATTACTTTAACCTCTTATTTACTTGAAAACACTTAGAAACATACTAATATTTTCTTTTTTTTTAATTTTTAAATGTTTTATTTATTTTTGAGAGAGAGAGAGAGACAGCTTGAGCAGGGGCGGGACAGAGAGAGAGGGAGACACAGAATCCGAAGACAGGCTCCAGGCTCTGAGCTAGCTGTCAGCACAGAGCCCAATGCGGGGCTCGAACCCACAAACCCCGAGATCATGACCTGAGTTCAAGCTGGACGTTCAACTGACTGAGCCACCCAGGCGCCCCTATATTTTCTGAGCATTCTATAATATAGTGTTTCACAGTTATTGTTTAATATACTAGACTATATGCAAAAAAAGATAATACCTTCATTTTCTTTCTCATTTGCTCCTATTCTTGCTCCAGCAGTGTGAAAAGTTTTAGTCCAATGCAGAAAGTTTAATCTATTAAAATAATTCAAGCAATACATTTAGGTATAATTATTTAAGCAATGGTTTGTTTGTTTTTTATTTCCCAAATTCCTCTAGAAAAGGTATAGAGGAAGCAGAGGATTCTTGTCATGTTGGAGATGGGGGAGGGGGAGCTTTGGTGGAACCAATGGATTTTCTCTCTTCTATATGTGACCTTTCTCTTTTTTTGAATGTCAGAAGCTGTTATTAATTCTTCATCATTTTTCTTTCATGCTCCAATGAATTTTATCCCTTCAAAGTAAATAGAAGTTTGTGGCTAACTGTGGAGCATGTAAGTTTATGGGAATTCACATTTTTTTTTCAAATTTTACATATATATATATTGGTTTATACATCTTTTTGAAGTATAATTAACATATAGCATTATATTAGTTTCAGGTGTAAGCTTAATACTTTTTAGTTGAGCTTTCATCTCATTGTTAAACCAGAATCAATTATCAATATGAAAACATAGAGCAGTAACACAAAGAAACTGAGAAAGAGGTAAATGGATATTATCTAGGCACTCATCATGTGATAGTGGTGCTTCTACATGTAGACCTAAAGAAAAAAAATACACCAAAGAGGTAAGATAAAAATGTGGACAAAATTTACGTAATGCCCTATAACTACAATGATAAGGTCCACTGATAATTTAAGAGGGATCTCTCAGTAAATTACATACTGGTCTGGTGAGAACATAAAGGGAAACATTATGGAGGAAATAAACTCCATTCATTATAGATTGATAATATCTAGGTATGCATTACCTCAAATTTTCTTTATTCCTTTAGGGACATTAATCTGGAATTATGCAAATTTCAAAAACTGTGATAGGTAATCTACCATTTTTTTTTTTTTAGAATTTAATGTTGAATACTGGAATGTTATGCTTAAAGATCCAGGTTTTAAAAAAATGCTATATCTTTAGATATGAATCCCAAACAAGAATTTTAAGTCAAGACATTGTGAATGTACTTTGAAATAAAAATTCTGCTAATAAAAAACTAAACAGAAAACTGATTTTCTGTTTTTTTCAAGCATTGACAATTTCAGTCCAAAGGTTAAGAAATGGGAAAGAGATTATATCAAACTAAGTAAAGATGACATTGCTTGATGTTATACTTCCAGCTGTGAAAAAAAAATGCTGATGTCTCACCTCTAATTTGTGGATATCATAGGGTATAGGTATAAGAGAAGCTGTTATGTATAGTTTGTCCTAAACTTTTTAAAACATGGAGAATTCTTTAGAACAAGGTACAGGTAGGACTGCTCTTCCTACATAAGCAGTAATTGGAGGCAGAAGAAATAATATTAAAGAATATTAAACTATATGTTAGAACTCTGCATTTTCACATTAGTCACTTTATTGTTTTACATACATGCCTAAATTTGCTACATTTATGTATATATGTATGCAGCTGATCCTTCAGCAACACAGGTTTGAACTGGAAATGTCCACTTGTATACAGATTTTTTACAGTACAGTACTGTAAATGTTCTTTGATTTTCTGAACATTTTCTTTCCTATAGCATACTTTATTGTAAGACTATAGTGTATAATACATATACAAAATATGTGTTAATCGACCATTTATGTCGTTGATAAGACTTCTGGTAAACAGTAAAAAATATGCAGATTTTCAACTCCATAAGGGTCATAATCCCTAACCCTTGTGTTCAAAGGTCAACTGTGTGTGTGTGTGTATATATATTTTTTATACACAAGAATTACAGTTACATAATATATGTGTTTATATTCACATACATATATAGCATATATACTTATGTAGAACATATACATAGAGATACATTGAGGTACATTTATTCAGGTTTGTGTGTATGTACCTGTATGTATATAAACATGACTGTATTCCAGAATATATATTCAGTCATTCTGCACAATCCCTTTGTGACTTTCATAAAGTCCTGATTAAGAAAACTCTAAATGTTTATATTTAAAGGGGATGAGTAGAAAGGAGTTTCCTTTACAGGCTTCTACTTAGACCAAGTTTCTTCTATTCAGGTGGATTAGATATTAACATTATTATTCTTACTCAACTCCATGAATGTAAAATTTGTCTCAATTGGAGTATAAATACCTACTTTTAAATAGCCATATGATCCAAGTTATCTTCAGGTTTTCCAATAGCGTTAAAATATTTTTAGAATCTTATGATAGATTTTAATTAACTCTTATTTTGATTGTGGCATAAGTGCTAGTCTGAGAAAAGTAAGTATATGAAATAAAAATGGGTTCTAAAATAAGTAGGAAGGATCAAGTAGCATTCATGCCTGGCAATGATAAATGATCATCTATAAGAATACTGCACTTTTTTTTCTGATAGAAATTTGAACTAATATCTATATTTTAAATATTGTAAAATGTACATTGACATAAAGTCCTTGGAAATAGACCACAATTGGAAAAGTATAGAATCAGAATCATTATCATCTCTGAGATGCTATGCAAATTTAGGAAAGCATCCTTGGGATTTAGTTTTGCATCAGTGAAATAAAAGAGCTAAAGTTTAACAATTGATTTCTATACATCTAGACACTGTACTTAATTTGCTCTTAGAATTTTGAATTACATTGAATTAAAAGACATTTGAATTACATGAAGTCTTAAAGTTTGGATTTTACCATATTAATATTACAAATATGTTTCCTTTCTAGACTTTAAAATTTTTTTCTAGTTGATAATTTTGACAAATTGTTCAAGTTCATGTGGTCTTAACTTTCCTTTTCTCTAAAAAATTAGTAGGGAGCATATGGAAGTGAAATTATATGTATACATTACAAATGAGCTATGTATAAATTTGTTGCATATTTAATTTTTTTAAATGTTTATTTTTGATAGAGACACAGAATGTGAGTGGGGGAGGGGCAGAGAAAGAGGGAGACAGAGAATCCAAAACAGGCTCCAGCTGTGAACTGTCAGCACAGAGCCTGAAGTGGGGCTCGAACCCACAAACTCTGAGATCATGACCTGAGCCAAAGTCTGACGCTTAACTGAATGAGACACCCACCCACCCCTGTTTACATATTGTATATGGATATATATTATATGCCTGAAAATTCTGACACAAAGGAGATTCTTTATAAGTACTAGTTTTTACCTCTCTTTACAATTCTGAAAATAGGGTAAAAATCAACAAACAATAAATGATCTCATCTTTCTCTCTTTCCCTTTATTATTTAAAACGTAGCCTTAATGATAGTAATTACATTAACCAAAAAGATTTTTTTAAAATAGGACTCAAAAATAATAATATCATAGATATATAAATGTAAAAAAATTAAAACGTTCCACAATTATGCTAACCATAATGGTTATAATTTCATTACTATATTGTAAAATTCTTCAGTCTTAGACATTTCTTCTAAATACATCACTATTCCCAAAGATTTAAAACATGTGTGAAGAATAATTAGAATTCTAAAACTTGTAAAAATTCCCTCATTTAGTGACTCAATTATATATGAACTTCCCATCAACTGTCACATAATCAAAATTAGACCAAATGTGTGTGTATGTACAGATACAGTGTTCATCATGTATAGTATGTGTACACATGTGGGTATATCATATGCAGGAATTCACATGTGGGTATATCATATGCAGGAATTCTTCTTATGTACCATACTTCCTTTAGTTCTCACAACAGCTCTATATGGTAGATAATATAGGTGTTCTTCTTTTAAAGATTATGACACTGAGATTCCAAAGGGTTAAATATTTGCTCAAGATAATGCAGCTATCAAATGGCAATAGTTGATTTTGAGTCTTTACAAAAATTATGGAAACTGCATTCTAAAAAGGAAAATCATCATCAGTATGAAACAAATCAATATCACTGACTTTCTGTGTCACCACTGGTAAATCACAAGTCTATACAGATTTCTATTTTCTAATCTGTAAAATTAGAAAATTGCATTTTATTGTTGTAAATACCCCCTTTACCTATTATAAGTTGATAATTACTGCTAATCATTTTATATTCTTGTTAGTAAAACCTAACTTATAACAGTTGGGTATAGTTTTCTTTCCCCTTGTCTAAGGCCTTAGGGGGGCAATAAATATACACTTAATATACTCATTTATGCATTCATACACTTATGCATTCATTCACTTATTTATTTAGTTTTCACTTTTAAAATGTTTGTTTCTTTGTTTGTTTGTTTATTTAGAGAGAACATGAATGGGAGAGGCACAGAAAGAAAGAGAGAAAATCCCAAGCAGGCTCTGGTGCTGTCAGTGGAGAGCCTGACATGGGGCTTGATCCCATGACCTGAGATTATGACCGGAGCCAAAACCAGGAGTTGGTTACTTAATAGACTGAGCCACCCAGGCACCCCTACTTTCACTTATTTTTAAAATGCTCACCCTAGTGACACCTGTGTGGCTCTGTTGGGACTCATCTTTGGCTCAGGTCATGATCCCAGAATTGTGGGATCAAGCCCTGCATGGAGCTCTAAGATTCCCTCTCCCTCTTTCCCTCTTCCCTTTTCCTGCTCTCTCTCTCTCTCTCTCTCTCTCTGTTTCTCTCTCTCTTTCAAATAAAAATAAGTAAATAAAATAACTTTTAAATACTCACAGATCCAGTGTCTTTGCTATTCAGCAAGGTGTACTGACATGGCATTATCTACTTGGGATCACAATATATGTAGGAGGCAAAAATAATGAAATGATCTCAATAGTAATTTCACAGTTACAAATTAAAATTAGTGCTTTGGGGGACATAATGCAGAATGCCAAGAAAGCATGCAAAAGCAGGAAGATCAATAATGTCTACACATACTCAGGGATAGGTAGATGAACTCTGAAGGGAATTATTACCTGCTCTAAGGAGAATCATTACAATATGGTGATACACTATACAGTAGCATACATATTATATCTAGAAGCAATTTTTCTCTCATTTGACCACTTTATTTTGGTACCAAAGTCTTGATATTAAAGTGTTTGAAAGCATCATCAGGCAGGATGGGCTAGGATATGCTGTGGTATGAACAACCCCCAAACTTACTGATATTTAAAACTAAATGTTTGATATTCCTCACATTGAATGCCCTTCAAGGAGTGGGTTGGGTTCGTCTTAGAATTGCCACTCAAAGACTCAGGCTCACACACACTCCTTCTCAATATATGTGTCCATGAACACCATGATAGGTAGATGAGATGAATCAAATAATACATTAGATCTCAAAGGCATTTGCCTAGATACAACACATGCCATTTTCCTTAATCAAAGAAAGTTACTTGTTTATAACTACCCTTAGATGAGGCAAGGGGTAAGGGGATGTGTGAAATATGTGAAGGGGATTAAGAGGTACAAACTTTCAGTTATAAAATAAATAAGTCACAGTGATAAAAAAAGTACAGCATAGGGAGTATAATCAATTATATTATAATAACATTGTATGGTGACAGATGGTAACTATATTTATCATGGTGAACATTGCATCATATATAGAATTGTCAAATCACTGCATTGTATACCTGAAGCTAAATAACACTGTATTCCAAATATAAACTTCAATAATAAAAAAAATTAAAGAGGTAAGAAAGAACAATCCTACCATATATTCAGATGTAAAATCTGAATATTTATGAACTTACTGACACCTACCACAAAACACAGCCCATGAAGGCACTTTGAAGAGGGATCAAATAAATCTGAATGAACCCTCAAATAACCCACTAGTGACATTAGCATGAACTCTGTTAAGAAGCACAGTTGAATTTTATTTAGAGAAAGATATTAAATCCCTATTTTGAGTATCCAAGTTTCATTATTTAAAATGCCCTTTTATCTATTGATGAATAGTTTATTCATTCTTTAGTCCCAAATCACATATCATTTCCTCTGCAAAGTTTCCCCTGACTCCCCCACGTGGCAATAATCACTCGCTCTCTGTATGCTTTTCCTGCATTACATTTATTGTACTTAACAGTCATTTGTTTATTTATCTGTGTGAACATGACTTCATGACATGTTCTCTGAGTATAGAGACTATGCCCTATTCCTCTCTGAGTCTTCAGCATATGTCACAAAGAATAGACCATAGAAAAATTCCAATTCAGGTTGAATTATTTATTGCATCTTGGGAGCCATGGTTTTAATAATGAAATATATATTGTTGGTTGATGAGAAAAGAGCATTAAAGACTGGACAAAGGTTATAAGTCATAATAGGATCAAAGTTCATTCAGGAACTTGTTATAGATGAGTTCCAAATGATACTATTGTACCAGTTGTATTAATTTTATAATCAGGACCACAGTACTTATCACTGAGGGTGATGTATTGCTTTGAAGGCAAGAGCAAGTACATTAAAATTCGGAAAACTAACTTGTGTTTTTGTGTGTAAGATTTGTTGATTAGAAGTACCCACTATTGAAGTAACTTTTCCAAATATACTGTTTGATATCATAAAAATAGAAAACACTCTGCCTCATTACCTAAACAACTACTACTAAGAATAAAAAATTATACATATAAATATATATATACATACATATATATATACACATATACACGTGTGTGTATGTGTGTGTGTATCCTTTATCTGCATATAAATATACTGAAATGCATGGTTTCTCTAAGCTTATCTCTCAGATGAATTTTCTGTCTCTTAATTAATGTTCCCTCAAATTAAAAATATGACAGTTAACTACTGATTGTAATATGTAAATAGAGTTTTAACTCAATCAGTGTTCTATATGCAGAGCTGAGAAGAATAACAATGAAGTAACTTACCATAATTACTCAGTTGCATCAACAGTCTTATTGAAAAGCAAGTTAATTCAATTAGAATTATTGGCTTCTGGGTTGAAGTAAAAATGGAGGCAAAAAGTAGATTTGTCCACTCTAAGATGGTACATAGGCAAATGTTATATCACACAGGAGTATATCACAGGAGTATATCGCAGGAGTATTTAGTTTTTATAAAAAGTCACCTCCTCTTTTTCACTGTAAAGAATATGTAGCATGCCATTGGCTCTATTTTAAAAGAGTTCCATGAAAAATAGAACTGGTGTAGGAAAACTTTATTTTTAAAACACTACAAAGACTATTGGGTCCATTTAGACCACAGTTAAGGTATGCAATTAGGAAGTAGATTGCTCTGAAAGAAAGTTATCCACTCTGGATTTAGCTATATCACGTCTTCACTGAGGTGGGTAGCACTTTAGAATATTGTGTAGGAAATAATGATTAGTGAAATGCAGTCAAGTAAAACTTGAGTTTTAATCCTTTATTTTAGTGTCTCAGTAGAAAAAGCTAATATTCATTTGGCTTATTTAAAAATGAGCTAAATGTTTTATAAAACTCGCTCTTACTTTATGCAAAACTCTTGAATCTTCACTACACTAAAACAGCTATGCTGTTCCTGTAGCAAACAGTTTTGGATGAAACTGTTAGTAAAGGGAGGAAGAAAATGAAACCACTAATTTTCACGAAAAACAAATTATTGGCTAGAAATTAAACAGATTTAATGCACATAAAATAATTTTGTTCAGCCACGTCTGGTAAAAAAAAAAAAAATGGGTATGATGTGACGTAAACTCATCTGTTTTGAGTAGGCACTCTGCTAGGTCTCTTGAGGCAGCCAGATGCACCAGCATAGGACTAAACCAATGTATTAACTTTATCACAATCTGAGCTCTGGCCTCACACTCCATTGCAGTTGCCTGAAATGGTGACTATATATGAATCACAGAGACTAATAGGGAGTGCTAATTTGTGGATGGAAGTAGGATCAGGTAGGAAGCTGTCTTGACCCATTTCTTGTAGATTTTCATCCAGGTTTGGCCCTCAAGATCTTACAATTTTGTAGACAAAAAGATATGAAGAATGAAGATTCCTCAAAGGAAAAAAGAAAAAAAAAATTCCTCGTGTCTTAGGACAAAAAATTTATATCTCTAAAATGTGCCCAGAGATAAAGCCTACTTTTTAAGGATTACCAGATGGATATATACTGTATTCATTCCTTTGCATGATATAAAGTATTGTTTGGATAAATGTAGGCTGTTCTAGAATTAAATATCAGGTCCCTCATTCCCAATTTAATTATTACCAAATTGTTCTTTAGTATGAACACCTTTCTTTCTGGTGTTATTTTAAGCATATGGTTAAAAAAATATTACTCAGGATATATTCCCTATGGGGGCAAAGGCAAATAGTACATGTTATCTCTTTACATAGATTATCTGTGCTTTTATAAACACACGTGTTACACTTAAGATTATGATCCATTTTGAATTAATTTTTACATTTGGTGAGGATCTATGCTTTTATTTGTGTTTGACCAGAGAAACCTTTATTTTAGTACTAATTTGTCCTATTGTTGAGTACCTTCTGAGTACAATATCCTTGATCCTATAAATTAAGGGACTTTTTTGTTATGACTTTTTCAGTATGGAAACAAGCTATTCATAACCCTTTGGAAAATCCATTGACTGTTACTTATGTTCACATTCCCCTAAGTCTTGTGTAGTTTCATCATACATGTTGCTGTTCTTATCTGTGAATATAAGATTGACCTTGCAAAGATCTCCAGAACTCTCTCTCTTTGTGATACTTTGTTCTCTGGTATGCTGTCCTGCATGCTCTACCTACCTTGGCCTCCCAGGAATCTCAACTCTGTCTCCTCCACTCAGAGAAACCACTCAACTCTACCTTGGTTTCACCATCTTGCTATGTGCTATGGAAATACTCTATGGGGAGTATGCTAAGGACATACTATTATTATAATAAAACTTTCAAAGGAAATCTCTTCTCTAATTTGTTGTTTCACTTGTAGCATTTTCTTTATACTCTTTAGGTTTAAATGTCTACTAAATTGATCATTTTTCAAGGCATGGTCTTTACCTGTGTCCTAAACCTTTAAGATGTTATTTATAGTTATTTTAATTTCTAATTGTTAGTTCCAATACCTTTATCATTCAAGGCTTTGCTTCTGTTAACTATTTCCTGATTTGCTGCTGCATCTGCTTCTACTTCTTTTTCTAATTCTAACCAGAATTCTGATTCTGATTCTGACTCTTCTTCTTTTCCTTCTTCTCTGCTGTTTATTATAATGTTGCATGCTGATTATGGTAAAAACAAAAACAAACAAACAAACAAACAAACAAAAAACCTATGGGGAATGAAAAACAGAATTTAGGCCAAGATATTACTGTGACCTCTTGTTTTTGCTGTTTTGTTTATTTTTTCTGATATAAGTATGGCTACTCCACCTTTCTTTTTGTGACCATTAGCATAATAAATTGTTCTCCATCCCCTTACTTTCAATCTGAAGGTATGTTTGGGTCTAAAGTGGGTCTCTTGTAAACAGCATATATATGGATCATGTTTTCTTATCCATTCTGTTACCCTATGTCTTTTGATTGGAGCATTTAGTCCATTCACATTTAGAGTGAGTACTGAAAGATATGAGTTAATTGCCATTATGTTTCTTGTAGAGTTGGAGTCTCTGGTGGTGTTCTCTGGTCCTTTCTAGTCTTTGTTGCTTTTGGTCTTTTTTTTTTTTCTTTGTCTTTTCTCCCCTCACTCTGAGGGGAGAGTCCCCCTTAAAATTTCTTGCAGGGCTTATTTAGTGGTCACGAACTCCTTTAATTTTTGTTTGTCTGGGAAACTTTTAATTTCTCCTTCTATTTTGAATGACAGCCTTGCTGGATAAAGAATTCTTGACTGCCTATTTTTCTGATTCAGCACATTGAATATATCCTGCCTCTCCTTTCTGGCCTGCCAAGTTTCTGTTGATAGGTCTGCTGCAAACCTGATCTGTCTTCCCTTGTAAGTTAAGGAGTTTTTTTTTCCTTGCTGCTTTTATGATTCATTTCTTGCATGAGTATTTTGTGAGTTTGACTATGGTATGCTTTGCTGATGGTTGTTTTTTATTGTATCTTGTGGGAGTCCTCTGTGCTTCCTGGATTTTGATGTCTGTGTCTTTCCCCAGATTAGGAAAGTTTTCTGCTATGATTTGCTCATATAACCCTTCTACCTCGTTTTCTCTCTCTTCATCTTCTGGGACCCCTATGTTTCTGATGTTGTTCCTTTTTAATGAATCACTGATTTCTCTTATTCTTAAATCATGCTGTTTTGCTTTAGTCTCCCTCTTTTTTCTGCTTCATTATTCTTTATGAGTTTGTCCTCTATATCACTGATTCACTGCTCTGCCTTATCATCCTTGCTGCAGTGGCAGCCATTCGAGATTGCAGCTTAGTTACAGCATTTTTTATTTCATCCTGTCTAGCTTTTACTTCTTTTATCTCCATAGAGAGGGATTCTAATCTATTTTCGACCCCAGCTAGTATTTTTATTATTGTGATTCTAAATTCTGGTTCAGATATCTTGCTTGTATCTGTGTTAATTAAGCTGTCATTTCTTCCTGCTCTTTCTTTTGGGGGGAATTCCTTCATTTCATCATTTTGAAGGAAGAAAAGGAATTAATAAGGTAAAAACCTTTTTAATTAAAAAATTAAAAACAACACCCACACACACAAAAAGTCAAATAAATAATACTAGATCCTAGGTGTGTTTTGGTCTGGTTATTGAAAGGAGCTTGACTGATTAGAGAAAAAAGGGGGGAAGAAAATAAAAACGTTTGAAAATTTGAGAAAATGAATATGATGAAGTAGAATAACTTAAAATGATGGAAGTAAAATAGAATTTGAAAAATTTACAAAAAATTAAAGAAGTTAGTAGAAAAAACCCAATATTTTTAATAAAAATTGAAAATAAAAATAATTTTTTCTCTTTCTGTATTCAAGTAAAAGAAACAAAAAAGAAAAAAATTGAATAGATGGATGAGCAAACAGACTGAAATACAATTGATATTATATCGTTTTACCCTAGAAGTCAAACCATGAAGCACTTTATAGTCCATAAACTAAGCAGGCAGTGAGATTTGTGGTGTTCGGGAAGAGCGAGATGGCCCACTTGGTCGGGGCTTATTGTAATGGCTCCATTCTCCACTAGATGGTGCTGCTTAACTTACTGGGGTAGATTGTTGTTGCGTCTATAGGTGTGTGTACGCATGCGTGGGCGAGGTGAAAATGCCATCACCCAGCTACCCAGTATCAGAAATCTGTGCTCTCCTCGACCAGGAATCGTGCACCAGTCCTTTGTCTCCAGCGTCCATCCACTCCCTGCTTTTACACTGTCTGTGATCAAACCATCAGGTTGCCAGGTGGCATCTCCCTCCTGAGTTTTATCTCAGATGCAGCTATGTTTCCTAACTCCTCACTTCTGAGGGACTGCAGCTTTGGCCCTTTCAGAGCCTCTGGGGGAGGGTCTTTCCCAGCAATGGCCAGGTGCTGGCTGCAGCTAGAAACGTTTGTGGGACCATGTTGCTGCTGATGTCCAGAGACTGCAGCTGGGTGCCAGCCTCCCCCAGAAAAAAGTTGACATGATTGTGTAGCAGCAGGGTTTCAAGGATTATGGAAAATCCCGTGTGGCCCAAGGACCTCCTGGACCTACTCTGCTCCTGGGGATTCACTCTTCCCACCAGAGCACTACCAGGTATTATGCTGCAGAGTTTCAGACTCTGCACTCCCCCTGTTTATAGAGTCTTAATGGAATTTACACCCTCTCCTTTCTTCTTTTTCCCTTTTTAGTTCAGTCCCTGTGGCTGCTTCCACTTTTCCACTTTCTCTCCAGCTGCTTTTGTGGGGGGGGGGGTGCTTTTCTCATACTCTCCCCCCATCTCTGTCCTCTCTCCACAAGCAAAAACAGCTCCCTGCCCTCCATGGCTTCTCTCTCTCCCAGTTCACCTCTCTGTGCCGTGTACCCGCTGAGTTTTGTGGTTCAGGTTGTGCAGATTGTTGTGTTAATCCTTAAATCAGTTTTCTAGGTGTGCAGGATGGTTTAGTGTTTTTCTGGCTGAATTTTTTAATTTTTCCTTTAAGCAAATAATGATGGATATTGCATCAATAGGTCTGTGGATGAACTGGTATAGCATTCAACTAATTTGAAGGTCTAAACTTCTATTTATTTATTTTATTATTTTTTTTAAAGTTTACTTATTTTGTGAGAGAGAAAGTATGTAAGTGGGGAAGGGCCGGAGGCAGGGGCAGGAAGAGAGAATCCCAAGCAGGCTCCACACTACCAGTGCAGAGCATGATGCGGGGCTCGAACTTACTAACCGCAAGATGAGCCACCCAGGTACCCCTGTTTATATTTATTTTTATTTCAGATTTTTGCACTGACTAGTAGAATAAATTTATTAATTTATAGTACATAACTTAATTAATATCACGTTAAGCAGATTTGCTGCAACTGTTACATAAAAATAAAATAAGAGATTGCATTTAAGGAAAAAAAAGAGAACATTATGAGAAATAGAAATATCAATCCAGAACCAGATGATGGAATTTTTTTTCCCCAAAAAAACCGTGTGCAGGACACACTGTTTAGTAGTCACTTAATGGTTATAAAGATGAGTAAGTCACACTTTGCTACTAAGGGATGAGTAAATTAATTTTATTTTTATATCTTAGGAAATTATTGGATCTACCTGCAATGTTTGGTTGAAAATTTAAAACTATTTTGTTTTTGTTTTTGTTTTTGTTTTTTCTTTTTTCTTTTGGTCCAACAGGCAAATTATATGTTTAGAAATATGCAACTCTGCTTCTTTGTAACTAAATATATTTTTGTTTTGTTATCAACTGAAGGGAAGAAAATTATTTGATACATTTTTAAGTTGACATTATGTGCTTCTAGGGAAAAAAACTCATATTTCGTGAGTCATTTTAAATCCCAATTGCTATTTCCATGGAGTACTTTTATCTGCTATTTTTCTGTTTAAAAAAATCTACATAATCACAGAAAAAGACTGTTACTCTCAGACTACCTAAAATATATTTTAAATGCTCTTTTTAAATATTTGATTTCATTAAAATTACATAAGTATGTAAGATCAAAATATTTTAAGGACCCTTTGAATATGTGCATTCAAATGTCGATTAATGAGGATATTTATAATGGATTGTTTATCTTTGATCATATAGCAACAATGTAGAAATTCTAATACTATCACTCAGAAACCTGATGTTTGTGATGTTATTAACTACTGTATAATATCCTAAACACAAAATTTGGGATAATCTGAGAGTTTTCTCAAGAAGTAACTGTATGTATTTTATACTTCCTTGAAACTACTTTGAAATTGCTCTAAAATGGATAATAAATGATTGAAATGTAAGCCGACCCTTTTGACCAAAGAGTTTAAGACTTTAATAATTAAAGTTATTGTATAAATGCCACAATACATTTAGTTTCCTTCTACCTAACATCTATCCAAAATAATTTTAAATGAAAAAAAAACTATTAATTGCATTTTGACTTAAATTATTTGAGCATAAATGAGCAGATTGTCTTCTGTGAATGAGATATGATTTTAGTCTTACTAAAGAAATGGAATTTTTTGTTGTGAACACAGTAATTTAAAAACAAAAATTACTACCATTGTGTTTGTGTGTGTGTATATACAAGAATGGGGAGAGAATTAGAATAATTACAAAGACATTGTAATATAGGATACATTCAAACATTAAGATGTATTGCTAAGACAACACTTATCCTAAATTCAGCTATCTTTTTGCATTTCAGTGTTTTTTTCTCCATGAGTTTACATACAATGAAAATTTGTATTTTTATTTAATAATTATATATAGCCAACCATCCTTTTTTTTCAAATTAAAAAAAAGGAAGGAATCTGGAAATATTAGAAATGAAAATTGTTAATTGTTAATAAGCTCTCCACAGTGTAAGTTTTGCTCAGATGAGAAGGTTGAGAATTCAGGGGAAGATCTTTCAGTTGAAGCTTCTGGAGGGCTATCCTAGAGGAGCTGGGTAACCATAGGGGGACAGAAGCTTGCCAAAATTTCAATCCATCATCTACTCAGCTAGAAATCTGATTGGATTAGAGTTACCATCATTATATCTGCCTAGGAGGGCATATAAAGGAAAATAATATCACCTGGACCCTCTATGACTTTTTTATAGACCATGTTTGACATTCAGTAAAAGGATTACTAGGAATAGTAAAATACGGACTGTATGCAATGGCCTTAGGCATTGAAGGAGTCTCAATTTGTGGCTTTTGTTGATTTCCGTGGTTTTAACATCCTACTATGAGTATTTCATACAGTCAATGTAAAGTTACTGAATGCAGAGTTAGGAAGGGATTCCCACTATCTGCTTTCCTGGGTGAGTATCAGCTGGTTATGAAACATCACTAAATATGACACAATATGAAGAAAGAGACCATGGAAACAGACCCCAGTGTATTTAGACATTGATGCCTCCTGCCAAGAGATTTTTAAAAAGACTGAGGTTCACTGGTCAAGAAAATAGAAAGAAAATGCATAAAATAGATAATAATCAAAGTTTACTAGAATCTTTAGAAAAAAGGATCAAATGGATATTTGAGACCTGAGAAACACAATGAATGAAATTAAAAGCCTAATATTGTTTTAAACTGAAGAATAAATCCAGATAAGAAAAGAAATATCCCGGAGTCCAGCTCCAGCAGGTCCAGAGCTCCCTGAGGGATGGACGGTGTCCACGAGTGAGAGAGCCTTGAGTTTCTTTCTGATCACCGGGCAGGCATCTCTGCACTGACCCAAGAGTCAGCTTTATTTATGGAAAAAATGTATGGGACCAGCACAGAAGTGGCATTTACCTTAGACAATGATTTCTGATGACAAATTCTTTGGTATGTAAAAATTTCCCAGAACATAGATTGGTAGAAGACTCATGCATAATCTTTATCAGTAGTGATTGATGTAGGTGACTAGATGCTTATCATATGGGGAAGGAAGGTATCTTCATTATTCAAATACAAGGCAATGTTTTTAGCATAGCAAAGGCGAAAGTTAGTTCCTGTGAGCAGGGGTCAATAGCCTGTTTTCTTGAGGGGAAGTAAAACAGGTTTCTCAGGAAATATAATATTTGCTCCCATAATCACAAAAGAAGAAATTCCTATAATAAGTTCCTTCACGAGGTACAATTAGCATATTTTAATGAGGGGGTAAGTTACTCCTGATACCAGTCAACAAGGCGCCTTGGGGGTCAGTGCTCAAGCAAAACTAATTGAGTGGGGGGTAAATATCAGTTGCCATCTGATGGCGGGAGGCCTTGCAAACCCACCTTACCTCACAAGGGGTTTTCTAGACTTTAGTGAGGTCAGAAATGGCTTCCAGAAGAAATTTAAGTCATATTAACAGAAAATACCCAAATTAAAACACATAGAGGAAAAATCATAGAAAAATATATAAACAAAAAGATCTAACCCATGTGTCACTGAGGCCCCATAAGATGTAAAGTTCCACAAAAGTGTGGAAATAGTATTTAAAAAGCTAATGGCTGAATTAAAAAACTAAAGTGCTAATTTGTGGATTCAAAGAGGATTGTGACTCTAACAAGGCAATTAAGTATGAAGAGGACACTACAGCACCTTAAGTAAAACTATAAAGAAAAACATAGAAAGTAAACAATTTTAAAAGTAGCAACAGGGATAGAAAGATAAAAATGCATCTTCAAAAGAATAAAAAAATAGTGGCAAATGATTTTTCTACAAAAAAATGGAAGTCAGTGAATGTTATATGCTGATATATATATTAAAGGGTTTTTTTGCCTCTATTTTCATCCACTCCCATATTCCTATCTGCCATCTAAATCTTGATGAAAAACAATATTTCAGCTAAGATCTCATTGTGGTGTATTATGTTGTATGTCCCCACAAGTAATTCAAACTTATTACCTGTGGCCTTAAACTCAGTTACTCATTCTCTCAACGCCTCACAATGCCTCTAAATTTCAGCATAGTATTGGGCTGGTAGGGTTGCTCTTGAATTCTGAATGAATTCCAGGTTTCCATGAAGCCTGGATTTTCAACTGCTAGATGAGTTTTTTATGTTTGGTTTCCTTCATTATATGTGCTAATCATACCACGTCCTTTTCTGTCACAGCATTGTTAACTATGTGTGGAACTATAGTTATATAACTCTCTCACACTAGAATAGAAATCCATAAACTCAGGTTTGATTGCTGTTTAAGCTAACATTATATCCCTGGGTCTTAGTACAGTGCCCATTGCATTATTAGTTGTCAATAAACATTAAAGAAGGAATGAATTACTATTTCTTTGCTACTATGTATATTCTTACAACAAACTCTTATTCTTAAATTAACCTGGATCTGTGCCTTCTTGTGATGAGAAAAACCTAACTACATATTACTAGTTACCTTGAATTTTCCTCAAAATATTATCTATTTCATCTCCAAAGCTCTGTCCCTACCATTTCCTTCCCTTGAAAGGTTTTCCATACTTTTTTGCATTTCACCCTGACTTGCCCATTCTCTAACCATGGCTTACATTGCAAATTTTCCTTGCAGCATGCTTCAACTCTGTAAATCTAGTGTAAGTGGCTCCCTTTTCAATCTTATAAACAAGTTCATGATGACTAATATTAGCCTATCTCTCCTCTATCAAAAACCATTGCCTATGGGATTGTAAATATGGTAGAAGTCATTTTGGTTATGTGTAGGGTATATAATTTATAGCCAATAAATATTTGTTGAGTAAAGAAGTTAAATGAAAATCATGGCTTTGATTCAAGGAATCTCATTCAACTCTTCTTTTCACTGAAAAACAAATGTCAAGTGTTTTAGAAATCAAATATCCCCTAAAGAGTTTTTTCTCTCTAAACTGTTACTAATTTAACATTAATTTAATAGTATTGATGGGTATAGGTGGCCTTGTGGGGGAGGGGGGAAGAAAAAAGTTGGAGAAAAAGAATTCTTGGTAATCATATAAGAGCTCTGACCTGGAAACAACAACAATATGGTATAGTATCAGAAGTATGCTAATAACACTAATGAGGGAATATCCTCTACTACTGGGAAGGAGAATTAAATAGAGGCTTTTGAGAGGGGCAATGGTTAATTTGAGAGTCAATAATTCATTGTTTGCAAATAAGGAAGAGAAAGGAATTATATGCATAGGGACTATAAGTCTAAATTAATGGAGAGGAAAGAAGGAAGAAAAGGAGGGAGGGAGGGAGGAAGGAAGGAAGGAAGGAAGGAAGGGAAACACTGCATTTAGAAAAGATAACTCTCAATACTTGAGTATAGCATATAATGTGGAAGAAATTACTGAATGAATATGCAGCTAAGGTAAACAGATGCTACTCTTGGGGTCATGTGTTAATGTCATGCGAAAGTTTCTGACTTTTCTGGGCAGGGAATAGGAAGTGTTTACTAGATTTTAAGTAAGGTAGTGATATGATAACTGATGCAGAATGAGCACTCAGCGATGTCTACACTTTGTAAAACAAAGACTAGAACCCATTCTAAGGATTAGGGACGACTAAACTGAAACAGGTACAGTGAATATGGAAAGCATGATGTGGATTTGAGAAAAAAATAGATAATAAAATTAAACAAGATGTAGATGCCCATGACATATGATCATCAGGGGCACATAAGTGTGGATTTAACAATGAACTGATTTCTAATTTAGACAGCCAACATCATAGTAGTGTCACTAACAGCAATAGGGATAACAAGAGGAAGTAGAATATACTAATCTTATTTTTATGTAAGGAAATCATCTGTGTCTGCTAGTTTTAGTGAACAAATGACTATCATAATTTTCTAATATTGCTTATTATTTATTATCCTTGGTTAGGCTCCTCTGATTTTTTTAAACCTTGAAGACAAAATAAAAATGGAAATAAATTGTTGTTAGACTCTAACAGTGCTACCACTGTTCTTCATGGCATATAAGTAGAAGTGTTGGTTTTAGGTTATCTGTTTTTAACTTTCCATTTTGAATTATCCTATATGAAATTCACTAAAGTGATAATTTCACAAGAATGTAGTATTATTTACCATAAAGAGCCCCAGAAAAAGAGGAGGAAATAGTGCTTTCACAGTGAATATGGTTAGAGTTTGTTTTCCCTAAGTGGTAATAAAATGACTGTGCCCTCCCTCCATCTCTAGCTCACCCCCTCCCTCTTTCTTTCTCCGAGGTTTTATTTTTTTTCATTGTGTTTTCATGTAAAGGTTAATAAGTAAACTGATAGCTACAAATGAAATTAGAAAGTGAACCAAGTTAATATTGCTTGAGAACTTTGAATAATATCAAAAAGTTAAAGAATTTAATATCATACGCCCTTATTCTTTAAGCACTGATGCAAATTTTTCCTTGCATGTAGGTTGCTAAGCAACAGCCTGAAAATTTTTTTGTTAACCATAAATACAATTCTGTATGGTCCCAAAAAGCTTAAGCATTTTCCCAATCTTTTTGTTTGTTTGTTTGAGCTCTCATATCATATTATCAAGCCAGGCTCCTTAAATGACAATGTTCTATATATATGAAAATGCTATGTATGATATGCAAACACTTTCATAAATACCTTTAAATTTCTTTCCAGTGAATAACTATTGTGGCAGCATAATTATAGTTAAAGGTAAAAACATGGAATATATAATTAATTTGGATGGAGTTAGTAAAAAAAAGTTTATTTTTAATATATGTGGAAACAGAAATATGTATTAAAACAATCTCATGATCAAGATAATGTAAGAATTACTGTTTATTAATCTTTAGTTTATTCATAAATTAGAAGATACTACATACTATTAATATGTACTTACCTTGAAATGTTTTATATGTTATGTGATTTACTATAGCTAATATGTTCCATTTTGTTATATATATATATATATATATATATATGCATTTGCATATACTCATTATATGTGTATGTGCATATGTGTGTGTGTATATATGTGTATATTTATTGCTGTAATACCAATATGTGATTACCTGAGGTGGGGCAGAATCATAAAGAGAAAGATGTACAAATTCTCCCTTGGAGAAATGAAAAAAAGGCAATGAAGGTTATTTATTACATGATAAGATGCAAGATCACCAGCTCAAAAGTTCAAAGTTACAAATTATAGGAAAGAAAACATGTGGGCCACTTTTATCATCCTTGAAAAGTACTGAGTATCAAGTACTGTTCATCTATAAGAGCAAATTTATCTTTTACATAAATTTTCTATAATTTGATATTTTGATAAATAATACCAAATAAATAAATTCATTTTTCTTTTACCCACCTGAAACTCAAGTCATAAAACCTGGTTTGGTGTTTTAGGTTTACACGTTCCTTAACTACTGGTTTAATTAGACATTTTGTCTAATTAAAAATTTTGAATAATATGTCATTATTGTGGCATGTTTCTTGAAAGAATGGGTCCCAGAGTTATGTTGAATCACAAATTCAAGTTTATGTAAGTACTGCAGTAAGTAACAAACATTTCTAAGATTTTCTAATGCCTACTAATATGTTTCATGAGTGGAATAAAAAATACACGTATTTTATCACTCAGGGAAGTAGTATGGGATTAACAATATAAATTATGTAAACATCAACAAGTTTCATAAACACACACAGAAAGAAAAAGTCACATTAAACCATTTTTTAAAAATCTGTGCTTATCCTAGAACTGAGGAGTATCTAGTATATACATTGCAAGGGATAATAGTAATAGAAAATTTGTAACAAAGTGCAACTTCCCAGCTTTATTTTGTATTTTTTTTATTTTAAAAAATAAGTTTGTCTTCTTGAAGCTTTTGTCTTTTGTTTTGATACAAATTGTGTATTACATGATGTAATCCCAAGCCTCTCTGTCCCTCCCTAAGCATTCTTTGATGGCATCCCATTAGTAACAGAAAGGAGCTGGAGCATTAGGTAAGATTGTGTCGATGTGAATTCACAATTTCCAGTCTTTGTGAAACTTTCTCTACTTCTCTGTGCCTCCTTTTTCTCATCCATAAAGTAGATATAATAAAGTTATATATGTTATAAGATTATTGTGATAATTATAGGATATGATATCTTATGCAAAAGGACATAAAACCATAATAATTGTATAATAAATGTTAGCTATTATTTTTATTATTACCCACAATAGTAGTCATTGTTAATTATGTTTACTTATTTGGGATCCAAACTTTGAAACTGTAAAAGAAACTATACGAATAAGGATAAATGGATAGTATTAGAATAAAACATTAAACAATAGAGACAATTCATTACTTCACCTAGAAGGGAATCTAGATGTAAGTATTTTCAGTTTTGATGCAATAATTCATTGGTTAATAATAAGGTTCTTACTAAATCTTTCTAATAAATTTTTTTAGCTTTTTGCCTTTAGGTTTTTTAACCTCATGGGCTAAAGATGACTCCCAAAGCTCTATTATATTTAAGGCAAGAAAAAGAAAAGGCAAAGTATTTTCATATTCTGTCTTGTCTCTTTTTTTTTTGAATCAAGAATTAGACTTCTCAAAATTCTACTCATCAGGCTTCTTATAAATCATTGATCAGAATCAGGTCATAGAATTATCATACTTGATTTAGACAAATGATGACCTATCCCTGAGATTAGCGAAGAGGCAAGTGTTAATTCAGCATATTGTGGCTCAACAATATTTGGTTTTAATGAATCAAAAAGACAAATTGTTTGCAAACAAATAGTAATTGGCTGCTCTGATTTCCCTAGCACTTTTTGGCCAGGGAGCAGGGAGAGGAATAGTTAGCATCATTTTACAATGAGCAGATACTATAGGAGAGTTGAATAATTATTTGATACATGTAATATTGACAGTATTTCTGTGTAGCTTTCATTTGTAAATCAAGATTGTATACTTTTAGGTAATGGGGATTAGGGTGTTCACTTTTTGTCATAAGTACCAGGTGTTGTATATAAGTGTCGAATTACTAAATTGTACATCTGAAACTAACATTACACTTTATGTTAACTAACTGGAATTTAAATAAAAAGTTAAAAAAATTATGTAGTTTTATGTCTAATTAATTTAACAGTATATTAATTGTAGTAAATGTGGAAATATTTCTAATAACTAATTGCCTTTTCAGTGGAGAAAGAGCTAGAGATTTTATAATAAAATGGTGACTTAGAAATCCAGAAAAAAATAAAATAGTTTGGAGTACTGTATACATTCATTTAGTATGGAAAAAAACATGAATCATTTGGAGTTAAAAATGCAAATTTCCAAGAAAACACCATTTATGATGCTAAGTCTATGTATGTTACTAGATAAAAGCTTATAGATCTTCTGCTTATAAGTCAAATTCATTACAGGTAGTAAAAGTATGCCCGAGCCCTAGACTAAATGCATGTGATTATGTTTAAAACATCCAAAGATGTTGAATAGATTAAATATATTAACATATAATACTGTAGAGAAGCACAGAGGGGCATGTCTAAATGCAAGCTATTCCACTTGCTTAGATAAATAGAATTCTTAATGCAGTAGAACCACAGATGATTGCAAGAGTAAATTTTACATTTCTGCCTAGATATTAAAAAGTTTGCATGAAATGAAGTTTCTTTCTTGATTCATATCAATTTGTAAAGGTAGGCAATTCAGTTTGCTACACGAAATATATCCTTATGAAGCATAGCAAAATCCAATTTACCAGTAAAATCCATTTAAATTAAAATCAAAGACTAATCTTCATAAAGTCCTTTACATGTACTGTAATGATGAGAAATGAACAGATGCCTATAGTGAATACTTATCCTGATTATTTTTATTTTTATTTGATAGAAATTACCTGCTACAGGAAAAAGAAAGTATATGAAAAGGTCATATTACTTACTTTTTGTAACAAGTAAACTTATGAATGCTATACTAGAGAAATAAAAGATTATTCACATTTGTTTTCAGTCATAGAGAATGGAACCGCGTATTGATGTTCTTTAAAAGCACGTCTGAAAAATACAAAATCTTACCAATTCCAGTAAAATTATCTTAAACAACTGTTGAAAATTGCTAAAAATGCCACTTTCTGATGATCAAATAAAGTATGACATATAATGAAAATTGACAAGGTTTTTCTAAAATATATATTGAAATGCAAAGGGCTAAAAATGGTTAAGGAAATGTGGAGGAAGAACAAAGATGGGATTACACTTTTGGATATTATGGCATTTGAGGGTTTTAAGTGAGGAAATGGTTTGAACGTACACATAACTAATAAGATTATTCTGCTCCTTGTTGAGAACAAACTGAAGGAGGGCTGGGAAATATTCTAGGAGACCGATCAGGAGGTTTTAGGATAATCTGAGAAGATATTGATTTCTCGCATGGTACTATCAGTGGAGTTGATAAAAATGGTGATATTGTGACTACCATTGAAGCTGTACGTAATAAAATCTGAAGGTATATTGAATGTATAATATTATAAAAGTGAAAAATAAAAGATATCTTCAAGTATTTTAGCCTGAGCAACAGGGAGTTTGTGAGAAAAGAGCATTTGAGTTTGGGTAAGTGGATCAGAGGTGTCTAGTAGTGGAGATAGTGATGTTCCAAGGAGAGGTCTAGTTAGTATATATAAATAATGTAGTCATCACTCTATACCTGACTATTATCAAATTACTTCATTTTTTGAAATATCTGAATAATTCTGATTTTTTTAATTCTATGTAGATATCTAAGATCAGTATGTACTCAGAGGTATCTATTTTATACATTGGGTTGTTATCCAGTCCTGCTTCATTTATTTTATTGTTCAAATGCTTGCAGCTTTGGCCATTAGCAGTTTTTTTCAGTTGGCTCCTATACCGCTTTGATACAGCCCCATCTTGGTGTTTTTTTCTTTTCTTTTATTCTTTTCTCTTTTATGTTCCTTTTTCCCTCTGTGGACACTTCCTTACTTTCACGCACTGCAGAATGCTCTAGACTCACTTTGTGCATTTCCTTCCTTAGTGTTAGAATCAGCTATTTTCTTAAAAAACCCTGGTTTATTTTATTGGAAAATTCTATTAGGAACCAAGATGTGGGTGGTAGGTGTGTTTCTTGTTATTGGGTTGTCATTACTGCTAGAAAACTTCAGCTGAAAGAGGAAGAAGATAGATAGATGTATACTAACCTGTGTAAATGTGTGCATATGCACACTTAAACATGGATTAACATTTGTATCTACCTAGTGCTAAACATGAGTTCATACTATTGTTGCTAATTTTAATTTTATCTCATGGGTAACTCTAGCCCCCCACTCTTATTTATCCGCAAACTCCTCCTCCAAAAATTAAAAAACTTGGCTTGTATCATCACCACTTATGGAGTTAATTGTTTAATTCTAATATGTATATTAATTCAAAGTTGTTACCCCAGACCCTTCTTTGGATCAAATTTGTCAACCAGATTTTTAGTGTTTATGTACAGACGTTGTTGTTCGGTTGTTTTTGTTTTGTTTTGTTTTTTGGGTTTGTTTGTTTGCCAAAAACTAAAATCCAGTTCTTTTTGCTATTTGTGCTATTAAGTTACATAGGTTTTAAGAATGCATAATGTTATGTATCTATAATACTATTCAGAATAGTGTCAATGCCATAAAAGTCCCCTGCACATCACCTACTCATCATTCTGTTCTACCCACAACCTCAGTAAACATGGATCCTTTTTACCATGTCTATAGTTTTGCCCTTTCCACGATGTCATATAATTGGAACAATACAATATTTAATATTTTTAAACTTGCTGTTTTTTAGTTCAGAATATACATTTAATATTCATGCATGGAATTATGTGACTTGACAGCTCATTTCTTTTTATCACTGAATAATATTCCATTGTATAGCTGTACTGCAGTTTATCTATTCACCTACTGAGGTACATGTTAGTTGCTTCTAGTTTTGGCCAGTTATGAATAGAGCTGCTATAAACATTTCTGTGCAGATTTTGGTGTGGACATTAAGGTTTCCAAAATAATTGGATAAATAGCTCGGAGTGTGATTGCTAGACCACATGGGAAAACTAATTTTACCTCTTTAAGGAGCTACCACAGTGTCTCCCAAAGTGTTTGTATCTTTTTTGCAGTTACACCAGCAATGAATAGTAATTTCTGTTGTTCTGCATCCTTTCTAGCAATTTACTTATTTACTGGGGGAGCATAGGAGCAGAGGGAGAGAGAGAGAATCCCAAGCAAGCTCCATGCTGAGGGAGCCAAGGGGCTCAATTCCACAAACATGAAATCATGACCTGAGCTGAAATCAAGAGTCAGACACTTAAGCAACTGAGCCACCCAGGCACACCAGGTTTTTTGTTTGTTTGTTTGTTTTGTGTTTGTTTTTTATCTTAGACTTTTTATGAGCATGTAGTGGTATTTTATTGTTGTTTTCATTTTAAATTCTCTAATGAAAAATGACGTTGATTACTATTTCATATATATATATTTGACATGTATATTTTCTTTGGTGAGGTGTCTGTTCTAACATTTTTCCCATTACTTTTTTTAATGTTTATTTTTGAGAGAGAGAGAGAGAGAGAGAGAATAAGTGAGAGGGGGGAAGAGAGAGAGGGAGACAGAGACAGAGGATCCAAAGCAGGCTCTGCGCTGACAGCAGAGAACCCGATACAGGGCTCAAATTCATGAACTGTGAGATCATGACCTGAGCCGAAGTCAGACAGTTAACCAACTGAGCCACCCAGGCGCCACTAACATTTTCCCCATTATAATGTGTTGTTTGTCTTCTTATTTTTGACTTTCAAGACATTTTTTTCCATTTTGGTGATAAGTCCTTTATCAAATATGTGTTTTAAAAATATTTTCTCTGTCTGTGGCTTGTTATTGTCATTCTCTTACCAGTGTCTTTCATAGAGATGTCAAAATTTGGGAATCCAAAAACCTTCTTTCATTTTGTCTGTCCCTTTCTGGCAGTGTTTCTGATGGTATAACATTTCCAGAACACCTCATTTGTCTCCCGTGTAATTTATGAAGGCCTAAACATTAGAAAAGGGTTTTTTCTACATATCTTTCCTGGATAAACTCATCTCTAGTTCTGGCTTCTACTGAGATGGTTGGCTAGATCCATGTATCCCACACTGAATCTTTTCAGTAAAAGATTTGCCAGCCACACCCATGGCCCTCTCTCCAGAGCATGATTTTCCAAGGTTAATTTCCTAATTTAAGCTTCCTTTGCAATCTGGTTAGACTAAGAATTTCCCAAATCATCAAATGCTTGTTTCTTTTTGCGTAGCACTTTATCTCTTTCCTCTCATATTTTACTATAAGCAGCAAGGAGCAACCACGCTCCCGTTTTAACATTTTGCTTGGCAATCTCCTCAGCTAATTGCATCTATTTATTACTAACTCTGCTTTCCACTCAACAGAATAAATTCAGCCAAGCTTAATGACACTTTCTAACAAGGGCTGCCATTCCCCCTGTCTCTAATAACATGTTCCTCATTTCCTTCTGAATTCTCGCCAATCACCTTGAACAGCCACATTTCTCCCCATCACCTCTTCAGGAAAGTTGAGGCTTTTTCTTTCATGTCCATCTATATTCTTCCAGTCTCTACACTTTGTCCAATTTCAAAACCATAATCCAATGTGTAGGTATTTGCTTTACTAGCAATCTACTCTTCAGTACCAGAATGTGTATTAATTTCCTAGGACAACCATAATAAGTTACCACAAACTTGGTGGCTTAAAACAACAGAAATTTATTCTCTCACAGTTTTGGAGGTCATAAATTAAAAATCAAGATGTCAGCAGGGCTGATTCCTTCTGAAGGCTTGGGAAAACAGTCTGCCCAATGCCTCTCTCCTGGAATGTAGTGGCAGCCATCAAATCTTGGTTTTCTTTGGCTTATAGATGAATCATTTCCGTCTCTGTCTCCTTTTGCTTATAAGGACAGTAGTCATTGGATATAGGTCACATACTTAATCCAGGGTGATCTCATCTCAACATCCTTAATAACATAAAATTCTATTTTCAAACAAGGTCACATTCACATGTAATGGGGGTTAGAATTTGGACACAGCCTTTTGGAGGAAACTATTCATTTTATGGCACTAACCAATATAATTTTCTTTCTTGACTGAAGAACATTTAAAGACATTTCTTGCAGAGCATGTCTGATGGCAAAGAGTTCCCTCATTTTTTGTTTGTCTGAAAGAGTATTTTTCCTTTTTTTTTTTTTTAAAGTTTATTTACTAATTATGAGAGAGACAGAGACAGTGTGAGTGGGGGAGAGGCAGAGAGAGGAAGCAAAAGAATTCCAAGCAGGTTCCACATTGCCAGCACAGAGCTCAGTGCGGGGCTCGAACCCACGAAGCCGTGAGATCATGACCTGAGCTGAAACCAAGAGTCAGTCAGTTAACTGACTGAGCCACCCAGGCACCCCTCCTTTTTTTTTAAGTGTATTTTTCCTGATTAAGAAATTCTAGGTTAGCGAGGGTTTTTAATTTTAACACTAAATATTTCACTTCATACTCTTTGTGTTTACAATTTCTGCCAACAAGCTCTCTCAGATTCTCATTCTTGTTTCATTATAAGTAAGTAGTTTTTCCCCTCTGAATTATTTCAAGATTATCTCATTGTCTTTGGTTTCTGTAGTTTTTACATGATATGCCATGATGGAGACTTTTTTTTTTATAACTTATCCTACCCAGTGTTTTCTGAGATTCTAAAATCTGTGGTTAGGTTTCTGTCATTAATTTTGGAAAATTCTCAGCCATTATTACTTCCAGTATTTCTTCCACTTGTTTCTCTCTGTCTTCTTCTTGCATTCCTATTATGCATGTTATAGCTTTTGACATTATCCTTAAAAATTAGATTATTTATTATTATTATTAATTTTACCTTCATCATAATTATTATTTTCTTTCAGTTTTAGTTTCAGAAGTTTATTCATCTTCAAACTCACTGATTGTTTTCTTATCCATTCTCAGTCATCTTATAACCTCATCAAAGATATTCTTCATTTCTGTTCCAGTGTTTTTAATTTCCAACTTTTCTTTTTGATTCTCTAGAGTTTTCATATCTCTGTTTCATTACCTCTCTATTCTTGTAGGTTGTCCACTTTTTCCATTAGAGCTCTTACCATATTAATCATAGTTGTTTTAAGTTCCTGGTCAGATAATTCCCATATCCTCACACATTTGGGTCTGATTCTGATGCTTTCTTTCTAACTTCAGTATTTTTTCCCCCTTTACCATGACTTGAAATTTTGTTGAAAACTTAACATGAACTATCAGGTAATACCACCTGACTTAAATAGGTTTTAACGTGAAGTTTTATGTTAATCTCAATAGGAGTTGGGCTGGGTTTAATGTTGTGGCTGTAGATGCCAGAAGATTCAAGTTCCTCTATTGATCTTCCCTGCTGTCTTTTGGATTCCTTAACTCCTCATCAGATAGAGTGTGTGCATCTTACTGCTCTTTCAGCTGCTATTTTCTGCTGTTGTACTGGTCTTATGGTACAGTTGTTAGGTGTAGGGGATGGAAAGCATTTCACAATTGTGTGATTTAATCCCTGGCTTTTAGTGGGCCTATGTCCATGGGCTTTGACTTTCACAAGTGTATCATAAAAGTTGTTTCCCTTAGGTGAGACAAGAAGTCATCTAGAGCGGGAGAAATGCCATTTTGTTTGGTGGCATAAGGTTCTGGTAGTCTTGTCCCTTACAGTAGGTTTTTAATATGGAGAACACTCTGAGTGTTTTTCCCAATGCTTTCTATCCTCTTCCCTTGCCAAAATCATGAGAGGATCTTTTTTGGCTCTTCCCCATGAGAAGTTGGATGGGTTCCTGGAGGTAAAACCTATGAAAGTTGTCTCTCCTCACAAAACTGCAGCTTCCAGGAATTTTTCACTCTCAGGCTAGTTTATACCCACTTCCTAATATTTCATCAAAATTACTATTAAATGTACTTATCAGTTTATGGCTCCAGTGGGTTCTGCTTCAGTTCAGGTAAGGTGTTAGTTGTGACTTTCTGTATTTGTCTGTCTATCCAGACTGGTGTGCTGATTTTCTCCACAATTTCAGGTTTGGATGATCCATGCTAAGTCACTGATTCTCCATTTTTTTTCACTTTTTTCTTGTAAGAATGAGAGTGTAAACTTATAAACACTTTATATGTCAGAGCTTAAACCAAAATTTCCTCTATACTTTTAAAAGCCAAACTTCTTCAATAATTGTTTCCAAATATTATGTTCAGTTTTTACTTCTTGTTCACTTTTTTTTAACAGTTAGTTATGAAAAAATGAAACATATACAAATAGAATAGTACCATGATTCCATGGATTCATCATTTAGTTTCAATAATTATGAAACACACAAGAGGAACTTGTGATATAATTTCAAATGATATAGAAAGTAAATGAAATACTACAAATTCTACAAGGATTGTGCCAAACACTTCAGAATCTAACTTGAAGAGGCTATCACTGGCTAAAAAGAGGACAATATGTTCACCATGAAGATAATTCTCACAATTGATTAAAACACTTCAAACTTGGGTCACGGGGGTGGCTCGGTTGGTTAAGCATCAGATTTTTTATTTTAGTTCAGGTCATGATCTCACCATTTGTGAGTTTGAGCCCTGCATCAGGCTCTGTGCTGACAGTGTGGAGCCTGCTTGGGATTCTCTCTCTCTCTCTATCTGCCCCTCTCCCACTCTCTCTCTGTCTCTCTCAAAATAAATAAATAAACTTGAAAAAACCACTTCAAAATTATTTAAATATATGAGTTCATAATAGATACAAACCTAATGATAGTGATTAAACTCATCATTTTTTAAACTGGTAAAATTAAAGTTTGACTCATTTATCCTGTGTTTCCTAATTGTTGTTACCAAGTATGAAATAACTATTGATTTTTGGGGGAAATATTTCACTTTATAAAAAGTAGAATAAAAGTAAAATATCACCATTTTGCCACTACTAATATTTTAATGAATCTAGGCATCCGCCATTAGGGGCTACTAACACTGGAAAAAACAATGGCTTCCATCCAGACTCCTTCCTAATGGAAGATCATAAACTCCCCTATGAAGTAGTCTTAGCAAAATATATAATGTGAATCTAATGCGCTTATTATAAGTTATAGGAAATAAAGAACACAGAGGAACATATTACTGTACATTATGAGAATAGAATCAGCAATTCTCAGACTGGAAAACACTAGAGGCCACATAACCCATTTGCTTCATCAACAATATTGACAACAGATATGCAATGAATGGGATCTTAATATACTTAATAAAACATAATAAAGAATTAGAGTATGCTAAAATATTGTTTTTCAATTATGTTTTTATTTAAGTTTATTTATTATGAGAGGGAGAAAGAGTGAGTGGGGAAGGGTAGGAAGAGAAGGAGAGAGAGAATCCCAAGCAGGCTCTGCACTGTCAGCTCAGAGCCCAATGCAGGGCTTCAACTCAAGAATCATGAGATCATGACCCGAGTCAAAATCAAGAGTCCAATGCTTAACTGACTGAGCCCCGCTGGTAGCTCACAGTTCTGTTTTTTGTTTTTTTTTTTTTTTACCAAAAAAGTAGAATATGTTTTATGGTTTTTCTTTTATATTTGTTAATGTCATTACTTATTTATTTTTCTAGGCAAAGAGTATACCTATTCAAGTCTATGTTGTACAATTGTAATTATCTAAAATTAGAACTATCATTAAAATAATACTAAAATCATACCCCAAATTAGGTGAGAAATAGGTCAATTAGGAGAGAAATTTTACTATAATTTGCAAAATTATACTGAGTATTAGAGAATTAAAATCTAATGTAACATACAAAATTGATAGTGTTTGCTTTGAAAGAGCAAACCCTTGGAACATAAAAGTATAAGTACGTTATACCTTATACCATTTTCAATTCCATACCTGCATTATTTTAGATAATCCCCAAACCATAAAAGTAAACACCTTTACATTTTGGTACAGTACACATGAATATAGAAAGCCTGTAATAAAGTTATAGAAAATTGTAAGAGAAATTGATGAGGAGGAGAAAGAGGATGTGCTTTCTGAGGTAATGTCAAGGACATGAAATTTAGAATACAAAGCCAATTTTAAAAATTGAAACTTCCCACAATAATCTATTATACTAAAAAAAATTTCTCATCCTTTCAAATTGTAGTATCAGGTAAGGAAATCAAGGAACTAAGATGAATTAATTTCCTAAATTTTATGTTATAAACTTCATATACTTCCATTATTAAACCTTTTTCTTTAAAATGGTCTGATATTGAAAGTAACGAAACTAAATTATATTTATGAAAAGATGGGTTCTCTGGGCTCCCCTTCCCTTCCATGGCCTAAAGCTAATTTTCTGAAATAACCCAAGAGGGAGGAAAGATTTTCAAAGTGTTCAGTTCTGGGGAAAAACATTTTGATTATTATGTTTGGTGATATTAACATGAGTAAAAGTGTCCTCTTTTTTCTATATTAGTTTAAGAGAAGAAAGTTCATTTCTTTCTAAGTAAGTTATGCCTGCAATATAAATTTTATAGCTCATAACAGTATCAGTTAGCTATTTTTCAATAATGCTGTTTGAAATACTCTTCAAAACAAAGAGGCAAATATCAATCAGCGTCTGCTCCTATGTTCATGATTCTGAATGCATCTGAAGGTCAGTATATTTAGGCTGGGTTCAGTTGTGAAGTTCTTCAGACCACCAGGCTGTAGAATTTGGCTTTTTCCTACAAGTTTATCTAAAGTCCACCTGACATATATTAATATTAGCAGAAGGAGAAGTAACAGTATGTGAAAGAAAGCCCATTCATGTAAGCATTTTTGAACTTGTTACTCTATAATTAATATTGAGTAGGCCAAAGTAAGTCACGTGGCATGAGACATTGATCCAGAGAGGGGTTAAGATTGCAAAAAATAATTAAATCTGCCTCTGTATCCCCCCTTACTCAGAGTTATTTATGATCCTTCTACAGACACAGTTATTCACTTAATCCCAAAGTTTTACTAACTGTTGATGAAAATATCATGATCTCCCATCAGTTCTGCAATCAATTATTTTTATATGGAGACCTATTAACTAAAAAACTAGTTTTTTCTCCACCCACATACCCAATGTGATTGTGGACCAGGAACAGGGTCAATGCAAAAAAATACTCTCATTTGAAAAGAGGAGAAATGAAAGACATATGGGAGCTCTGATCCCCAGAAATTCTGAAATCCTGCAAAGCAAACACTATCATGTGTTTCCAGTCTTGACATAGACAATTTTCTTGATCAGACCCTGGTTTCACTTTCTGGCAGAAGCTCTGGTCTGTGGATCTTTCCATTTGACCCTTTGGCATTTTGTATTTATTCTCTGCCTATAGCGAGTGGAAGACTGGAGGTTTTTGTTTGTTTTTGTCTGTTTAACATCCTGAATAGACTGGTAACATTTTTGCAAACATAAGTTTCTAAGAATGTGTGTTTTTTTTACATGACTTCAATTACAGTCAATTATAGGTGTCAGCAGCCTCAGTCACAATCTTTTAAAGGCATTATTCTTATCATACTTTTGGGGGACCATGTATTTTACCTTATTAAGAGTCTCAACGCAGGTATAATAATCTAATAGGTGTCTCCTTATTTTAGAAGTCTTAAAAAATCTTAATAAATGGTCAAGTTGCCAAGCCCTTGGTTTTTGTGTATTTATATGTACAAGAAGTATTTTAAGGGCCACATAGTTTTTTGAGCTTTGCTTCAAGGCCGTATGTTAACTTTTGAATTATTGCTGTTTGGAGAGATCAAAGATGAGAAAGTTTTATTTTCAAAGCCAGCATGTTCCAAAGCTTCTAGGTTCTTCACATGCCTTCTCAATTCTACATAAAAATGTTCTTGCTCTTTTTGTTTCAAGCCCCTCTAATAGTTTTTAATTAATTATTTAATATAATTAATTTTTGTTTCAAGTTTTTATTAAATTCTAGTTAGTTAACATATAGTGTAATAATGGTTTTAGGAGTAGATTTCAGGGATTCATAACTTCCATACAACACCCAATGCTCATCACAGCAAGTACCCTCCTCAATACCCATCACTATTTTACCCATTCCCACCCACCCAACCCTCAGTTTATTTTCTGTAGTTAAGAGTCTCTTATGGCTTGCCTCCCTCTCTCTTTTTTTCTTCTTCTATCCTCATCTGTTTTGTTTCTTAAATTCCACATATGAATGAAATCCTATGGTATTTGTCTTTGTATGACTCCACATTGTTGCAAAATGGCAAGGTATCATTTTTTTTGATTCAGGCCCCCGCTACCCAATCCCAAAGCCCATGCCACAATTTTAGATTTTGCTTTTGGCAGCACTCAAATTCTGGATGTCAATATCTTATCTGGCAGTTTTTGAGTAAATAATGCTTAATAACAATCTACTCCAAACCTCAGTGACATATAATAACAATAAGAATGTATTTCCATATTTACATGTCCCAAGTTCTATTGTGCATCAGCTAACTGAGGCTAGGCTTGGCAAAGTTGATCTCCCAACTGTGGGTCTGGATGGAATTATCTCATCACTATGCACTAGACTCAGGTAGACCTCACATGTATTCATTCTGAGGCTGAAGTTAAAAGGATTCTTAGCTACTTAAGAGAAGCTGGCAGCAATGCTAGGGTCGAAGCTCATCTACTCAGGTACACCTGAGTAAAATAACCCTTGCATCACATCTGATAACATCCCTTTGGTGAAAACAGTTCATAAGGTAAAGAGTGTGGATGCATGAAAGCATGCATAGTTAGGGAAACATAATGTAACCTTAAACAATAATATCATTAAATTTATGGTAATTGTCTACTTTAATTTCTATATGTCTATTTAATTTTACTTCATTAAGAAATTATGGACTGCCATGGAAGTAATAAAAGTTTTTTTAAAAAAATTTTAAGCAAGACCTCAAACACACAAACCTGTTAAAATCTGAAACATGATAAATAATTTACCAATTTACTAGTGGAAATACTATGTTTTCACACATAAACTCTTTGACATTTGAACACTAATTTTAACTCAGTTTGTTCCTAATACATGTGCACAAATAGAAGAATCTCAAGGTCAGTGCTGCTTGACTTCAAGGAGATAAACATAGCACAGATTTTAAAACAGATTTACTCACAGTTATAAACCTTAGCTCAGAACCAGTTTCCCCCTTGGGCACTCTTTTGAGGAAGGTCAGTGAAGATATGCATTGTCTTATTTTTGTTAATAGTCTCTTTCCCATTCACATTTTTCATAATTATTCTCTTACCCTTGTTTAATTGTCTCTTTATCTTCTACCACTTACCTACAAAGAATCCTTCCAACTTTCCCTTGAAGACAGAGTCATGGCAAATTTGTAACATCTTTATCTGCCTCCCTCTCTAAGTTTTCAATGAAGGACTGGTGTCCCTGTAATTGGACAACAGGGTACCAACAATCTGAAAGAGATGTGACCTCAGGCTTCTGCATTACTGTTCAAGTACACCCTCTTGCTTTCCCAGGGACAGATGACAGAACTAATATGGGAGTAGTCAAGGAAGTTGACTATCTGTTTGGATCTTCCAATTTGCACAAATATAGAATGTTCAGTCATTTCCCCACCCACAAGTTAGAGAAAAACAAAGCTTCTTTTCTCTATATGCTTTACATGCTCCATGATCTTCCCTCTACCGCCCCTCCTCCCCCCCCCAACATCTACAGCTTGGCATAGCACTCATTGTGTTTAATGACAGCGACACTTGCCTTTTGTCCCCCATGGAGAGAACAAGCTGATAGCTCTTTTGCAGTAACTTTCTGTTGAGGCTGGCAATCTGAATGGTTTGACCAGTACACCTCTTAGTTGTAAGTGTGGTTAGTTGATTATGAGGTCTCCCAGAGCAAAAAGGACGGGCCATAAACTAAGGCCTTTCTTGGACTATGTGAATGAAACATCATAATCATTAATAGTAATAAAACAATAACAAAAACATTTCTAATGTGACCAACAGAGGCTGCACTGAGCCTCCTGTAGTTGTGGTCCCAGGCTACTTTTCAGACTTGAGTGTGTTTAAAGGGCTAGAGCCTCTTCATTGAGGTTAAGGCTGATATATTAAGGGACACCTATTCTAACATATGAAGTACATAATGTATATTTTCCTCTTTATCTCCCCTAAAAGAGCTCATAGACATTAAACAGAGTAATGGTGCATCAGGGAAAGTAAAATGCCTAGTCATTTCTCAGATTACGGGACACTGGTCCTGAGCTATCACAAATCTCTGTTGAATAAAAAATGCCAAAAGGGGGAATAGTGCTTTATGGGGATCAGATGATAAATGGAGTTTTGTTTCAAGTCCATTTCATTGTAGGAAACTGTGTCAACATAAATGTAACTTGGTCCTGTGCCCAGTTATTAAGAGATTAATTGGAATAGAAATACATGGCAAGTGCAGAATACCAACATTGGCTACCAAATTCCATTGTGAGAGCTATTATTAAAGGGTGCTCAAGTGTGAGACTCTGGAAACTCAGCCCCCAATGTCAAAATCACAAATTAAAACAGTATTGAAGACTTCTGCTTCTAGGTGGGTTCTAATAAGTAGCAGCAGGCCATTATTCTTGCTGCAAAAGCTGGGAAATTTTATATAAATTACAAAAAGAGCATTATCAAAGGCAGGAGATAGCTATGGAGGAAATAAAATCTAGGTAAGCAAAAATTGCACTGAGGAAATAACTTTTCCTTGGTGAGCTGATAAACTACAGTGTTTTTTAGATCCCTGTGGGTATTTACTGATTCTGGGCACAGCCTTCAGATCAGGCTTAGCTCAAGCAGACTTGGCTGGGGGGAGGAGGAGAAAACCAGGAAGTTTTTAGTTGACATGCAGTGCTAGAATAAAAAAGCAGAAAACTGAGGTGCCTCAAACGCTTGACCAATTCTCTCCATTGGACATTTTCTGAGTTCTGGGACTAGGTGGGAGTCTGGGGAGTTAAGATAAAATTTCTGAAAGCTCAATGGAAAGGTTCTGCAATCTACAGTATTTAAGAAAAGAAGTCCTGCTGGGGGAAGCAGCAGGACCCAAGTTCATGGCTGGAATCCCTTCAAGATATTTCCCAGATTTTGAACTTTTCTGAGACAGAGAATATGAAGCTTGGCTGGGAAATTCTGAAGGCAGAGCTTGGTTTTATTTTCAAAAAACCTCAGTGTTATCTCTTTTCTTTCATTGGCAAATATATCATTTTAATATTTCTAATGATAATGAAGGTGGACTTTGAATGTTTTTTGCATCTTTCAGAATTATTTAATTCTGAACCTCTGATGTGTAGAGAGCACATATATTGCTAAAGGAGTCACCTTGCATTTAACGTGGAGACCACTCAAAAGGCACATGAGCCATAAACAGACATGAATTTCTGCTTTATGTGAAGATAAGGCCCTTTACTCCATCAGGTTCCCAATATCTGCTGTTCTGGTCTAGAGTACTTGTCCCCCAATTTTGATATGGCTCAGTCCTTCTCATTGCTGAGATATTAGCCTGCCCATCACCTCCTCCAAGAGGCTATGACTGACCAGATTATCAAAGGTAGACAACCCCTCATTTTCTGCTCATATGCACTGTTCATTTCTGTCTAATCACCTATAACAGTTTACAGGTGATATATATTTTCTGTATTTTGATTATTTTTCTCTTGCAATTTCCTGCTCTAGAAAATTACCTCCGTGAAGGTAGGGACTGTTTTTGTGTATTTCTTCTTTGCATGTGTTCACAGCCCCTAACACCTGTCATATACATAATAGTCACTGAATAAATACTAATTGAATTAAATGGAATAAATCAATGAATATTACTGTAAAATATGTACTGTGGCAGCCCCTATACTAATTTCCACTTTGTCTTTGCCGTATACCTCTTGGATGATTCTTGAACTTGTCCAGGTTACAGGTATTATTACTCTATCCGTGGAAGAAAACACATATTTACAGGCACAATATAGAACACAACTTTTAATATGATTCTCTGTTAAATACTGATTCTAGAAATAAGTAGACCTTTCTCTGAATATAAGTGGTTATTGAACATAATATTTTTGTAGTCTTATGAAATTAGAAAACACATTCATTAAATGTCACTTAAAATAAATTTTAAGATAAAAACCTATGTAAATATATATATTTTTAATTTCTAATTTCTCATCCTAAATGGGAGATAATAGTGCATGAAAATCCAGGAGAGTTATTCATGACTAGCTGTCTGTTTACAGCTATCCCTTTGATAAAACAGGTCAGTGTTAAGCTTCAGTAGGCTGAGAAATTTAACATGATTAGTTCTCATTAATGTGTCAGAGTTAAGCTTTTTCCTTATAATAAAGGCAGAACCATTCAAACAGGATCCTTGCAGAACCCAAATATCTGTCACACAGTGATTGTCCTTTCTTGCACCATTAATTTCAGGTCACCTAAGAGAATATTTATTAAAAGAAAAGTAGTACAAAAAATTAAAGTCCTGAGGCTTAAAATTATATAAATTTAACAAGGTTTATAAAATGGATACATATACAAAAACAATAATTTGTGTGCTACATGTATTTAATAATACTTTTAGCATCACTTTGTTTCTTTCAATTTTATAAAATTATATTCTGCTTAAAAACATTGAGAAATATGCCCAGGAATATATGCTCAATAATAATCACCTGAAACCCTAGAATACAGTGAAAATAATCACAACAATGTTGGTATATTTCTTTCTTGACCTCACTACTGGCATGCCTGAGGATGACCAAGACTAAATCACACCCTTGGGATTCTCATAAGCATCTGTTGATGGAAAGCCTACAGGAAAATACTGAGTTCTGTGAAAAGACAGTTTGGAAGCCTGGCATTGTGATTTTGACATAAAAAATATTGTGACTCACAACTTGGTGAAACTTTTAATAGGCCAGGTAGAAACAAGTTTTATCAATTTAAAATTTATTTAGGGGTGCCTGGGTGGCTCAGTCAGTTGGGCATCCGACTTTGGCTCAGGTCATGATCTCATGGTTCCCGAGTTCAAGCCCCGCTTCAGGCTCTGTGCTGACAGCTCAGAGCTTGGAACCTGGAGCCTGCTTTGTATTCTGTGTCTCCCTCTCTTTCTGCTCCTCCCCAGCTCAGGCTTTGTCTCTCTCTCAAAAATAAATAAACATTAAAAAAATTACAACTTATTTAAAATTTAATAAAAGGTATACCTGGGTAGCTCACTTGGTTTAGTGCCCATTTATTGATTTTGGCTCAGCTCATTATCTTATGTTGTGAGATTGAGAACCACATTGGGCATGGAGCCTACTTAAGATTCTCTCTCTTCCTCTCTCCCTCTCCTCTCTCTCCTGCTCATGCTTTCTCTCTCTAAAAATAAAAAAATGATAAAATTTAATAAAAATACCACTTTCTATAATTAAATATGATAGAGTTTGATTATTTAGTTTACATTTGCAGTATTATAAATGAAACTGAAATTAGGATATTTAAATTCAAGTGTTTCTAGGAATGTCTGCTTATTCATAAAGGGAAACAGGTGCCAACAAAAGAAATATATGTCAAAGCATATAAAAATGAAAATTTGATACTGATAAATTAGCCCCATGGAAGTTTTAATTTCACACTTAGCAGTTATGATGGGAAAGTTTAAAAAAATTCTATCAGCATCAAGTGCCATTTAAAACATTTTTCCTACTATAACCTAATTAAAATATGAGAACTTGGTTTATATTAAATTTGGTAACAGTTTGTTAAGTATGTAAATTATTTGAACATTTTTGGTCACTATATTTTATTGCCACTTTCCATTGGAATGAGAAGAATCTGGTTCCAGAGACTGTCCCTTTTGCACTAAGTTGGACTGCCTGTTTTTCTATTAATTTATTTTTCTGGGCTTATCTTTCCTATGAGAATCTGAAAAGAAGAAAAATAAATATCTATAGTCACATAGCTCTTACAAAAGCAGATTATTTAAAAAATCAATGTTATGAATCAATAATTTCTTCTTTAAAAATAACTTCATACAAAAATGTAGTCTATTTTGTATCTCAGAAAAATATGTATCTTTCATGTAACTATGTTCTTTTTAGCATGGTGATTCAAAAGTATTACTTTAAACCTTAGAGGATACATTGTAAAAATTATAAGAATATTTTTGTACTAGAGTAAAATGTCATACATAACATGTAATGAACTAGTATCAAAGATGTATAATAGTCTATCAGATTTGTATTGGAATGAGAAAATGAATAAAACAAAATTACTTAAATTATACATTGAAGGTTTATGAATAGATACAATGTGTATTTTTATTATGCAAATAGTAAAAATACTGTTTTATAGTAATGGCTCAAAATATTTAAAAATAGTTACAATATCATTAGTAGAATCACGGGTACCATAAAAGAATAAATCTTGTTATTTTCCTGGGGGGGGGAAACAACACTTCATAGTGCTAGATAAATTATTAAAAGAATCCAAGTGAATGTAGTTTTTATAATATATCCAACTGTGCTTTATACTGTCCCTTTGGCACTTTTGTTTGCAGTTTTGAAAATTAATATTAAGTTATGTGATGACATGATAAAAAATACAGCTGTACATTCTTTATAAATATTTTAAGAAATAAACTTTTTTTAAACAAGTAACATGCAGCATACTGTAGACTCTGCTAAGAGCATGAAATCTGAGGCCAAATTGCCTGAGTTCAAATTCCTAACTTTCAAGGACTCGCTGTGATCTTGAGCAAGTTACTTAATATCTTTTTACCTCAGTGTCCTCAATACAAGAATAATATAATCATTATGAGAATTAATGAGTTAATATTCACGAATTATATTTGTATTCCTTGCATGTTGACTATCTAAAAATATTTTTTGAAGAGTTTTATTTTATAAAGCCAATTGCCCAGTATTTATCAGTTTTGAAAACTAGATTTTAATATTCACATTTTATGGGACTTTAATTAAGTCATACTGTTGATTAAAAAAAATGTATACCAAAACATAAATTATATTTTAATTCATCAATTATCTCCAGTGCCAAAAAAAAGGTGCCAGATAGATAATAATAATAGACAACTAGGTTTTTGTTGTTCTTGTTGTTGTTGGTGTGGTGTTTTTTGTTTGTTTGTTTTTAAATTTTTGTGAATTTTCAAGACTTTCCTGGAGATTTATTAGCTTAGAATGGTGGAAATGTGGGCTGGGAGCAGACAAATGGTAAGACATCCACTTCTCTGGATTCTCAGAATTCTTTCTTTCACTTCTACCCATGCTTAAAACAATGACAGTAGCTTCTTCGTTAGCTTCAGGGATGTTTTAAAATGTAGTGTATAAGTAGAAAATTTGAGATATGGTAAGATCAACAAATCAGGAGATTATTGCCATTGCAAAGATAGTTTATTATTCACAGTTCTCAAGATGAAAAGGCATACCATGCCTTAGGGGTAGAGCCACATGGGGAAGTCCTGAGATTGGTCAAGAGGGAGGAAGAATGGGGAAACTAAGGGAAAGAGCTTTATTGTGATTTCTGTGGGAAGGAATGGGCAAGGTAGGGTAAGCAGGCTTAGAATTGGCTAATTTCAGGCCATGCAGCATAAGATCTGTCCCGAATGTCTGGTACCTGGTCCTGGGGTGATTAGAGCAAGTTTCAGTGACTGAAAGTATGAAAGCCCAATAAGGAAAGTATGTGGGAGTGTAGATTCTGGATTGGTTGGTTTGTGTTTGAAAAGTGCACCCCCAGGAGGAGGACTCCTCTTGAGAAAGTGGACTGGCACAAGGGAGTCAGGAAGCCAAGGCACCATGACAGGGGTATATTATCAGGCTATACAAAACAAGGCCCATCTGGCACATGTATGTAGGGCAGGTGTTAAAACACGAAGTTTGCAGAAGTTAGAAATGATTGATCCATCTGATCACACAAAACTTACCTCTCATCGATTATATTCACATCCACATATGGATATTCTGTAACCATAAAGTAAGTTGCAAAACTATCTGTCACAACTCCTTATATAAAATATTAGGACAAGGGTGAAAGGAAAAAAGGAATGATGTGCTAATACAATTGGTCATTAGGGAGTAGTTCAAATTCTTGCTGTAGTGTTCCTTTGCTCATTTTATATCCCTTTTTCCTCAACCTGAATTTTTTATTGTCAGAGGTCTTTAGTTGGTGGGGTTACTCAAACCACATTCCTAAAGGCTTCATTCTCAATAGTTTACTTCTATTGAGTTGGAGAAATTTCATTAACTTTTATGTCTGGACATGGATGCAGTAAGAGACACTCCAGAGGATTTTCTGAACTAAACATAGTTCTACTGCCCTTGTGGTTATTTATTGATTTGCCACCATGATAAATAATTGAATGGATACCTACAAAATATGACATTGTGCTTCTTAAATATAAGAAGTTGCCACAACAAAACTAGTTCCTCATAAAGGGCTTGATTATAAATATATAAATATATAAAGCCACTTCTGACTAAATGAGTGGCTAAAATAATCATAGTGGCAACCAACAAGAAAAGAACAACAAAGGCAACAGGGAAACAACTGGGACTTTAAACATTATTCAGTATATACACCAAAGGTATTCTCACATGTAGAGAAGGACAAATGAATGAGGTCCTCTGGCTTTGAGGTAGAGTCATGGTGTTCTAGTTTTGCTAATATTTGATCATGATGACTCCAGAAAGGCACGTAGATCAGAAGAGATGTAGCCTTAAAAATAACACTGACACACACTTAACACAAATCTTCCTAATCTAGATTCACATATTCCATAGTGGAGTTTTCAATAACTATTTTATTGAGTCACAGAGGTATATAGTTGCTCACAGAAATGAAAGAATCAGGTGATCAAGCACAATGTCACAGTCTGTAGGTTCCAATGTCAATTGTTTATGTCTTTTAAGGTTTGGAAGGGAAGGAAAGAAGTAGAGTCCTCTCATTTCCCCAACAGTTAGAAGTGACAGCATACACATCTTTCCCCCAAACTGCAGTAGTAGTAAGAAATAACTTGACAACAAAGTTCTTTTCTAGTATATGTACAGATTTTGTAGGCTATATGTATAGATTTTGTAAATTATTTTTTCTCAACTTTGTTTTCCAGTTTTACTATCTAGGAAGCCATCTCAGCAATTATCAGAATAAAGACTGATAGGCATGCTTAGAAATGACAATAATAAAAGGGAATGCCCTTGGAAAACACCTCTATAAATGTTATTATATACTAGTAATTAATATTTATATAATTTTTAATAATAGCCATCAAGCACTGAAATGGTATGCCAGGGTCTAGGTATGCTTTTTATATTATTTAATTTTCACAGTAAGTTAATATTTTAGGGATCTTTTCAATGAATATCTATGAGAAAGTGCTAAGATTAAAAGTTTTAGAGAAAATATAGCTATTTTTAAATATACTTCAAGTTTTTATTTAAATTTTAGTTAACATATAGTATAATGTCAGTTACAGGAGTAGAATTTAGTGATTTATCACTTACATATAACACCCAGTGCTCCTCACAAATGCCCCCCTTAATGCCCATCACCCATTTAGCCCTAACTCACCTCCATTCAAGCAACCCTCAGTTTATTCTCTATAGTTAAGATTTACTTATGGTTGCCACATTCTCTCTCTCTCTCTCTCTCTCTCTCTCTCTCTCTCTCTCTCTTTGTTTCCTTTACCCAGAGGAGAGATCACAACAAACACCATAGAAATACAAACAGTCATAAGAGAATATTAGGAAAAATTATATGCCAACAAATTGGAGAATCTGGGAGAAATAGGTATATTTCTAGAAGCATATACTACCAAAACTGAAACAGAAAGAAATAGAAAATTTGAGCAGTCCATAACCAGCAAAGAAATTGAATCAGTAATCAAAAACTTCCCAACAGATAAGAGTCCACAGCCAGATGGCTTCCCAGGGGAATTCTACCAAATATTTATTTATTTATTTATTTTACTTATTTTGAGAGAGAAAGAGTGAGGGAAGGGCAGAGAGAGAGAGGGAGACACAGAATATGAAGCAGGCTCTAGACTCTGAGCTGTCAGCAGACAGCCCTATGTGGGGCTCGAACCTATGAACTGCATGATTATGACCTGAGCTGAAATCAGATGCTTAACTGACTGAGCCACCCTGCCAGATGCCCCTCAGCCATTTAAAGAAGAGTTAATACCCACCCTTCTCAAACTGTTCCAAAAAATAGAAAGGGAAGGAAAACTTCCAAACTCATTATACAAGGCCAGAATTACCTCAATTCCAAAACCAAAGATCCCACTAAAAAGGATATTACAAGCCAATATCCCTGATGAAAATGGATGCAAAAGTTCTCAACAAGGTACAGTAAATTGAATCAAATAATACATTAAAATAATTATTCACCATGATCAAGTGAGATTTATCCCTGGATTGCAAGTGTGGTTCAATAGTTGCAAATCAGTCAACGTGATATACCACATTAATAAAAGAAAGGACAAGAACCATATTATCCTCTCAATAGATGCAGAAAAACTTTGACAAAGTACAGCATCCATTGTTGACAAAACCCTCAACAGTGCAGGGATAGAAGGAATATACATTAGTATAATAAAGGCCATATATGAAAAACCCACAGTTAATATCATCCTCAATGAGGGAAAATGAGGGCTTTACGTTTAAGGTCAAAAACAAGATAGGGATGTCACTCTCACTACTGTTGTTTAACAAAGTACTGAAAGTCCTAGCTTCAGCAATCAGATAACAGAATAAAATAAAATACATCCAAATTAGCAAGGAAGAAGTAAAACTTTCACTATTCATAGAGGACATGATATTCTATGCAGAAATCCTGAAATACTCCACCAAAAATTGCTAGAACTGATAAACAAATTTAGTAAAGTCACAAGATACAGAAGCAATGTATAGAAATCTGTTGCATTTCTATATACCAATAATGAAGCAGCAGAAAGAAAAATGAAGGAACTGATTTCATTTATAATTGCAGCAAAAACCATAAGATACCTAGGAATAAACCTAACCAAAGAGGTAAAAGATCTGTACTCTGAAAACTATAGAACACTTATGAAAGAAATTGAAGAGGACACAAATAAATGAAAAATATTCCATGCTCATGGATTTAACAAATATTGTTAAACTGTCTATACTACCCAAGGCAACCTACACATTTAATGTAATCCCTATCAGAACACCACCAACATTTTTCACACAGGTAGACAAACAATTCTAAAACTTGTATGGAACAAGAAAAGACTCCAAATAGCCAAAGCAATCTTGAAAAAGAAAAACAAAGCTGGAGGCATCGCAAATCAGCTCAAAGCTGATATTACCTCAAGCTATATTACAAAACTGTAGTCATCAAGGCAAAAAATAAGACACATATACCGATGTAACAGAATAGAAAACCCAGAAGTGGACCCACAACTATATGGTCAAGTAAGCTTTGACAAAGCAAGAAAGAATATCCAGTGGAAAACAGACAGTCTCTTCAACAAATGGTGTTGGGAAAACTGGACAGAAACATGCAGAAGAATGAAACTGTACCACTTTCTTACACCATACAGAAAAATAAATTCAAAATGGATGAAAGACCTAAATGTGAGTGAGGAAACCATCAAAATCCTAGAAGAGAACACAGGCAGCACCCTTTTCGACCTTGGTCATAGCATCCTCTCAGTAAGCACATCACTAAAGTCAAGGGAAAAGAAAGCAAAAATGAACCATTAGGACTTCATTGAGATAAATCTTCTGCAGAGCAAAGGAAATGATCAACAAAACTAAAAGGCAGTTTACAGAATGGGAGAAGTGATATTTGCAAACAATGTATCTGTTAAAGGATTAATATCCAAAATCTCTAAAGAATTTACCAAACTCAACACCCCCCAAAATACTCCTGTTAGAAATGGGCAGAAAACATTAATAAACATTTTTCCAATGATATCATCCAGTTGGCTAACAGACACATGAAAAAATGCTCAACATCACTCATCATCAAAGAAATACAAATCAAAACTACAATGAGACACCATTTCATACCTGTCAGAATGTCTAAAATTAACAACACAGGAAATAACAGATGTTGCTGAGGATACAGAGAAAGGGGAACCCTTTTACACTATTGGACGCAAACTGGTACAGCTACTCTGGTAATCAGTATGGAGGTCCCTCAAAAAGTTAAAATTAGAACTACCTTATGACCCAGTAATTGCACTACTATGTATTTATCCAAAGGATACAAAAATACTGATTTGAAGGGGCACATGTTCCCCCATGTTTATAGCAACATTATCAACAATAGCCAAATTATGGAAAGAACCCAATGTCTATCACCTGATGAATGGATAAAGAAGATGTGGTATATAAAAACAATGGTATATTACTCAGCCATCAAAAAGAATGAAATCTTGCCATCTGCAACAACGTGGATGAAGCTAGAGTATATTATGCTAAATGAAAGAAGTCAGAAAAAGACAAATACCATATGATTTAACTCATATATGGAATTTAAGAAATATTAGGTATTTTGGTATGGTCTAGTTCCTTATGATAGTTTCAGTACCTGTGAATTAATGAAAAATATATTTCTCCCTCTTTGTATGTTAATGTTTTGTGAACCCTAACCTTTTCAGGTACCCCAGAAAATAAGACGAGAATGCTTCTACACTTTTTGGTGTATGTTGTCCAAGGTGGCCAAAGTCAGTGCCAGCATTGTGATAGTGACACTAGTAATGCAATGGTATAAGTTTCATCCTGGCCTCAAAGTCTTGAGTTTGTTCCATTGTACATTTCTAAGAATGGGACAAAAGTTCCTCCCCAACATTTTGTTATATGTCCAGCAGTGCCTTGGGGCTTGCACGTATCATGAGAGGTGTAGGAAAGCAACAACTATAGTAATCAGATAGGTACTAGGCAGGGTATCTGGTAATAACCACTATTGCTGGAAGGTGAAAGGTGTGACTTTTGTGGCAAAGGAATGGACTTCTCATTTTAAAGCAGGAGATGTGATAAAATGGCTGATAGCCAGGGTGTGGGGTTGAGAGATAACAATTGTTAGGTGTTTACTGGAGAGTACCTCTACCCAATTTAAGTCCTGAGAACTCAAAGTATTTAGTCATTTAGTGATGCTTCTCTTGGTCTATGAAGCCAGCACCAGTTAGGAAGCCCCATAACTACTCTGCCCTCTGGCAACTCTGCTAGCCTTAAATCTCCAGATTCTAGAGCCCCAGCCATAAACCATCACACACTGTTTCCCTCTTATTTTGCCATTTCTTCTTTATGCATCTACAAAGGCTTTCTGGTTTGTTTGCTGTGGACTTTCAGACAATAAATGAAGTTGATAACAGTAATCAATGAGTCAACCAAACAACCAAACAAACTTTTTGTTTTCTTAAACATAAGGAGTAGTCTATTTCAAATACATCCTGAAAGTAAAATGGATACATGGAAGCACTACTATGAAAATCTGAATCATTCTACAGCAGCAAGAAAAATTTCAAAAAAACAAAAATGTTAACTTCCGTATTGGACATGTGGTATTCTGTTATAATTGCCTAGGATGCGCTGATTCAGCCCAGTGTCTCCACATTTGGCTCCCAGATTATTCTCAGGAAAGAAAAGGGGAAAAAAAGTAAGGAAAGAGCAGAGGGGAAGAGGAGGAAAGATGTGGCAGACATCTGATGTGACTCAGATGTCACTGAGCAAAAAGTAATTCATTACACATGCATGGATAACTGGTGAGCCAATTAATGGCTCTTGAGGTCTTCTCATTCTCAGAAACAATAGTGTCCCATAGTTTATGTTTTTTTTTGAAACCTCTTTTTACTTTATTTATTCACTTATTTAGCAGGCTCTATGACCAACATGAGGCTTGAATTCATGACCTGAGATCAAAAGTTCATTACTGACTGAGCCAACTAGGTGCCCTTCCCTCCATAGTTTATAGTTAACAGGGACAAAAATGCAACTAGGCATTTATCATAAAGTAATCATGTTATATTCGTTCCTAAATTATGTTTAGCTTTAAATATATTTCAATACAAAATCCCATAACTTTTTCAAGCTTAGTGCCTTGAATAATGTTAATAAATGAAATGTTGCATGTAGCATGAAATTTGAAAGAAATAGTTCACACTTTTTTTCATATATTACATTAACATGTGTCAATGGCTGAATCATTCAAAAAGTTACATGTAATATGCTGATAAATGTCCCAACAAAAGATATCTATGATCTGATTTTTGGAACCAACGAATGTTAACTTATTTGGCAAAATAATAATAATAATAATAAAATAAAAAGCTATTTGTTGTTATAATTAAGGATTTTGAGATGGAGAGATTCTCCTAGATTATTCCATTAGACTCTCAATGCAATCACATGTGTCCCTATAAAAGCATGTCAAAGGGAGATTTAAAACACACAGAGGAAAAAGCAATGTTAAGATGAAGCAAAGAAGGTTTTAATGATACTGGCCTTAAAGTTTAGAGTGATATGGCCACAACTCGAGGAATGACAAAAGCCACCAGAAGCTGGAAGAATCAGGGTAGTAATTCTCTGAAGCCTCCAAAAAGAGGGTAACCTCACTGACTTTTGCCTTGAGTTCAGCCCAGTGACACTGACTTTGGATTCATGGCCTCCAGAACCGTGAGAAAATAAATTTCTGTTGTTTTAACTCACCAGTTTTTAGTCATGTGTAACAGGACCCATAGGATAGGACTACATCATGCAACTGTGAGTTTGCTAGATAAAAATACATTGAACTCAATTCATTCATTTAACTGACTGTTACAGTGAGCCTAAGACCAGTCATTGGAATCGATTCTGTCGGTAAGAATTAGTGAAAGCATGATTCAAGTTGTTAGGTTACTCACATCAAATTAGACAAAGTTCCAGTAGAGGGCATGGGATCAAGAACATAGGTGAAGGAATCTACTTAACACAGAAGGAAAGATTATCTCTTCAGACAAGACCAAAAGGAAGCAAAAAAAGATAATCAAATCATTAAGAATGGAAAGATGGGATTTGGGAGATTTCCTGCCTAGGTACAAATCATACTTCTAACACTAATCTACTAACTTCTCTAAAACTATAAAAATGAGTGTACTAAGTATGCCTATATCATAGAGTTATTGATATAATAACTTTATAATATTAACATAAAATAATGTGGCTGGCTTATAGCAAGTATTTATTAAATGTTGGAAGCTGTCATCATCAAGATTTTGAGTAAAAGAAAGATCAACATGTTTGTTAATTATTAATGACTTCAACAGGTATTCTTAATAAAATATGAAAGTAAAGCCAGGGTTTTTTTTTTTTTTTTTTAGTATTAGAAACATAGGAAATTAAACTTTAGTTAATGAGTGAAACTACTTACTTGTGATATAACAGTGACTACAAAATAGGTGCCATGTGGGACGCCTGGGAGGCTCAGTCGGTTAAGTGTGAGACTTTGGCTCAGGTCATGATCTCACTTTTCATGGGTTTGAACCCCGCATTGGGCTCTGTGCTGACAGCTCAGAGGCTGGAGCTTCAGATTCTGTGTCTCCCTCTCTCTCTGTGCCCCTCTCCTACTCATTCTCTCTCTTTCTCTCTCTCTCTCTCTCTCTCTCTTAAAAATAAATAAACATTAAAAATTTTCAAAATAGGTGGCATGGATATTTCTACAAATATTAATGATAATGTAATTATTGGAAATTAGAAAGTCAGTCACAAATATGAAGCATTGTGAATTAAGCAAAGTAAATAAATAAAATAAATTAAGGAAATTAAGAAAGAAGGAGAAATATACCCTTTTTTCCCCAATTTTTGATTTGTGCCAATATATAAAGGTCAGATGCTAAGTATTGTAGGCTTCGTGGTTAATAAGATCTCTGTTGCAAGTACTCAGTTCTGCCATTGTAGTAGAAAAGCAACAATAGACAATACGTAGGCCAGTGAGGAGATGTATATAAAACCATTTTATAAATTCAGGTAGGGAGCTGGATTTGTCAACCCCTGATCTAGATAATCACATGGCACTGGGAAGACTTATCACCTTACTTAACTTCAACATGAAGATTTTTAAAATATAGAAAATGACGTCTTCCTTGTAGGTAGTTACCTTTCTAGGTTGATAAGGTCACACATCAGAAACACTAGCACAAACTCCAAAACCATTTTGGGCTACTGGATCAGGAATTCCAGGGCAGTACTTGTAGTTCTGTTTTTCTGAAAGACTTCACAGAGGTCTGATGCAGCCAATCCAACATTAGCCTAATGGTTCACTGAAATGATAACTGTACAATATTTATGATGGAGTCTATCATAATATGAGCATTCAAAACCTAACAAGGCAAGCATGTTTATACTGTGGAAAATAGAATCAAAAATACCAAGAAAAGCTCCAAAGAAAAAGTTTGCAGAATGGCTATATTAAGGAGCCAGAGGTGATAGAAGGCAAAAAAGATAGTTCCTTTTATTTTGGTCAGGCCTGGAGAGTTAAAGGACCAATTTAATGAAGGTGCCCTGGGCATGTTTTAACACAAGTTTAATAGATTTATCTTCTTTCTCTTTCTCTCTAGAGTATAGTATCCTTCTCCTAGGAGCTTGCGGCATAATTCAGATAAAGATACTTCTAATTCTCAGAATACATCCATTTTCTTATCTCATTGTATCTGAGTACACTCTTTTTTCTTTCAAAATTGCCTTTATTCCAGTTGTACACATTTATTTAGCAAAATTCTACATATGTTTCAAGACACGAGTCAATGTTGTCCTTGACAATGATCTCCTATCATGTTATGGTCAGTAGTTTATTATGGTGATTATCATACTGTTAAAATTAAGTATATATATCATCAGAAAACTTCAGAAAACTCTGGTTCTAAGGAGGTCAGATACTATATTTTATTCATCACGATATCCCCAGAATTTTACTCAGTGCTTGGCACATAGATGACATAAAATACAGGTTTGGAGAATGAATGAAAACTGTTTTATGATAGAATACACATTCTTATATGGGTAGATTCATTATATAGATTATTCTAAAGATAGAGAGGTACAAAGGTAAAGATGAGAAGGTGATAAATATAACACTGTTAGAGTAGAGAGTTTGGATCTGCCCACATTTATGTTCCTATTCCATGATATTCAGGGAAGGGAGAGAGGAAAGAGGGGAAACTATTAGAATATAATAGATTATATTAATGATAGATTAAATAATATATTAGAATATAATATAAATGATGAAAATACAGGAAACCATAATGGTGCCCCTTAACGACCCCCCCCCATCCCCACACTGAAGCTAAAGCAAATGATGGGTATCAGTCTGAAGGACAAATTACTAACCAACAGCACCTGAGTAAGTCTACGTGACTACATTTTAGCTGCACTGTGCCTCTGATACTGATGATAAACTTGCTCACACATTTGACTATGTCCTGCTTTGAGTGTCTACAGTAAGGTAGTAATTCCTAAATCAACAGGCTTGGAGGTGAAGTATTGATGCATGCTACAATATAATTTAACCCATAACACATCATGCTAATTTGAAGACACCCATCACAGAAGGCCAAACGTTGTATGTAGACTGAAAGTAGTGGTTGCTGGAGAAAGAGAGTGAGAGTATATGTTCTAAAATTAGATAAAAGTGATGCATACGTGGCCGTGGACATATTAGAAACTACTGAATTGTGCACATTAAAAGGATGAACTGTATGATATATCAATTATAATTCAATGAAGCTGTTATAAAAAATCAGAGAAAAAGAGTTTGGTGCATGATCAGAAAATAGAACAACTAGTTAAAATCAGGAATCCTTTGCAAAATAAATGGCATGTAGCATCCAAACTTCTAGATATCTCCTCATTAGTTTATGGTGCCGTATTTATTTTTGAGAGAAGAGGGGGAGGGGGAAGAGGATCTGAACTAGCCTCTACTCAGACATCAGAGAGACAGATGCAGGGCTCAAACTCACTAACCATGAGATCATGACCTGAGCCAAAGTCAGACATTTAACTGACTGAACCCATCAAGGCACTCCAAGAGAAACTTGTAAAAAATACATCACATTTCACTAAATAATATATCAAAGGCCCTATATTCCCATCACCATAATAATAAAAAAAACTGTTAGCAATTTGTCCTATTTGAATCAAGACTTTTAATATGTAAAAGAAATAAAATATGTCACATAAATGTAAATGCCTTTTCAACCAATAGCCTGGATGTATATTCCTATTTTGTTGGAAACCAGAATTTAAATAAATAAATAAATAAATAGAATTCTCAAGTTACTTCATTCTCAAAATTTTTCTGATGCTCTATTGGGCCATAGAAAGTGCAAATTAGTCACCAATTATTATCATTAATATTTTCAAACTGCCAGTTAAGATGCATGCTTGCAAAGTATAAAAATAAAATGCTCATTTAAAAGTTAAATTAATAGAAACATGGATATCAGTCTATATTAGTAGAGGCAATGATAGATGATAGATAGATAGATAGATAGATAGATAGATAGATGGATGACAGACAGATAGATAGATGATAGATAGATAGATCTAGATCTCCTTTCCTACTCAAATGCCTCTTCCAAGAGACAAGTTTTGGCTTTCAGGAAAAAATAGATAGGAAGAGCCTCAAGTTCTTTTTGCTTTCTATCTTAGCAACTAAGCATATGGTACATTATACCATAATGTAATATGATATGATATAGATAGAAATAAATAGTAGATTAATGTTGCAAAATATTGTCTGCACTAGGCTTATATGAATGAAAATACTTTAGACATGTAATAAGACAAGTAATAGGCTATTCTTGATTTTTATAAATAATGAGCTTTTAAGAACATTTAAGAAAGTGAATGCATAAGGAAGAAACTTACATGTTTAACAGAAGATTTCTGTTTCTAAAAAGCTAAAATTCTTATAATATACATAATTGGGTTTTAACGAAATTCATGGTCCTTGAATTTGTATGCAGTACAAATTCATGTATGTAGTGTCTTATAGACTATACAGATATAAACATTAAATATAATCAAAAATATTTTTAAGAACAACTTAAGCTTTTATACTTCCAGTGAACTTGAAATTTAATAGATTTAAAAAAAAAACTACCTCAGTGTTTGAGGAAAGCATATTTTGGTGATTTTGTAAAGGATTAATCAGAGAAGCAAAAGATTTTTTCATGGAATTTGTGTTGATTATTTTGATGAGTTCTTAACATATTTCCCTAAATAAACTGTCAAGACAAATTTAAAGGCCAGATTTCATTTTTAAAATGCTTCTGATTGCTCAGAGATAGAGAGCTGAAGAGAGGATCACTCTCATCCATACAACATTGCTAAACCTGGGACAAATTGCACATTAATTACTTTTCTTGAACCCATCACAGTAAGCTTGCAGTGCAGTGAAGTAGCCTGAAACCTTGAAAAAGAGCCACCTGCAACAACAAAACAAGGCAAAACAAAACAAGACAAAACAACACAAAACAAAGCAGGTCTCCCTCATGTGCTTACTTGGAGTGGATAAGAAACATAGGTTAGATTATTAACAAACTGCTGACGACTGGTATCAATTAGACTAGTGTGGGACACCCAGTGGGGCTACAGATATGAGGAGTTCTCAAACTTTTTCAGACTTTCCCTCCATGAACCTGGTATATTACAGAAAAACAATCAGGGACAATCCAAGAAAGCCCTTCTCCTGGTACTTGTTGAGGAAGTAGACCAGGATCAATTCCTGAAATTTGCCTAGATCCAACGTCTTCTATTTGCTATTCAGAATAAAATATTTAGTCTTCAAAGAGAAGACTGCTTTAAGACATTGGTGGAAGCTTACTGCAGCTGATGGAAAGAAGAAATTATAGCAATTTAAATAATATCTTCCAAAAATAGGAGGGGAGTAAACAATCTCCACCTCACTCAGAAGTTAACATTTCCTTAATACCAATGCCATTCAGAACAATTTAAAGAAAATAAAATATTAGACAAATCTGGCTTATAAAAATAAATACAAGGGAAGGACCAGGATGGCAGAGCAGCATGGAAAATCTCTGCTTCTCTTGTCCCTGAAATGCAGCTAGATCAGCACCAAACCATTTTGCACACCTAGAAAATTGATCTGAGGACTAACACAACAATCTGCATAACTTGAGCCACAGAACTTGGAAGGTACACAGCACAGAGAGGTGAACTGGGCAAAAGATAAGCCATGGCAGGTAGGGAGCTGCTTTTGTTTGCAGAGAGAGGATGAAGACAGAGGGGATAGTACAGGAAAAGCACTCCCCCTGAAAGCAGTTGGAGAGAAAGTGAGAGAGTGGAAACACTGGCAAGGAACTTAACAGGAAAGGACTCTATAAACAGGGGAGCTCATAGTTGGAAACTCCACAGCTCAATACCTGGTCTGAACTCTGGTGGAAAGGGTGAGCCAGCAAGGTCCAAGAGGTCCTTAAGCCACACAGGGAGAGGTGGTTCCCCTGCCGGGAGGACATTTGATAGAGACTGTGCAGACTCCCCACAGGCAAAGGTCCCACTGGACCCCAGACAATAGCGATGTTTGCTGGTGTTGGAACACAGACACTGGGAGGTGGTGAAGCCAGGTGCCAGATGTGTGTTGTGATTAACCATAGTCCCTGAACTACCACTGCTACATGATTGCATGAAATTTTTCTAGGGTGGGCTGGCACTAGGCCATTGCTTGGCAAGATCTTCCCCCAGAGGGTCAGAGCAGGCTTAAGCCTCAGGGCCCTCAGAAGTGAGGGGTTTGGAAACACAGGCCCACCTGAGATAAAATTAGGGAGGGAGGTGCCTCTTGGTAGGCTGATGGCTTGGTTGCAGACAGTGTAGAAGTAGAGAATGGACAGAAGCTGGAGACAAAGGAAGGGTACTTGATTAATGGTTGGTAGGAGCACAGAGTTCTGATGCTAGAGACTGGGAAATTGGGCGATGCCATTTTCACTTCTTCCATGCAAGCACATACACATGTGTGGCACCACACCAATCCACTCCAGTAGGCAAAACAGTGCCACCTTGTAGAGAACAGAGCTGTTACACAAAGCCCCATCCAACTGCGCCAAACATGACTTACAGGACCACCACAAGTGTCTCTGCATACTTAGTTTATGGACTATAAAATGTTTCATAGTTTGACTTTTAGGGGAAACTAGATGTGATTTCATTTGGATTTCATTCTGTTCATTGGTCCATCTATTTATTTTTTTCTTTTCTTATTCTTGGATACAAAAAGAGAAAAATTTATTTGTATTCTCCCTTTTTATAAAAATATTTAAAAAAATTTTTTCTACCATATTTATTATTATTACTTTTTGTAAAATTTTAATCTAATTTAGTTTCTTCATTTCATTTTATTCTATTTTACTGTATACATTTTAAAAATTTTGTAAACATTTTCTTACTTTTTTCTTTTTTTTTCCTTTTTTGTGTTGTGTTTTCTTTCCTTTTCTTCTCTATTCTATGCAGCCTCTTTCAACAACCAAACCAAAACACACCTAGGATCTAGCTCCCTTTATTTGATTTTTTTTGTGTTGTTTTTAATTTTTAAAATTTTATTTTTTATTTTATTAATTATTTTTCTTTCTCCAAAATGATGAAACAAAGGAATTCGCCCCAAAACAAAGAACAGAAAGAAATGACAGCCAGGAACTTAATCAACACAGATATAAACAAGATGTCTGAATTAGAATTCAGAATCATGATAATAAGCATACTAGCTGGGGTTGAAAAAAAGCATAGAATCCTTTTCTGTGGAGATAAAAGAAGTAAAATCTGGGCAGGATGAAATTAAAAATGAAATAACTGTGATGCAATCTCAAATGAATGCCCTGGCGGCAAGGATGGATGAATCAGAGCAGTGAATCAGCAATATTGAAGACAAAATTATGGAGAATAATGAAGCAGAAACAAAGAGGAAAACTAAGGCAAAAGGGCACGATATAAGAATTAGGGAACTCAGTGACTCATTAAAAAGGAATAAATCCAAATCATAAGGATCCCAGAAGATGAAGAGAGAAAAAAAGGGGTAGAAGGTTTATGTGAGCAAATCATAGTGGAAAACTTTCCTAACCTGGGAAAGACACAAACATCAAAATCAAAGAAGCACAGAGAACTCCCATTAGATTCAACCAAAAACAACATCGAGAAGGGCTATCATAGTCAAACTCATAAAATACACAGACAAGGAAAGAATTAGGAAAGCAGCAAGGGAAAAAAAAGTCCTTAATTTATAAAGGAAGATAAATCAGGTTCACAACAGACCAATCCACAGAAACAAGGCAGGCCAAAAAGGAGTGGCAGGATATATTCAAAGTGCTGAATCAGAAAACTATGCAGCCAAGAATTTTTTATCCAGTAAGGCTGTCATTCAAAATAGAAGAAGAGATAAAGAGTTTCACATACAAACAAAAACTAAAGGAGTTTGTAAACACTAAACCACCCTGCAGGAAATTTTAAGGGGAACTCTCTGTAGGGGAAAATGATGAGACAAAACAAAAAAGACCAAAAGCAACAAAGACTAGAAAGGACCACAGAACACCACTAGAAACTCCAACTCTACAGGCAACACAATGGCAATAAATTCATATCTTTCAATACTCATTCTCAATGTCAATGGACTAAATGTTCCAATCAAAAGACATAGGGCAACAGGGGCACCTGGGTGGCTCAGTTGGTTGAGCATCCGACTTTGGCTCAGGTCATGATCTCACAGTTTGTGACTTTGAGCCCTGTATTGGACTCTGTGCTGACAGCTCAGAGCCTGGGGTCTGTTCAGATTCTGTATCTGCCTCTCTCTCTGCACCCCCCCATACCCCCTATTGTATTCTGTCTCTCTCTTTCAAAAATAAAATAAACATTAAAAAGTTTTTTTAAAAAAGACATAGGGTAACAGAATGGATAAGAAAACAATATCCATCTATAAGCTGTTTGCAAGAGACCCATTTTAGACCTAAAGACACATTCAGATTGAAAGTAAGGGGATAGAGAACCATATAGCATGTTAATAGTTGTCAAAAGAAAACTGGAGTAGACATACTTATATCAGACAAGCTAGATTTTAAAATAAAGATGGTGACAAGAGATGAAGAAGGGCATTTAATCATGATTAGGGGTCTATCCATCAAGAAGATCTAACAATTGTAAATATTTATGCCCCCAACATCGAATAACCAACTATATAAATCAATTAATCACAGACATAAAGAAACTCATTGACATTAATACCTTAATAGTAAGGAACTTCAACACCCCACTTATAGCAATGGGCAGATCATCTAAGCAGAAAATCAGTAAAGAAACAACGGCTTTGAATGACACATAGGACTGGATGGACCTAAAAGATATATTTAGAATATTTCTTCCAAAAAGCAGCAAAATACACATTCTTCTCGAGTTCACATGGAACATTCCCCAGAATATATTACATACTGGGACACAAATCAGCCCTCAAAGAAGTACAAAAAGATCAAGATCATACTGTGCATATTTTCAGAATACAACACTATGAAACTCAAAAACAACCATGAGAAAAAACATTGTAAAGACAACAATGTTTTTGGAGACTAAAAAACATCCTTTTACCAAGAAGTTAAAGTGGAAATTAAAAAGTGCATGGAAACAAATGAAAATGATAATACCACAGACGAAAACCTTTGGGATGCAGTAAAGGCAGTCATAAGAAGGAACTGCATAGCAATCCAGGCCTTCCTAAGGAAAGAAGAAAGGACTCAGATATACAACCTAAACTTACACCTTAAAGAGCTGGAAAAAGAACAATGAATAAACACCAAACCAGCAGAAGATGGGGGATGATAAACAATAGGGCAGAAATCAATGCTATTGAAATAAAAGAAAAAGGGGAAAACAGTAGAACAGATCAATAAAACCAGGAGCTGGTCCTTTGAAAGAATGAACAAAATTGATAAACCCCTAGTTAGTGTGATCAAACAGAAAAAGGAAAGGACCCAAATAAAAAAATTAAGAATGAAAGAGGAGTGATTACAACCAACACTGCAGAATACAAACAATAATAAGAGAATATTATGAACAATTACATACCAATAAATGGGTCCCTCTGGAAGAAATGGATAAATTCCTAGAAACATATAAACTACCAAACTGAAACAGTAAGAAATAGAAAATTTGAACAGACCCATATCCAATAAAGAAATTGAATTAGTAATTAACAATCTCCTCCCCCCCGCAAAAAAAAAAGTCCAGCCTCAGACAGGTATCCAGGGGAATTCTACCAAACATTTAAAGAAGAGTTAAAACCCATTTTTAAAAGCTGTTCCAAAAAATAGAAATGGAAGGAAAACTTCCAAACTCATTCTATGAGGCCAGCATTACCTTGATCCCAAAACCAGTCAAAGACCCCACTTTTTAGTGTAGGTCTCCTTTTTAGGAGAACTACAGACTAATTTCCTTGATGAACATGGATGCAAAAATTCTCAAGAAGATACTAACCAGCCAGATCCTACAATACATTAAAATAATTAATCACCATGATCAAGTGGGATTTATACATGGGATGCAGGGCTGTTTCAATATCTGCAAAACAATCGATTTGATACATGACCTCAATAAAATAAAGGACAAGAAACATGATCCTCTCAATAGAAGCAGAGAAAGCATTTGACAAAATACAGCATCCTTTCTTGATAAAAACCCTCAAGAAAGTAGGGATAGAAGAATCATACCTCAAGACCATAAAAGCCATATACAAGAGACTACTGCTAATATCATCCTCAATGGGGAAAAAACTGGGATATTTCTCCCTAAGGTCAGGAATCCCATTGGGATGTTCACTCTCACCACTGTTATTCAACATAATATTGGAAGTCCTAGCCTCAGCAGTCAATCAACACAAAGGAATAAAAGGCATCCAAATAAGCCATGAGGAAGTCAATCTTTTACTCCACAGATGACAAGTTATGAAAAACACAAAAGATTTCACCAAAAAACTGCTAGAACTGATCCATGAATTCAGCAAAGTCACAAGATATAAAATCAATGCACAGAAATCGGTTGTTTTTCTATAAACGAATAATGAAGCAACAGAAAGAGAAATCAAGAAATCAATCCCATTTACTAACACAAAAAAAAATCCATAAAATACCTAGGAATAAATCTAACCAAAGAGGTGAAAAATCTATACACTGAAACTGTAGAAATCTGTAAAAGAAATTGTAGAAGACACCAAAAAATGGAAAAATATTCAATGCTCATGGATTGGAAGAACAAATATTGTTAAAATGTCAATACTACCCAAAGCAATCTACATATTTAATGTAATCCCTATCAAAATAACACGAGCATTCTTCACAGAGGTAAAACAAACAATCCTACCATTTCTGTGGAACCAGAAAAGAGCCCAAATAGCCAAAGCAATCCTGAAAATGAAAACCAAACCTGGAGGCATCACAATTCTGGTTTTCAAAATGTATTATAAAGCTGTAATCATCAAGACAGTATGGTACTGGCACAAAAACCGACACTTAGATCGAACAGAATAGAGAACCCAGAAATGGACCCACAAACCTATGGCCAACTCATCTTTGACAAAGCAAGAAAGAATATCCAATGGAATGAAAACAGTCTCTTCAGCGAATGATATTGGGAAAACTGTACAGAAACATACAGAAGAATGAACCTGGACCACTTTCTTACATCATACACAAAAAAACCCTCAAAATGGATGAAAGACCTAAGCATAAGACAGGAAGCCATTAAAATCCTAGAGGAGAAAGCAGTCAAAAACCTCTCTGACCTTGGCTGCAGCAACTTCTTACTCAACTCGTTTCTGGAGGCAAGGGAAACAAAAGCAAAAATGAACTATTGAGACCTTATCAAGAGAAAAAGCTTCTGCACGGCAAAGGGAAAAAATCAGCAAAACTAAAAGGCAACTGATGGAATGGGAGAAGATATTTGCAAATGACATTTGCAAATGACATATTGCAAAAGGATTAGTATCTGAAGTCTAGAAAGAACTTATCAAACTCACCACCGAAAAAGCAAATAATCCAGTGAAGAAATGGACAGAAGACATGAATATAGATACTTTTCCAAAGAAGATATCCAGAGGGCTAACAGACCCATGAAAAAATGCTCAACATCACTCATCACCAGGGAAATACAAATGAAAACCATGATGAGATGCCACCTCACTCCTGTCAGAATGGCTAAAATTAACAACTCAAGCAACAACAGATGTTGATGAGGATGCAGGGAAAGGGGAACCCTCTTTCACTGTTGGTGGGACTGCAAACTGGTGCAGCCACTTTGGAAAATAGCACGGAGGTTCCTCAAAAAACTAAAAATAGAACTACCCTATGACTCAGCAATTGCCCCATTAGATAGTTATCCAAGGCATACAGGTGTGCTGTTTCAAAGGACATGTGCACCCCCATGTTTATAGCAGCACTATCGACAATAGCCAATGTATGGAAAGAGCCCAAATGTCCAGAGACAGATGAATAGATGAATGGATAAAGATGTGGCTTATACACACACACACACACACACACAATGGAGTATTATAAAAATCAGCAGTCAAAAACAATGAAATCTTACCATTTGCAACAATGTGGATGGAACTACAGGGTATAATGCTAAGTGAAGTTAGTCAGAGAAAGACAAATACCATATGACTTCAGTCATATGTGGAATTTAAGATATAAAACAGATGAACGCAGGGGAAGGTAAGCAAAAATATAAAAACAGGGAGGGGGACAAAACATAAGAGACTCAAATATAGAGGACAAATCGAGAGTTGTTTGAGGGGTTGTATGTTGGGTTATCATTAAATGAGCAATGGGGATTAAGGAAGACACTTGTTGGGATGAGCATTGGGAGTTATATGTAGGGAATGAATCACTGGATTCTACTCCTGAAATCATTATTGCACAATATACTAATTAACTTAGGTATACATTAAAAAATAAAAATAAATTTAAAAAAATGCAAAAACACTGTGTGCACTTATTTTTCTATAGAACTTTATTATTAAGATTTATTGTTTAAAAATACATAAAATAGCTTGTTGACCTTTGTATTGGGGTTGCATGAGGTAAAAAAAACATTAATCAGTGAAGCAGGAGATTTTTGCATAGTTAGACTTAAGGAAGTACATTAACCAGATGTATTTTTACTTCTTTCTGATGTTGAGTAAACTTATCTGTGAACAAAGGATGGCTTTCCATTTGTTCAGATATATTCCTAAGCCTTATAGTGGTGTGTTTTTTTCTCACACAGATGTTGCTCATTGAAAAAAAAATTAATTCCCTGGCAGTGTATATTTTTATTGTTCTTTTATCTTTTTATTCACTTTTTTTAAAGTTATTTTATTGATTTTGAGGGAGAGAGAGAGAGAGAGAGAGAGAGAGAGAGATGCAGGGGGAGGAGAGAGAGGGAGAGAGAGAATCCCAAGCAGACTGGCTATCAGTGCAGAGGCCCACACGGGGCTCAGATTCACAAACAGTAAGATCAGTCGACACTTTAACTGCCTGAGCCACCCAGGCATCCCTAGATATGTTTTATATGTTATATAAAACCTTAGTGGTGAAAGTCCAGCTCCTTTGGTGCCCCATTTTTATTGCTGCTTTAAATGGAGTTCCTATTCCATTATATCGTGTAACTAGTTGTGTATATGAAGGAAGTAGTCCTGGGCAGGAGAAGCAGCTGTGGTATGATACAGGCCTGACAAAGCTTCATGCTACCTGGGGGAGCTCTGCAGCAAGGATCATTTATGATAGGATGGCCGGAGAGATGATGCTCTGCAGCTGAGCCAGATCCTGAAGGTGTTGAGGGCAACAGCCCATCTCACTGGTTCATTCCCTACAGCTGAGCTGAGCCATCTGTCTGTGAGAGGAGGTTTGAGCAGTGAATCTCTACCACAGCTGAGAACTGTTATTTGAAGCTCAGTGAGAAAGCTGAGTGAGAACAAGAGAGAGCTCCTTTGGAGCCCAGGGGAACACTTAACCCAAGCAAGAAGCAGGAAAGTCAGAAAAAGTGGAGTGCGAAGAACACTAGGAATTGAAGTAAGTTTTGGAACTTTGTCAAAAATCTAAGGATTCATGCTAACGGTTGAAAAATGTGAATTTCTCTGGCAAATGATTTATTTTGCAAGTTTTGGCTCTTTGTTTTAAAGTGAAAAAGAATGTTAGAGTGGATTGTGGGTTGAAGTGAGAAAACTTGTTTTCAAGTGTATTTTAAAAAATGAGTATATTAAAATATTAGTAAATGGGGCCAGAGTAAAGGAATAAGTTAAATATGTAAAGGAAAGGGGAACTAAATGATAATACAAAATCTTCAAAGGGCCCCAGGCCACATACAGAATAATTATTTTTAAGGGTATTAGGGATATTTTATCCAAGTGACTGGATAGAAAAGAGATGATTGGTATTTATGAAGTACATGGTGTTTGTGGCAATACCTTAATGAAATATTTGTGTTAAAAGTTCAAGTCATTTTCTGAATGTGAGGAAGAAATTGGGAGTTTTTAAAGAAACTGGGGAAGCCTGACGCAGAGTTGTGAAGACTTAGGTGCAAAGCTGAAAAGGGAAATACAAAGATTTCTGGGCTGCATTGAAAACCCACTTAGGTTGGAGTCACAAAGGGATAATAACATCAGGCTAGAGCTGTGCTGTCCAATATAGTAACCAATACTATATAGTGTTGGTCCAATATAGTAACCAATACTATATAGTCCAATAATATATAGTGGGTATATATGTCTATTAAGTAAAAATTAAAACAATTAAAATCATAATTCAGTTCCTTAGATGCACTAGTCACAGTTCTACTACTCAGCTGGACAACCAAGATGTAGGAGATTCCGTCACTGTAAAAAAATTCTATTGAATAGTATACATTAGAAAGTTGGGTAATTTGTAAATAGTAATCAGCAGCCCAGGAGCAACCACTGAGAGTACATACATTTACATGGTCCCTGTTCTGTGGAGAGCAGGAGATGGATGCTAAAACAAAACAAAATGGTGGCTTGTGAAGACCAATCTGCACATAAAAAGATGAGAAGAATAGGAAAGGGCTGATACATAAACTACTCTTAGAGATTTCCAGGACTTTGGCATTCGAAAAGGCTGAGGATCAGAGTGAAAGAGCCAGAAAGATTGTGCTCAGAGGGAGATAACTCTAAGATTTCACAGGTAGCATGTTCTTGGTGAGGACAAAGTTCAGAGTGTGATGGAAGTAGAATGGGTTTGTAGATTCATTCATTGGGAGAGCCGGGAAATATGGTGCTGGACAGATAACACAACTTAGATGCTGAAGTCACATACAAAGATTTAAGTTTTCCATGGATAGGAAAACAGTTTGTTAAATGACAGAAAGGGAGAATAATAGGAGTGATAAAGTCAAGTGATGAATGATGCATAAAGAAATAGGAATGGAGAGACATATGGATTTAGAAACTAACTTGAGATTAAATGGTTTATGAATCAACCATACTGGTTATATTTTAGTCCATCATTGTCATATTATTGTTATTTTTCCTACATATGAATGAGAAGGAAGCAAAATAAAACTGGAAGATTGTAAGCACGGGCTTAGGTAAATCTGCACTTCAAATCTCAGTTCTGTACCATTTATCGGTCATTTAATCTGTGGCAACATTATATAATTTCACTAAGTTTTCTTTCTTCCTTTTTGAAACAGAAATTGTAAAGCTTATCTCCAAGAGTATCATATGGATTCAACAGAATAATGCATTGACTCCTCTCCTACCTAGCCTTCTTTCTTTTCCCCACTGTGTTCCAGCCACACAATCAATTTTAACCCTTGAACACATCATATTCATTTTTAACCTCAAAGCTTTTACATTCCTCTGTCAGCTAAGTTTCATCAGAGAAAAAGAATCAGTAGGATATATATACACCCAAAATGTGTAGGACAGACTATCACGAAGGCTAGACTGGAAACTCTCGCACATGTGTTGGAGCTACAATCTACAGGGGAAATTTCTTCTTCCTAGCAGGGAAAAAAAATCAGTTCCATTCTTGAGTTTCTTCAATTGTTTGAATTAGGCCCACCCATGTAATTGAAAATATTCTCCTTTACTTAAAGTTAGCTGATTATAGATGGAATAATATCTACCAGATGACTTTGCAGCAGGACATAAATAGTGAGTGATCAAATAACTGGTGTTTAATTGAACAATAGCCTAACCAAACTCACACATAAAACAGATCACAGCTCCTTAGTCCAATGTCTGGAACACTTTCCCTTGCTCTTCTTGTTCCTTCAGATTACAGACCTTGGTATATCCTTTTTTTTTTTTTTTGTACAATATACCTTGTTCACTTATTATATGACCCAGATAACATGTTTATTTTATATTTGTGACTCTTCTGTTCATTCGTTTCATTTATTTCCTGTCTCCTACACTTGCCTTAAAGATATGGATTATGCCTGTTCACTTTGCTGCTATATACTACGTGTCTCACACTGAACTTGGCACATAGAATATTTATTGAATAAAATGTCTGGAAAATAATAAACATTCAAATAATTATAGTTTCTAATTTTCTCCATGAGCTAGATTTTGTTTCATAATTAATATGAGTTAATGGATTATTTTCCTATTTTTGCTTCTCTTACAAAATTATATTTGTAGATTTTCTTACATGTTTACTGGCTACATATACACACACATTTACCAATCTCCTCTCCACAAACCCCAAGACATATGTGTATGAAGGCAGCTTACTTGAAAATTTAGATTTGTTTATTCCATATTGTTATAAAATGCAATGCATTAGATTTCAGAACTTGGGGTCATTTATAAGCTGACAGTCTATTGTATATTTATGTTTTAACATTCCATAAATGTGATTAGGTTACACCATTTTTAATGTACAATATACTTTTTTCATTTTTCTTTTTTGCTTGTCTTTCCCCTTTAGCCAATATTTACCACTCTACCCACGCCTGTTCACTCCTGGAATGTGTTCTTAGTATATTTATTCATGTGTATGTAATTATAATCAAACATATATAAGATCATATTCTATGCAGAGATTTGTTTTCTCAGTAAGACCTTGTAGAATTAATCAACTGATGTAGTTCTAACTCAGTCTTAATAGTCTTAATAGTTACATAAGAATATATGGTACAGATGTCCTGCTTTTTTTGAGTACTTTCTCTGTTTGTGGGCATAGACCCTATTTTCATATCTTAGCCCTTCAATTAGTTTAATACACAACCTGGCAATTTTTATTACTTGTATTTCAATGGGATATAATCAGAAAAATGACTGAGGGTCACAGGTAGTTTTCTAAACAAGTTTTATCAATTGACATTCCAACTGATAATGATCACTAAATTCTTGTCACAAATAGATCTTACAGCTCTTTTAATTTTTATAGATCCGATTAATGCAAATTGATATATTTAATGTTGAACATTTGGATTTGTTTAGCAACTCTATTCATATCATTTAATATTTAATTGTCCAATTGTAAATGCAAGTAAATCTAAATGTTTTTGCTTGAAGAGATGCTTTTAAAATATTTTTTATTTCTGCTTAGGAATTTTGGTTATTGGATATGTCTCAGGAAAGATTGTGATATTAAATTTGTCATGTTCCTTTAAGAATAATCTGAGTCTGCATTGACATGTGTTGAAGAAAAGCTGGATGATTTTTTTACTGGTTTTTTGAGGACATAAAATTTAATTTACTTGAAAATCTGACTACTTTATGTTATATCATTAAACGTACTGCATTATATTTAAAAATCGTGGATTATTTTGAAATCTACAATGCATATAGACAGAACAAATATCATTTTGTGTGTGTGTGTGAAATAGAAACATTTCTAAGATTTAGAAAAGCCAAAAGGATAAAAAAAATGTCACAAAAGACAACTAAAGTTTTCTGCTGTTTTTTTGTTTCTACTTTTCCAGGCAGAAGTATATTTGCAGTAGCATTGGACATTTTAGTGTTAGTCAATGAATATATTGTAGGAATAATAAATTGCATGCATCCTAGTTTTGTTTTAAAATGCACATGCATTGGGGCACCTGGATGGCTCAGTCGGTAGGGCTTCTGACTTCGGTTCAGATCATGATCTTGCAGTTTGTGGGTTCCAGTCCCGCATGGGGTTCTGTGCTGACAGCTCAGAGCCTGGAGCCTGCTTCGGATTCTGTGTCTCCCTCTCTCTCTGCCCCTCTCCCACTCATGCTCTGTTTTTTCTGTCTCAATAATAAATAAACATAAAAAATTTTTTTTAAAAATGCATTCATTTAAAGATGAAAAATCTTTAAACAAAGGATGATCATGTTCCTCAGTTCTGAACATAACATTATGCATCAATTTCATTGGGAGATATTAGGCTTATAAAGAGCTTGAGTATTCATTTATTTCTTATAATAAGTTCATTTCTCTTCTGAGTGACTTTTTAGAAAATATAATTTTAGTACATAGCAATGTTGAAAGGTTACATCCAAGAACACGTTTTGTTGTTAAATGAGATTATTGTGTATTCTTTTCATTTAGAATATAAGATGCATGCAAAATGTCAGCGTCTTATAATGTTTCTTCTTTATATCATATACTTAAAACCAGTTTATTATTATTATTATTATTGTTTTATTGCATAGGAAGTGGGCTAGAAATAGACTTGGTTAATTTACAAGGTCTCATTTTACTCAGAAATTTCACATATTTCAGCCACTTTTATGGACAATAGCTATAGTTGAATTTCTGATTGTGTTTAGAAAATGGCTTAAGGTAAGCATACAACATGTCTGCGTTTCTATATTTTATCTACCTCCTCATCCCAGGAGTTAATAATTGATATGTAAATTCACCATAGGTTTTGATTAACTGGAATGGGCCAAGAGGACACTGTAGATAATATAGTGGTAGAAGAGGATGTGAGATTTGGAGATAAAAATAAGGATGATATTATTAGTTTAGTTTTTGTGTTTGGCCCTCTCTGGGCTGGAGTTCCTACAAACTAAAAGATGACATAATGGCTAAGCTGTAATGAGGGCCACACAAAAATGCTAGGAAGGGTCTGGTGCTGAAAATTGTTTTATGTCTCGAGTTATCTTTTGTAGCAGAAATAATTTGCTCATCACTATTCTAGAGTAATAAATGTGGGTCAATTATGTTTGGTTGAGAGCTTTACTAATTTTAACTAGAAGAATTTTAGCAAACTTACCAATGTTAGGATTTTTTTTCTTGAAAATGATCTGTACGCTAAATGGTGTGTATTTTTTTTTCAATATTGTCAAGTGGAGTAAATGCTGTCTAACGATTATTTTCTAGTTGTAAGGATACAAAATGATTAAAGTATGATCCCTACCCTCAGTAAAAATGTAGAGTTTGTTAAAGGCATTCAAAAGATAAATAAGGCGATCTAAAAAGAAAACTGAGGAATGAGATTTAAAAAAGAAAAAGAAAGAAAACTGAGGAATGAGGTTTAAAAAAGAAAAAAAAAAAAAAACAAAGGAACATAGCATTTATATTTTATACCAAAATGTAAAACCAGGTTTTCATAATACATATTTAATTATATTTTTCATGGTTCTAAAGTCACGGTTTTGTTTTCTTTCTTTTTTTTTCTTTGCTTTTCCTATTGACTATACTCCCTAGCAAATACCTATGCCACATTTTATGCATGGAGCCTTATCTGAATATTTATGGCGATAGCCTACATTTTGTCCTCTCTCTAGATTCATTTTCTTTCTTATTAAATTATTCTTTTTATACATTTCACTACCTCAATTTTTATACTCTGAAACTTGTTAATGTGAGATATCAATATTTCTGAATGTATGTCCACAAGTAAATGTACTACATATAGTCTTTCACTGAGAGAGCACTTCCAAACAAAACCTTACCCAGTTGTGAGAATTCAGGGTCTGGGGTAGAAAGAAATCTTTTAGATATGTGTGCCTTTCAACCCTTTTCATATCACATTTTGCTCTTCTGGCAAGTTTTAAACATAGGAAACTTGAACTATAACCATATAGGCACATATTATCTGTCATGTATATTGGTAGGTTATTGAAAAATTTATGTGTGTATCTGGTTCACAATTTCTGTGGTGGATATCTAATGCATCAATTTGTATTGACTGCATACACTGTGTTTTCTGTGAGGGTGAGTAAAGAAAGACATATAATAAAGCATTTTTAGTGCTAAAATGCTACATCAGGCACCCTAATTTGCTGCAAATAAGACTAAATTAGAGTTTAAAATGAGAACATTGCTACCCTGTTCTTCTGGTAGCAATGCAGCATCCTAACAGCATGTAAGCCATCACAAGATTTAGAGCTCAACTCAATCAGTGGCAACAAAATTAGAAATAAATAGAGGAGGATCAATACAAAGTGTTGTCTGGAATAATGAAGCAGCCCTTAGCTGGAAAAATCTATTTTATTTTTCTTCTTTTAGCTAGGTGTTCTGCAAATATCTGACCTAGCTCAATAGAAGAAAGTGAGTCTACTTTGTTTATAAAGACAAAGAAGAGACAATAATAAATACTATATATTATGTGTAAATATAAACACATATATATGCATGCATATATGCATATATATGTATGTGTATATATATGTATATATGTATATATATATATGTATATATATATATATATATATATATAAAGATGAACTGGCAGAACAATAGGGCATGTAGGAAATGGTTGCATTATTATAATTAATTCAAACTGTTAAACAGCATTTAATAAGTCTACTATCTGATATGTTATTAACCAGTCTCATTGTTTTTTCTTCAGTGAATCCCTTCAAGTTTCAGAGTTCATGATATTAATTTGGCAAAGCTACTTACACAAGGAGCTTCTAATACATTTTAATATCAAGGTATGTGATATATCTTGGAAAAGCAAAAATAATAACCAATCGTTACTTCTAAGATTCTCAAAGTGCTGTATCCAACCTGCGAGCTAAGGAGCTTCGAGCTATCTTATGAAGGAAGTACTGGTTTCTTCTCTCATGTGATCAGGGGCGAGCATACAGCAGTAATGTGATTTGTCCATATATCAGCACCAGCTTCATCCTGATAGGTCAGCATCAGTGCCTTTCCATGGCATCATTGGAGAGTTGGGGTCTGATGCTTATGGTTGCATCTAAATGATGGAGACTTCCAGTGGCGGACCTTTGCTATATCAACCTTCCTGTTTGGGAATCACTTTCTGTTTGATAACAGAAGTGGCAGTGTAGTCTTTTGTCTAAGCCTTACAGTTGACCAGATTGAATTTTCTTAAACCATGAGCCTAAGCCAGTTCCCATAACATTTCAAGGATGGAAAATACCTTTTCTAGCAGGTCAGCCAGAAAATGATCAGTCCTGAGAAGTTATTTCTTTCCTTTCAATATCTTTGTTTGAAAATGACTTGCAACACACTTGGGTCTTGAATATTAATAACACATCTGGTTCTTGAATATTAATTAAAGTGGGAACTTACCTGAATTTTTACCTATAAATCAGAGCTATGGATTGATGAGACTATTCCCTTAAAAATGTGCTTGGAAAGCTTGAGTTACAGTATATATACCATAACCATACATAACATAAATTCTATAGCAAATAAAAATCCTTTAAGTGGAGATTTATTTTTTAAAAAATGTGAAAAATCTCTTCAAGTAAAGGAAGTAACATCACCAACTGATATAAACATCCTTCAGCTTTTTAAGGACATATGTGACCAAATTTGTATTTTAAAAGGTTATTTCTTATTTCATGGGAATTGAATCTTTAGAAAAATCATGTTTTAATCTTACACTTTTATTTCATTCAGACATTTGTAATAAAATTACAAATTTTTTCATAGAAAAACTAACTGTAAAATGTTTTAAGGCTACAATAGTCTCATCTCATCTCATAAATTAGTATGCATCTAATTTATGCATACAAATTCAAATGAGTTTATAATTTAGTTAATCTACCAAAAACAGATGTGTAATAAGTCATTTCAGAAAATAAACACTTGCCACTTTAATAGCTTGAAGTAATACAATCAACAAGCTTGAATCAATCCTCTCTATAGGCTGCAGGGTCTATGATAAAATAGGAAGAATGCCCCATCGAATTACCACCTTAGACCTTTGAATGGTGAAGGGATGTAACTGGTTTACCTCAAAGGTGGATGACAATGGGAAAACTGCTTCAGTTTCTGTCCCTTTGAGATGACACCTGGGACATCATTTCCTTTGGAGCTATTCAGAATTAGGTCACTGCTTGTTATCAGAATTCTTAAATACCACTTGCAGGGAATTCATTTTAACAAATAAAACAGCATTACCCAAAGTCTTTATGAATACTCTGAAAACATGTGAAATGAAATTCAAAAGTAGATTTTTTCCCTAGCCAGAATGTTATAATCCAGAAGTACTTTTAAATTCTCACTTAATTTGGTCCTAAAAGTCAAGAGGGGTTAAGCACTAAAAATTTAAGTGAGGGGAAAGGGTATTTATTTTTTCTTTGTAGAATTCTTATTTATTTTACATTTCTTCTTTTTACTTTTTTCTTTCTTCTTCTTCTACTTCTTCTTTTTTTTTTTTTTTTAACACCCAGTGCTCTTCCCCACAAGTGACCTCCACCAAGACCATCACCCCGCTTTACCTTTTCCCCTTCCCCTTCCCCCCTCAGTTTGTTTTCAGGATTCAAGAGTCTCTCGTGTTTTGTCTCCCTCCCTCTCCCTAACTCTTTTTCCTCCTTCCCCTCCCCATTGTCCTCTATTGGGTTTCTCCTGTTAGACCTATG
>CM053571.1:31040463-31063871 GCA_028646485.1 Cryptoprocta ferox
TATCTACTTCTTCTTGTAAAGGGAGAAATATACTTATTTCTACCTTTGCTGCACATTTTTGGGTGAATTTACCAACAGTCATGTGACTCCATTTTTCCCTTATTGAATACACATCACTTTCCATCAGACATTAATTTTGTTGGTTTTTTAATTTGAAAAAATCAGATATAAGGTGAGACTACTGAAGTTCCTTGAAATATACCTAACAGTCATAGTAATAAAACTATAGGCTTAATAGCAGCAGAATGAATACATTGGAAATAAATGATCTAGAAAACCAAACTAAGGATTTTTTTTTCCTAAAAATTTGATAAAATTCAGGACAAAGAGACAAAAGAAAAGTTAAAATAGTAATGTAATCTACAATGAAAATAAAAAGAAAAAATAGCAAGTTATCAAAGACTCAATAGAAAAAGTATGCCATAGATGAAAAAAATGTTTTAGATAGAAAGTACCATCCAAATACTAAATAGAATGAATATAAAAACCTAAGCACACAATGCTAAACATTTGTACAAAACAAAACCTACAACAAAAAAATAAGCACATACATACATACATACATACATGTGTATACATGCTTACATGGTAGTTGGCGAACTTATAAAAGTATGATAATAAAAATATCCATAGCCAGTTAACTCATGCACAGTGCTTGAGGAAAGCATCATGGAAGGAATGATGAAATAGTCATTCATCCATCAACAAATTTAATGGAGTAATTAGTATCTTTTTCAATCATTGTTCCAGTTCCTTGAAATATATCCAGAAAGAAAACATAAAAATGTCCTTACCTCCCCTCAATCATCAGTTATTTTGAATCTAAGTGCCAGTGGCCAAATGAATATTCAAGTGGCAGGGTAAAAGAAATACGTTTTTTAATATTCAGAGATTCAAGAGATTTATAAACCACAGGCTAAGTTGAAAGAATTATCAGAAAATATTACTCAGGCAAATAAAAAGGTAACCACAGAAAAGGGAAAGAAAGAGTAAAAAATTAACAAGCACTTAGAATATCTTCTCAAATCAACATGTAATCGTATATTTTTTTAAGAATAAAAGAATTAGCTAGCTATTACTTTGGGCAAATTACAGAAAATTCTGTGTTCTTTTGCTGCAAACTATAAATATGGCAGTTAGTAATACAAACATATGCTTAACAAATTTATCGAGGGCTCTATTCATCTAAAATACAGTACATGTATCCATAAAAAAGTACTACTGACCAAATTCACTTATGAATATTTATGTAGAAGACACAAATAAAATATTAGCAAGCCAAAGCCAACAACATCTTAAAAAATATTTTATTTTATTTTTATTTATTTATTTTGAGAGAGAATGTGAGCAGGAGAGGGGCAGAAAGAGAGGGAGAGAGAGAATCACAAGTGGGCTCCACACTATCAGTATAGAACCTGACATGGTACTCGATCCCACAAACTGAGATCATGACCTGAGTCAAAACCAAGAGCTGGACGCTTAACCACTGAGCCACCAGGTGCCCCCAAATGTTTAAAAATGAGATTTATTTCAGAATTCATGGAAATCCATTAAATATTTTAAAAATCCATTTATATATCTACTACATAATATATAATTTATATTTTTCCCCAGCAAATGTTCAACAAGCTTAGCACCTTAAAACAATATACATATACTATCTCCCAGTTTTCATGGCTCAGAAGTTTAAGCACAGCTCAATTGTTTCATCTGCTCAGCGTCTCTCCAGGCTTCAGTCAAAATGTCTCCTCTGAGGTCTGGGGTTCTCTCTCAAGATCACTTGGGATTATTCACTTCCTTGCATTGGTAGAACTGAGGTTCACCATACACTGAGGCCACCTCTCCCCATTTTCAGTTCACAAGCATTTTCACATCCAGAAAGAGCACATCGCTGCTGCTTCTAGTCCCTCACTTCTTCTGTTTCTGACTTCTAAATCTGCTTTTAAGTGGTTAACCTGATTAGATAAGGCCCACCCAAATTAATCCCCCCCTTTTATTAACTTAAAATAAATTAGGGGCTTTTATTATATCTGCAAAATCTCTTTAAAAATTCCATGTAATGTAATGGAATCACAAAAGTGATATCCCATTACCACTGCCATATTCCATTGATTAGAATGAAGTTACGGACCCTGCATAGGCTCAAGTTGAGGGGATTAAATAAGGGCATGAGTCATTGTGGATGGTTGTAGAATTATTCCTAAAACATAATGTTATGTATTGTAACAACATATAACAATATATAATAGAAATAAAAATTCATCAATGTATACATTGAGCCATTCATTTATACATCATGATATTTTAATAGAAATAAATAAAAATAACATATGATCACCTCTGTATATTCTTAAAAGTCATTTGACAGATAACTTTCTTTTTTTTAAAATGACAATCAGTAATTTGAGATCAATGGATGTGCATTTAACCTGTTAGAATTAAAATACCTCAGCCCCAGAACCAGACATTTAATAGAAAAAAGGCTTAGTGGTTTTCCACTTAGAAATAAAAAAGTATATTTTTTTATCTTTACTGATTCCTAACATTATGTTGGGAGAAGATTCTCCGTGATCTCTCTGCAGGTCCCAACTTTTGTTGCAGAATGTATCTCAATGGTTTGTATCAGAAAACAGTTTTAGAGTACAGACTCCTTGAAGGGCCAGGACAGACTTGTTTACTGACCAGGATAGTAAAAATAATCAATGTCTTTCTTTGGGACAAAGTTTGAATGTATTCACTTATTTCCCCTTTACATGATTTGGCGTTTCCTGTGTTGAGAGTTCATCAGTTGTGACACAAACCCACTGTGTGAACAGTATCTACCTAGGCTGTTGTGTGTCATCCCTGTATAGAACTTGGAGGGTCAGAGAACCAATGATAATAGGAAACCTATTCAGCTTGCTTTGCTGTAGTAAAATCCTTTGTCTCGTGTCTCTGTCAGCATCCCTGGAACTGTGACAATCTGGTTTGTAAGCTTGCAAGTAGCGTAACATATCAGACTCTTCAACGTTGATGACATACAGTTTTGGAGATGTTAGTTACTACAATGAGGTGAGACAAAGCAATGAGCAGGATCAGAATTGGAAAAAAAAAAACCCACATTATTTCCATGTGCTTTTAACTGGAATATTTCATCTTGAAATCTTCACAAAATCAATTACAAAGTGAAAACAAATTTTAACATAATAAGACAGAAAGTTACATACCATATGATCTCACTTATATATGGAAACTAAACAGAAAAAAAGGAAAGATGAAAGATCATGTATACCGAGAACAAACAGATTGGTGGTTGCTGGAGGCAGGGGGTGGAGGCGGCGGAAATGGGTGAATGAGGGCAAGAGATACAAACTTTTCTGTAAAACAGATATGTCATGGGGATGTAATGTACAGCATGGTGACTACAGTTAGTGATACTGTATTGTATATTTGAAAGTTGCTAAGAAAGTAGATCTTAAAAGTTTTCATCACAAGAAAAAAATTGTAACTGTGTATGAAGATAGATATTAACTAGTTGTATTGTGGAGATCATTTTACAATATGTACAAATATTAGCTCCTTATGGTGCATACCTAAAACTGATGTTATGTCAATTATACTATTAAAAATAATACATTAAATGCTTAGTTTCACAACCAACATACTGAAAATCAAACAGTCTTCATTGATATAAGCAAAAAAAAAAACACCCACAAAAAACAAAAAATGAAGAAGATGAAAAAGAAGAAATACTGAAAGAGAAGATTTTGATAGCAAAAATGAAATATTCTTAGGCATAAACTTAAATAATACTGGAGAACCTATACAATAACTGAGACACTTTTTCAAGACACAAAAATAGACTTAAAGATAGAAAGAAACATCATTTACTTGGCTAGGATAACTCAGAACCAAATGCCCAAATTAGGTTATTCCCCAATTAATATATGAATGTTTTAGAGTTTTAGTTAAAATAGGGACAAGTCCCTCCTTCCAACCCTGAGCTAGGCTTAGGTTTAGAAGATTCACTTGGAAGAATGAATAAATGAGATTATCCAGAAAACCCCAAACAAAGAAGACAGAGAAAATGGCTGGCATGTCAACAGATTAATGGCAACAGCCCCCCAAAAATGTCCAGCCGGACTCCCGCTGCAATGCTCTGGTGTATTACACCACACAGTGGTGAGTGGAAGCAGTTATATACACATATTCTCTCTCTCGCTCTCTCTCTCTCTGGAGTGGAATCAAATATTTGATGGCGTATGTATTTGTTTTTATTTATTTTATTCCTTTTATAGCTCCTTTTAAAGGTCATGGCCAAATCTCTGAGATTTTTCTTGAATTCCATTTTTCTTTGACTTTAGTGAAACATATGTGTTTGCCTTCCTGAGATTTTTATTGTTGCTTTCCCATGTTTATGGTCCCCAAGTTGTTTTGTGGGATTCTTTCATTTTTCACTAGTTTACTTATTTTAAAATGGCAATACCATAGGCCCTTGCTATTATTTTCACCTCAAATGTCTCAGAAACATTGTCAGAATAATCATTTTTATGGTAAGGTAGTGTTTCAGTCATTTATTTTCAAGTTGAACACCTATTGATCTGCAATTTCTGGATTGCAGAAGATTAAAGAACATAAAATGTGCTACTTAAACACTATTAAACTTTTCTGACAGTTTATTAAAAAACAATTTGTCATGAATTCACTTTTCTAAAAGGATTTTAATCTTTAGTATATTTTCATACTGTAGATTCCTCCATTCTATTTTTTTAACAAAAATATCTTCTCAGGAAAAAAGGTAAAATTTCTTTAGCGTCAGAAACGAAGTGGGTCTTGTCCATTATTAAGTTAACATTTTTTGAGCATCTGCAATATGCCGGACAGTATGTCAACAAGTGGGTATAAGGAACAGTTAAATGCCTTTGATCAGTTTGACTTTGGATGGAAAAAACAGCATGAAAAGCAATACACTTGCTATTACAGTGTCAAAATATACCAGATGTAGTGAATTACTAAGAGATAGGCACCTCTTTTTTCAGTAGCTGCCAAAGGTAAATACACTGGCAGCAATTGTTTTCCTTCTCTTGTCTTTTGCCCTTCACTTTTGATTTCCTTGCCCTTGTCTTCTGGCATATGCTTTATGAAGTCCCTTTTGTTTCTGCAGAGGGCTGTTGGGTAGTCGCCTCTTGATCAGCCATGCATCATGTATCATGCTGTTTTAAATTGTGTGTCTTATGTTAACATCTTCATATTCTTTCTGATAGTTTGTTGATTGATGACACTTAACCTCTGATCTTTATTTAAAGGTTATCAGTTTATCTTAATTTAGACTTGCATTGATTATTTTGACTTTTCTGGTGCCAATTTACAACTGTATCTTTACTTACTAAGTGATATACCAACTCTCTCCTCCTTGTTTGAACATGATATTTAGAGTAACTTGGTAGTTGGAGATAAGATACTTTGGATACCCCCTTCTCTACTAATAAATGTAGTTTGTTCATTTGTTCACTATATATATATTCAGCAACTTTGTGCACATATAGGCTCTGTTTTTTTTTTTTTTTTTTTTTTTTTTTTTTTTTTTTTTGTAGAGTTACCCATTGAACATGATAAGGTCACAACCCTCATAAGATTAAGCTCCCCTTTGTGGGGGAGAACATTGGCAATAAACTAAAGAGAGAACAATATAGTATACAATAGTGATAAGCTGAATATTATGGAATAAGGCAGACAAAGGGATTGAGAATGATGGAAATGAGGACAAGCTAATCTTTTATAAAGAATGGTCAGGTGATTCCTGTCTAAAGAGCAGCTTGCTCCAGATGGGCAAAGGGCAACTGTTCATGCAAAGAACTGTATCCAATTAGATTGAAGAGCATTGCAGCAGAAGGAAGAATAAGAACAAAAGCCCTGAGGTGAGAATAAAGGCCGTTGTTTGTAGTATGGTAAGAAGGAATTAATTATAGAATGGCAAACAGAAAGGGACTCAAAATGAGCCAGATCTATATTTTTTTATTCCTATTTTGGAGATATGAGTTTGTCTTTGAAAACACTACAAAAGGTTATGTATTCATTCGTATTTACCATTTTCTCTGGAGCAGCATGTAATAATTTAAGTACAACAATTAATATATATTAGTATCTTATTTAGTCATTACAATATCTGTGAGATTATAAAGGTAAATGTGCCCGTGAGTTTTACAAGTAAGGAAACTAAGGAGTTATGACTTGTCTGACATAAACAGATAAGCGATGTATTTGGAACTTGTTGGGGATTCTTTGCATAACCACTCAACTCTCTTTGTCACTGGTTTCTACTATTTAGAAACAGTGTTCACAGAACCAATTTGGTATCATTATTTAGCTTTATTAATGATGACTCAGTAACTCAAGAATCCTTACTCTTCATTAAATGGAACATGCAGAACACAAATTTAAACTAATGTCAAATGAAGTTTTCCTATCAGGGGGCTCAAATTGAGACATGAGGTGGTGGGGGAGGAATTTACTTCTGTATGCAGCCTCAGAGTTCATTTAACAAGACAGCTTCATGTAGCATCTCAGTTTTGCTTTGCCAATTCAGTAGCTTCCAAAAAGAGTGTCTGAGAAAGAATGGCCTGTCTATACCCAAGAAAAAAAGGTTCTGAGACCCAAGACTTCCCCCAAACTACAGACCACCTGGTAGCAGGGATTAGAAAGAGACTTCCCTTCTAACTCATCCATCCATTCATTCAGTGGCACAATCCAGAGAGTCAAAGACTGATTCCTGTTGCTATAGCAGTTAATGACCCTAAGCACTGGTAATGTAATACAACGATATTAGGCCTTCACAGAGATATCGACCACTCTTCCACTTCAGAGGAGATAACAGAGTTAAAAAGAAAGTTGCAAAGTGAAAGCAACTCAGAGTTATCCTTTTGATAATTCTTCCTTTCAGGATAAAGTGACTTGAGGTTGGGTGGAATAATGATTCCCTTTAATAGCACCAAAACATAATCTCTGAATGATGGTCCTATTTTTTAATTAATTATATCTACACTTTGAGAATTGTGTGTCATGTATATTAATGTGTAATATGTAGTGGACATTAGAGAAAGTTGAGAATCGTGAGCAGGTGAATCGTACATAGAAATTATGTGTAATTTAGATAAACTATTGCAGAAAATCAGTTGTGTTAGTTATCTGTTTCTGCATAGCACATTATCTCAAAATAGGGTCATAAAACACCACCACCTATTATTTCAGTCTCTGTTTTCAGAAATCTAGGCATGATTTATCCAAGTCCTATGACTCAAGATCTCTCATGAGGCTTCAACTGAAGGGTCACCTGGACCTACAGTTATCTTGAATCTTGGCTAGGGAATGATCTAGTTCCAAGCTTATTCACCTGGTTGTTGACAAGACTGAGTTCATGTGATCTCACAATAAAGTCCTCAATTCTTTGCTGCCTATTGGTCAGAAATTTCCTCTCATTCCCTGTGAAGTGGGCCTCTTCATAAGGTAGCACACAACATGATGTCTTCCTTTATCAGAGCAAGCAAGAGATGAGAAAGGAAGGGAAAGGTGTTCAACTACTTTTCAACTTTCAGAGAACAAGGCTGTTTTCTCATCTATTAAGTGCGGTCATGATACTTTCCTTGAAAACAATACTATGTAAGAAGTATGATATGATATGTATGTGAAAGCATGCTAAAAGCATCGAGTGGTTATATAAGAAATCAGCATTGTTGTAATTGCTATTAGTAGTAATAGTATAATTAAACATAATAATCTAATAATGGTATCATAAAGGTAACATTTATGGGATGAGGTTTGAATAAGGAGACTGTAAAAGCAATATTTTAGATAGTAGCAGAAGCTAAAGATAAAACCCTAAGTTTTGGAAAATGTGGACTTTAAGGTAGAGTAGTAGAGTGAGCAAAGCATTATTTCACATATGTTTTTGAGCATTTTTGAAATGCCAATCAAACTAAATCTGGCTCAGTTATAGATCTAAAGTGAGTTTAATTTTTTTATGTGTTAGGAATGGATTTGGGGTGGGGGGAATAAATGCTTCAAAGGAATATCAGTATTAACCTTATTCAAATCTCATGTTTTAACAGTGGAGAGAGGAAGAGTTAAAAGTTTATCTAGATCATACAACAAGGAAGCACCAGAGTCACCCCTAGAATCCTGGCCTCTGATAATTAGGCCACTTATTTTTTAAAGAAAGATAGTTGTTTTTATTCCTAGGTGTTTTTTCTTTATCTCTGTTGAATATTTTATCATTTTTGAAAAAAAAAACAAATAGTTGTAAAAAGCAGTAGATGAAATAGTGGGAATGAATATTTCATTCTAACACTATAAACCCTGGCTTTTTTTGTTTTGTTTTGTTAGTGTGGTTCTATTTTCAAAAGAACCCTTACGCCAATATTTTTTTTCTACATGAATAAAAACATTGAAGAGCATTGGGAACTTTTGTCACTAAAGTAAGGCAGTTTTTGTTATAGATATTTACAGGGGAAATATAGAGATTACTGTAATTTTCACTTGCACAAAATTCCTTCAGGAGAGCTAAGAGCAAAAATTGTTATTATTTATACTTACTATTTATTGAAGGTTTTGGAAAACACATGAGTGATTCCATCATAATAGGCATACATCAGTGTGGGTATTTCAATGTTGGTTTAAAACTGGTTATCATTACTAGTCGAAGGTTGAGTTAACCAGGAGAGCCTTTAATGATCCTGATGCCTTGCTTGGCCAAATAAATTATTTATTTGACCAAATAAATCTGAACCTCTGGGGTTGCAGTCTCAAGGTATTAATATTTTTAAAGGTTTTTAGGTGAATCTAACACACAGGTAGGGTTGGGAAGCCCTCAGGAAACCCTGCATTATAATAAAGAAGAAGATACTAACAAGAATTCCGTAGCATACATTGAAACTGCGTGGTCCAAAAAAAGGTGACATCTTCAGATATTCAACTGATATTTACACTTACTTTCTCTTATGAAGTTCTTTTGAGTTAATATATTCGATGGCCTGTAAGGAGTTGCAACATCAAGTTAACAAATTAATGATGTGTCATCACCTGCTAACATGAAATAGGTGTTATGGTTCTAACAGCAAATGCTAGATTCATGTCATTTAGTCACAAGAAGTTCAAAATCAATTTCAATGCTAATCAACAGTTGAAAGAATAGATTAGTAATGCAGCGAATGCCATTACCCTTTCAAGCATTTCTTTTATGTAATACTCCCTGCTGAAGTGAAGAAGGTTGTGAGGCTATCATACCATAGAACAAAGCTATCAGTTTAAAAGAAAGAAAACAAAAGATCCCAGAGAATAAGAAGTTAAATTATTCCGTAATGAATTTAGTTTTGCCTACAATAGACTATCAGTAATGGAGGGAATATTTAATATTTAAAATAAAAATCTCTTCCAAATTAAAAAAGTTGATATGTATGATTTGGAGTATTTTTATGTTGTCATGTATGACTTTGAGTATTTTTATGTTGTCATTTTAATTTTAATATAAATTTGGCACTCAAAATTGTTATTTTTATCTCTATTGGATGATACTATCTTAGACCGATAGTACTCTGTTTGCTCCACCATATTCTTAAAGCAACCTAATCAATAGAAGGCAGCATCATAGCATCATTTTCCTAAGAGAAAATATGATCTTATTATTCTAAATTCAATGGTAATACGTAAAGAACCCAAAGCACATTTTCTTTTATTACAGATCTCTTATTCATTTCCAGGATAGGTTTGAATGATATTCTGCAATTATAATTACTTTGTATGTACAAAAATACTATCTATGGAGAGAAATTCAGATCAACAAGAGATTCTCTGTTTAAGAAAATTATTTAAAAATTTGATTGAGGATGAAACCTTTTTGTATTGTATTTCTCTAGCGTAGGAAGGTTTAGCAGATAAAAAGTAAAAATATTTTTTACCTTCTCATTTTACTTAGAATTCTAACGTAAAGCCACGAGTTGTATATAATAAATTTAAATATAGATTAGGTACTGAGCTGGACACCAAAATGATTTGTCTTTTTCAAAGTCAAAATATATTGAGGATATTAGCTGTGTAGATTTGCACAGTAGATGAAAGGCAACATATTCCTTCATGTCAGCGATATGATCTTACTACTTTAAACTAGGCATGCATTGCTAGTATTGGGTTCCTGGGTCATTTCCTATAATGTGTATTCACTTTGGAGCAATGCCTCCTTAATATGATCATAGTGCAGATAAGAGCCAAGTAACAGTATAATTGAAAGAAATTATCATGCTCTGCCAATCCATTTTTAGTTTGAAACGTTGGATCATAGGATGGTATGACCTTGTTTTAATCATTGTAGTAAGGCCAGATATTTTAAGAATTTCTAGTTTTTAACAGTGAAAACTGAAGTATCAGTTGTCTTTTCCATCTTTTTTTTAAATTTTTTTAAATGTTTTATTTATTTTTGAGAGAGAGAGAGAGACAGCATGAGCAGGGGAGGGTCAGAGAGAGAGGGAGACACAGAATCTGAAGACAGGCTCCAGGCTCCAAGCTAGCTGTCAGCACAGAGCCTGACGCGGGGCTTGAACCCACCAACGTGAGGTCATGACCTGAGCCGAAGCCAGACACTCAACCGACTGAGCCACCTAGGTGCCCCGTCTTTTCCATCTTAATGCCTAAATTTATTGACGATCTCTATTCCTTTTTATTATTGGTTGCGAAAAGGTCAATTCTTTGTTTGAATTTCTTCTAGAGCCTCGTCAAACACAACTAAGCAAGGAAAACATGTACCAACAAGCTATTTTTAAAGTCCCATCGCCCACCAGCCTAGGGTTAATGAGTTGCATTATACGTATTCCAATTTATTGCTGGTGTATTATACTGAATATATTCTACTATATTTTTAATTTAGATACTGTCCCACACTCTGATAACTTTTTTTCCTACTGCCAGCTGCCTGACCCTAAAACAGTGCCACCCTTTTTAAGATTTAATCTACACAATTCTAGATTTTAAAATCTAAAATTAGATTTTAATTTTTGAGGCAGCACTCCACTCATAGGTATCAATTTCTTTTCAAACAGAATCGGTTAAATTATGTTGTTTTGAAAACCACTGCAAAAATTTCTATATTTTAAAAATTAATAGACTTTACCTTTTAGAAGATTTTCAAATTTACGGAAGAATGGAACAGAATATATAGAAAAGGAAGTTCTTGTATGTCCCCATCCCCTGCCCAGAATTTACCTTATCACTAACATCTTCCCTCAGTGTTATATATTTACTATAATTGATGAACTAATATTGATATATTATTAACTAAAATCTATAGTTCACATTAGGATTCAGATTTTAATTTTTATAGCTCTCTGGGTCTTGCAAAGTATATAATGTCATATATCTGCTATCACAATATCATACAGAATATTTTCACTGCCCTAAAAACCCCCTGTGGTTTCACCTATTCATCTTCTTGCCCTCCATTCAAGTTCCTGACAACCACTGATCTTTTTACTGTCTCTATAGTTTTGCCTTTTCCAGAAGGTCACATAATTGGAATCATACAGAATGTAGCCTTTTCGGATTATCTTCTTTCATTTAGCAATATGCATTTAAAGTTTCTCCTGTGTCTTTTATGGCTTGATAGTTTATTTTATCATTGAATAATATTCCATTGTATTGATGTTCCACAGTTTGACCATTCACCATTTGAAAGATATCTTGGTTGCTTCCAAGTGTTGGCAATTTTCAATAAAGATGCTTTAAACAATTGGTGCAGGCTTTTGCGTGGACACAAGTTTTTAACTCATTTGTATAAATATCATGGAGATATGACTGTTTAGCTTTGTAAGAAACTGTAGGATTATTTTCTAAAACCTCTGTACATTTCTGCATTCCTTTCAGCTATGCATGAAATTTGCTGTTGCTCCACATCTTGGCAGTAATGATATATTTTGGAGTTTAGCCATCCTAACAAATGTGAAGTGGTATCTTATTACTGTTTTAATTTGCAGTATTCTAATGACATATGATAAATTTCTTTTAATATGCTTATTTGACCTCTATATATCTTCTTTGGTGAGGTGTGTATTCTTATCTTTGCCCATTATTATTTGCATTCTTATTGTTGAGCTTTAAATTTTCTTTGCATATTTGGATGCAAGTTGTTTTATCAGATATATTTTGCAAATATTTTCTCCCCGTCTGTGGCTTGTCTATGAATTACTTTAACAGTGTATTACAGAGAAGTATTTACTTTTAATAAGTCCTACTTATCATTTTTTTTCTTCCATGTACAGTATTTCTGGTGTTGTATATAAAAAGTTATCTCCAAACTCAAGATCACCTAGATTTTCTATGTTCTTGGAATCTTCGAATTTTACATTTTAAATTTGTCTATGATCCATTTTGAGTTAACTGTTGTAAAATGCATACAGTCTGTGTCTAGATTTTTTTATATGTATGTCTAGTTCTATTATCATTTGTCTTTTCTTTTATTAAACATACTTTATTATATTTTTTGAGAGAGAGAGAGAGTGTGTGCACACGAATGAGGGAGAGGGGGAGAGGAAGAAAGAGAGAATCTTAAGCAGGCTCCTCACCTCAGCCCAGAGCCTGACATGGAGCTTGATCCCATGACTCTGGCATCATGACCTGAGCTGAAATCAAAGAGTCAGATGATTAACCACCTAAGCCACATAGGCACCCCTCATTTTTCTCTTTAGACTTTTTTTTTTTTCCACTGGATTGTTCTTTCTCTTTCATCAAAAATAATTTGACTCTATTTGTTAGATCTATTCCTGGGCTGCCTATTATGTTCCATATTTCACCAATACAACAGTATCTTCATTATTATGGCCTTACAGGAAGTCTCAAAGTTGGGTAGTGTCAGTCCTCTGATTTAGCTCTTCTTCAATATTGTGTGGTTATCCTGGGGTTTTGGTCTCTATAAATTTTAGAATCAGTTTGTTGATAGCCGTAAAATAATTTGCTGACATCTTGATTGGAATTGCACTGAATCCGTAGACCATGTTAGGAAGAACTGATGTCTTAACAATCTTGAGTCTTTCTACCCATAAACATGGAATATCTCTATTTAGACCTTCTTTGATTTCTTTCATTAGAATTTTGTGTTTGTTGTGTTCTGAATGTTTGGGTGATTCCACAATTCAGATATTGAAATTCTAACTACTCAAACGGATTGTATTAGGAGGTAGGATCTTTGGGAGGGGATCAGGCCATCCAGGTGGAGCTCTTATAAACGGGATTAGTGCTTTTACAAAAGAAACTCCAAAGAATTCCCTTGCTGCTTATTTTACCATGTGAGGACACAGTGAGAAGTCTGTTACCAGAAAGAGAGTCCTCACCTGACCATGCTGGTACCTTGATCTCAGACTTCCAGCTTCTAGAATTGTAATAAATATGTTTCTGTTGTTTATAAGCTACCCAGTCTATGATATGTTTTGTTATAGCAACCTGAATCAAATAAAATGATAATTTTCTTCAGATTGTTAGGGTACATATTTTATGAGATGGGCTTCTAAGTACTTGAATTTTTTTGATGTGAATATAAATAGCATTATGTTTTTAGTTTTAAGCCAGTATATGGAAAGGCAATTACTTATATTCTGCAAACTTGTTATCATTGTTTATTAGTTCCTGTTCTTTGGGATTTTCTACTTAAATAATCATATCATCTGTGAACAAAGATAATTCTATCTCTTCTTCCCAATCTGTAATCTTGTGTTTTTTATTTTGTTTTTGTTTTTGTTTTACTTTTTTGCATTAGCAAGGACTTTCAGTTCAATGTTGCTAGAAGTGTTGACAGGGTGCATCCATTCCTTTTCCCAATCTCAGTGTGAAAGCATGTAGTTTCTCACCATTAAATATGATGTTAGCTGTGAGGTTTTTGGAGATGTTCATTAAGTTGAGTAAGTTTTCCTCCATTTCTTTGCTGTGAGCTTTTATCATGGATCAGTGTTGGGTTTGTCACATGCTTTTTCTGCATTTATTGGCACAAACATGTTATCTTTCTTCTTGAGCCTGTTTTATTTTTTTCTTTTTTAAAAGGAGAAAAGTACACAGAGTTTATTAAATTTTTATAATGGACCTGCACATTGTCTTCACAAGAGAATGAAGGCCTAAAGAAATGACCAAAGCAGGAAGTTTTTATACCTTTTAGATAAAAAGATAAAGAATAAAATAAATTGGTGAAGAACTGATGAGACAAAGGAGTTTGGGCTGGGGGTGGTAAATGGTGAAGAAGTAACTAGGTAGGAAGATAACTCTTCACTTAACAGGGTATTTTTTCCATATTCCTTTTCTTCAGCCTGTTGATATGATGGATTTCAATAATTAATTTTCAAATATTTAGGCAATCTTGCATACCTGAGATAAATCTCATTTGCTTATAGTGAATAATATTTTTTATACATTGTTGGAATTTTTTCTAATATTTCATTGAGGATTTCTGCATCTATGTTTAGGAAAATTTTTATCTATAAAATTCCTTTCTTGGAATGTTTTTGTCTGGTAGGGTATCAGAGCAACACTACCTTCATAGTGTGAGTTAGAACGTATCTCTTCTGCTTCTATTTTCTCCAAGTGATTCTAGAAATTTCTTCATTAGAATTCACCAGTAACGGCTTTAGAGACTTGTGCTTCCTGTTTTGGTTATTATTTTAATAGATGTAGGCCTATTTAGCTGATCTGTTTCTTCTTGTGTGTTTTTGTAAATTGTGTCTTTTAAGGGATTGTTTATTTCATCAAATTTATCAATATTGTGGGCATAGAGTGGTCCATAATATTCCTTTATTATTCTTTTATATCCATGGGTTCAGTAGTGATAGCCCCTCTTCAATCTCTGATAATTTGTATTCTCTCTCTCTCTCTCTCTGTTCTTGGTTAGCCTGATTAGAGGTTAGCAATTCTGTTATCAAAGAACCAGGTTTAAGTCTTATTGATTTTCTTGTATTGATTACCCAATTTTAATTTCATAGATTTCTGGTCTATGTTATTTTTTAAGGTAGAAGCATAGATTATTGATATTATAGCTCTTTTTTAATATGCAATTTTATATATTTTCTTCTAAGGACTGTTTTAGTTCAAACTACTTTTAAATTTCCTTAACCCATGTGTTATGGAGAAGTATTGTTTAATCTACAAATATATCAGTGTTTTCCAGTTATATTTCTCTTACTGATTTCTACCTTAATTCTAATATGGTCTGAGAACAAATTGTATGATTTCTATTCTTTTCAGCTTATTAAGAGGTGTGGCTCCAAATTTGCTTTATATTGGTGAATGGTCCATGTGAGCTTGAGAAGAATGTGTATTATGCTCTTTTTGAAAGAAGTAATCTTTATTTTTTTCCCTAACTTTTCTTTTCTCCTCTCTCTCATTTCATTGTACATGTACCTTTTAATTACTCAATTCTCCCAGTATCTCGACACAAGCAAGAAAGTAGGGGAAACAGGATGTGTTTTATAAAGTCCCTATAAAGGAGAATCCCTGTATATATTAATGACTTGTGAGCCTGGTTTGCTGCAATACTGTGGCTTTTGTAGTTCAGTGCCTTTCCCCCTGTCACCCAGATGCCCCTGAATCTCTTAATCATTCTTGTTCTTCCCTATGGTCTTTAGACATGTTGGACCCAGGTATCTATCTCCTCCTGAGGGCAGGCAGGGGCCAAATCTTTGTGTGTTCAGTCCCTGGCACTCCCACAATATTACAGCCCTTCTAGATTCATTTTTATGTTTTTTTTTTGTTTTTAATAATTTATTGTCAAGTTAGCTAACATACAGTGTATACAGTGTAGTCTTGGCTTTGGGTGTAGATTCCCATGATTCATCACTTACATACAACATCCAGTGCTCATCCCAACAAGTGCCATCTTCAATGCCCTTCTCCCATTCTCCTTGCCCAATCAACCCCCCCGCCCCCAACCCTCAGTTTGTTCTCTGTACTTAAGAGTCTCTAATGGTTTGCGTCCCTCTCCCTCCCTTTTCTTCCCCTATGGTCTTCTATTAAGTTTCTCAAATTCCACATATAAGTGAAAACATATGATATCTGTCTTTTTCATATGATGACATATGATGACTGGCTTATTTCACTTAGCATAATACCCTCCAGTTCTATCTACGTTGTTGCAAATGGCAAGATTTCATTCCTTTTCATCACCAAGTAGTATTACATTGTATATATATATATATATACCACATCTTCTTTATGCATTCATCAGTTGATAGACATTTGGGCTCTTTCCATAATTTGACTGTTGTTGATAGTGCTGCTATAAACATTGGGGGACATGTGCCCCTACAAATCAGCACTCCTGTATCCATTAGATAAATTCCTAGTGGTGCTATTTCAGCGTTGTAGGGTAATTCTGTTTTTAATTTTTTGTGGAACTTCCATACTGTTTTCCAAAGTGGCTGCACCAGTTTGCATTACCACCAACAGTGCAGGAGTGTTCTCTTTTCTCCGCATCCTCACCAACAATTGTTGTTTCTTGAGTTCTTATTTTAGCCACCCTGACCAGTGTGAGTGATATCTCAGTGTGGTTTTGATTTGTATTTCCCTGATGATGAGCAGTGTTGAGCATCTTTACATGTGTCTATTTGCCATCTGGATGTCTTCTTTGGAAACAGTGCCTATTTTTGTCTTCTGCCCATTTCTTCACTGGATTATTTGTTTTTTGAGTGTTGAGTTTGGTAAGTTATAGATTTTTTATACTAACCCTTTATTTGATATGTCATTTGCAAATATCTTCTCCCATTCCATTGGTTGCCTTTTAGTTTTGCTGATTGTTTCCTTTGCTGTGCAGAAGCTTTTTATCTTGATGAGGTTCCAATAGTTCAGAATGGGTGAAAGATCTAAATGTGGGACAGGAAACCATCAAAATCCTAAAGGAGAAAACAGGCAACAACTTCTTTGACCTCAGTCGCAGCAACTTCTTACTTGACATGTCTTCACAAGCAAGGGAAATAAAAGAAGTAGTCTTTAAACGTCAATTAGATTTAGCTGATGGTAAGTCCAGTCAAACTATATCTTTGCTGATTTACTGCCTGCTTAATCTGGAATTACTGAAAGATTGGTATTGAAGTCATCAACTACAATAGTGGTTTCACCTATTTCTTCTTGCACTTCTAACATTTTGGTCCCATATGTTGTTATTCTCTGCTTTTAGGTTCATGCACATCATGGATCTTTAAGTCTTTTTGGATACTTAACCCCTTTATATTATGTAGAACCCCTTCCTATATCTGATAATTTTTCTTGTCATGAAGCTGGATTTGTCTGAAATGAATATATTTTCTGCAGATTTCCTCTGACTAGTCTTAGCATGGTGTATTTTTTTCTATTCCTTTACTTTTTATCTATTTTTGTTCTTTTATTAAGGTAGATTTCTTGTAAATAATGTGTACACTGTTTCTTTTTTTAATCCACTGAGATTGTCTCTTTTAATTGGTGAATTTACGCCACTCTCACTTAAATGATTATTGATATAATTGGTCCTAACCTATTTTTAAACAGTAGTCTCATCCTTGTCCCTTTTTATGCAGCTATTTTTCTGCCACTTCTAATTTTAATTTGGTATATTATATGACTCCACTTTTTTCTCCTTTCTTAGCATTTAAATTATACATCCTTAAAAATGGTTTTTGTTGCCCTAGTATCTGAAAAATACATTTACAACTAATAATTCCACTTTTGAGTAATACTATACTATTTCATGGATAGTGCAATTACTTTACAACTATTATCTCAGTTTCTCCTCCCAGTCATTTAAAATTCATTTCCCTTAATCCATAAACTGTAATCACCTAATACATCAGTGCTATGATTATTTTGAACAATCATGGTTATGAAGAGGAGAAGAGTATTGGGTATATAAAGCTCATTTGAAGTCTCAAAGAAATTGAGTAGCTTAACATCTGGTCTAGCAAGCAAATTTATTACTACAAATTAAACTTTTATATACACTTTTATATTATCATAGGCATCACTCTATCCAGCAGCATCAAACATCAAAAATCATCAATATGATTGAAATAAAATTTTAAAAAATGGTTCTCTTGGGGTATTTTTAGGAACATTAAAAAGGATACAAAGTTTTTTTGTGTTACCTCAAATTATCACTATTGATTATTTCTTTTTAAAATGAACCATGACTTTTCATAAAATAGCAACATTTCTGATAAGAGTATTAATAGTACTGATTTTAGTCATATGTAATGGAGTGGTGAATTTGAAATTAGTTACTAGTTTTTAAAGTCGGTAACAAACTTGAAGTGCACTTGCAATTAAAGTCAGATGTGATTCTCAGGCATCTTTGTGATAACCTACTTTTTGAAAAATTTGTTTTTAAGATGATAGTATTAACGTATCAATCAAGATAATCAAGAAAATGAAACCCAGAATATGGTCACAAGTTAGGAACTGTTCATAGAATCCCTTACTCTATGAAATAATCATTTCAGTATCTATTTATATTTTATTAGCACCTGATAGGTTTTTTCTGAGGTGTTTTCTTACAGGTCATTGGAAAACTTTTTCTGGTTTGTATATAAACCTTAGAATCCCAGATGTAGACAGAGAATTTCCAAAGAAATTTTTTTTTCAAAAAAAATGTATGTTTTTATATTCTGATTCAAGTGAAATGCAGTGCAATCTTACCCATAAAATATGCAAAAGAGTTAACGTTTTTTGTAACCAAATATTAGACTAAAAAATGTTATGTAACAACCAACTATTTTTTTTAAGTTTATTTATTTTGAGAGAGAGAGAGCAGGGGAGGGACAGAAAGAAGGAGAGATAGAATCCTAAGCAGGCTCTGCACTGGCAGCAAAGGGGCTTGAATGCACAAACCATGAGATGATGACCAGAGCTGAGATCAAGAGTCAGATACTCAACTGACTGAGCCACCCATGTGCCCCCACCTGTTTATTTTTAATTTTCACCTGGCTTCCATAACTGAGAAACCATTTCAAAAATCATTAAGTCTTCCTCTTTTAAGTTCTAGCTTTCATTTGATTTATAGGGATGGTACTTCTATTTCAGTGTTAGGTTATTGTACAAATATTTATTATTCAGATAAATATCTCATAAATAATTTTGTATAAATTACCCTAATGGTAGTTTTATATGCAGTATGTTTTAGCATGTCTTTTGGTTTCCAGATTTTATAAAAGCAGTAAATAAAATAATGGCAACAATTATTGTTATAATTTTGATTTTTGTGGTGATTATTTAACAGAAAACAATGATGTAGGACCCAACTACTATGAGCCAAAAACATAATATGTCACCAGGGACAATTATGGCACTTCAATTACATAGTAGAATATAATTTTACAATCAAGAATAATTATTGTTTTATTCCTGAGGTCCATGACTCAATATTAGCTCATAAAGTAGGGCTTTATTGAGTATAAAATAATCTTTTAGTTTCTTTAATAATAAAAATCCATTTAGAGTAACATCTCCTGTAAATTAAACAAGATGTATGAAAATACTTAACACACTAATGTCCACATTCATAATCTGTGACTATAATTGTTTAGTGAGACTTTATTAGGACACTTCAACTTTTCATTGAAATATGTTCTTTTTTCCCAGATTTTTATCCATAGTAAAAGAAAACTATATTTTCAATTTAAAAAGATAATCTGTTCATTGAAGAAATACCAAAGTAATTTAGTAAAGAAGAAAAAAATATTCCACTATGAATTACTTTGTAGTGATAATGAATATTTAACACCATTTTGAAATGTAGAAGAGGAAATTCTCACAATATACTCTTTGAGAAGCCAATTTTGATTTCCTGAAAGTTTTAGTGAATAGAGCACTGTGGTTTATCAGTTACATTATCCTTGTTCTTGCCAAACATATCCAGTATTTTTAACAGCACTGCTCCCCTGGAAATCACAGAAAAATGTAAGTCACACTTTATACACATGGTTTAGAGTTTCCTGCTTCTTTTGTTTGGTGTTTGTGACAAAAGAAAAACCATGTTTTCTCCAAACATATTTTGTGTTTCTCCTGGGCAAAAAGAAATATTATATTTCCCAGTCTCTACCCTTTCTTCTCATGGAGTTAGGCAGTATGTGACCCATGTCACCAGAATGTGGGAAAAAGAGATGTGTAACACAATGAAATTTGGATGGTGATATTTTTGTTTTCTGTCACCCACTCTCTGCTAATACCTTGCGGGCATATGTTAAGGAGGTCACCTTCATAAGATAAAAGGACAGGGTATGGTTTCTTAATGGCAACCATACTGGATTTTAATACATATTGAAAGTTGATAACCTACTCTCAATGTTAATTCACTCAGAATTTTTTTTTCTGATACAAAAGGTTGCATTATGTACACAAAGCCTATAAACCTTATTTAATTTACATAAGATTTTATATACAATGTAATGGATGTAATACATTCAGTGTGTTTAAGAGACATACTTTAAACTGAACTTTAATATTATGTATTGTAAGGAAAGTTTAGTTAAGGGTAAAAACACTTAGTTTTTAGTTAGCACATTTTTATTTACTACTATAACACAAAATACATGTTATCCTATAATTATAGTATTACCTGTATCTGTTATATAGTGAAGCTATGCAAACACTGTACTTTGATTAATAATTCTCCATATGTATAATTCAAAGACAAACACAGATAAAATTTTCTGGTTTGCTTATATTTTAACTAAAGGAGAGGTCAATTTAAGGATTATAAAATAGTTAAATATAAAACTACATCTTACTCCTATAATTTTAATAAATGGATTAAATCCTAATATATAGCCTTGGAAATATTTTTGGTTTATTTTCAAAGCTTAACATCCTCAATAATGAAGAATTAGAATTATTTTGTATACTTGAATGTTATCTTTAGCCTACCAATTTATTTACATAGATAAGTGTTACTAGCAAATCAAATGTAATTTATATTTGAGATACCATTGATAGGTCCTCAATTTACTAAATTTAATGTAAGGCTTAGGGAATTATATAATATGTGCATTTGGTATGAGAAATAATAAATTTACCATATATTGTAGAAATAAATCAGAGATAGGTAAGTATTAATGGCAATAAAGGCTATTTTAGTAGGGATTTTCTTACCAATAAATGTGAATTTTAGTCTCAATAGTTCTGTGTAGGTAGTTGTTATCAATGTAATAAAATATATTTTCAATTTTATAATTTTTTTTTATAGAGAAAATACCAATACAGTTAGTTGTATATCTATTTAGGCCATAACACTATGAATGTTCATTATGCAGTGTAAGCCACTCAGCCACATATAGTAGGTCCAATATATATATATATATATATATATATATATATAATTATGCTCAATATATTATCAATTATGAATATCATATATAAAATCTTCTTTGTAAAGGCTTACCAAAATTAACAAATGGGTATATTTCCACAGCCAATTTTGTGCTGAGCAGGCCAAATCATATTTCTTTCCTAATTAGATAGGAGAAGGGACAGGATGTGCTCTGATTTAAAAACAACATTCTCTTTGGAATATAAAAAGATCTTGCACCAGACAATTAGGCATATTTCCATCACTGGAATGGCTCTAAAAATTGATCTGGTGCATCGGTAAAATGAAAATTCTTCAACATAAATATCAGCCGAAAAAACCCTTTTGTTACAAATAATACAGACACTGAAAACTGTATAATGTCCATATTTATTTTCCAAAAAGTTATGTAGTTTTTTCACAAGGCAGAGACACTGTAATAAAGCTTTTTCTTTCACACTTTACGAGGAGTATGAAGTCTAATTATAATATTGTCTCTTTTTCTATTTGAATGTGTCAGTTTTCATATTATGACTTTCACACCTGTACTAGCTAAGATTAAACAGCCATGTCATCTGAGACCACCCGGCAACTAAACTGTGAAAATTAATTTCAATTTCACCTAAGCTCAACCTCATGCTGTTTTCCCATTATTCCCATACCAGGATATCTGTGACTTTTGGCTACCAAATGGCTTACTTATTATTATAGACAATACTCTAAAGAGTTGTAGTGATGAACTCTATCTCATAATTCTGTATAACTTTAATAAACACATTTATGTTTGATGGAAACATGTTATGAAAGCATTATTGTCATTTCCCATTGACAAATATTTAACTGAAACCCTCCTAATGATAAACATTAAACTCTAAAAACTGTTTAGCCTAGCTGGCAATATGTGTGATATTATTATATAATAAACATATTAATGACTTCTTTAAGTAGTTTTTTGAGAAAGAGTTTAAAAATAAATGAAGTAAACACTGAAAACACCAAAAGAAAAAGTAGAAAAGTCTACAATCACAGTTGGAAATGTAATAATTTTTCATTAAATGATAGAAGAAAACAAGACAATAACATTACAAGGAAACTACAGCCCGATATGAGTGTGTGTGTGCATATATATCTATGAAGATTTTATAAAGTATTAGCATTTAGAATATACCAATGTACAGAAATGATATTGTGTCATGATTAAATAGAGTTTATCCCTGGAATCAAGACTATTTTAACTTTGAGAAACAATCAGTGCAATCTATCATAGTGATAAAATAAATCAGAAAAAAGTCATAATTTCACTAAATGCAGATAAATTATCTGACAGAATTCATAAATATTCATAAGAATTCTCAGATAAGAAAGGAACTTCCTCAACCTGAGAAAACATAGCCTAAAAAAATAGAGCTAACATTATACTCAATGATAAATATGAAATTCTCTACCCTGATGATCAGTAGCACATCAAGGATGAATGCCTACACACCATTTCTAATAAATTTGTACCATGGTCATAGACAATACAATATACCAGGGAGATGGAGAGGGGGGAAAGAGAGAAAGATGGAGGGAGACAGGGACATCAAAGGATGGGAGAGTGAGGGAGACAGATGGAAAAAGAGAAAAATAAAGGGAGGCATACCATGCAGTTTGGAACAAAGCAGTAAATTTATTTACAGGGGATATGATCAAGTATATAAGAAATTCTAAGGAATCTACAAAATTGTTATTGGTTTTAATAAATTCTAATATGAGTTTCTCAAGTCATAAAATGTTAGTTCAGTTACCAAAAGCAATTTTTATGTATATAAACGAGTGAAAATTGAATTTAAAAATATCATGTAGATTTTAATGATATGATATACTTGGGACTAAACATTTATATATATATAAGTTCTGTAAACTGAAAACTACAAAATACTGTTAAAGAAAGTATGCAGATACATATTTAATTTTATATATTTTAAATTATGTATACTTATATCACATTTATTAATTTATTTTTTATTTTATATTTTTTATTAAACTTTATAGTTTATTGTCAGGTTGGTTTCCATATAACACCCAGTGCTCTTCCCCACAAGTGACCTCCACCAAGACCATC
>CM053571.1:31064371-31105305 GCA_028646485.1 Cryptoprocta ferox
GTTTTTCCTCCCTTAGAGATGGTTCTAGGTGCGTTTTCCGTCTCTCTTTCTCTTCCCCTGGTCTCTCCGGGGCACAGCGCGCTCTCCCTGTGTTGGGCTCGGGGGCTCCTTTCCCCTTTACCACCGGGACGCGCCCGTCCCCTAATTTCCCAGATCACAGTCACTCACTCAGGCATCTTTGAGGTTGTCTTCTTTCTGGAGTCTGTTTCTTCTTTCCCCCACTTGCAAATCCAAGTTTTATCCCTTCAGTCCTTCTGAGTTCAATCCATACGGGCGTGCGCGGATTACAGAGCTCCCTGCTTCTCTGCCATCTTGCCCGCTCCCCCTATATCACTTATTTAAAATCTTACAACTCAATAACAGCACAAATAACTCAGTTATTAATAGATAAATGCTTTGAACAGATACTTGATAAAAATAGATACATTACTAGCTAATATGTTTATGAAAAAACTCAATATTTTTAGTCCTAGGTAAATGCAGATTAAAATATAATGAAATAAAACTAAAAACCTGTTATTATAGCAAAAATTAAAAAGATGGGCAATATCAAGGGTTGATAATGTTGTGAAGTATCTATAACCTTTGAAACAATTTGTAAGTTTCTTTTAATATTAAATATATACTTACCATACAACCTAGTATTTTTGCTAGATATTTATTCAGAAGAGATGAAAACATATATCCATAAAAATGAGTACATACTAGATGACTCCATTAATGTAAGTTTTAGAGCTGGGAAAACTATAGTAACAGAAAGGAGATCACTGGTTTCGTGGCCAAGGGATTGGTGGGTAGCAAGACGAGATGGTGGGAAGGGGGGTGACTAGTCTTAAAATGGACAAGAGGGAATAAATTATTTGAGTTGATGGAATTCTTTATATCGATTTTGGTGATGCTTACTTGCATATGTAAGTTTGTCACAACTAAATGCGTAGGCAAATAAAATGTGTTCATTTACCTTAGACAATATAATATGATATGTATGAAAGACCAAAGTGAGATCTGACTTAGAAGTGGATTTTCAACTGAACCAGTTTTCACAACTTTTAAAGTAAAATTTACACACACCAGAAAGGAATAAAGAATGACGAGTTAAGAGTTGATTTTATTGGGAAGTGTAGGAGAAGAAAACTTTCTCTGTCTTCCCTTCTAGGTTCTTTGACAGGTCTGTTAACTAAATTGATGTAACAGAGTAATAGGAGAAAAACAAATTTAGTACATACAGGAGCCCCATAAAAAATATGAAGCTTTTTAGCAGTCAAGTAATTGCGCCTTAAATACCATCCTGAGCTAAGCTAAGGAGAAGAGGGTAGGGATCTAGGTCTTGAAAGGGGAGGAGGAAAATTCACAGGAAGATGAGAAGAGCAAATGTTTGGCAAACAAAGGTTTGTCATGCCATGCAGATAAGTCTTTCTGATATAAAGAGTTATCCCTGATAATAGTTCTCTTCCTGAGACAATCTCCCTATCTAAGTTATTTTAGGCAAATAAAGGGAGGTTAAGAGAACTTCTTGTCTGTTGGGCCTTGATTATCTTCAGCTTGAAATAATCCACATACGAAAGTGGCACATTCTGGGGTGGCATAGTCTGCTCCCCTTCAAATTATTTAAAGGAAATTATTCTTTTATTGTAAGCCCCTCTCCTACCACCACATCCACACACTAAGGAGAAAATAGGTGGGGTAAATGTCTTTAAATGTAGAGGGAAGGGGACCATTTGGAGAGCTTGGTTAGATGTTGTTATGGGTTGAATTGGGTCTCCAAAAAGATATGTGGAAATTCTAACCACAAGTACTTATGAGTGTGACTTTGAAATAGGTTCTTTTGCAGATGTAGCCACATTAAGATGGGGTCATGGAGGTGGGCTCTAGTTTGCTATGAGTGGTATCTCTATATGAAAAGAAGAGGGACATACACAGGATGGAAGACTGTCATGTGATAATACAGGAGAGATTTATGTGCTGAAACTGTAAGCCTGGGGATGCCAAGGATTGCTGGCAAACTACCAGAAGGTAGGAAGAGGCAAGGATGAATTGTCCCTAAATGTTTCAGAGGGAACATGACCCTTCCAACCCTTTGGTTTCAGAATTCTAGCCTCCAGAATAATGAGATAATAAATATCTATGGTTCTAAGCCACCCAGCTTGTGGTACAGTGTTCATTAATACTAGGAAACTAATACAGATGTTTTCATTAACCAAGATTGTAACTTTCAAAGAGGAAAATAGAGAATGAAATATTTTGACTAAGTTTTCCAATGACTGGAATAAGGGACAAGATGCTTCTGTGTTGGATTTAGCCTGTACTCTCTTATTTTATCAGGCCAAAAATTTTATAAATGTTTACTGTGGACCACATGTAGTCCATTTGGGAGAAAGCCAGTATGGAATTAAGTCCTACCCAAGCCAAGAGTATTGTCTTCAGGGAAGACATAGAAATCATGTGGAGTGGATTGCTGGAAAGCCAGACTCTGGAAAAGAACTGCCGCTGAAGGAACATCAAGGTCAACATCAGGTCAATGAAGTTTTAGTTGATGGGCCCAGAGTGGGTATGTGAGAGAAGGAGTGAGCTTGAAATATTTGCCAAGCACAAAATGTGCTAAGTTCTTTCACAAGAGAAGCTACCAAGTAGAAATTTCTCTATGTCCCTTAACCTTTCGTTCTCATCTTTGCTCTAATCCTGTAGGGTCAGAAATATCAGCTAATGAGTGGCAAATAAAGAAAGCAAGAAAGAATGAAGGCTCCAAGTATTTTCTCTTTTTAAAAGGCAGAGAACCTTCCTTTTCTAACCTGCACTAGTTAGGGGAAGGACAAAAAAAAAAAAAAAAAAAAAAAAAAAGCTTACTTGTTCAATTTGGATTGAAGAGCTGAGTAATAATATCAAACTATATATAAGATTATTTCTAAATGAAGGCTTGTGTTTTCTGACATAAGGTAATAGAAAATTCTAAATTCTTTAAGAGAATTCTGGAAAATCATGAGATTTGCCCAAGTTTTTATCCAGGGGCAGAGGAGATACCTACAGAATATTTTTAAAGAATGTGATAGAGTGAAAATAAAGGTTCTGCTATGATTACATCCCATGGGTCCTCATTTTTTTGTATCCAAATCTTAGAGACAGAGATCAAAACTTGAATGAAGTCAGGCATTCCTGGTCTGCTCATTATATCTTGATGAGATATCTTGTGAAAACAGTGTATTCGATGGCAATTTTTAACCCCATCAGATACTTTCTCTGGAGGAATTTAAACAGAAGAGGCAAAGAAGGGTACTCAGTGTGGTGCTAAGAGAGTCATATGTATAATAATGCAGAAGTCAAAATTTGCAGTTATTAGTAAGCAGAATCTGTTCAGTAGGAAGATAGAATTACTAATAGGATTTAACATATCTGAAAACTGTGGAATGGCTCTGTGTCTAGATAGAATAAGAAACAACAGATTTCTTTAAAGTCTTGAATGTCTGATTTCCTTTTGGGATACAGGAGTTGTCCTTGCATTGGAATAACAAAGAACAATAATCACTGTCTGGAGACCCAGGGTGTGTTACCAAGGAGAAGCTCTGTGTGTGTGTGTGTGTGTGTGTGTGTGTGTGTGTGTGTTTATGTGTGTGTGTATTTATCATGATGTCTTCTTAATATCAGCTCTCATCTCTACAGATAATCTCCAGAGATGGCCCAGTTTTTTATATTATACATACATAATTTAACCACTTATTGGTAAACAGTATATAAACAACATATTTATATTGGTTTTCAGAATATTGTTTTCTAATCTCTCTCTCTACATACACATACAGTCATATTTGTAAATACATATCTTTAGCAAAGGTGATAAATGCATAATATACCAGCATTTAATTAGCAATTTGTTTTAATGAACATTTAAATTGTTTCCAATTCCTTTGTTATTATCAGCAATTGTTCACAGATACTTATATATAAATATTTGTACCTGTTATGGAGAAATTATATTACCCCAACAAAGATTCTCACAGAAATTGTAACCAAACTCAAGGGGCTCACCACTTGGGATACATCAAATTGATCATGGAAGTTTTGAAACAGAATTTTTTATTACTTGTTACAAGTGAGGAGATAGGGAGATATCTCTCAAATTACTGTCTCCCTGTAGGGTTAGTACAGGAAGCTTTTATTCAGTTGTACTAGAGGACAGGGACAGGGGACTTGCATAGGCATCTTGGTTCAATTGTACATGCCTAGCATGTCAACATGCTGGCACATACATCTTCTGTTCAAAAAATGGCAGAAAACTCTGCTCGTAGGAGGATATCATATTATAATGAGCTATACGTAGATTCAGGACAACTGTGAAGAGGGTTCTGTCTAGGTCCTCAGCACCAAATCACCTCAGACTGGTTCACAGAAAGGATTCTCAGGAAAATGCCTAGTTGGAATTTCCTTGGCTGGAACTGCTGGTTCTGCAAAACAAAACACATTCTTTCCCTGCTTTTGTCCCTTCCTTTACTGCCTCCTGCTGATAGCTTTCGGACCCCTTAGAAGTTGTGTAAACTTCCCACTGAGTCCTAGCTAACAAAATGGTGGAACAATTTGCACACACACTAGTAGATTCTTAATCTCTGAGGACCTCTGTTTGTTTAGCCGCACAAAACTGTCTGAACAGGGGCACCGGAGTGACTCAGTTGGTTAAACGACTGACTCTTGATTTTGTCTTGGGTCATGATCTCACAGTCTGAGCCTGGGATGGGGCTCTGCGCTGACAATGTGGAGACAGCTTTGGATTTTCTCTCCCTCTCCCTCTCTGTTCCTCTCCCACTTGCTCTCTCTCTCTCTCTCTCTCTCTCTGTCTCTCGCTCTCTCTCTCAAAATAAATTAACTTAAAACAATGTATGAACAAACTTATGTAAAGTCATGTCATGTAAAATTTCAGATGATCTGAAGTTGTTACAGTCAAAATTTAAAAAAATCAATACATTAGTAATAAAAATATTTAAAACAAAAACAATGTAAATCAATTATATCTAGTACAAAGATCATATAAATGATATTCTATAATCAACATATGACATTTGGGGTCTGAAAATTCTAATTCAAACTATATTTGAGAAAACAATGTATTTGACAAATAGTATAATTATGTAAAATTCTAAGTAACCTTTATATTTCATAGTTGCATTTAAAAATATGTAAACAGTAATTCACCTTTAACACATGTTTGACATATAATTTAAAAGTAATTATATGGAGTCAGGATTTTGTACTCCTGGGTAATTTGAATGCTTCTTCCCTTTTTAGATACAAGAACTAAAATTAGAAACTTTTGATATTGTATTATTTGAAAGAGCATCCCTAGAAAGTGTGGTGAGTTGGAGTGTAACACGTATACACAGACAAATTGTGCAGGAAATAGTCACACAAACAGCAAAGTAATACACACAAAGATAAATCTTTTCCTAAGTTGCACTTTTCAGTGACTAAGAAATGTATAATATTTGCACATAAATATTAACTTTCTATATTTTACTTATGAGTATTAGCTTTTATCTTAGGTAAAACATTTAGATGAGAAAAACAAGATGTTAGAAGATTGATTTGGTATATCTTAAAGTTACCTATTCATAGAAAAATACATCCCAGTATGAATCATAGACCCAGAAGCACACATATGCATATGTATATGATCACCCTAAAGTAGTCATTTTTCCATATTTTAAAACTTTTGAGGGAAAGATGTAGGGTATGTAATTTAGGAGTCTCAGGTGGATTAAGTTATTTAGAGTTAAGAAGTTGAGTTATTTACTTTCTAAGGGCCTCACTTTATTTGTTGTGATAGGAAGTAAATACAAAAAGGACTTGGTGGCAAACCAAAATGGAAGAAGTCTAATGCTTTCTGATAAATGTAAGTTTGATTTGTTTTTAATTGATTTCTCTCTTTCAATATAGAATCTTTGCCCAAAAGATCTATACACTAGAAAAATATAAAAGACTTAAGAAAGTCTCATCCATGTTAAAACTAGCATTTCCTTTTGTAATGTTAAAATAGGATTAATATTTACTAAAATTCAACTAGCTATTTCCTTCATGGTTTTCATCCTCCCTTCCCTTTTTTTTCTTTTTTTCTTGTCAAAAGAGAGGATAATGTGATATATTTGAAAGAGCATGTATGTAGTCATTAGCCTTAAAACAAAATATAATATCTATTTAAACATTATTATATACTTGCTAGAAAACAAAAAGTAAATAGCCTCTCCACCAAAAGAAGAAGATAGCTATTAATCAAAGTGTTAAATCATTTTATTTTATTTTTAATTCTTTTGACCAAATGTGCTGAGATTCAGTATCCTCTCCCTTGACTTCCTTGAGTTTCGTACTATTTTCTTTTTAATGAAGTTATAAACTATTTTGTCTCATGAGGAAGTGTTCTACATTATGAATTTTTTTAAATGTCAGAAAATTGGGGGGAGGTGTAAATGAGAGAAATATCAGTGTTTCCTAAACACACACAAGACTCTTCCAAGCCAATGAGCTGCCATATATAGTGCCAGGTAGTTGTATGTTGAAGTGCTGGGTTGACAAAGAGGATCTTATTAACTGTCAATGAATACAGATCAATTTTAATAGAGTGAGGCAGAGTCAGATTCTTAACTGACTGAGCCACCCAGGTGCCCCAAAATTCACTATTTTTAATTGTAGAGTTTGATTCTGAGCATTGTATCCAATTACATCATCTTCATAGAAGCATGTTTGAGAGGTATCATCATCCTAAAAAGTCTTCCCCTATCCCTTTGAAATTGAGTCCCCACTCTGATGTGCTAAATTGCATCCCTCCCCACCCCCCTACACCCGCAATTCATATGTTGAAGTCTTAAACTCCAGTAAATCAGATGTGATAGTATTGGAGATAAGGCCGTTGAAGGGGTAATTTGGTTAAGATGCACCCTACTTTATAGGCCCTAATCAGATATGGCTGGTGTCCTTACAGAGGATGCCAGAGGGGATGAGCACAGAGAAATATAGAGGAAATACCATGTGATGACAAAGGGAGAAGGGAGACATCTAACAAACCAAGAAGAGAGGGCTCAGAAATTGAACCTAGTGACAATGCCTTGATCTCACCACTGTCCTACCTTCCAAACCTGTTAGAAAATACATTGCTGTTGTTTAAGAGTCCCAGACTGTGGTACTTTGTTATGGCAGCCCTAGCAACCTAATATATCCACTTTTGCTTCAAGCTCAATCAATAATCTACATGGTATCATAATTTTTACCTTTCTCAAATTTTATATAAATGGAACCATCCAATGGGTAACATTTAATTAAGCATTTGACTTTTTTTTTTAACTTACCATAAAGTTTTTGAGATTTATCCATGTTGTTGCTGTATTCACATTTTGTTCCTTTTTGTATGACTGAGGAGTTTTCCATAGAATGAATAGAACACAATTTCTTCCACTAGTGGACATGGATGGTGTTATAGAATAATGCCTCTCTGAACATTGTTATATGTTCACATGCAGGCATAGAAAAGTACCTAGAAGTGGGATGGCTAGATTCTTTAATAATTAAACTTATAATGTACTGACCTCTGTTCTCAGAAGTTGGTATCTGTATCATTTTACATTTCCACAGCAAGACTTAAGGATTACTATTACTACCCATTCTTGTAAGCACATGGTTGTATCACTCATTTTAGTTTAATTATTCTAGAAGGTGTGTTGAGATATGTTCCTGTAACTTTAATTTGAACTTCTCTGATGACTAGTGATAATGGCCATCATTTTATGTGCTTATTTTCCAGGCTTATATCTTTTATCATGAAGTGACAATTCAAATTGTTTGCCCCCTTTAAATTGGGTTGCTTGTTTTCTTATTGATGAGTTTTGAGACTTCTTTATATATTCTGTATTCAAGTCCTTTATCTGGAATGTATTTTTAAAAACCAATTGAATATTTTACAATGTCTATAGTTTGTCTTTTATTTTCCCAAAAGACTGAAGGTTTTTAATCTTGGTTAAAACCTTTTATTATTATTATTAATAATAATTATAATTATTATTATTTACAGGCTGGCTTTTTTGTATCTTAATTGACAATTTTTTTCCTAACTCAGAGTCACTTAAAATTGTGTTTTTTTCTCTTTTAGAAGTTTAATAGTTTTAGTTCTTACATTTCATACTATGATTTTTGTTTTAATTTTATAACATATTTGCCAATTCATTTTTATACACACACACACACACACACACACACAGGTAAAAGACAATTATCTTCTAATTGAATAACTTTGGCACTTTTGTCAGATCAATTAAGCAAAGAAGTGTGGAATTTATCCGAGCTCTCTATTGTGTTCCATTCATCTATCATTCTAACATAACACTGTTGCTTTAATGTAAGTCTTAAAATTAGTAAAATTAGTTTTCTATAATTTTTCTTCTTTTTCAAGATTTTTATTTCTTTTGGGTCTTTTGCCTTTACATATAGATTTTAAATCAGCTTTCCAATTTACTAAGAAAAAATCTGCTAGGATTTTCATTGGAATTGCATTAAATCTAGAAAAACTAGAGGAAAATTGTAATCTTAATAATAGTGAATCTTCCAGTTAATGAATTCAGTATATCCCTTGATTTAGGCTTTCATAAAAATGTCTTTGTGATATTTTTTTAGTTTTCAGCTTACAGGTCTGTACACTTTCTTTTATTTTTTTTAAATTTATTTTTTGAGATAAAATCAGTATCTAACATTATATTAGTTTCAGGTGTATAATGCAATAATTTCATTCTTGTACATATTACAACATGATCACCATAAGTCTAGATACTATCTGTCATCATACAATTGACCCCCTCACCTATTTCTCCAATTCTTATATCCTTCCCCTCTGATAATAATCAGTCTGTTCTGTGTATCTATGTGTGTGTGTATATGTGTGTGTGGTTTAGAATTCATACATAAGTGAAATGATATGATGTTTGTCTTTCTCTGTCTGGACTTACTTCACATAATACCTTCAAGGTCCACACAGGTGGTTGCAAATGGCAAAATTTCCTTTTTGTGTGTTGCTAAGTAGTATTCCATTTGTGTGTGTGTGTGTGTGTGTGTGTGTGTGTGTATACACACATATATATACCCCATATATTCTTTATCCATTGATCTATCAATGAATGCTTAGGTTGTTTCCATATTTTGACTATTGCAAATAATGCTGCAATGAACGTAGGTGTGCATATATCTTTGAATTAGTGTTTTATTTTCTTTGGATAAAGAGCCAGAAGTGGGATAGATGGATCATATGGTAGTTCTATTTTTAATTTTTTGAGGGACTTCCATACTGTTTTCCATGCTGGCTGTGCCAATTTACATTTTTTCCAACAGTATGCAAGAGTGTCCACATCTTCTCTAATACTTATTATTTCTTGTCTTTGTGATAATAGCCCATCTAACAGGTGTGAGGTGATATCTCATTGTGGTTTTGATTTTCATTTCCCTGATAATTAGTGACTTTGAGCATCTTTTCACATGTCTGTTGGTCATCTCTGTATCTTTTTTGGAAAAATGGTTTTTTAGGTCCTCTGCCCATTTTTAAATCTTATTGTTTCATTTCTGTTGTTGAGTTTTTTGAGTTCCTTATATATTTTAGACATTAACCCTTTATCAGATATATGGTTTACAAAACATTTTCTCCCATTCAGTAGGTTGCCTTTTCACATGATTGATGATCTTTGCTGTGGAGAAGCTTTTTAGTCCTTAATTAGAAACTTAATATAGTCCTATTTGTTTATTTTTGCTTTTGTTACCTTTGCTTTGGATTAAGGTCTAAAAATACAACACCAAGACCTCTATCAAGGAGATTACCACATATGTTTTCTACTAGGAGTTTTATATATTCAGGTCTTAAATTCAAGTCTTTAACTCATTTTGCATTAATTTTTACGAATGGCATAAAATAGAGGTCTAGTTTCATTCTTTTGCATGTGGTTGTCCAGATTTCCCAATGCCATTTAATTGAAGAGACTGCCCTTTCCCCACTGTATAATTTTGGCTCCATTACTATATATTAATTGGCTATATATGTGTGGCTCTCTATTTATTCTTGGGCTTTCTACTCTGTTCAATTGATACATGCATCTATATTTATGCCAGTAGTACATGTTTGATTACTATAGATTTGTAGTATAGCTTGAGATCAGCGAGTTATGATACCTCCAGGTTTGTTCTTCTGTCTCAAGATTGCTTTGGCTATCCAGTGTGTTTTGTGGTTTCATCCAAATTTTAGAAGTATCTGTTCTAGTTTTGCGAAAGATACCATAGGAATTTCAATAAGGATTTCATTGACTGTGTAGATTGCTTTGGGTAGTATGGACATTTTAACAATATAAATTCTTCCAGGGGCACCTGGGTGGCTCAGTTGGTTAAGCATCTGACTTTTGATTTGGGCTCAGGTCATGATCTCAGTGTTTTGAGATTGAGCCTACATGGGGCTCTGTGCTGAAAGTGGGGAGCCTGCTTTGAATTCGTTCTCTCCCTTTCTCTCTGCCCCTTCCCTGCTCACACTCTCTCTTTTTCTCAAACAAATAATTACATATATATACATATATATATATATATATATATATATATATATATATATATAATATCAATTCTAATCCACAAACACAGGGTATCTTTCCATTTATTTGTATCTTCTTCAATTTCTTTCATCAACATCTTCTAGATGTTATTGTATAGGTCTTTCACCTCCTTGGTTAAATTTATTCCAAGTATTTTATTCTTGTTAATGCAATGATAAATGGGATTGTTTTATTAATTTATCTTACTGCTAGTTCATTATTGTATAGAAATGTAATGTATTTCTGTATATCAGTTTTATATCCTGCAGCTTTACTGAACTCACTTATTCTAACAATTTTTAGTGGAGTTTTTACGATTTTCTATATACAGGTTTATGTCATCTGCAAGTAGAGACAATTTTACTTCTTTTTCAACTCTGAAATCTTTTATTTATTTATTCTTCTTTTCCATTTACTGTGACTAGGACTTCCAATACAAATGCAAAAATGGCACTTGGCAGTGCCTTCATCTTCCAAAGTCCCACTAGTCCATGCCCCTCCAGCAAATGCTTTAAGATAAATCAAATGAATCTTCTTTATATGTAATCCCATCATTCTCAAACTGCTGGTTGAGTGAGTCTGCACATGAACCCCTTAAAAGGAATACCTCAGATTTCCACAGTTCCCCAGATCTCCTGTACATAAGCCCTATTGGTTTCCAAAGCCAGAGTCTTTTGGGGTCTTGTCTCTCTGATGCAGATCCTAAGGGTTGGGGTGGCTAATGTGAGACACAAACCCCTCATTTCTAGTCTTGAACATTTTATTAAATTTATTTCTAAGCAGTTCATTTTTTATTCTAAGTGGGATCATTGTTTGCTTATTTTCTTTTCTAAAAGCTCATTGCTGTTATTTGAAAAAAATTAATTTCTGTATATTAATGCTGTAACCTTGCAAACTTTTAAAATTTACTTATTAGTTCCAGTAGCCATCTTTAAATAAGATTCTCTTCCAACCATAAGTATTTCCTACTTGCACATGGTTTCCCCTCCTCTACCTCAAATTTGATTTAGTCTCTAAAATTTGCAACTAATGCTAAAACATGGAGCTAATTAATGCCATTAAGTTGTGAGAGGCAGCATAATATACAGATAGTTTACTGGTGCAGACTTGGCCATGTTGAATGAAGCTTTATTTCTTAGTGTTCTATGAACATTGGCCTTTGGTTTCTAGTCTGTTAAATGTACCTAGGTATTTTCCTAGTCAATATAGTAGTATAGAGTTAGTCAAAAAGGGTGTTGTTGTTCCTACTATTATTAAGTGTAAAGTGTCCTCTCACACAAAAGACATTTGCATTTTTTTATTAAAAATTTTTTTTTCAAGTTTGTTTATTTTTGAGAGACAGAGAAAGACAGAGTGTGAGGGGAGGAGGCACAGAGAGAGAGGGAGCCAGAATCTGAAGCAGGCTCCAGGCCTGAGCTGAGGTCTGACAGACTTAGTGCCCCAGGCACCCCCAGACATTTGCATTTTAACTATTATTTTCAATGGCATTCCTCAAATGAATTATCATGTTAAGCACCATGATTGTTCATTTGGTACCTTACTTTGAGTCAGAACAATCTCCTCCCCTCTTCAATATTAAAATTTAAATATTACTGATTTTCCTAGATATAAGACAACCCTTACTGTCACACAGATAGTAAACATTGGTAGCTAAGCTTATTGTCAGCTTCGTAGGGAATTGATAACTGTACAATTACAATAAAATTATAAAAATGAAATATTGCTTGGTCTAAAAATACAAGATTAATTTAATTCAGGGAGTTTTAAATTTTTTAAGAACTGTTCAATCTCTGCTGGCTTACAATACACACATATCTACTCCTTTGGGAGGAGTAGTGGTGAGAAGCTATAAAAAGTCTAATATCTGAAAGATTAAATTAGATTTGGAAAGCTACTACAGGATTCTCAAGTGTTTAAATGATGCAATTATTGTAGAAACAAACTTGATTGTACCTGATAACATAGAGAATTCTGTATATGATATTTCTGCCATTGGAGATATTATATCACCATAAGAATTCTTTTGCAAACCCATCTAAATATATTATGTTAGAAAAGATTTAGTAGTTGTTTAATTTAACTCATAAAAACCCCATAAATAAGTATCAGCTTCCTTGTTGAGGATAAAACACCCACGACCAATAATAGCATTTAATGCTTTATGAAATGTAACCCTATGAAAAATGCAGTGTAATTACATTTAGTGACATTCTGCAATTTAATTAGGGTTAATTAAATTGAACTATTGGCAATTTTTGCTTATTTGCATTATTTTTTTAAATACTGTGATTTAAAGGTTAATTGCAGTATTTATAAGATAATAAAATTGCTTCTCCATCAACTTTTTTTTCATAAAAATACAGACGGATAATTTTGCCACTCTGTAAATAAATTTGTAGATTTATTATTTAATATTATGAACTGAACATAATTAAAACAAATGGACAACTTAAACTGTGAATATAAAATTTTATTTTAAACTAATGATTATTGGGTTGGCTTTTGGTTTTTAATTCAGAAGGATGATTCTTCTTAAGGCTCAGGAGGATGAGCCTTCTGTGTTTAAGGAGGTTGTATTTTGGTGTCACTCTTTTGGGGTTGTGTTTTTGATGCCACTCATGAGAGTATTTCACTTGTGCCTGTTTTTATTCATATCGGTGCTTCTGGTATACTCGCCAATTTACTGATTTGTTTTATAACTCTTTATATCATTTTCAAATATCTCAACCCAAATCCTCAACCTTCATCAAGCTACGTCACTACTGTTTTAATTGCTTTAGAGTTTTGCTGCTTCTCTAGTAGGAACCCTTATTCTTCACAACCTGTCAGTTCTACTACTTGCCTCTGTCACCAGCATTTCATCACCTCTGAGCAGCATGACCTGCCCTTTGTTAAATCACCTGTTTTTTTCAAAACTTCAGTAAATAGTGATCCATTCCAATTACCAGTATAGCATAAGGGGGAGAATTGTAGACTAGCTCATGATGTCTGAGTTTGAATTGTAGTTCTACCATTTAGCATCTGTATGACATTGGGAGATATACTTAACAGCTCTGATCCTCAATTCCTTTAACTGTAAAATGGGAATAATAGTAATGATATTTAAAAATGCAGTGAGATAATGTAACTAGCCCATGCTTTAATTCATATTAGCCAATATTTGTATTGTTGGCTTTGGTCTTCTATGGTTAGTTTCTCAGTCAATTCTTCATCTCCATTATCATCACCATCAACCTGACAAAAACATGCCAGTAATTGAAAACTTCCATAGTGATGTGACACCTCAAAATCTACTCTAGATAAATGTATTCATGGGAGGGGGAAAAAATGTTTCTTTGGCCTGAAAGTCAGGTTAGATAGTAATGAAATTGATTATCAGTTATAAAGATGTATTTGCTTCTTTGTTTTCTCTATATCCTTCCTTCAAAGTTGTAGCCTCTTGATCCCATGCAACTCCAACTCAGGAAAATTCTCAGTTATGGATATAAGTGCACATGATCAGAGGATTCGAAAGAATGAAAATCAGGTACATCTGGCACTCAGATCACTGAATTTTGAAGCTGTGCTCTTAAGCCACAAGAAAACCAAGTGATTCTATTTGGGCAGACTCTCAGTAAACCATTGCAATATGAGTGGTCTCTGGCTACACAGGAGACTACATCATTCCAGAGAATGTAGTTTAAGGAAATGCCTAAGGACTTTGGGAATAAAAAACCTGTCTTAATTATGATTGGTCTTTTTATTTTTTAATATAATTCAGATTCTAGATGTTTATTATTTTTCTGCAAGGACAGTCATAACATTACATAATTCAAGCTCATATTTTCATTTTTAGCCTATAATCATGTGCCCCAGAGTAGAAAATTTAATACTGAAACTCACAGAGCTAAATGTTACAATTCATTTTTCAATAATGATAAGACAAAATCTCATATTCTTTGTCCTGGGATTTTGTTTTAGTTTTTATAAATTAGAGTGTTTTGGAAATTCATTGGGAAGACTTGCAGTGTGAAAAGATAATCATTTCATTTCATATCATCTTTTACTGATGTACTTAAAATTTCTAACATCATATGATCTGTTCAAATTTATTTCAGTCACTACTCTTTCACTCAATGCTTTCCAGATATGACATACTATAGAAATAATCATAAACATGTGAAAGATAAAAAATGATCCTTTTTAAAACTACTTTCATTAGAATGAAATCCATCCTTTTAATTTAATACCTTTAATATAAAACTGAAATAAGTTGTATCTGCTAAATACTAATGCTTAATACTAATACAAATTACATATTTTGCCTGTGCTAGTAAACTAGATGTGAACAAATTAACAATGAAAAGCAAACAATTGGCAGTATTTGAAATATAATATGTCTCTTCTTAAAAATTCATTGCTCATTTGGGAAAAGACACTATGATTTAGAATTTTCTCAGTGGCGTATGCATCTAAATAATTATCTTAATAACATATTTTAACTGTAGATTTTAAAGTAGATAATAATCTTTACAACTAAGACAGACACAAAATATTTATTTCATGGGTACATAAGTATGTATGTACTTCGACTAATTGATTTAGAATGACACAAGTGGATAAAAATATGAAATTGTTTTGTAACTCATGTTTTCAATAATGCAAATGTAGAAAATTATGACCTTCCCTTCCAATGTACCATGGATATTTTAGTGCAGCTTCCAATTTTCAAATAGCACGAAGTGATTAATATTCATCCAAAGGAAGTGGGAAGAGAAGCATCATTTTATTTTCAATTAATAGAAAACATGGCATTGTCTATTTTTAGTCTCCTAGCTATTTATCCATTCCCTACGGAAGTGAATGGGCTTCCACACTCCTTGTCTCCTTTTTTTGTGAAAAGTGCTTGCCTGTGCTGCCAAGCTCACCACGCAGTTTCTATCTGGCATTGAAGCACTATCTTTTTCAGCCATGCAAGTCTGTGTTTTGTGATAAAGTACAGTTATGGGCAGCCTTGCTGACTCTACTCTGCTTCAGAAAGAACTCTCTCTCACTACAGTATTCCATTTGAAAACTCTTTCTTCTGATGCTTGACTTTCTTCTGAAATTGTACTTGCAATCCTAATGGTTCTCTTTTTAATATTTTAATTCATTTTACTTGTTTAATATGAACTAGATATTTAATTCCAAATTGAACAGTGAGGGGGTTTCTGACTGCTACAGAAAGTAAATTTTATAAGAAATAAACTACAATTTATAACTTGATTTAACCCAGCATATATCACTTAAATGTGCAGATTGAGAGTTTTCAGGCCACTATGGGGGTAATCTGACTTGTGATATGTTGGTCTATTCATTTCACATTCTACAAGATCCACAGTGATTATTTCAGTCCATGTGATGGCATAGCGGCTGTATCAGTGCCAATTTTTTCAGTATGAAAAATGAATGCATTGGTTGTACTATCAGCCATTTATTTAATGTGTGTATAGGCATCACCTTGGAACATCCATTTCGGGTGTTTTATAGGCACTTGACACTGTCTGCTTCAAACACATAGAAATGAAGGATATAGAGTAACTGTATCTACTTATAATTTTAACTAACAAAGCTTCCTTAAAGGTGTTTTACCTGCATTTATAAATCAGATATATTTAGTTTTATTTTTAGGCATCACACAAGCATGACAAACTCACACTATAGTAGGGAAATCTCTCCTAAACTTCTTAAAGAATTTTCAAAAATTCAAACTAATAAACTGGTAAGTTAAAATTCCCTTAACATTATAATACTCTTAACAGAAAATCAAATCATCTTAGACATTTTAACTAAAAGTATCAAATATACCATGCCCCCCTAAATATCATAAGCACTTTCATTAAGAAAAGACACTGATATTGTAAACTTAATAATGAAGTATTAGTGATTTACTCTTGGCTCCCTTCATTATATCTTAACTTAATTACCTTTTAACTTGCTCTCTAATGGGCATGCTGAAGTTACTTGGTGGAAAATTAAAGATCATTGTACTGTTTGCTATGCCAGGTTTGCTGTAATTATTGGTATATTTGTTTATCATTCACAAACTTGAAATCACTTTATGAGAACTATATGTATGCCCTGGATTCCTCCCAGGATGCTGATTAGACAGGTGGGACCATTTTTAAACCTGTCTGATTTGGTAGATGGAATTTTCTACTCCGTTTAATTTACTACCTAATTGAAATCTATTTCTTCCCATGATCTTCTCCGGCTACAATTCTGAAGATCTCTGCACTGCCGCAATTCTAAATTTGTTTTAATGTCATCCATTGTGTTTCAAAATTTACCTATCTTTGTCTTCTGTTGCTATAATTCTGATGTTAGGCTAATGACATTTTGGAAACAAAAGAGAAGGAAATTTATGAGTAGCAGAAGAAGAGAGGCATTTGTTTCTTTTCTCCTCAAATACAGATTTTTTTTTTTCTGGCTCCATGTACTTACTAAATTGGCTTTTAATTCCTCATCTTATTGGATAATAGCATAGCAAATTTAACATTTCCTATTCATTCAGGCAATATCAGTGTCTAATTATAAGTGGGACCCTAAAATTATAATGTAGACTAGTGGAAAGAACTTGGGTTTTAGTGTTAGACATGGGTACCAGTCTGACTTTACTGATCACCATCGGTATGATGTTGAACACGTTACTTAATTTTTAATGTCAGTTTCCATATCTTTATATCTGGGGTAACTAAAACCACGCCAATTCATTGTGAAAATAAAATCACATCTAAAGTGCATTTTAGCATGCCTGACCCATAGATAATGCTTATTAAATTATAGTTGCAATTAGTTAATCTATCAAAATAATCTTATATATGCTAGGGTGGAGTGGTTCATTGCTGATATTAAATGTAGCTGTGAAAATAGATCTTATTTTTAAACTCAGTAGGGCAAAGAATTCAATTTAAAATCTGCCATGTTCATACAGATGTCAAGATCTGTGAAGGGACTGAGATCTGAGATTTTGACCTCTGTATTAGCTCATAAGTTACCCTGCCAAAAGTTCATCTACATTGGTAAAGACAAAAGATGCCTGCCCGAGACAAAGGACAGTTTATGACTCACAGCAACAGCAGTGGTCAGCATTATGTTGTCTACACTAGTTATTCCAGCCCTAATTCCCACATGCCACCTGGTGACATGACAAGGTCTGGGTAATGGCTGTACACACTGTAGGTTATGTTAAAGGGAAAAAAAACTGAGTTTAAAAACACAAATTCTTTATAAAGAGACTGTGAGCAAACCTACCCAACCTTTGCCCTGGAAAGAGACATTGTAATTATTAATGTGAACAGCAAATTAATATGTCTTCTGTTCTGGAAGACACTCTCTCTCTAACTTCCAAAGCTATTTGCTTTATGAACAATCTTGAAAGGTGATATAGAACAAAAACTGTTAACTCCTCTGCTCAGAAGACTGAAATACATGGAGACCTATATACCTACAGTGGAATAATGGAAACTTTGCCCCTTCTAGTATAAAACTAAGGAGAAAATTTTATGAACATAGTTCTAATTCATAGTCATTCAAAGGGCTGAATTCTACCCATTTTGTTGATGGGCGTGGTAAAAGATATCAGTTACTTGTGAATGTCTTAATAGTGTTTCAGAGTGGGGAAAAGAAAAATTGGGATATTTATGAGGTTTTTGGATATAGTTTAAGGCATGTATTTCAATGTGAGGTCTTAATTAGGATTGGTTCATGAGGCAGTAGTGGAGGATGAGTGGACCTGGCAGGGATAATGTTTTGAGAAAATGGTTCCAAAGTGAGTGTTATGTATTGAAAGTTAGCAGACGGATTCATATTAATGAGTTTTTCAAAAGTGCTTGAAAAGAACAATAATGTTACTTGCATCTTTTATCTTTTTGGGTTGGGTTTTCTGGAACAACAAAAATAATGTGACATTAATGAAGTCATGATAATATAGAGACTAGTGTGGGTATAGATGATTTTGCTTCTTCAAAGACAAATGACATTTATCCAGAGCCTGTCATTATTTGCATATGAACCTGGATTTGTGGCAGAGAGATACCTACTCATTTTTAGTAGGTTTTCTAACTTGAAAATAATATAGGAAAAGGGGTAAAACACAGAATATACCAAATGGAGAAATTAAAAAGAAAAATTGATCATGGTGTGGGAAAATTACCTTCAAGGTAAAAAAAAAAAAAAATGTAGAGAGGGGCACCTGGGTGGCTCAGTCAGTTAAATGTCCAAATTTGGCTCAGGGCTCTGCATTGACAGATCAGAGCCTGGAGCCTGTTTTGGATTCTATGTCTCCCTCTCACTCTCTGCCCCTCCCCAACTCATGTCTGTCTCTCTCTCTCAAAAATAAGTAAACATTAAAAAATTTTAAAAATGTAGAGAGAAACAAACAGGGAAGAAATGTTAAACAAACAGAAGAATTTTGATAGTACACTAGCATCTGCCCTAAGAATGAATATAAGATTAGAGTCACATTATTATAAAAAAGAAATCTTCCTTGCATTTAGGACAATAGAGAAAAATGATTCAAGTCTGAATATCTGATCTAAGTGTATATGCATATTAAACTTATTATAGAAAATACTTGATTGAGCAGTATTTTTAAGAAGATGATTAAAATGACTCACAACTTGTAGCCAGCTGAGAGTTTTTTGAGATGTTCTTATTTGTTCTTTCTTTATTTTCCCTTTCTGTCTAGATTTAATTTTTCCAAAGTCAAAAGTTACATCAATCCCTGTAGACAAGGGGTGATTTATAAGAAAAGAGGGTCATCAAGATTAGAATGGAGTTCAAAAGAAGCAATAAGAGAGAAACCACTTGAGAAAACAAAAGTCATTTTATGTTCCAATAAGAATTCCCCATGCCTATCATTCTCAAAACAGGCTGTCCAGAAAATAAAGCCTTTTCTTAAAAATAAACTTTCATATTTGAAAAATATTTTTTGGTGCAAATGACAAAATTAAAGCTTTATTAATAATTATTAAAGTGATAAGGGTGGATACTACACTTGATCTTAGCCAAAAGACTGAGAAGCAATTAGGGATAATTGTTAAAATATAAAAAAACAAGGAAGTACTGTTAGAGGTAAATTTAAAACACTTAGTTCTTCCTAAACAGAAAATTGACATCTGTTCAGACAGTTTGGTGGGCTTTCTTTTTTTTTTTTTTTTTGGTACATTCTGTGTGTGTGTGTGTGTGTGTGTGTGTCTGTGTTGTTGTTGTTGTTGTTGTTGTTGTTGTTTTGAGAAACAGAGACAGAGTGCAAGTAGGGGAGGAGCGGAGAGAGAGGGAGACACAGACTCTGAAGCAGGCTCCAGGCTCCAAGCTGTCTGCACAGAGCCTGATGCAGGGCTCGAACTCACAAACTGTGAGATCATGACCCGGGCCGAAGTCGGACACCTCATAGACTGAGCCACCCAAGCGCCCCTGTATTCTGGTTTATATTTCAGTTTCTCTATAGAAAGATTTGCTCTGGTGCATCAATAAGAAACCCATTATTAAAAGTCACCAAAGCTACATCCTCCAAATTCACCTGTATTCCATAGTAAAGATGACATTTCGTCTCCATCATTCTGACTTTTTTGTTCATCAAACTTGTTTGAATTTGATATGGAAAAAAACTACAATAACATATATCAAAGGAGGATACAGGAGAAGAAAGAGCAAACTGGAATGACTCCTATGGAGGGAGCTGAGATTTGCTGCAAAATTGGCATGTGACCCCTTAAAGCAGCAGATTGAGAGCCAGTAACAACAGTAATTGAGGAACAACCATTTAAATATTGTGACAACTGCATTCAGCTGTCACAGAAAAGTGGGACAGACTTCATGGTAAAAACTTTAAACATTATAATTTGAGTTTTAAGGTGAACACTTTTCCTGGGTAGAGACACTGGTACTTCCTGTGTTTTCATGAAAAATGCCTGATAAATTAATGCATTTTTCCTCTAAGGGAAGACACAGACAGGATGATGTATTAAATGTTCCTTAGCTCAAGGTCTACTCTGAAAACAGAACCCAAGTCAAAGCTTGTGAGAGGCTAGTTTATAATAATAATAATAATTATTATTCTCATTTTAATTTGTTTTTTGAGGGAGAGAAAGAGCAGGGGAAGGGCAGAGAGAGAGGGAAAGATAATCCTAAACAGGCTCTGCACTGTCAGAGCAGAGCCTGATGCAGGCTCAAACCCATGAACCATGAGATCATGACCTGAGCTAAAATCAAGAGTCAGACACTTAACTGACTGAGCCACCCAGGCACCCTGAGGCTAGTTTATTTTAGCATGTGATCCCAGGTAGGATGTGGAATCCAGAGCAGTGAGAGTGAAATAGGGAAGAAGGAACAGACAATGCAAGGATGTCATGGAGTTGGATGTTCTCTGGGCAACTGTTACCCATTCCCACTGGGACCTTCTGAGGACCTTATAAAATGGACCACAGACTTGTCCACCCAAAGATGAAACAGGGAGATATGTGTCCAATACTTTTTGTCCCTGTTGGTCCAGGGTGGCCCTGTTGACATTAACTGCTTATACTTCCAGTTACAAGGCAGTCTGACTAGATGATATTCCCCACATGGGTCTTACAGAAACCCCAGGGCAAAACTCACATTGCAAGATCCTCAGCTTGAAGAAATGCTTTGTGAGGTTGCACCCACAAAACTCTCTAAAGTTTGCGTGACGCTGACTGCTGCAACCAGAGGATTTTCAAATAGTGTATAAAGTTGTGTCCAATGTAAAGGATAGTCAGAACAATAATACTATATTGAGTCTAGGCTGGGGTTAGTCTGATGAAAGACGATTTGGTCAGAGATTTAATGATTTTAATGATACAAATGGCAGTGTGCCATATTAGTGCATTTGATTCCCAGAACTAATCCTTTTTATTACTTTTTTCCTTTATATGATGAAATTATTTTCAGAAATAGTCATGAATTTAAATAAGTAATAATAATGGTCAAATAAAGCATATGGTGAATGTTTTCTTTTGTTAAGTTCTGTACTTCTAATAATACAAAAAATAATATGAATATTAATACTATTACATGATATAAATAATATAAAACAAAAATTAAGCCACTTTGATTTAAAAAATCTGTGTTTTTGTAAAATATTAAAACCCCCATAATTTTATCTCTATATATTGGTCTATCACAGAAATGAATGATAACATTACATTTTAGTTTTGAGCCTTAAGTTCTGAAAACTTATCAAAGCATTTGTCAAAATCTATATTCTTCATATATTGATGTTTAATAAATAGCATAGCCAAGGTCCATTTATTGTTCATGAATGATAAAGTATTTTTAATATAATATTTAATTTCAAAAGGTTTTTTCACTTGATGTGACAATTATACAAAATAAATTATTTTTTTAAGTTTATTTAGTTATTTTGATAGAGAGAGAAAAAGCATGAGTTGGGGAGGGGCAGAGAGAGAGAATCCCAAGCAGGCTCTGCATTATCAATGCAGAGTCCAATGTGGGACTCAATCTCAGGAACCTTGAGATCATGACTTGAGCCAAGGTCGGATGCTTAATCAACTGAGCCATCCAGGCGCCTCTATTAAAGAAATTCTTAAATATAATAGTTTGTCAGAGTCATAAAAAGTAAATTTTGCAATAAAATCCAGACATTTCCATAATGTCTATGTAGCTATTTCTTCAGGCTTGATTCTAGCAGATTTCCAGTATTTCTCTAGTTCAAAAATATTTTCACCAAATAATTGATCATATATTTCTGTTACATTTGATAAAAATATATATGAAGTTTTCTTCTTCAGAGAAAACACTCTAAATGTAAGTGTATATTGACTTCATTTGATCTACTAATTTAGAATAATTGCCCTGTTGGTAATGAAAATAATTGAGACATTCAAATACTGTATCTTTGACTATTTTCTGATGACATAACACAATCATCCTTTATCATTTCTTTTGGCATTTGTCTTCTGCAAATATTCATTTCCTTATATTTTATTGTTGCAAAGTTAATAACTTCCATTTTTTTGAGTAAATCTTCAAAGGTTAATTTAGAACTTGATGTTTCACTGTAAATAAGTCAAATCTTATTCTGGTTGTTTGTAATATTTGTGTCATTTTAATATTTACATTTCAAATTTCACTTTCAAATGAGAGAGTTCAGAAAAGACATAGACAGCAGAAACCAACATCTGAGCTTATGTTCATGTGTCCAAATTTTCCTCTGGATCACCCAGTACTTCATAGTTGAATTAACTTTCAAAATGTATCTTTCCTGTACACACAGCTTCATAATGAGCACTACATCTTTCAAGAAAGCCCTTAGTGATAATATCTACATTCTGCAGCACTTTCCATTGATCAGGTGAACCTGGAAGGATAGGTTTATTTTTCACAAATTCCAAAATACATTTTACAGAAGAAATCTTTCTAAAAGAGTGAATTCTGTTAAGCTTTGGGGAAAAAATGTGCTCAAGGAACAAATGATAATTAAGGATTAATTTGACATTTTGCCATCATGTGTATTGGCCACAGTTATAGTGTTGTCATATTCTTGACCATTGTGCAGTTGTTTAAGGGAATTTCCTGGAAAATAGAGTAAAAGCTCAAAATTAATATATTTATCTTATCTTGACCATTTTCAAGATTGATCCATTTGATCAACTTGTATAAATGAACAGAGTATAAAGCTTTGGAAATGTTGATCATTTCAAACTACTTTGCATTTTTAATGCAAGTATCTGTTCTGTGAGGTAATTTCCCAGAAGATGAATATAATTATTTAGACCAATCTCTCTTCAGAAAAAATGAACATAGTAATACATTACTACATAGTAAAACATTACAAAATGTTCCTTCAACTTTGGGTCATAATTTGAGAGTAATTTTTTAAACTTCAAAACAATGTTCTTTATTCGCTGATGACATATGGTTTTTATGATCAGCGAAAGGATATTTTATTTAGCTGAAAGCATTATTAAGTCTAAATAGGAAGTAAAAAGTCATTTTTTAAATCCATACACATACATATATGTACATGTGTGCATATGAATGTGTATATATGTGTGTATATGTATATATATGTTTTCATATGTATTATAAAGATCTTCCATTTTGTAAGAAGATAAGTATAGTTCAGATGTCTTAATATCAGGGATTTTACAATATACTTTCCTGCAGGTTTTAAAATGATTTATTATGCTGGACATGCCAACTTTAGTTTCATTACTGGTAAACTAATAAAATAAATGATTTTTTCAGTTTCTAAACAACTCACATAAACTCTCAATTTTCCAACATGTGGAAAGTATATAAATATTCTAAAAACCATTAGGTTGATGAAGTTGATTTCCCTCCTTTGTTCTTTTCTCATTCTCACTCAATTGTGTAACAACATTTTTTATAATATGGTTCACTTCTTTTAACCAGGTTAAATCTCAATCACCTAGAACAAATATTGACCAAGTAGTGAAATCATAATACATTAAAATTTCATTTATCATATATTTTTTATCATAGTCTTCACCAAGCATCTCCTTATCATCATCATCATCATCATCTTCACTATTAGTGTTGACTTTTGATGATACTTCCTTTCTGTTCAAATTATCGAACTTGAGAGAACATTATTCAACTTTATCCTTTATCTTTATCACTTAAATATTATTTTGTTTGTTTCTTTGGATGTGCTAGCCTGAGTTTCCTACAAATTCAAGAACTATATGCAATATTTTATATATTACACTTTTTAGAGTATGTTCAGACAGTGATTCAATTATCTCCTGTATTGACTTCTATTTCCTTGTTTTACTCCACTAGAATGGAGTAATGACAAGGTACCTCACTTTAAAATTCTTTACACAACTTTATAGAACTTAGAATCATTATGGTTTCAGAATAATATAGCAAATGACTTTAGGCTACTCCAAATTCCTGGAGAGGGAAAAAACCAAAAACCAAAAAAAAAAACATGTAGATGAAGTTTTATAACAAGTGAATATCATAAACTTTGGTTACAGTTTGCTATAATAATTTATTTAAATACTTTTTATAAGTTACAAAGTACATTTTCTTACAACCAAACATAAAATGTTTATTTTGAATAACAATTGCTCCACTTGTGTGACATTTTATTTTTATGACTTTTCTGTTTTAAAACAAAAATTAATTAAATTAGAATAATAAAATCCAATTTTTAGTATGTTACTAAAATCAGTAAAATATTATATATGTGACCTAACATGAACTTTTCAAACAAATATTATGTACTTCAGAGTCCACATATTATTTCACTCTATTGAGTTTTAAAATAAAACTTCCGGCAATCACATACAATGATAAAATTGACATAATTTGAATTCCATTTCTTCATCTATCCATTCATTGTACTGACACTGTTTATTCTGTGTCCCCTTTTGGAAAACAACATTGGTTGGAAACACACTATACCTGATGATATTTAGAGATCAAAATATTTAGAAAAGAATGGCTATCACTGAGTCCACTTGTGTTGAGGGCTTACCATATAATTGAGAGTTCTCTGGATGAACTTCCATATAGTATACAATATTTAATAAAGGACACAATAAAATATGTGAATTGGAAGCACATATATGATTTTTTAACTTGACTGTAGTAACCACAACATTTTTTGAACTTTAACAAATGATTCTCTGAAGGAAGAATATTTTATTACTGACATTATTTAAAATTGCTGAATCATGGTGATAGTAAAAATATAGAACAACTTTTATTTTGATATTTTATTATTTTTGTAAAATATGTAAAGTCATGTACCCCCTTACTGCCTGCTCCTAGGCAGACCTCTTCCCTGCCCATAATGTAATATAATGGAAAATGACACTGAATAGGATTTTCTTTAATAATCAGTGCTTTGGCAAACCTAGTACTCATTGACTTCTTATGATTCATGATAGGAAGCCTAGAAGAGTGACTTTAGAGAAAGTTAGAAAAAACAAGTATCTGAGTCAGAAAGTTAATAAGAAAGAAACAAGAAAGATACTATTCAGATCTGGTTAACATTATCAACTTAAGGAGCAATTTAAGTAGACTAATTTGAGAAGCATGTTTGAGTTTTGTGAAATTAGCCCATCTTTTCTCATAGGATCAGGAAAAGAAAAGAAAGAAAATACTTGGAGGATGTTTCTTGATTGCAGTAAAAAGATATAGAACAACTATATGTTATCTTACCCCTAAGAAATTTTAGAATCTATGCAATGACAATGCTTTGAGATCACATGGCAGAACTACTGATCACAAGTACAGCTTCAGGTAAGTGTTTTCTGGTCTATGAACGAGAAAGAGGAAAGTTGACTTTGTTTTTTGTTTTGTTTTGTTTTTTGGGTTTTTTGTTTGTTTTTTGTTTCACCTTGCTTTTTTTTTTTGTTTGTTTGTTTGTTATTTTTTTAGGAAAGTTTACTTCTTAAGCCTAAGAAATTCCATGATAAGACATAATAGTACAGTCCCCATTTTGCCTCAATTTGAGTAGGCAATTTTGTTTTTTCTCTTGTGACTTAAGTACTTCAAATGACAATTACCAAGTAGAATGCCTGGCACCTCATAATTATTCTAAAAGGGTAGCCATCCATGGTCTAATAATAATAATTATGATTACTAACATTTAACAGATTCTATATTATATTAAGATGTTCAACTGATATAATCAGCTTAAACTCTGATGCCATATACATCACAATCATTTTTACAAACACCTCATTCTTAGCTGTATTTCTCATTTTCAAGTGTGTTGCTTAATTGAACAGAAGTATCTCATCAGATCTATTTCTATTTCACCTTTTTCATATGTTCAGTCTTCATTTAAATGCAGTGAGGCATGCTTGATATATGCCTAAGTGGAGCTTGCACATTTTTGACTCTGTTCACTGAGCTTAAACAGCTCTCTTTGAAATTGGGTTGCCTTTTTTTTTTTTTTATTGTTGATTCTCTTCTTAACTACCGTACTGCTTCAAAGCCTTCTTACAATCTATATGTCACTGCCATCGAAAATGAAAGTTGAGCTATGAATTTGGGAGTTTGCCACCCTATAAGAAACAGAGAAAGACTTCAAAGAGCCATTGCTAGGACGTTAGGAAGGAATGCTGTGAAATTGGTGTATTTTTTACCTGGTACAAGATTGTAGCTTCCAAATAAATGATAGAGATCAAGATATTTAGACTTGCCTATGTGATAGGTATTAATTTCATATCATTTTTTGTAATATTTTCCCACCTTTTATTTTTAATTGATCACTTAAAATTTTCTAGCCTATGCTATGTGGACAGCTAGGAGCCTGGAGCCTGCTTCAGATTCTATGTCTCCCTCTCCCTCTGCCCCTCCTGCACTCATGCTCTGTCTTTCTCTTTAAAAAAATTAAAAATTTCTGGATTTCTGGCCTGAGGTAAACAAAAAATGTGAATATGAAGTGAAGAACACTGTTGTAAATGTGCACACATGGAAGAAGCCATGTGATAGAGTAGAGAAACCATGGGATTCATCATGTATTTCTTCCTGATTTTTTACTTACTACCTTTATGACCTTGAACAAGTCACAATATATATTGATCTTCACAGTATTGTGGTGCAGAAAATATGATAAGGTTTTGGTGATGCATAAAGGATTTTACATTTCAAAGATTATAAGAATGGAAAAGTGATTTCTTTTTTAAATGCCCACATCAAAATTCCCTGGAAAACATTTTTTTTCTCACTTGGGAATACGTAAGAGTCAGTTATTGCCATAGTGATGGCCCTCATTAGACCTCCATTAAAGTATTTATTTTATACATTGAGAATATAGTATATATATATATACTATTTAAAAATCTGGATATTGGTTCAGAGCCCATAGGATATAATGGTTAATAACTTAGCTTCCCCCAAACCAAACTGAGTATCAGTGCTGCTTTACCACTAATCAACTTTGTAACGTTAGCCAAATTACTGCATATCTCAGAGCATAATCTGTAAAAGGAGGATGTCTATGTTTGATGTGTAGAGTTTAAGCAGTACCTGTCATAGGGTTAAGAGTCAACACTGTTAGTATTTTTTGTTGTTGATGTCGTTATTATTAAAGTACATCCAAGGACAAAAAAATCTAGATTTAAAATGACCTCTGGAATTTTAGAAAGTCATATATCTTCAACAGCTTATCAATTAATAAATCACATTAAAATTAATTAAATTCTTTCAAGCAACAACTGCTTATCTCATTGAATTCCAAAGAATAGCTTATAAATTGGTACTATACAACTAAATGTGAAACATTTTCCAAGTTTCAAGTGGATAATGGAGAAAGAGAAGATATTTAGAATGTTTTATAGATCCTTGGGGATTTTATTTGAAGAAATAATTAATTCAATATTCACTTAGCTATGTCCAGAACTTAAAATACTTTGATCATACTTGGATTTAATGAGGTCTCATTTTGCTGTACTATATTCAACCATATTATAAAGTAGAATATCTTTAAATTTCCAATTAGACAATAGTACAGATAATTACCCCTTAAAAGCTTATATGAATACAGAATATGAATATTTGATTCTAACTCCTAAGTATTCAAATCAAATTTTATTATATGTAGAAAAGTCATTTATAAATAAATTAGACATAGAACTTTTTTCATCTAAATGTTATGTCTTTCCCAGTTGATGTTTATTGTGTTTGAGACTGCTTTCTTGAAATGAGAATATATAACTTTTCTAAAAGGAATGTGTTTTGAATGTCATTTTTTTTCCTTTGTGGAAAGTTCTGTACATATATTTCCTATGCCAGCAAAGATGGTATTAGACAAGAGAGTTGAAAATGCTAAACTCATATATTTTGAAATTGGATTTTTTAATTAAAATTTGAGATTTCCTTGTTTACAAATAAGGGCAAGGGGGTACTGTAATTTCTTAAGTAAAAATTCTTCTAGGAAATGTTTTTTTCCCCTGAAACCTTTTACTTTATAAAAACCGGTATTAATAGTTTCATATTTGTTAGCAAAAAATTTCTGGGCTCCTACTATGAACAGCCTAAATAAAGATTAAGAGAATGAGACTGAAAATCATTACATCTACATTAAATCATCGAGCTCTAGGTGTACATGGCCTACATAAGACTGAAGTGAGAATAGAAGAATTAAGAATCCCACTCTGTTCTCAACAGCAGTTATATACTAGGGAAGAGGAAAGAGCATGGAGGGGGCCCTTCCATGCAGGGACTACTGAAAATAGGGCAGAAACATGAGAAAAACCTACCAATCCAATCCCAACATAAAGCATAAAGGAATTTGAAGGAATGCCTTAAGAATTTGAAGTCAGATGTGCACTTAAGAGCCTAAATCAACCACAAAACCCAAATCCAACTCATCTATTGACTCAACGTTCATAAGAAGTTCTCACAAGAAAAAGAGGCATTGGGTGCCTGGGTGGCTCAGTCAGTTAAGCATCTCAGCTAAGCTCAGTTCATGATCTCGGGGTTCCATTCTTGAGTTCGAGTCCAGAGTGGGGCTTTGTGCTGATAGCTCAGAGCCTGGAGTCTGCTTTGGATTCTGTGTTTCCCCTTCTCCCTGCCCTTCCCCCATTCATGCTTTCTCTCTCTCTTTCAAAAATAAACATTAACAATTTAATTTTAAAAAAGAAAATAAAGAAAAAGAGGAATGACCATTTATCTTATATGATATGTTATTATAGTAATATATGGTGATAAGGATGAAAATCTATAAAATCTTTATGGATAAAATTTTAAGACTATAAAGAGATTCTTAAATATAGAAATATGCCATTCACTTAAACCAAAAAGCTTAATCATAGGGCATATTTTAATTCTCCTCATTTGATCTATAGATTCAATGAAATCACATTAAAATTACAAATATATTTTACAGTATTTGACACAATATTTTTTAATGTTTATTCATTTTTAATGACATGATATTTCTAAAATTTTAATGCAAATACAAATGTCCACAAATAGCCAAGTGACACTTAAAAGAATACTTTTATAGGTACTTGATAAAACAAAGATGGAATAGAACAGAGGAACAAAGGCCATCTTTTTATTTCTTGTTTTTATTTCAAATATCTGGTGATAGCATGGGAAAATATGGAATTGAATCCTTATATCACAAGATATACATTTAAAATTCAAAGAAAATATGTAAATATATAAGTATATTAAGTGTTCAAAATAAAATACAATAAACCATATTTGTGATGTTTATAAGGATTTCCTATACAGGATAAAAAAATAAGCAGAAGAAAATGTTCATAAATTATCCAACATTAACATTACAAAACTATTATTAAATAACTCTGGAAAGTGAAAAGAAATGCCACAAACTCTTGGAACACATTAACTATTAAAAGATTAGTTACCTTATAGAAAATAGAATGAACATTTATAATCAACATGAAAATAAAACAAACACTAGAAAAACAGTAAAATAAAATAAATTTAAAGAGAAAGTATGAATTGCCTACAAACTTTGATAGGTAGAGATAAGTAGATGGATGGATGGATGGATGGATGGAGATAGATATATCAAGAATCAGAGTAATATAACAGAAGCCATTATTTTGTACTTACTAAATGAGCATCGTTTAGAAAACAGATGTTGATATGGTTACATGTGGATAAGCAAGCACTCAGTCACTGCAAGTGTGGAGGGTTAGTTGGTACAACTACTTTGGAAAACTGAACATACTTTCCTTGAAACCTAGGGATTCCATTTCTAGATATTTGGCCCAGAGAACCCCTATACCCCTATACCTCTACAAATGCAAATGTCAGCATTTGTGTTTGTCCTTGTGCTAAACTTGAATAGCTCTTTCTTGACCTACATACCACCATTTAGCTACTGTTATAAGGCTTTATTTCTTTTAACAATACAGACACTTTCTGTAAGTTCCTTATATGATTGCTACTTATCATTTTTAAAAATTTTCATCACATTTGGTGATTCTTTTATACAATAATATATACTTGCTTGCATATATATTTTATAAATATATACATTTACATAAATTATACTTGTTTTCATACATGTATTTACCAACATTTTAGCTACAAATTGCTATATCAAGATTTTAAATAAAATTTCAAATGTATACTTTAATATAATATATTTTGTAATAAATAATACTTAAATATATACTTGTATATCAAATTAAATTAAAATAAAATATGAATTTATAAAAACATTCTTTTGCAGTTAATTTATATTGAGTTGTGTACTAAGTGTAAGGATTATTGGCATATATTTGTATGTAGGTACATAGAATTCAGTGTAAAATACAATTCAAAATCTAAAAACTAAAAGGATTAGATATATTTAATAGCATCTGAACAAAAGGCATTTGTAACACTAGTTATTATAGTGATAATAAAGAGATTCATATATCTGTTATTTGACATAGGTATAGGTGTGTCATCTGATTATGACTTAGAAAGATGTCATTTTAATTTAAGAGATCTTAGAGTTTTAATTATATACACTTATTCCTTATAGCTTTCAAAATGTGTAATGATTATTATTCATACGTTATTTGTCGTGGATATCTCATATAGAATCCTCTAGCTCATTCATATATTTTTTTCTTTAGTGAAATAGTCTGAGAGATGTAGATTTAGCTAAAAATGCTTTATAAAATGAATAGATTTGGGGCTAGAAATCTGACATGGGTTGTAAAGGTTTTGCTCGAAATGGAAGCAGAATAAATCAGATGGATGAGCCCACCGTTTGAGGAAACTGCTATGTGAACTCCCACAAAAAACATGTCATGCTGACTTTCATGAAAGAAGTAATCTGGGTTTTGTGGGTGACAGCTGTGGGAGTGGATAGAGGAAACAATTTTCAAAATATTACATGTTCTACCAATAAAATTATTCTACAAGTGGTAAGGAATCCTTCTGGATATGATAATGTGACTTGACTTTAAAAAATTATTGAACATGAGAATGGATGCATACAAATACCCACACAGTCCTTCTGTGTTATTTCCTTAGACTGATATGTGGATAATAATTGTTACAAAACAAATAGGCTATGTAGTCTGCAGTGCCATATGAGAACACTTTCAAAATGTAGAACTACATGTCATTTCATTAGTGGAGAAAATAAAGCTCTCACTTTATGCCAGTTCCCTCCCATGTGGCTGGCCCCTCACACACAGGTAGCAGGATTGTGCCTTCAATCAGCATGCATAGTATAGTAATAGGATTGGGGGGATTGAATTTAGTATTTTGGTATCATTGCCAATGTATTTTGATTGTGAAAATTTACCAAATAGCTGTAAGTGATATGTCATAAGGAAGTATTTTCATCAGTGCAGCTTTTTAAAAGAAGCTTTGAAATATAGCATATCTTTGCTACTCCATGGATCCTATTTTGTAGCACCACACTCTTCATCCCATGTTCTCAATGTTTCTCTATGGTGTTAGAAGGCCGGCTAGCAACAGCAAATCACTGCACCCTGTACATACTGGCCACATGGGGAAGGGCTATCCAGCCTTTTCTCCTAAGAGGTAGAAAAATGTATCTGAAAGGCAGAATCAAGCACAATATCAGTGTCTATTAGGGTCTTCCCTAGCAACACACACTTTTTAAATGGTTTTAATTAAAGTGTAGTTCAAGGGACAAAGTTTTATAATTTATAAACTATGACAATGTGGGATATAAGTATTTGATGCACTTAAAAATATTCTTTTAAAAAATCAGTGAACCAGATTGTAAAAGAAACAATATTAATTTTTTAGCAGCAGACGTATAGGTGGCAAAATGCACAACAAAAACCTCACAGACATACAATAGTAATAATTTGAAATGAAAGTAATGATTAAGATATAACTTAAATTTACCATGAAAAACTAATGTTATAGCTGGTGAAGAGTTCATTTCAGAAATTTGGAGTATAAATGATGGACACAAAATTTGGTATTAGTTTGGTATATATGAGAGTTTTCTTTTTACCCACTTAAGCAAATATTATCAATTTAGAATTCCTTTTTTTGTTTATAAACTAGAGATAGACACTGAAGACCTAAACCAAATTCAATATATCACATACTTATATAGGTGTGTGTGTCTGTGTGTATAAGAATGAACCCCCACATGTGCACGTATGGTATTTCTCTCACGCAAATAACATTCTATATAATGCAAACTCTTTCTAACTAAACTCCAGTGCTTATCAGAAACATAATTATTCCTGGAATGTGTTCTTAAAATGTTTCAAGAAGATTCATAATCTTGTGACCTGTGAAAATTCCTTTATATACTTAAGATTATAATCATATAAAAGCAAATGATATACTCTTATGTATTTTATCAAAAATATCACATACAATATATTGATTTTTTAATGAAAAAAATCTTTTTTTAGGAGTGACACAATATCAAAGTTTGAATGAGAATTCTGGTGAAATTGTGAAAAAACATACTTTTAAAATATTTTTATGTAAATGATTATGTTTATTGTATTATTATTAAAAATTAGGGCATTCAGAAATGTGATTTGAAAAGTGGTCTGAGATGGGAGATTAAAAAAAACCCTTTAATATTCAGCCATGAGTAGTGTGCTAATTAAACTGCATAATCAAGTAATGTCAAGGATTTAAAGATTATTATACAGCTGCTTCAGAATAAGTGTGGGAAATGAGTGAGGATTAGTTACTGTTTACTCCTTTTTAACTCCTTTAAACCTTACATATATTCAAGCTGGAGATGGCAAGCAGGAACAGAAGATGAAATTACTGCAGCCTAGCCCATCTTCCCACTTAGCAACTCCTCTTTATACCTTAAGCCAGTTTTCTCCTTTCAGTCTACTTTAAATTTGTTTTTTGTAGTGCAAATACATTATTTCACTAAGTTTTGTCATTAGCAATACTTCTTACTTTGAAACTCCAAAAATATGGCCATTTCAAGGCACTAGGCTCCATGTCGTACTGGAGCCCTCCCCCACTCCCCCAGAAGACCCTCAGTACAAAATTCCTTTACATATATACAACACAACAAGATAAAACCAAGATGCATGGGATACTGTTTTAGTGAAGTCCTCTCTTTTCACTTGCTTTAAATGTTATAGTGAAGTTTTCTTTTATATTTGGGGTGTGGTGATCCTTATTAGTGAAAATATTATCATTTTATTTTTATTTTTTAATCTTTTAAATGTTTATTTACTTTTGAGAGAGAGATACAGAGATAGACTGGGAGTGGGAAGGGAAAGAGAGGGAGACACAGAATCTGAAGCAGGCTCCAGGCTCTCAGCTGTCAGCACAGAGCCCCATGTGGGGCTTGAACTCATGGACTGCGAGATCATGACCTGAGATGAAGTCAGGTCAGATGCTTAACCGATTGAGTCATCCAGGCGCCCCAAAATATTATCTTTTTAAATCCAAAACAGAATTTTTGTGTTATATGCAGTCATGAAAATATTAGTTACATTTTGCCTTAGCTGTTCTAGGATTGAATATTTTTGTTCCCAAAACTTTATGCACATTCATGGAAAGGTAGACTGCATAGAAGGTTCACATCATCTCCACATTTCTTCCCTAGGATGACTAAATGCCAAATATTAACTGTAAACAAAGAACTTCTGTAATGAGAGAAGACTATTCGACAAGAAGAGCATTTTGTGCACTGAACCATAAGGTTTGGATGCACAGAGGCCATTTCTGCCATACTTCTGTCATATATAAGGCTGTATCTTCTGTGCATAACCTAATTCCTAGAACACAGTTGTCACTCCAAGGATATTTGTCACATTAAGTGATAAAAGGTGATATAAGATAGGAAATTTAGACACAACATCTTATTTCTAGAAAACTTTTGGTGTACCATTATTCTCATTATTGGTGATGATGGTAGCACATAATATTGATATCTTACAGTAGTTTCACAAATAGTATGCACTGACCATGTACTGTACTAGTGCCTTCTGTTGCAGACTGATACTGGATATTCCTTTGCAAAGACTTTGGTTTAGGGTGTGCAAAAACATGCATGTCTGATAGCTCCATCTGTATTTCTTTAAAATTACTATGATTTTTTGCATCTTATTTAATTCATTTAGCAGATATTTAAAGTGTGTATGTCAAATTGCTTATGAATGAAGATTTTTACAGAGGCCACTATTTAAAAAAATGAGTGAACTTATTTTTGAAAACACTTTCTTTGACAGGCTAATGCCCATTTTACTTTTATATGCTATTATGTTAGCGTGGGAAAATAGAACAGAAATAATGATTTACAATTAAAAGTGTATTACACTGTATAGAAAAAATCAAATATAAGTTCATTGTAAATTTAAATCATATTCATAGAATGCAAAACCATCTCTTCTCCTTTATGATTATTTCACCCCTTATGATCCACTTGATTTATTTTTTCATACTTTTTAAAATCTTATAAAAGGAGATGTTATTGCAATGTTGCATTCTAGCAAGCATTTTAAAATCTGAAATGTGAAACGTATATTTAATGATTGGAGTTATAAAAAAGAAACAGAAAGGATTTCTGGTTTCAGCTCCAACCTGCAAAGAGCTTAAAGTTGCCAGCTCCTGTTGTTCTAAAACAAAAACACAACTAAACAAAATGAAAATGAAGGAATTGTCTAAAATCCATCAGATAAATGAGATTGTAGGGCAAACTCCACCTGAAATCCGGAGAGAGAATGAACGCTGAGAGTCACAGCCAAGATCTGTTTACCTGGAACAAAAGTCACATTGGAAGTATAAGGGTCAGGAACACTTAATTGGTAATTTGGATGAACTGTTGAAGGCTAAGAGTAGACCAACTAGCTTGAGAATGAAAAACTCCTGGAACTACAGTCTTGGGAAGCAGCTTTTGTGGGTTTTATCTTCAGGAATCCCACCAGGTTCTCATGATACAGAGTTGAGAAAGATCCTCTTGTGGCTTTGGCAGAGGTAGAAAAACATAAAACAACTTCTTCATCTTTGAGAGAAAGAAAGAGAGAAAGAGAGAGAAAAAGAGAGAGAGTGATCATCTCAAGCATGCTCCACACTCAGCAGGGAGCCTGATGCTGTGGTAAGATCCCCTCCCTAAGGAAAGAAAAAAGAAAACAAACAAACAAACAAACAAAAAAAAACCCTCAAGGCAACCTGGCTATATAAGGTATGTGACAACATCCCTCATGACCTTGTAACATGAGACCACCACTTAATCAGACTACATGTTTGTGCTTTACCATATATGGGAGACAAAGAAGTAGAAAAAAAAAAAAACCCAATTATGCCACCTGGCATTTGGGGCTCAGTTCTTCAGGTACAAACGCAACTGAGTGGTGCTGGCACTAATAAAGTTGCTTCCTGGAAAGAAAAACCTTGGTGTCACGACTCTCTGTGTTAGAATCCTGCTTGCAACACAGGGCTCAATCCCAGGACCTGGGATCATGACCTGAGGTGAAATCAAGTCAGATGCTCAACTAACTGAGCCACCCAGACACCCCATAAACCTTCATATTATAAGCCTAATTGCCTTAGTTCCTATCACTCAATATATGTGGCTTTTGCCAAAATATTACAAGGTATGCTAAAAGTCAAGAAAAGACGTAGTCTGAAGAAACAAAAGATATATAGAAGAATCTATGTGAATTTGAGTTCATTAATGAGTTTTTAGCTATAACACCAAAGTATAATCGATGAAAGAAAATTTGACAATTGTTCTTTATTAATATTAAATAAGTAAGACACTGTTAAGAGAATAAAAATATAAGGCATGCACTGGGGAAAATACTTTTAAATCACACATCTGATAAAACATTGTATCCAAAAATTGTTAAAAAAACTTTAAAATCAACAATAAAAAAAACAAGCACCGCAATTTAAAAAAGGGCACAAGATTTGAACAGACACTTCAGCAAAGAAGATATACAGGTGGTGAGCAAGCACATGAGAAGATTCTTAATATCATTTGTTATTCGGGAATTGCAAATTAAAATAGGTAATTTTATGTGAGGTAGTACTACACACATATTAGAATGGCTAAAGTCCAAAAAGTTTACAATACACATCGCTAGTGAAGTTACAAGCAAGAGAAACTCTCATTCATTGTTGGTGGGAATGCAAATGATGCAGACACATTGGAAGACCATTCCACAGGTTTTTACAATGTTAAACATGACCCAGCAATTGTTCTTGTTAGTATTTACCGAACTGGTTTGGAAAATTATGTCCCCATGAAAAGCAGCATGTAAGTCTTTATGGAATTTTATTTTATAATTTTATATTTTTGTAGAAGCTTTATAGAAGCTTTATTTTATAATTTCATAATTATTTTATAATAAATACAAAATGGAAGCAACCAATATGTCCTTCAGTAGCTATTGAATGAATAAGCAAACTATGGGTGCATCAATATAGTGGAAAAATATCCAGTGATAGAAAGGAATGAGCTGTCAAAAGATGAAAAGACTTAGGTGAATCGTAAATGCGTATTACCGAATGAAAGATGCCAGTATGAAGAGGATACATGCTGTACGATTCTGGCAAGACAGCATTATAAACTGTAGAAACATCAGTGATTTAATGGGTTTCAGGGGGAAAGAGAGGAGAAGTGGGATTTTGTTTTTAGGACAGGGAAGCTATTATTTGTAATTCTTTAATGGCAAATGCATGTCACTATACATTTGCTAAAACAATAGAAATTTATAGTACATAGTGAACCCTAATATATGCAAACATAATTCTATTTTTTAGAGGTCGGCGTCTCAGGATCGAATGTGAAAGGGACAAACAATCTAACTCTATTGCAAATATATGAAACAATCTCACTCAAAGAGAGGTGGAGGCAAAAGATGCTGACCTAATTAATCCTGGAGATGATTAGAATCTATACATGAGCACTGTACTTTATATGATAAATTTGTTTCCATCGGGGTACTTGCTAACAACTCTGATATCATTATACATGTATAATGTATTTAAACAATTAAATGAATGAATGGCTAATGGTTGGTGGAAGATTATCATGATTGGAGTTTGAGTTGACAGGTAAGTAAAGATCTGCTTACCTGGACCAGATGGGAGGGGGATAGAATAAGCCATTTGGTAACAGTCTAGTAGAAGGAATCTATATAAACTCATCTGTAGCTCAGTGTGGACACAGATTGCTACATTTTTGTATGGGTTATAGACATATGTATATACCTGGGTTAGAATGTACATATGTATTTCTTTGCTCTGTTAGCTTAGAGGGCCAAGAGGCAAGAACATCTCAGTAACATGAACACCTTTAGCACACAGATATTTTTTTTTCAAATACTGTTCTTCATCAGGAATCCTTGGAAAAAATGGCTGATTGTAGGATAGAGTAGGAAACATACAAATTAGTCTAGGGCATCTAATAGTTGTAAGAAATGAGGAAGTGTTAAAAAATCCCACAATAATGGGGGTATGTTAAATGGATGCAGAAAGCAACTGAAAATGCTCCCATTGTCCAAAGCTGGGTGATTTAAACAAGAAAATAAATGTTAGATTATAGGGATGTCTGGCTGGCTCACTTGGTAGGGCATATGACTCTTGATCTTGGGGTTGTGAGTTTGAGACCCATGTTGGATGTAGAGATTACTTAAAAAAGAAACTCTTTAAAAACAAATAAATAAATGTAGGATTAAAACCTGAAGTTTAAAATAAATATTTATCAGTCCATACTAACATAAATAGCTAAAGATATAAATTGAGAAGAGAAAAAAAAAACTGCGGGAAATTTCCACATAACTTATATAGGTACTCTACCCTCAAGGAGGTGAATGACTCCCTAAGTATAAGCTGTGCATGGGGAATTCATTCCAAAGAGTACACTAAAACAAGGAATTAAAAAAAATTAAGGAAACCTAACAGTACTTCTACCAGGTGATCAAGTTAATGTAAACAGTGGTTAAGTCATGTTATCATATGCACTCATGGTGTGATGAGATAAAAATTATACATTACCTAAGCCATCTTTCTTTCAAAGCTCATAGGTCATGGCTAAATCATGAGAAAAACATTAGACAAATACCAATTAAAGGGAATTGTACAAAACACCTGGCCAGTACTCCTCACAAGTATCAAGGCCATCAAACAATGAAAGTCTCAGAAACTGTTGCAATCAAGGGGAGCCTAAGGAGGCACTGATAATATATGTAATGTGAGTTGTTAGATGAGTTCTTAAAATTTAAAACAAGAAAAGAGCATTATGTAAAAACTAAAGCAATCTGAATAAATTATAGAAGTTAGGTAATAATATGTCAATATTAGTTCCCTAATTTCTATGAGTATGCTGTACTAATGTAAAATTTTAATAATAGAGAAATTAGTTGAGATGGTATATGGGAACTCTGTAAAATTGTTAGTTTTTTGTAAGTCTAAAACAGATCTGAAATATAAAATTTATCTGAGAAAAAAACAATCTCCCATCTCCTTAATAAAATTATGAAAACAGCTTTGTAATTTTAATACTATGGGGTCTTTTACTCTCCTTATTGACAAATTAAGCAACATGAAGATGCTATAGATTTCTGCAAAGTGGTTTTTGGAATGTGGGCTACCTTTCCCCACATTCTTTTTTTATGGCTATAATCAGTTGTTTATTTAATTATTTTTGGATCAAATATTTATTCTTTGAGAATACATTATTAATTAGAATGCTTGAGAAATTCTCCACTAATGATGGGTTTGGTGTATTTGGTTGGCCAATAAAATTGAATTTGAGATGGTTTGGATAATAATTAAAACTTTCTGCAAGCACATTAAAACATTTAGAATGATGACTTGGGCCTGTATTCATAGTTAAAATGCCTTCTACAGAAGGACTGATGGTTCTTATAGCCTACCCAGAGAGCATAAACTTCTTGTTTGATAATCACTTTTTTTAAAATTTCATACTATTTATTTATTTATTTATAACTTTATTTATTTTGAGAGAGAGAGAGATAAAGTAGGGGAGGGACAGAGAGAGAGGGTAGAGAGAATCCCAAGCAGGCTCCACTCAGCATGGAACCAGACATGGGGCTCAATGCCATGACTGTGAGATCATGACCTGACTTGATATCAAGAGTTGGATGCTAAACCAACTAGGCCACCCAGGTGCCCCATTTATTTAATACCTTTTAAAATTGACTTGTTGGGATGCCTGGGTGGCTCAGTCAGTTGAGCAACTGACTCTTGTAATTGGCTCAGGTCTTGATCCTAGAGTCATGGGATGGAGCCCTATGTCAGGTTCCGCACTGAGTGTGGAGCCTGCTTAAGATTCTCTCTCCCTCTCCCTTTGCTCCTCTGCGCCACTCGTGCTTTCTCTCTCTAAAATTAAAAATTAAAAATAAATTAAAAATAAATAAAAATGACTTGGTCATTTCAGATTTGATATACTTCATTAAACCAACTATGTGATTCACTGTGCAATCTGCAAAATGTCCTCTAGGGTTACTGGCATATCTACTTGTACAGCTTCTTAGAGATTAACTTTTCATTTTTGAGAACTTCTGGATGATTTTTTAAAGGCCTTTTGATGTTTTTCATAGCCTGTTGAAGTTGGGGAATATGCTAGAGAACTAGAAGCATTTTAATTTTGCATGGCTATTTTCAAGAGATTGAATGAGACTTTCCCTAATATACTATACTTCTTCACTCCATTGGTGAAGAATAGGTTTGACCTTGCTCTTTTAAGTAGGATATAGCCTGCTACCATTATTGAAGTAATATTATTTTCTTATCAAGTTTGCTGCTCTACAATATATTTAGTGACTACCAAATCCCTGGTTTGAATTCTTTCTTTCTTCTTTTTTTTTTTAAATATAAATTGTTTATTTTTATTATTATTTTTTTAACCTTTATAGTTTATTGTCAGGTTGGTTTCCATATAACACCCAGTGCTCTTCCCCACAAGTGACCTCCACCAAGACCTTCACCCCCCTTTACCTTTCTTTTTTAAAATATTTATTTATTGAGAAAGAGAGAGAGAGAGAATGAATGAATGAATGAATGAATGAATCCCAAGCAGGCTCCTGCTGAGCGTGCAGCCCAATGCAGGTTTCCATCCCACGACCTTGGCATCATGACTTGAGCCTAAACCAAGAGTAGGATGCTCAACTGACTGTGCCACCCAGGTGTCTCTCTGGTTTGAATTCTTTTTTCTATTTATTTTTTATTATTTTTAAAAAAATTTTTAAATTTTTAATGTTTTATTTATTTTTGAGAGAGAGACAACATGAGCAGGGGAGGGTCAGAGAGAGAGGGGACAGAATCCGAAGACAGGCTCCAGGCTCTGAGCTGTCAGCACAGAGCCCAACATGGGGCTAAAACCCATGAACTGTGAGATCATGACCTGAGCCGAAGTCGGATGCTTAACTGACTGAGCCACCC
>CM053571.1:31105805-31170677 GCA_028646485.1 Cryptoprocta ferox
GGAAAAGGTAAAGCGGGGTGATGGTCTTGGTGGAGGTCACTTGTGGGGAAGAGCACTGGGTGTTATATGGAAACCAACCTGACAATAAACTATAAAGTTTAAAAAAATAAATAAATAAATAAATAAAAAATAAGAATGAAAAAAAATATATATAGTAATTTTATTCATATCTCCTAACTACTTATTTATAAAGCAAATGGTATATATATATGTGTATATAAATATACATACACATATATGTCCATACGATATGGTTACCTATAAACTGATTTTAAGTTCCTTCAGGGAAAAGATATTATAAACATTAGACTCTTTTATTTGTATTTATATATTACATAATCTAGTGCATCTATGGTATTTAACAAATTTGAATAAAATAATTAATTAAATATAGATTATTTGAGTTACATTAGATGGTTAACTCTACTTAGCCAAAATATACCAATTTACCATTGCTAAGCTAAATAAAAGTAATTGTAAAGTTCTCCTTTTAACTCCTATCCATGCAACTAAACATAAGTGAAAGGAAATGGGTTAAATGGATAAGGATGCCTTCGATGCAATTTTTTTTGAAAGGTGATTTGCCTTACAGTTGGGAATAGCTATACTGCCAAGTGATTATCATTATGCTATTCTCATATTTTTCTCCTTTTGAAAAGAAATCGTGTTTGCATCAATTCAGTTTGTATATAAATAATTTACTATATTTATCAATTTAATTCCCATTAACTTTTCTTAACCTAAAGATATCATTATTTATTATGACAAAAAAAGTTCCTTCTCTATTCTAAAGGATTTTAAATATTTTAAGCAGCATTTTCAAGACAGCATCTATTCAAACAGTTTCACACTTTATCTTAATAAGAGCAGTAATTTAATGATTGAAAATAGAGTTGGTTCTCTAATGAGGTCTCATGAATACTTTATTATGTAACATCTCCAAAGACAACCAATTCTGGGAAATAAGAGAGAACTATTGATGAGAACAGAATCAATATAATGGATTATTTGTATGTCAAGTATACAATTGTTTGGTGGTTACTTTTATAAATTACAAAATTAATTATAAATTAATAAAATTAACATATATTCATAATTAGTGTATATATATATATTTAACAATTAAAAATATTTGTGAGTGTGCATTACAAATTCCGGCAAGAAAAGACATCATTCCAGCTCCCAAGGAGGTGAAAGTCTCATGGAGATGTCACACATATAATCAAATAAACCCAGATTGGACAAGCTCTATCACAGAAGCGTATCACAGAAGTGCTATAGGAAGGATTAAGAAGAAACCAACCTTTTTGAAGGGGTTTAGAATGGATTTCAGAGTCAATGATAATATGTGGGGAATAACCTTTAAGAACAAGGATAGGATGACAGCTGAGTTATACAAACATACAGTCTTATGTGTTAGACCATGTGATTTACTATTTCTAAATCATCAATTATTGCTTTTTAATGTTTAGTTATTTATTTTTGAGAGAGAGAGATAGAGTGAATATACACATGTACATGGGTGGGGCAGGGTCAAAGAGAGAGGGAGAGAGAGAATCCCAGTCAGGCTCCATGCTGTCAGCACAGAGCCTGATATGGGGTTCATCTCACAAATCATGAGATCACCATCTGAGCTGAAATCAGGAGCCCGGACACATAACCAAATGAGTCACCAAGGCACTCCTAAATCATCAATTATTCTTATTTTTCAATTTTCTGGAGTTGTTTTTTGTTTGTTTTTGATCCTGAACTTTAGATAAAATTGCAGTTACCTGAATCACTGTCTTACTATCTTATCAAGAAGCATGAGGGTTTTTTTTTTCAACTCTTATATTGCACAATAGATTCCTCTTCCTCTATGCAAAACAAGTCAAGAGAAGAATACATAAAAATTTGACTGAATATATTGTTAACTATGCTTAAAATTTAGAATTTGGCTGTTAAAAACAATTGTATATTGATAAAACTTGACCTAAGATTATGAGAGTGAGAATGAGACAGATCTGGAAGACTTTAGAATAGAATTTTTACAACTTATACTAATTTAATATTACTACAAGTAATGGATGTGTAAGAACACTTATAATAATTTATTTTTATTTTTAACCTAAATTCAGATAACTATTTCCAGGTATAAGATACTTCATTAGTCAATATAAATAACATATTTATTTAAGATACCATCTTACCCTCAAGTAGTTATAGCTTAACATAAGAGGTAAAACTCATTAAAAAGTAACTAAATACTTTTTCTTAACAGTTCTTTTAAACTGGTATTATTAGGGGCACCTGGGTGGCTCAGTTGGTTAAGCATCTGACTTCAGCTCAGGTCATGATCTCACAGTTTCTGAGTTTGAGCCCTGCATCACATTCTATGCTGACAGTGCAGAATCTGGAGCCTGCTTCAAGTTCTTTGTCTTCCTCACTCTCTGCCACTCCTGCATTCACACGCTGTCTCATCTATGTCTCTGTCTCTCTCTCTCTCTTGAAAATAAATAAACATTTTAAAAAGTTTTAAAAACCTAGTATTATTAATAGAGCTTTATATGAGCTGGTAGAGAATTCAAACTACTGAGGAGAAGAATATTGATTTACTAATTTGTGATCTTATATATTTATAAGCCCCAGTTTTGCATATGGATGATAATTATGTTTCAGAGTTTCTAAGGAATAATTAGTGAAAATACATGGAAGTACCTCATACAGCCTTTTACACTTGTTTGATATCTTCCTTCCCATTTCTTTAATGTGTCTAAATCAAGTAAGACCCATGAATACCATATTTTTGTAGAATGATTATTAAGACACACCCAAAAACATCAATTATAAAAAGATTCAGTTTCTTTCTGATTTTCCATTATCCATATAACACAAAATTATATTGAAAAAATGTCTACCTGATATCCACTCTCACCACTTTTTATTTTACATTGCTACCATGGCAATGTAACCAAAATAAATAGAAGACATCCAAATTGGTAAGGAAGAAGTAAAACTTTCACTATTTCTGGATAACATAATACTATATATAGAAAACCCAAAAGACCATACCAAAAAGCTACTAGAACTGATAAATGAATTCAGTAAAGTTGTAGGATACAAATTGAACACACAGAAATCTGTTGCATTCTTATACACTAATAATGAAGCAGTAGAAGGGTAAATTAAGGAAATAATCCCATTTACAACTGTACCAAAAATAATAAAATATGTAGGAATAAACCTAACCAAAAAGGTAAAAGACCTGTGCTATGAAAATAAAACACTGATGACAAAAATGGAAGAAGACACAAAGAAATGGAGACATCTCATGTTCATGGATTGGAATGACAAATACTGTTAAAATGTCTAAACTACCCAAAGCAATCTACATATTAATGTTATCCCTATAAAAATATCAATAGCATTTTTTACAGAACTAGAACAAACAATTCTAAAATGTGTATGGAACCACATAAGACCCTGAATTGCCAAAGCAATCTTGAAAAAGAAAAACAAAACTGGAGGTATCATAAATTCAGTTTTCAAGTTATATTATAAAATAGTAGTAATCAAAATAGTATGGTACTACCACAAAAATAGACAAATCAATGGAACAGAATAGAAAACCCAGAAATAAACCCACAATTATATGATCATTTAATCTTCAACAAAGGAGGAAAGGATATACAATGGGAAAAAGACAGTATCTTCAACAAAATGGGGTTGGGAAAACTTGATAACTTCCTGAAAAAGAATGAAACTGGACCACTTTCTTATACCATATACAAAAGTGAACTCAAAATGGATTAAAGACCTAAATGTGAAACCTAAAACCATAAAAATCCTAGAAGAGAGCATAGACAGTAATTTCTCTGACGTTGCCCATAGCAACAATTTTCTAAATATGTCTTCTGAGGCAGAGGAAATAAAAGCAAATTTAAACTACTGGGACTACATTAAAATAAAAAGTCTTCTGCATGGTGAAGGAGACAATCAACAAAACTAAAAGAGAAAAAAAAAACACTGAATGGGAGAAGATATTTGCAAATGACATATGCAATAAGGGGATAGTATCCAGAATAAAGACCTGATACAACTCAACACATCCCCCCCCCCAAATAATCCAATTAAAATGGGCAGAAGACATGAACAGACCCTTCTTGAAAGAAGACATCCAGCTGACTGATAGACACATGAAAAAATGCTCAACATAACTCATCATCAGAGGAATACAAATCAAAACTGCAATGTGAGAACACCTGACACCTGTCAGAATGGCTAAAATAAAAAACACAATAAACATCAAGTGTTGGTGAGGATATGGAGAAAAAAGAACCCTCATGTACTGTTGGTGGGAATGCAAACTGGTACAGTCACTGTGGAAAATAATGTGAGGTTTCCTCAAAATTTAAAAATAGAACTACCTTAGGATCCAGCAATCATAATACTGGATGTTTACCCCCAAAATCCAAGAACACTAATTCGAAAGGATACATGCACTCCTATGTTTATTACATCATTATTTAAAATAGCCAATTTATGGAAGCAGCTGAAGTGTCCATCAACAGATGAATGGACAAAGAAGATGTCTCATAAGTTTGTGTGTGTGTGTGTGGCACACACACACACGTATGTATCTATGTGGAATACATATATAAATGGAATATTATTCAGCCATAAAAAGAATACAATCTTGCCCTTTATGACAACATGGGTGAGCTAGAGAGTATAATGCTAAGTGAAATGAGTCAGAGAATGATAAATACCATATAATTTCACTCATGTGGAATTTAAGAAACAAAACAAATAAGCAGTGTTGAGAGAGAGAGAGAGAGAGAGAGAGAGAGAGAGAGAAGGAGGAAGGGAGGGAGAGGGAGAGAGAAACAAACTCTTAACTATAGAGAACAAATTGATGATTTCCAGAGGGGGGGGGATGGGTGAAATAGGTGATGGTGATTAAATAGTATACTTATCATGATGAGCATTGAGAAATACGTAGAATTGGTATATTTCTATATTTTATACCTAAAACTAATAGAACACTGTATGTTAATGATACTGTAATTAAAATTAAAAACTAAAATAAAATAAATTTAAAGTTGCCTACTTTATGAAGAAATATGGCCAATTAAAATTGAACCTAGAATCTAAGTTTTCATAAACAATTTTACAGATTAACTTATCTAGTTCAGTAAGAATTAATATATGAAAATCAATGCCAATTTGCCAAATCACAATGTTATATTGTGTTTAGTGATGTAGCCCAGTCATTCTTATTAAATCTAAATATAAGTTTAATATAATGCTGAAAATATGGTTCAGCACATTTACTATGGTTACAAAAACATTCTCTCTGATACATTCCAATGATGAAACAGCTTGTGAATACTGTCAATCTCTGCTTGGTCACAGTACTGACACTTGCTTGCAAGAAGAGTATCTAATTTCCTCATAGATAATTTATCAGAATTGGACTGGTTTACCTCTTTCACAAGTTGCTTTGGCAGATCAAAAGGTGTCCTGGCCCCGTTGGTATTTGGCTTGAGTCATTGTTGGATATGTAGGAGATAATGAATTAGAGGCAGCCAGAGCCTGTGAATCTTGTGGTTGGAAAATTTCCGAGTAGTCGTTGGCACAGATTTCTTCTTATTCAAGAATGTTAGTTTTGGAAAGCTAGAGAGCTGGAATTGAGGAACATGAGAAATGAAATATATAACAAAGGAAGCTTTGCCTTTCAATATAGAATGAAATATAAGAATCTGAGTTGACTCCTTACTAGTACTCCACTCTAGAGGTCCTTTGAAATATGTTTTCAAGTGCCTTTTGTATATTTGGAATAGGAAGACTACTTTAAGTCATAAAAGAAAAACTGATAAAATTAGGAAAAATAGCTAGCTATAATTGAGATGCTAGTCTACCATATATTTTTAAATCAATTCTCTTTGTGGAACTCAAATTTTGAGTTTTGAATGCTTATCAGGTAGCCTCTTTAGTAATAATAATTTATTTTAAAAGAAATCATCTCATTTATTTTCTTATTCTTTTCCCTCTAGAAGGAGGGAAGTGAGTTGAGTGCAGCCTATTGATCCAGATGAACTGATTCAAATCCCACCTCCAAAGCTTACTAATTGTGGGTCCTGCATCAAGCCCTTTTCCCCCTCCAAGCATCTATCACGTGAAAATAAAAATAATACTATCCTAAAAAGGAGAGTAGAAGGGTAAAGGTAGTATATATAAAGCATCAAACTCATTGTCAAAGGTCCTAATGTTGAAGAGTGTTTGAAATTTTCTATCTTCACCAAAGTGTGTGTGTGTGTGTGTGTGTGTGTGTGTGTGAGAGAGAGAGAGAGAGAGAGAGAGAGAGAGAGAGAGAGAGAGACTTAGACAGTAAAAAAGAGAGAGTATATTCTGGATAAAGACAGAGAAGATGCATTATTTTAGAAAACCCATTAACATGTATTTTACAAAAGACACCAAGAAACATAAGTACACTCTTTGAGAAATTTCTCCTTTCTGAAATTTAATTGAAGAATGAAACCTGGTGGAAGAGAGACTTGAAAGGTTGTTCTATTGTAGTACTAAATTTGGTAGCATCAAAATAAAGCCAAACATCTACACATAGATAATTTAACATAGTAGATCTGGTAACCTGAAAAATATCCCCAGGGTTGACAACCACATAGGAAAAGAGGTATCTACTATATTCAAAATGAGCAATGATGACCTATTTTCTTATATTTGTCACTAACATCCACACTGCTGCCAAGCTTGTTAGTGACAAATAACAACGGAAAGGTCACAGCCTTATGTGATTTGAATCAGTCCTGTTTTGAAACATTTACCAATGTTGAGGACAGAATCTCTAGGAGTTGGCTTTCCTCCCAAAGATATAATTTTATTCTTATGTTTTCAAAACTTTAAAAATTCTCCTGCATACTATGAAACTAATTATATTACTTATAATACAGACCTACACTAAGCCTTCTGGTTTTCCTATGAAGAAAATCTAAATTGATTTTAACATAATCCAAATATTTTATTTATAAAAGAATAGAATCATAGCCATCTTTATTATGCCTGATATTTCATTTAAAAATTGGTCATCTTCTGGAGGAAGAAACAAAAGATATATAAATTTCCATAGAACACACAGCTAGTAAGCAGTTTAACTATCGGGGATTATTATATTATGCTTGATTCTAAAACCAGGGCTTTTTCCCTGACATTTTTCTACATTCTGACTATGCTTAAAAGAAAAATTATAAAATGACAAAAAGCAAAGTAAAAAAGAACAAATGAAGTGGCCCTCAATTCCCTTGGATATCTAGTGAAAACTAATAGTAATTAACATCTGTCAATACAGATGATCAAAATAAAATATACATATACCTTTGGTAAAGGGTAATGTCTCTTTGTTTGCCCAGATTAATGCAATAGAACTTTCCTACAAAGCAAATAAATGATACAAATATCATGTTCTTATTTGTTTTGTGAACATATAGTTATATATGGCCTCAAAGTTTTAAATGAATATTTATAAAACCTTAATTTATTCATTTTTGTTTTCTAAAACTCAATGTTAACTTTAAAGTTGAAGTTAGGATACATTAATCACAATTTTATAAATAAGAAGGTATGAATGTTGGATCTTGGGACAATGTTAAAATTTTTGAAAAGCAGCTTGATATAGAGTATTGAGCACTTTTAAATTAGAGAGAACAACGAGAGTATGAAATCTTCTGCCCAGTAAACTGTATGGATTTTTAAAACCACATCTTGCTTTAACCACCTCATGTCATTATGATAAGGATTCAGGAGAATTCTAAAATGTCATAGGAAATTAAGGTAGGTTTCCCAAATGATGTACTAATTATCTATTTGACCAACATTTTTAGAGCACTTATTCTGAGCAAGATACCATTCTAGACTCTGAGGATATAGTGGCAAAGAAAAAAATAGACAACATCCCTGTCATGAAAATGCCATTCTCATGATATCATTTTGTACAGTAATCTTCACAATGTTCAATATTTCCCATTCTAGATTTCTTTCTTCCTATAACAAATCTAGAGTTGGATACAAAATATTTCAAGATTTTTTAAAGCTTGTCACCATATAATTATATATACATAATAATGATTTAACATAAAATTATTTATATTTATGTAGAATCATTTGATTGCTATCCTACCACTCATTAAAATTTCATATGCAAAAATTAAACCAGATTTTTTTTCTATTTATGTTACTTAAAATTAAAGAAATCCTTTTTTTTTATTAAAGTTCAGTTACAGATGATAATTTTCAAATTAGCATTTATTTGGAATAGGATTAATAAAAAGACCATATGTTATTGGTGGTATGAATGTGCTATATTTTTCAAAATAATGCAATGTTTATGTTATACTGAATTGTATATCCCCAAATTCATATGTTGAAGCCCTAACTTCAATATGATTGTATTTGGGGACAAGGCATTTAGGGAGGTAAATAAGGTCAAATGCCATCACGAAGGTATGACCCTAATCTACTGTGACTGGTGCCATTATTAGAAGAGGAAGAGATACCAGAGATATCACTTTCTTCCTGGGCACACAAAGGAAAGGCCCTGTGAGAACACAGAGGATAGGTGGCTATCTAACAGCCAGAAAAGTGGGGTCTCACTGGAAAGCAGTCCCTTGATCTTAGATTTCCAGCTTCCAGAACTGCGGGAAGTTACATTTTTGTTGTTTAAATCACCCAGTTTCTAGCCGAAGAAGATTAATATAATTTAAAACAGACTAGCTAAGGACTGTACTTTTATGTTACATCCTTCTAAATCATTTCATATCTTAATATTATCTATTTTAGATGTGAAATGGGAAGAAATTCAATGCATCTTGTTAAGATATCAATTGTAATTTTGAGAATGATAATATTCAATATTTTGAGAATGATAATATATCAATAATTTAGAATGCACTGTATAACCAGAGAAGTCTGTGATTTTATAATCATTTTTGGTTTTCCCACAAAACTGAGGATGCCAGTCTTTTGTAAAGTCATCATCGCAATATATACAGATTAAATGTGTAATAAAATGCTATAATAGTTAAATTGTTAAACGACTAGTTAAATTTAAATAGTTAGCTAAATGGTTCAATATAAATCCAGAAGCAGGCATACAAAGTTTGATTGACAAAAGGAAAATAGTTATTATTATAAATATCGTACGCTTACATACTCTAATGTAATTGAAAAAAGTTATTTCACATGCATTACCTCAATTATCCCTCCAAACACGGAGGAAATCAGAAAAATATTAACAAAAATGTCTTATACTGTAAACCTAGAGTTTCTTATGTATCTTCCCTTCAAGAAAATTACCAGAGTTACAATATTATCATTATTCATGTGATTCTTTGATTATTGTTTATCTCTCCCGTTAGACTGTAGGATCCAGATTTCTTTTTTCCTTTCTTCTACATTATAAAATACTGTTTTTAACTCTTTAAAATTTAAATTAAATGGAACATCTTCTAAATGCTTAACTTCTCTTTTTAACTTGTTCCTAATAAGTTTTGCATTATGGAGAACCACTTGAAAAGCTTTGTTCATTTTCTTGTTTTAATGAAAGTAGGATCAAATTTTATCATTCCTAATCATTTCATGAAAAACATTGATATGCCTATTAAATTCAAAAACTATGTTAATGTAAAGACAATTAATTTAGTCTTCATACTGGGTAGGACTAATTTAGTAGTACTGATAGACAAATCATGTTGGGTATTGGGTAGTGGGTTCTTTTGGATAACCTAAGAGTGAAAACCTTTATCAACTTTCTCTGTAATACAGGAGTGGAGATTCCAATACCTTAAAACACTCCTTGAGATGATTCTATACCTTATCAAATTTGAGGACAATCTGGTGAAGTGACAGACCATAAGTATACGTAAGGTCTTCATCTTTTCTCTACTTCTACCTACTTTCCCATATTCACGTACAAGATCCCTGATAGTGCCCAATTGCCAAATGTCCATCGCAGTTAAATGATGCTATAGTCCACCTGGTAGGACATTAGTAAGGGATTTATGCCACAGCAATTCTTCCTACCAACTAAACACCACAACATTGTTCTTTAGTTGGAAGAGGTAGTAGCAAGACAAAATTTCTGTAACTAGATTAGAAAACATGCTCTCATAAGTAGTAAACTGAATACATGGCTCTCAAAGGATTGATTCATTCATTATTCTTTTTTTACATTTATTTTTTTTTAGTTTTTATTTATATTCCAGTTAGTTAATGTACAGTTTAATATTAGTTTCACATCTACAATATAGTGATTCAATACTTCCATAGAACAACCAGTGGTCATCACAAGTGCACTCCTTAATCCCCATCACCTCTTTAACCCATTCCCACCCACTTCACCTCTGGTAGCCATCAGCTTGCCCTCTATAGTGAAGAGTCTATGTCTTGGTTTGCCTCTCTCTCTTTTTTTCCCCTTTGCTTGTTTCATTTTTAAATTCCACATATTAGTGAAATCATATGGTTTTTGTAGTTCTCTGACTTATTTTGTTTAGTAAATACTGTGTAGCTCCATCCGTATCATTGCAAAGGGCAAGATTTCATTCATTTTATGGGTGAGTAATATTCCATTGTAATATGGACTTGTTTATCTATTCATCAGTCAGTGAACACTTTGGCTGCTTCCATAATTTAGCTATTGTAGATAATGCTGGCATAAACATAGGGATGCATGTATCCCTTTGATTACTATTTTTGCATTATTTGGGTAAATACCGAGTAGTACAATTGCTGGGTCATAGGGTAGTTCTATTTTTAAGTTTTTGGGGAATCTCCATACTGTTTACCACAGTGGCTACACGAGTTTGCATTCCCACCAACAATGCAAGAGGGTTCCCCTTTCTCCACATCCTCACCAACACATGTTGTTTCTTGTGTTGTTTATTTTAGCCATTCTGATAGGTGGGAGGTGACATCTCACTGTTTTAATTTGTATTTCCCTGATGATGAGCGATGTTGAACATCTTTTCATATGTCTGCTGCCTAACTAGTTGTCCTCTTTGGAAAAATGTCTGTTCATGTTTTCTGCCTATGTTAAATTGGATTATTCATTTTTTGAGTATTGAATTTTATGAGTTCCTTATAGATTTTGGATACAAATGCTTTATTAGACATGTCATTTGAAAATATTTTCTCCAATTCCAAATGCTGCCTTTTAGTTTTGTTGATTGTTTCCTTCACTGTGCAGAAGCTTTTTATCTTGATGAAGTTCCAATAGTTTATACTTCCATGTTTCTCTTGCCTCAGTAGACATATCTAGAAAGAAGTTGCAACAGCCGATGTCAAAGAGGTTACTGCCTGTGCTCTCCTTTAGGATTCTGAGGGTAACAGGTAACATTTAGGTCTTTAATCCATTTTGAATTTACTTTTATGTATGGTGTAAGAGAGTGGTAAGTTTCATTCATTTGCATGTTGCTTTCCAGTTTTCCCAACACCATCTGTTGAAGAGACAGTCTTTTTCCTATCTAATAGTCTTTCCTGCTTCATCAAAGATTAATTGACCATACAGTTGTGGATTTATTTCTAGGTTTTCTATTTTGTCCTATTGATCTATGTGTCTATGTTTGTGGCACTGCTGTACTGTTTTGATCACCAAAGCTTTGTAATATAACTTGAAGTTCAGAATTGTGATGCCTCTAGCTATTTTTTTTCCCTTCAAGATTGCTTTCGCTATTTGGGGTGTTCTGTGGTTCCTTAGAAATTTTAGTATTGTTTGTTCCAGTTCTGTGAAAAATACTGTTGGTAGTTTGATAGGAATTGCATTAAATGTGTAGATTGCTTTGCGTAGTATAGACATTTTAATAATATTTGTTCTTCCAATCTGTGAACATGGAATATCTTTTAATTTCTTTGTGTCATCTTAAATTTTTTTCAGTGTTTTATAGTTTTCAGAGTACAGGCTTTTCACATTGGTTAGGTTTATTCCTAGGTATTTTATGGGTTTTGGTGTAATTATAAATGGGAAAGATTCTTTAATTTCTCTTTCTGCTGCTTTGTTATTGGTGTACAGAAATGCAACAGATTTCTGTATGTTGATTTTGTATCCTTTGACTTTACTGAATTAGTTTATCACTTCTAGCAATTTCATGGTAGAGTCTTTGGAGTGTTCTATATAGAGTATCATTACATCTGCAAAGAGTAGAAATTTGACTTCTTCCTTGCTGATTCAGATGCTTTTTATTTCTTTTGATTGATTCCTAAGGCTAGGACTTCTTGTACTATGTTGAATAAAAGTGGTGTGAGTGGAAATCCCTTTCTTGTTCCTGACCTTAGAGGAAAGTCTCTCAGTTCTTCCCCATTGAGGATGATATTAACTGTTGGTTTTCCATAGGTGTTTTTTATGATGTTGAGGTATGCTCCCTCTAAACCCACTTTTCTGAGGGTTTTTATCATGAATGGATGTTGTTCTTTGTTAAATGCTTATTCTGCATCTACTGAAATGATCGTATAATTCTTATAATTTCTTTTTTTAATGTGGTGTATCACATTGATTGATTTGCAAATATTGAAACAACCTTTGCAATGCAGGAATAAATCCCACCTGATCATGGTGAATGGGTTTTTGTAAATATATTGTTGAATTTGGTTTTCTATTATTTTATTGAGAATTTTTGCATGCATGCTCATCAGGGATATTACCTGGTTAGTTTTCTTTTTTAGTGGAGTTTTTATCTGGTTTTGGTATCAGGGTAATGCTGGCCTCATAGAATGAATTTGGAAGTGTTCCTCCCTTTTCTATTTTTTATTTGGAGGACTTTGAGAAAAATAGGTATTAACTCTTCTTTAAATGTTTTGCAGAATTCTCCTGGGAAGCCATCTGGCCCTGGACCTTTGTTTGTTGGGAGTTTTTTGATTACTGATTAAATTTCTATGCTGGTTATCGTCTGTTCAAGTTTTCTATTTCTTCCTGTTTCAGTTTTGTTAGTTTATATGTTTGTAGGAACTTATCCATTCTTCTACACTGTCCAAATTGTTGGCATACAGTTTTTCATAATATTCTGTTATAATTGTTTACTTTTTTGTGGGGTAGGTTGTCATTTTTCCTCTCTCATTTCTGAATTTATTTATTTGGGTTCTTTCTCTTTTTTTTTGATATGTCTGGCAAAAAGTTTATTAGTTTTATTCATGTTTTCAAAAAACCATCTGTTTTCATTGATCTAATTTTGTTTTTTGGTTTTTTTGTTTGTTTGTTTTTGAGTTCCTATTCATTTATTTCTACTCTAATCTTTATTATTTCCTTCCTTCTGCTGGTTTTAGGTTTCATTTGTTGTTGCTTTCCAGGTGTAAGGTGAGGTTGTTTATTTGAGATTTTGCTTGCTTCTTGAAGTAGGCCTGAATTGCTATATTCTTCCCTTAAGACCAATTTTGTTGCATCCCACCAGTTTTCAGCCATTGTGCTTTCATTTTCATTTGTTTCCATGTTTTTTTTATTTGATTTCTTGGTTGGCCCATTTATTTTTAGTAGCATGTTCTTTCACCACCATGAATTTGTGTTCTTTCCAAATATTGATTTCTAGTTTTATATTGTTGTGGTCAGAAATGGTGTATGGTATAATATCAATGTATTTGTTGAGGCCTGTTTTGTGACCTATTATGTGATCTATCCTGGAAAATATTCCATGTGCACTTGAAAAGAATGTGTATTCTGTTGTTGTAGGATGGCATACTCTGAATATATCTGTTAAATCCATCTGGTCTAGTGTGTCATTCAAAGCCATTGTTTCCTTGTTTATTTTTTGGTTTAGATGATCTGTCCATTGATGTAAGTGGAGTGTTAAAGTCCCATACTATTATTGTGCTGTTATCAATTAGTTTCTTTATGTTTGTTATTATTTTATATATTAGGGTGCTTCTATTTTGGGTACATAAATATTTATATTTGTTAAATCTTCTTGTTAGATTGTCACTTTATGATTATATAATGCCTTTCCTGTCTCTTTTAACAGTTTTGTTTTAAAGTCTAGTTTGTGTAATATAAGTATTGCAGTTCTGACTTTCTTTTGATAGCCATTTTTATGATAAAGTGCTTCTCCAGTCCCTCACTTTAATCTGCAGGTGTCTTTAGGTCTAAAATGAGTCTCTTGGGATGCCTGGGCTGGGTGGCACAGTCAGTTAAGCGGCTGGCTTCAGCTCCGGTCATGATCTCACGGTTCATGAGTTTGGGCCCCACGTCGGGCTCTGTGCTGACAGCTCAAAGCCTGGAGCCTGCTTCAGATTCTGTGTCTCCTTCTCTCTCTGCCCTTCCCCTGCTCATGTTCTGTAGCTCTGTCTCTCAACAATAATTAAACATTAAAAATAATAATAATAATAATAATAAAATAAAATGAGTCTCTTGTAGGCAGCATTTAGATGGGTCTTTTTTTTTTTTAAATCCATTCTGACACATTATGTCTTTTGATTGGAGCATTTAGTTCATTTACATTCAAAGTAATTTTTGATGGGTATGTATTTATTGCCATTTTACTTGTTTGGTGATTGTTTCTGGAGCTTTGATTCTTTCTTGTCTTTGTCACTTTTGGCCTCTCCTTTGCACTCAAAGGGTCTCCAATATTTCTTTAAAGAAGTTTTTAAATGTTTATTTTTGAGAGAGAGAGAGTGGGAGACTGAGAAGGGGAGGAGCAGAGGAAGATAGAGACACAGAACCCAAAGCAGAATCAAGGCTCTGAGTTGTCAGCACAGAGCCTGACATGGGGCTTGAAACCTTGAGCCATGAAACCATGACCTGACCCAAAGTCAGATGCTTAACCTACTGAGCCACCCAGGCACCCCATCCTTTAATATTTCTTGCAGGACTGGTTTATTGGTCAAAACTCCTCTAGTGTTTGTCTGGGAAACTCTTTATCTTCTTATATTCTGAATGAAAGCCTTGCTGGATAGAATACTCTTGGCTGCAAATTTCTCCCATTCAGCATTTTGACTATATCATGCCACTCCATTCTGGCATGCCAAGTTTCTGTTGAGAAATCTCCAGCAAGCATATGTGTTTTCCCTTGTAAGTTAAGGACTTCTGTTTTCTTGCTCCTTTTAAGGATTTTTTTTTCTTTATCACTATATTTTGCAAATCTAATTGCAATATGTCTTGGTGTTGGCCTACTTTTGTTGATTTTGTGAGAGATTCTGTACCTCCTGCATCTAGATGTCTGTTACCTTCCCCAGATTAGGAAAGTTTTCTGCTATTATTTCTTGAAAGAAATTTTCTGTCCCCTTTTCTCTCTTCTTCTTCAGGGATTCCTATACTATAAATATCATTATGTTTGATGGAGTCACTGAATTTGCTAAGTCTATTTTTGTGTTGCATAATTCTTCTTTCTCTCTTTTGTTCAGCTTCATTATTTTCCATTATTTTGTCATGTAGGTTACTAATTCATCCCTCTGCTTCTTCTAGCCTGCTATTCACTGCCTCAAGCCTGTTTCCAATCTTGTTGCATTCTTCATCTCTTATTCTTTTTTAACACTTTTCTCTCTGTGGTAAGGGTCTCACTGATGCTCTATTTTTTTTCTCAAGTCTGGTGAGAATCCTTATGATTGCTGCTTTAAATTCTCCATCAGGCATGTTACTTATATATATTTTGCTTAGATCTCTGGCCATGGTCTTATCTTGTTCTTTCATTTACAATAAGTTCCTCTGTCTTGGCATTTTGTCTAAGTCTCTGCCTTCTTCTCTGTGTTAGAAAAGCCAGGTATATCTTTTCCTCCTGAAAGTAATGGCCTTATGAAACAGAGGTCATGTAGTGCCCAGGTCTGGAATTTTAGGGAGTGTTTTCATTGTGTGCTGTGTATGCTCTGTTGTTGTGCTTTGGTTGCTCTATCCTTCAGGCCAGTCATATGCAGAGGCTTTCCTTGTATGCTGTCTGCAATGTATCATCCCTGCCCAGAGTGTGGCAGGTTTAAGCTAGGTGTGCTCCAATCTGCATATGAAATGCGACCTGACAGCATCTTCACCAAAACTGAGGACCTCCAGAACTCTCTGATCAGGAGATACTATGTGGGCAAGGCATTTGCACTGGTCTTCTGGGGGAGGTTCACCATTCTTGTACTGAAGAAAGCTTGACTGAGAAAGGCAATCCTGCAGAGCACAGGGTGGTAGAGCTCGGTGTAAGAAATTAGGCAGCCAGTGTCAGTATTGTGCTTCTTTCTGCTGGCACTGTGTTGATGCTGAAGCTCAGGAAGGAAAATGGCATCTGCCAGCTTCTTTGTTTCCAGAGAGGCATCTGTGAATGCTTCCAATAGGGAAGTGTTCTGAGAAGAGTGAATAAATCTCCACTGTGCCCCAAGCACTCTTCAGATCGCTGTTCCCATGCCCTCCGCTCCCAGGTTGTTTGCCTGCCTTCACTCCAGGAGCAATATAGTGCCTTCCAGACTCTATCCCAGCCAAGCATGCTGACTTTTCAACTTCCAGGCTTTAACTGGTTTCAGTCCCACTGGTTGCAAGAACTCACAAAATTCAGCCCCTCTCATTTTCCAAGCCATTTTCTAACATTTGGGGAAATGTTCTCCTTGTGCATTCTTCTGTGTACTCCTCTCTCACCATCTCTGCAACCACAGCTCCCTCCCTTCCACAATACCCACAATCTATTTGTTCTCTAAGCCATGTCTCTGAACTTTGTACCATCTTCAATGTGACCTCTTCTCTCCCTTTAGCTGTGGAGATTTTTCTGCTAGTCTGTATATCAATTTCTGGGGTATTGAGGATGATTTGATAGTTATCTAGTTGTGCTCATGGGATGAGATAAACCTAATGTCCTACTACTTCACCACCATCTTCCCTTTCATTATTCTTGAAAACATATTTTAAGTGTTTTCTGTGGATTGATAATTGGGCTCAGCACAGAGAATACAAAATTGTCAAGCAGAAGAGAGGTCATGCACAATATCATGAATACAGTCTAACCTGTAAGTTGAAAACTGATCACATACTTCTAAATATAAGTGAATTTGCAAGCTTGGCAGTATGTATGAGAGAGGCAACAGCATGGACAAAAACCTTCATTACATAAATGAATGAGTAAAGTGAGTGAATGAATGAATATCACAGTGGGTAAAAGGAACTCATAGGAGACTAGTCTAGTTAGAGCAGAGAGTGCCCCTGCAGCATACTGCATGAAGATGTAGAGATTGATTTTATCACATAGATTTTAACCTTAGACTAAAGGAGAGACATTGGGAGGCAGTGTCTGTGCCCATATACTCAAAGTGCAAGGGTTTAAGAAAGGGAAATACAAAATTTGTGTTTTGAAAAGATAACTCATGCAGCTTTGTTGAGAAAAATAAATGATTATAGGGAGCCTTAGGTGGATCTGGGAAAACAGTTATTAAGCTCTTGGAATTAGACAGATCTGGGTCTTCTACTCAATGCATAATACAAATTTGGAAGAATGGATGTTTGTTAACTGCTAAAATAATTTATCTTTATACCTTTCTTCTTTACATAGAAAGCAGCATTAGCTGCCAGGAATAACTTTATAAATACAGTGGCTAAATTATACAGCTATTTCATGCACTATTTATCATTCAAATGTGAGAAAACTAAGCTATCATAAATGTCTGTCTCTATTTGCTGGAAAAATAAATGCAGTATATTGATTACAAGATAATGAACAGCAATATTCCTTTGCTCTGATACTGAAATAGCTATTCCTTACTTTTGTGTATTTTCTCTATTACTAAATAACAACGAAATTGAATGAGAAACATTGCAGTATTTCAAAAAGTCAATCTATGGAAAATATTAATACAATTGTTATAAACTGTATCTCCCTAAAATTCATATGTTGAAACCTTAATCCCTAATGTGATGGTATTTAGAGATGGAGTCTTTGGGAGATAATTAGGTCATAAGGTAGGAGCCCTCATGATGGGATTAGTGCCCTTATAACAAGGGGAAGACAAGACCTGCATCCTCTCTCTCTCTTTCTGCTAGGTGAAGACACAATGAGAAGATGTCCTTCTACAAGCCAGAAGAGGGCCCTCATTAGACACTGGATCTACCAGCACCTTGATCCTGGACTTCCCAGATTTTAGAACTGTAAGAAACAAACATTTCTTGTTTAAGCCACCCAGTCTGTGGGTGTTATAACTGTTATAACAGCCCCAGTGGATTGGCATAACATTTAAAGTGTATGCAACAAATGTTTGGAAAATTCATAAGTGAAAAATTAGAGAAATACTTTTAAGCATTAATTGCCAATCCTGAGGAAAAAATCAAATTCCATGAAGATATGTGCAGATGTTATAAAAAGTATATGTATGTTAGATGAGTCACACAAACACAGTTTTCTGGAATATGGAGTATTAAATGCAAAATCCATTAAGATAATGGATTTTTATGCTTTTAGTGGAAATAAAATCTGATATTCAATAAAAAGTACCAAAGGTAACATGAAATAAAATAATTTAACTATCACAATATTAACTAAAAATATTATTATTTTAGTTTTGCAAACCTAAGGTTATCTACTAATGCAAGAAAATTATACTTTAATTTTATATAACCATGATATAATATAGCATTGAAAAATGCTTATAATATTTGAGGTACTCCAAATTTGTCCCTTTCTCTGGTCATTAAATGTACATTACAAAATGATCTAGGAGTAGAACACTCAAGAACCAGTACGCAACTTAAATTCTTGTTTTTTCAGCCTTCTCAAATCATTTAAGCAAAGATCTCCAACATGTCAAACAACTTTGTTCCTCTGCCTGCTCTGTCTGTAGCACTGTAATTCCCCCCTAGAGCCATTTAAGATTTATAACCACTCAACTTTCACACCTGCTATGTGGCAGTCAAATGCTACATGTTAGGAGGAACGAAAATGAATAGAACATTACCTTGCATTCCACAAATTCAGAAAAGCAACAGGTGAAGTCTGGCAGTCAAATGGCTGACTAAATTCAATGTGGTAAATACTATGAAAATTTATGTACAAAGGGCTATGAAACCACAGATAAGGGAGTGACTAAATTTGCAAGGAATACACTGTAGAGTTAGGAGTGGTTTCTAATGAAAGAAGTACTTAGAATTGGACTTTGATAGTAAACATTTATTTCTTTGTTTCAGAAAAAAAAAAGCAAGAACACGGCAAAGATGCTAGGAACCTAAATATGTTGATGCAATTGTAAAAAATGTCCAAATTGGTGAGAGGCTTAATTTCCCAAAGAATATACCAGGTTTTCTTTTACTTCCAATCCTCTGTAAAAATGTTTATTCTTTTATGAAATACTACTTATTATCCTTAAAAGAAATCTGCCTCAGATGCAGACCACAATGGCTGAAAATATGTGTTGATCGGGTGCCCCTTTGAAAAAATTTTTCTTTGGTTTGAGCTTCATTGCCGTCTCCATCTCTGAATTTTTAAGGTGTAATCCTCTGGATTATTTATATTAATTAGCACTTTTCACATACTGCTGAGCTTGTTCTTTGTCTGATATCCCTAAATATCCAGTACATATTTTAAAGGGAAATTTTCTCTGAATATTTAAAAAAATACTGTCTATAGGGGAGACTAGGTGGCTCAGTTGGTTAAGCATCCAACTTCAGCTCAGGTCACGATTTCACAGTTCAGAGTTGGAGCCCTGGTTAGGGCTCTGTGCTGACAGCTCAGAGCCTGGAGCCTACCTCAGATTCTGTGTGTGTGTGTCTCTCTCTCTGCCCCTCCCCTACTCATGCTCTTTCTTTTTCTCAAAAATAAATAAACATTAAAAAGTAAAAAGTACTGTCTATAATCCTATGCACAGAGACGTTATAAATATGTGTGCATTTCATTGAATTAAGTCATTTCTCTTCTTATAAGGGCTAAATTCACCTTTAACTTCATACCTAAACTGGGAAGTGAGACTGTAGGTTATTAATTCTTGCATCTTTAAATGTTAGCTTATCGTGATGCTTCAACTTGGTAAAAATGAATGAATTATAACTTTAAGAAAGACCTTGAAATACATGGGTATGATTTGAACATGCCAATTTGAAAGCTCTTCCAGATACAGGAAACAAAATATGGTTGGAAATGTAGGTGAACATGATTTATAATAGGGGAGAAAAAGTAGTTCTACTATGGGGAATGTAAGCTTAATAAAATACAATAGGTTAAGTAATGAGTAAAATAATGTATAAATGAATACTTTCTTAAATTAGTAATGGGTAGGGGCACCTGTTGGCTCAGTCGGTTAAGCATCTAACTCTTTATTTCTGCTAAAGTCATGATCTCTCAGTCCCTGAGTTTGAGCCCCACATCAGGTTCTGCACTAAAAATGCTTGGGATTCTTTCTCTGTTTCTGGCCCTCCCCTACTTGCACACATGCACACTCATGCTCTCTCAAAATAAATAAATAACCTTAAAGAAATAAATTGATAAAAAAATAAATTCATCAATGGGTAAAAGAACCAGAAATTCTGGGCTCTGAATTAAACAGGGGACTTTAGAAATTTGTGTTATTAAAATCAATTCCACAATCAATAAGTAAGCATAAGACAAAGAAAATTACAAGTATTCATGTGTTTAGTAAAGGCTGGAATGGAGAGAATTTATGAGCATGGAGACCAAGAGGAAATTATTCATTAACAGAAATAATAATAGAACCTGAACTGATAAGATAGGACTGATAATCAGAGGAGACAGATATAGGAGGGGTCATAAAGGATTTGCCAGGATTTGGCAAAAATTTACTATTTATTCAATACCATATTTGTTCTAGGCCACAGCATTACTTGATATGAAAATTTTCATGTGAACATGGATCCTGTCCTCAAGGAGTTTATGTTTTAGTAAGGATAGAGAAAGAATTTTGAAGAAGAAGAAATTAGAACTGGAACTTGCTAGAAAGAATTTCAGTGGATCAAGTTGCTCATTCAATGGAAAGGAAAAATTTCATAAAAGCCACTGAAGTTAGGAAGGTGAGGACTGTATTTGGAATAAAGAAAAGTCTGCAATTTGGCTAGGGAATATTTCATGGATAGATAAATGAGATAAGGCTTAAAAGAAAAACTGGGGTTATGAGGGAGGGAGATTTGAATATCCAGTTAAAGCATTTGGGTTAGGTATTAGAATGGATATCTTGGTTTTGATCACCCTGCAGCTCTTACCTACTTTTATTTTATTCTTGTTTATTTATTTTGGGTAAAAATGTCTTGAATCATCTTTTAGAAATGTTCTTTTTCACTAAGGGCCACTCTGGCCTTCCCTCCCAGGAATTTGAATCCCAGCCACTGACATAGGAGAGAAAATGGGAGGAGATGAAGCATACCAATTCAGTGTCATGGACAAATTTCCCTCCTTTTCCTGCCAACTTTCCTGGGTCCTGTCCCTTGCAAAAGCTGGTTGTTTTACTCTCTTTTTGGTTTATGAATTGCCATGAATCCTTTCAATAAAATCCTTTTGTTTCCCTTAAGTAGGCTAGAGTTGTTTACTATTGCTTAAGACCAAAGTACTCTTATTCAGAACCAACAGAATTACATTATATGACATTTCACATAGACAGTAGGAGTCAGAATAAGTGAGTATTTTGCTTCATATATGTAGTTTTCAAAGAAAGAATGAAAAATCAAAAGATCCATCCAGTGAAAGAGTTACTGTAGTATAGATATTATTCCAAGACATCATTATGTAGAAAATGCTTTGTTACCTTTTGAAGGAAATCATAAATCAATGCACACAAAGTAACTGTGACTTAGAAAGGGTTTTTGAAAAGAATAAGCTTCTCATGCTTTTGTAGCAAGTCCATAAAATCAATCATTTATATTGAGAAAACAATGATTAGATTATTCTTGGAGAGCTTAAAGAAGATATTTTCAATTACTTGAAAACATATAGCTGGTAAGATGTGTATTTATGTTTAAGTAATTTCTGTGTAAAAAAATAAAAGCTTAAGAGTAAACAAAGCAGGGCAGAATCAGAATGAAAACAATATAAAGCAAGTAATTTATTTTCACAATGTAAAATGCCATCTGATGTCAAGTATTCATCAAACCTCTTGCTAACATTAAATAATTTTTGCTATTAATAACAGATAAAGAGTATTTAGAATTATTAAATAGCAGAATCTATCCTGAACACTATGCAAACTATTTCATTTAAGCTTCACAAGATGGTTATAGGATGGGCTTTGTAAAGCTTAAGTCTCTTTGGTTACAATGAAACAGAAAACTTGTTCCAAATTCGTTTAAGCAAATAAGACATTCATTGGCTCATACAAATAAAATTTTCTGGAAGAGAGTTATCTTAAAGGGCTTAAAATCTATAAACAAAATTTATAGTTCTAGCCTCTTACTTTGAATTCTCCCCTTTTTCATTAACTGTCATTATTTAACTCTTCATGATCACAGGATGACTATGTAAGTCCAACTGGACACACTAGTAACTCAAAGTCTAGAGGAAAGAGAAATTTCTTCTCCCTCAACATTTTGAAGTCATCCATCTGATCAATATTTTGGCTTAATTCTCACTGTCTAAATTGAAAGGTACTCATTTCAGACACAGTCAGTTTGGCATATGCTGACTGACTTGCACTAGTTGTAACAAAAAACTGTGTGAAAAGTAATAATAAAGATCACAATCATAATAGTAGCAGTGACCATTTATAGTACTTACTTTCACATTCTAATGACTTGGACTAGATTACTTTATAGATTTTCACAATAACCATAATATAAAATGCACTATTACTATTCACATTATATTGATGAGAAAATTGAGGCATAGAGTGGCTAATTTACCAGCAACATTCACACAGATGTCAGTGGAAGAGCTGGAATTTGACCAGAAATTTGTCTGGCTCTAAAGTCTACAAAAGTAACCATTATACTGTAGTGTCATTCATTCTTTGAGAAGATAATGAGGACATTCCTTTACAAAGCACAGGTGCTGAAAATAGTAGAATGGTACAGCAGAAAATGTGAGGTGTTATTTCCCAGAAGATAAGGAAAGAGGCACAAAGAAATTAAATAGCTACTCTGAAGCAATTAACCAGTGAATTGTTGCGCTAGAATTCAAACTAGGTTTGTCTAAGGGCAGAGCTCAAAGTCCTAATTACTAGAATATGTGAATACATGTGATGGCTGTTATTGAATATATCTGTGGACAGATAATGTAGCCAGAATTAACATTTAAAATTTACTACCTTAATGAATTTTCATTTCTCCCACTAATTATGTTCTTGATAGTCTAAGACATATTTTAAGTCTCTCAGTCCAGGAAGAAGAAAGAGGGCCAGTACTGGCTGGAACAAAGCATCCATGGCTAGATTTAAGTTTCAAGGGTAGTTTTTGTTTTGATTTTGCTTCTTGTTTACACGCATACCAAAGCAGTGATCTCAAAATACACTTTGTCAAAAAAATTAGAGAGTTTTATATTTCATTAGATCCCATTAATACATTAAAAACCAATTCTTGTAGGCTAAATCATAGATTTCATCCCATAATTTTGAAGGGATATCCCTGACACCATTAATGCTAACTCACAGTAAGAAAGACATCACATATGACATAAAGAAACCTTTTCCATAGAGAAAGGGGTAATGGCAAGCCCAAGACTTTATCAAAACCAAGACCCTACTACAGACTTATAAATTCAAACTCTGGTAACGGAGCCTGGTTGCCCATATGTTTAAAAGGGTTACTAAGCATTTTTGAATGTTCAGTGAGTGTTAAGAAATACTACTCTAGGGAAAAAAAAAGACATTGCAAAACCAATGTCCACATCATATAGACAATAGCATCCCTGGGCTATTGGAAACTTGCCATAGAGATGAGCCTATGGAAGGTTTTCTAACTCTCGCTAGTATAAACAGCCTACATGGAGGCACAAGTTCCTGTGTGCTTTGCTTAGGATACCAGTAGGTGCCAAGAAGTCTAAAGTATAAGTCAAGGGCTAGGGATCGGACCAAGATGGGGTGTTATTTGTGGGTATTATAAATGAGGAAAATGACCAATAGTATTTTCTACTTAATTTTAATTTTATGTTTGTTTTCTAAGAAAAGGTAAAAGATACTAAAAATGAATATGGGCATTTTTACTGAAATTAGGCATAGTGTCAGGAGAAAAAAAGCTTGGATGACTTCAAAACTATGAATAAAATAATAATTTAAAATTACACACACACTCATTTACGTTCACTTAACAAACATTTCTGAGTACACATTTATGTACCTGGCATGTTTTCCTACATATGTATAACAGTAAATCTGTTTTGTTATGACACATAAAAATTCTCACAATTTTATTAATTCAATTTATCTACTTATTAAACTGTGGATAATGTAAATAATTATTGAATCTTCTTCCATTGGTGACTTTATTTTTTATAGAGTAAGTTGAATTGCAAACTAAAACATGGATTTGGGCAAATCTTGAAAAAAGTTGGAAAATTCTTCCACATGTCACTAATTTAAAAAATGTGAAAATTAAATCAATAGGCCATGAATTTTGGAAGTGAGTAAGAGGTGTAGGAATGTTTGGGTTTATGGTTCCATGTACATACAATACACTAAATTCAAAAACATATTAAAGAAATCATATACATTTAGATAAGTAAATATAGACGATGTACTACTAGGTACCATAGTAAAAATAATAAAGTATTTGCAACAGAATAAGTTTGTGTTTGATTACTTAGAGTTATAATAGATTTTCAATATTAATACATCAAAATTCTTTCAAGCGTTTACTTTCAGTGCGACTGTCTGAATATTCTTTTTGACATTTTACATAGAACTTGATACTGCTTTAAAAATATACTTTAAAATCTCCCATAAATAAACTAGGAATTATTTTACATATTCATTTATATTATCAGAAATTTCAATAAAATTAGGTTTTAGAAATATTTTATTTATGTTTATTTTCTAAAGAAGTCAAAGGACTTAATTTCTCTCTCCAACTATTTCATCATTCAGTTACAGTCTATTTTCCTAAAACTGGAACTTGACCCAATGTTAGTATTAGTAAGGAGTCAAAATCTAGAACACATTGCTACAATATGGATAATTTTGATTCTTCTTTAAAATACAACTTTTTAAAATCATGACAGAAAACATTTCTTAACAGAAAGCACCACAAAGACCATTCATATTCTTAAATAAAAGATTCCCTCTTAAATGTATGCTTAAAAGAATCCTGTGAGGAAACTCTGAAATCTTCTTTCAATGCCCTTAAGTCTAATAAATTAAGTTAAATAAGTTAAGACAAGCTGATAAATTGGGGTAAAGATTCTCTTTGGTTTGATATGATAAAATATAGCATCAGATTCATAAATATTCATTGTTGTGACTATAGCTGTATTTTGGTGATATAAAAGCCAATACCAAAGTGAAAATTAGAAATATTAAAAATAATTAGAACCACCACTCCCAATGTTGTAAATCTTGCTTCAAGAATATACCTGACCCAATATTGATTCCACAGTGTATCTGCTTCTTTTTGAATATTTCTTACCTTTAATTTACAGAGCATATAAATAAATACATCCTCTAGCCCTTTCTGACTCTTTTGATAATTTAAACTGTTCTCTAGATTGCAGTTAATGAAAACATAGTGTATACACTGTATGTTAGCTAACATGACAATAAATTATATTTAAAAATACATTCACTTTTTTTACATGTATTCATAATTCTCAATTTATTCCAGCCTTTCCTTAGTTTGCATTGTTTTCTCTACCAGCAATCATGTTCCCAACTTCCCTGATGAGCATACTTTCTACTTAATGTTCTAGATTAATATCTGGGTAAGTGTAATTGCCTGAGGAACCATTCCATTCTCCAACCTTCTCACACATACAAGTAAATAAACCTAGATTTCCCCCAGGCTTAATTATGAGCATTTTAAAATTCAATTCTAAATTTTATAATTCAGTTTTAAATGAGTTTTTCCTAATATATTCTGAACTCCTTTGGGGGTTAATGATATATCTTTTCTCTGCATAGCATTTTACAGGTGCTCAATACATACAGGGATCTTAAATCTTAGCAATATGTGTAGGAAAGTAGACAAATTTTGATTTGATTTTCTTTAGAGGAAGTGAAAATAATAATGAAGTAAAGCATTGTAATAAAAGCTGAGGGATGGATCTTCGAACACTGGCTCTTCTTCTGCATTAAAAAAAAATGTATCCAAGGGGCGCCTGGGTAGCTCAGTTGGTTGAGTGTCGGCCTTAGGCTCAGTTCATGATCTCACAGCTCCTGGGTTGGAGCCCCGCATGGGGGTCTGTGCTGACTGCTAGCTCAGAGCCTGGAGCCTGCTTCGGATTCTGTGTCTCTTTCTCTCTCTGCCCTTCCCCTGTTCAGGCTCTGTCTCTGTCTCTCAGAAATAAATGAAATGTAAAAAATAGTATCCAAAAAAATAAAAATAAAAATAAATAAAAATATATCCATTATTTCTACTTTAACTAGTCATCATGCTGTCAATTGCTGTCAGATATGCAAAGTCTTGAAGAAATACAAAGATGAATTAAATGAAATACTTTGTAAAAAGTCAAGTTATTTTATCAATTTAAATATGGCAATGTTTGGTTTGGTTTGGTTTTTTAATGTATATGAACCAAGAGATCCAAGTGTTGCTACCTCTTGAAAAACAAGTTTCATTCAGGAATAGCACAAGCAACTAAAATAGAGTTACCTTATAGGATGAACCTTTGCTTAAATAATACAAATTGCCTTGCAGACTTTGCGTGATTAAAATAACCAGGGACAAAATTAATGAGCAAAATCTGAATTATAGTAAGGTGAAGTTCAGAATATGAAAATCAATAGGGATAAAAGGATTTAGTTTTTGTAATTATAGCTAGATATTTGGGATAATTATCTATCACTCCTGACACCTCCTCACTTTCTTTTGCCCTCACTAGCACAATCACCATGACTCTTGCTCTTTTACATGTTTTTCTAAAGATTTCTGCTTGTTATAATTTGCATATAATCATTCCCTCTTATAAACTATCTTAATCCAAATTTGAATAAAACATTAATAACAATTTGGGAAATATCAGTTACGTTGTTTGATACAAACTTTATAAAGATTGCTTTGGGGTGTCTGAGTCAATTAAGCATCCATCTCTTGATTTCAGCTCAGGTAATGATCTCATGGTGGGATTGAGCCCTGTGTTGAGCTCTGGACTGATACTGTGGAGCCTGCTTAGGATTCTCTCTTTGTGTTTCTCTCTGCCCCTCTGCTGCTCACACTCTCTCTCTCTCTCTCAAAATAAATAAACATTTGAAAAAGAGAAATTAAAAAAATAAAAACATTGTTTTGCTCTGTTTCCACAATAAAAAATAATCTAAAGCAAAAGAGATGGAGGTAATTTAAATATAGTAATTTTTGTAACATCTTTAACACATGTGTCCCTCTTATGGGCAAACATGAAAAGCCATAGGAAAGATGACCTAGTACAAATAGGATACATGCTTCACTCTTAAGTAGCTTCTAGTATTGTTCTCTCATCTGAGATACTCTTCTTGTAATTATTAAAGCTATGTCTGCATCATAAATAATGGTTTAAAATAAAACTGACAGAATGACAGATTAAAAAACAGCTGTGAAATCCAAGCATTTTAGGTATAACCTCTGCAATATGCACTTAGAAAATGCATTTCAGAGAATATTCTAAAACTGAGGTTTTAAAGACTATTTAAATCAGAAGAATTTTTGTTATGATTGTTCAAAGCAGTTTTCAGTATGAGAACCTGGAAAAATGAGAGCACTCCCACCTTTAGCCATCTTTATTTACTGATCAGCTTTTATTACATTTCATTTATTTTTGGTACATGTGTTCATATTACATTGGAAGTAAATATGTCCCATAAGATTCAATTCCACAAAGTTTCTTTTTTCTCTTATATTACTGTATTTAAATTACCAGCACGATCTCTTTCATTTTAGGTATCTCATATTGTAGAGAGCCAACAAAGCAATTTTTTATGTCTATATATTTTTGAGAGACAGAGAATGATGGAGAGTGAGCAAGGGAAGGGCAGAGAGAGAGAGGGAGACACAGAATCCAAAGCAGACTGCAGGTTCTGTCTGAGCTGTCAGCAAAGAGCCTGATGTGGGGCTCGAACTCATGAACTACAAGATCATGACCTGAGCTGATGTCAGATGCTTAACCAACTGAGCCACTCAGGTGCCCTGACAAAGCAATCTTTTTAAAAGATTTTATCAAACATAACAGACATTTCTCAAATTATGTCTAATATTATATTCAAATTAAGTCAAATAACTTACATGATGCAATACTTATATACAGGATATTACTCTTCTTTCTATGGCATACGAAGAGAGGAAACTCAGACAGTCAGTATTAGGAGCAAGATTAGAAAGGAAAGTGAGCCATTTACTAAGAGAATATTTACCAAACAACTAGTACAGGGTACTTCCCTAGGATACATCAGTGGCAAAATAAACATGGGAAGAAAGATCCAAAAACCAAAACCAAAACAAACAAAAAACTATAAGCTCCCTAGTAAAGGTAGTGGGGAACATAGACAATGAAAATAAAGTAACAGGTAAAATATATAATATTAGAAGTAATAAATCCTGTGGGCAAAAAGCAAAGAAAGGGCTATGAATTATGGAGGTGAGTGGGCATTGCTATTTTAAGTAGGTGGTCAGGAAAGGCATCACTGAGAAGGCATTGTGGGAGCAGACCACTGTCAGCAGACAATCTGAGAAGTTTGTCATACCAGGTATAACATGATCCACTAAACCATAAGGTTTGACATAAGCATCAGTAATCTATTATTAAATGGAAATGGTATATGTCAGGAAGATGGCCTCTGTTGCCTATCTGTTACCTATCATTGGGAGTAGAAATCCAAGCACTTCTGCCCACTGCATCTTGGTATCTGAGTCACGAAGGAAAGCACAGCACAGTCGAGTGCTAGATGGAATAACACTTTACTTATACAGAGAAGAGACAGAGCAGAATTAACTTTAGTAGCAGGTATATGTCCCTTATAGCCAGGGGATCCCTCCTGACAGCTGATACAGGGCTTGCAGAGACCCATTTTGTGCCACAGAATAAAGAATCCCATCTTCTTCCTATAGAGTACAAATACAATAGTGGAGTTTGTCAGGGGCCAACTTTGTTGTCACACTTCAGTAAAACAAAGGAAAATGCACTGAGTCTAAAACAGGAATAGATATTTCCACATAAGCCTTGATAAACTCATCCTAGGCAATGGAGATTCTTTGTGGTGGTAAGGAAATGCTTAAAGCCTAAGGCCCTTATTCTTATGTGGCCAAGAAGGAGCTGAAAGACTGTATGCACAACACTGCTTTCCCAACAGTATATTATAAAATCTGGCTAATATCAAGTGAGAAGACATAACCTGATAAGTGGATGCTATTACACCTTTTTCTGTTTTATTCCCATCCTTCCCTAACTTGTGCCCATGGCCTTATGGAGTAATAGCATTTTGATGGAAAAAGGAATTCATGGTGGCATTAACAGGAAGTACACTGCCACCGTTTTACATTCTCATTAAGTGGTGTTTCTTAAGAATTATGCTAAAAAGAAATGCTCCTACTTGGCATACACCAGGTACTGTATCTTATTTTCCTCTTGGGTGGAAGGAGAAATGGCCTGAGATGTAAATCTATGCTGATTCAAGGTCAACAGTTTGACCAAGAGTTTAGAAAGATATAAAGATCAAAACCAGAAATTGGTTTTGAGAAAGTCTGAGGAAGAGGTATGGGCACTAATTCTGAGTATATTCTGTTCTCATGAACTAAACAACATGTAATTGTCCTCAAAGCTCATATGACTAGACTGTGCGGTGCCTTATTTACAAATAGTAAAGGGTAGTGTTGAGCACCCACTGTGACCACACTCCCCATAGCCAGGAGCCTTTCTTTCACCTGCTTTCAACCTGCTGGCAGGTTGTTCACATTAGGCCCCTTCATCACTGAGGAAGCAGTGAATTCACTCACTGCAATAGAAATTCATTTGAGGAGTTTCATATGTACTCTCTCCACTTTTCCCTGGTTAGTTACATGGGTTGCAAACATCGTTTCCTAGACTGCAGATTGCATATTCCTTTATATATCCTGTGCTTAATTGGAATTTTTATTGAAATAATTGTGGCTTTACTTGATGCTGTAAGAAATAATACAAAGATCTCCTGTGTACACTTTATCCAGTTTCTCACAATGGTATTATTTTGCAAAATTAAGGTATAATATCACAACCAAAATGTTGACATTAATACAATTCACAGCTCTTATTCAATATGTTTTAGTTTTACTTGCTTATACTTGTGTGTGTGCATTTTGTTTTATAAAATTTTGTCACAAGTGTAGGTTCTTGTATCCATCACCACAATGTAAATCTTGATGAGTAACCATCAGAACAGTCTCTCCTGTTGCCTTTATATAACAATAGCCATCTCCCGCCTGCCATTCTTCCTCTACCAAACTCATCCAGTCCACTTCGAACTCTCATATCTGGCAGCCACTAATCTCTTCTTCATTTCTAAAATTTTGTCATTTCTAAAGGTTTAGATGAAATTCTACAGTTGGTCATCTTTTGGAGCTGGCTTCGTCATTTGCATGATTCCTTGGAGATTCATCAAAGTTATTCCATGTATAGACAACTTGCTCCCTTTTATTCTAAGTGGTATTCATGACATTTATGTTTAGCCATCCATCTGTTGGATGTTTGAAGGTGTATTACCAGAGCTGAGATCAAATGAAATTTGCACAGGAGAAAAGTGTCCCACTGAATATATATAATTTATCCAAAATTGCACAACACCCACACACACCCACACACACAAACTTCTTTCATAAATAACATTCAAAAGCAAGAAAGAAGAGAATTAGAATTCCCAAGACTAATAACGGAACTATAATCAAGATCATACAACATGTTTTATAAATAAAGTTGCAAAGTAATAAATTAAAACAAACATAAAAAATGTTTAAGTATTAGAGGGAAATTAAAGAGGTCGATTTAAAACATTAATGACAGGTGAAGCTACAGTTTAGGACAGCTTGAAAAGATAATTAAAGAAAAAATATGAAAAATCCCAGAGGAATAAAAACTGAAAACTCTAAAGGAATGGTGAAGAGGCATGGAAAGTAGAATGAGCAGGTGTAATAAGTTAAGAATTAGGAAAAAAATGGAGCAAGATAATTTTAGTATAGGTAATGATGGTGGATATGCTGGAATTGATAAAATTCTTGCCTATTCAAGTTTAAGAAACACAACTGCTCCTAAGTACAACAAATCTACATCTAGACATAGGATAGCAAAACAAACAAATGAAAAACAACAAAAACAACTCAAAAAAATCTGTACTGGGAAAGAAGGATACTGTGATCAGATATATTTGGGAAAAGCCAAGGTAAACAACATAAAATGTATTTCTTTGTTGAAAGATTTCCACAACTTTCTTGTGCCAGTTAATGTTCCTTACTAAATCAACATATAGAAGGCAGCAACTCTTATTTGTATTTTACTAAAAGAATACACTTTTCGTGAACAACCCTTCAGGACTAACTTAGAGCTAATTTAGAATATCTTTGATGTTTTTGTGTAAAATATAACCATAATGAAAGTCAAATTTGTACTGTGAAAACTTTGGACTTGAAAAGTTATTTAATAAATAACAAAAATGTCTCTAATTCTCCAGTATGAAAAATAATGCTCAGTAACGGTGGTTGTTTAAAAAATATTAAAGTTTTCTACAAAGTTTTGTTCAAAAACACACAAAAAACAACAAAAAGCATTGTTTGAGCATCACTTTTGTACTGTGAAGATCAGATTGTCCTGGGCAATTTTGGCACAAGCTATCAGATCCACCTGAGGAAAGACTTTTTTTTTCATTCCTTCCTTTTCATTTTTTGTTTACTATTTATAAAAGCAATTACTAGAAAATATGAAGAGAATTTTAATCAGAGCTTCACCTAACAATATTTTAAGAATAAATCTAAACCGTAAGAAAGAAACTTTGAATTATTTATGATCTGTCTCTAATTCAATATAAAAAATTTATTGAATTAAATGGGTGATGGGTATTAAGGAGGGCACTTATAGTGACGAGGACTAGGTATTTTACGTAACGGATGAATCACTATATTCTAGTCCTAATACCAATATTACACTATATTTTAACAATTAGCATTTAAATAAGACTTGAAAAAATAAATAAAATAAAACTTGAAACATAATTATATATATATAATTTTATCTATATCTATATCTATAGATGTATAATTTCTTTTTTATTATAAATGGCCAAAAATATAGTTCCATAACAAAGAGCACAACATTTGATTCCATATTTCAAGGGTTATTTCTTGCTCATGATCTATTCAATGGGGTTGGCAAGAGGGCCTCCTTTATAATGGATTTTCAAAGACTCAGGATAAGGCTTAATTTCCACACATACAGAATTTCTTCATCAAGAAAAGAAAAGGAAAGGCTGAAATCTGACACCATCAATCAATCCCTCCCACGTTCAATGACATAGAACACTAAATCTGATTTCACTGACAGAAGCAAATCTAGGGACCATGGCTATCTTAAGTAGTAGGAAATTGCAATCATGTGCCTAGAAGAAGAAGAACCACAATATATTTGAACAGCCCTAATGACCATAACCAACAGCTTTACAAAGCATATAAGAATTTTAAAATGTTCCTTCCAACTTAATTTTTCAAATAATTTAATAATAAAATGATGTAAACACTTTCAAAAAGTTCCACCAGAGATTGGTTTATGAAGGGACACAACAGAGATATAAGAAATATAATAAGGTTGGTTTCTGGATATGAAAGTGGAAGATATATCTAAGAAAATAGATATACAGTGTTGAAAATTTTAATATTAGGTCATGCTGAAATTCTTTTGGTGACTACTTTTAAATAATTATTATAAATAATTCACCATTTCCTATGTACGGAACATTAAATAGAGCTCTACCAAGTTCGGGTCAATGAACAAAAATGCTGAAAATATCCAATGGGGGAATATCCTCAATAATATTAGAACTTTATAGGAGACAAGAAGCAAAAAGCAATTCTCAGCCCAAATGTGAAATCTTTATGTAAGCCATATATTCACTTTGGCAATCTTAAATTTAAAATGACAAAATAAGACATTCAAGAAAAATATCATTGTTTAACTGATCATTAAAAATGAGTATGTATGTAACACATGAAGAGAAATTTTAAGTGGTAGGAAGAATCTTAACAGGATATCAGCTCTCAGAGAATTTGAAATTTTTTCTTATGCAGTGATGTACCTTCATCAAGTACAACATTGCTGGGCCGGGCCCTTTGTAAATATAACTAGACTGAACTGATGAATGAATGAAAGAATGGGTAAATCACTGAGAACAAAATTAACTATATATTTGTTTGTTTGTTTTAGAGAGAAAGTGTGTGAAGAAAAGAAAGGGGCTGGGGGTGGGGGGGAGAGAGAGAGAGAGAGAGAGAGAGAGAGAATGAAAATCTCAAGCAGATTCCACACGGGGCTCTATCCCACAGCCCTAGGATCATGACCTTAGCCAAAATGAAGAGTTCGACACTCAACTAACTGAGCCACCGAGGCCCTCCTAAAGTAAACTTTTTAAATGCAGCAGGGAAGATGTCCTATGGATGAGTGCTGTCTCCCTGCTTGCAGCAATTGTGAAAAGCAGCAATGTTAGGAGTGTTTAGAGTTACCGGACATTTAGTCTAGTGGTGCATAATCAATATTTTAAGAAATGTTACAAAGCATGAAAAAAGTTGTAAATTTCTGCTTTTGATTTTAAACTATAATGAAGACAACTGATCCACGCTTGCAATTATATTATCTACTCATTGCTCACTCAGTTCAGCTGTCACATATAAACATTAAGAGCAGAAACAGTACAGACTATACACAGACAAGAGAGGCAAACAGAATTACTGTATATGCTACTGAGAAAGGCCTCATTATTTTTGATAGTGCACGCAGAGGAAAGCAATAAAAAAATGAAAATGGCTTTGAAATTCACAAACCTGACTGAATTATCTGTATGTTATTTTTCACCATGAAGTCTCTGACTCAGTCATTGTTATGTTTAAAGCTTAACAGATTTTAGTCAGGATGCTAAAGGGCCTAAGAAGACAAGACACATGTGGTAGGATCAAACAGAGCTGCAAAGAGAGAGCAAGGTGTTGGCCCAGATAGGTGGTACTACAAGAAGGGACAGACCTCTGCCAAGCCATCAGTTATTTGGTGCTGGTAACAGAGTTACTTGTAAGATAGTGTAAGCTCCAAATGATCAAAATTTATCTCCTTCCTCCATCTCATACCTCATCCGTTCCTTCCTACTCACACACCGCAACACTTTGTTTATAGTAGACATAAAAAGATATGTGTTGAATAAGTATTTATTAAAATAATGTGTGGAGTAGTCTATCTGTAAACTCACATTCTGGCACACAGAGCCTATACTTCCTGAAATTTCCCTATGTATTCCTTGATATTGATTCTAAACCCTCTGGTATTTTCCTTCCTATAAATCCTTTCAAATAAGGTCTTATTTAATCTTTCTTAAACTACAGAGCACTAAAATTTGATAGAAGCCACTTTATAAGGGAAAGAAAACAAACTTTCAACTATAGTTTATAAATTATTTCAGGAGATAAAGAGAAAAAATGCTTTAAAAAGAGCTGAATAGATCAAGCTCTGAGTGGGAATATGAACTGCTACAACTTTGGAGTAAATAGTAAATTGAAAAAGCATATTTCCTATGTTCACTATTGTAATTCCAAGAATCCTGCTCAGAAAAACATTTCTGCAAGCTGAGACATGTCAAAATGTTAAAAGGAATCTTTACTAGGGTGTGTGCGTGACTCAGTTGGTTGAGTGTCCAACTCTTGATTTCAATTTGGGTCATGATTCCAGGGTCATAGGATTGAGCCCTGTGTCTAGATTGGTGCTCAGCACAGAGGCTGCTTAAAGATTCTCTCTCCCGCTGCCCCTCTCCTCCAATGTGCGTTCTCTCTCTCTCTCTCTAACAAAACAAAACAAAATAAAACAAAAAAACTAAAATATATACTCTGCATAGAGCTAGATATAATGAATATATTGAACATCTATTGAATGAAATACTGTACAGCAATTAAAGGAACTAAATATATATGTAGTAATATTGAAGAATCTGGGAAATTACCAAGTGAAACAAAACAAAATTTAATATAGTTCATTTTGCATAATATCATGTAAGTAAAACTGAAAATATTTAAAAAATAAAAACAAAAAAATCCACAAAGTAATATGATTTTATTTACTTTATTAAAGTAAACAAGATCTATTGTCACTGTTACATAAATGATTAAAAATGGACTAGAAGCCTGCACATCAAACATATAAAAGCCATTATATCTGGATTTGAGGGAGAGAATCTGACTGTGATTTATGTACATGAGATAATTCACCTTCTTGTTTAATAATGTATAATTTAAAGGAAAATAACACTGATATTCCATTGATGCTATATAAATGCAAACAGTAAAAAGACAGGAAACAAATATGTTACCATATTAACAGTGGATATTTCTGGGAAATTGGAATGTGACTGCTTGCTTTGTATTTTTACTATCTTTGTATTTTTCAAGATTCCCAAAATAAAACAGAAAAGGAAAAAAATATATAGCTACTGAAATCACTTGACAACCTCCCTCATCCATCCAAGGATTCAATGAAGATTAGACCTATGAAAGATTGGCTTCCATCTGAAGAGGATTGCAAAAAAGAATTAAGGGGAAATTAGAGAATTAAAATGGCACCAGAAGTAGAAAATGGCACCAGAAGTAGAAATGCATGCCCTTAGAATTTATAAGAACATGGAACTATTTTGGAATAAATAATGACAATACACTTAAAAAATATCAAATTAATATTATAGCAAACACTTTTCTTAGTACCACAGATGTGAAGTGGGTAGGAAGAATAAAGTAAGCCAACACATTACACATAAATTGAAGAAAAATTATTATTATAGAAAATGGGAGCCCATGTTGTTTGCTGCACAGGAAGGGGTTCTCTATCTCAGCTTGATTTATGCAGGAAGGCAGAAAGATCAACAAACACTTTAAACAAAAGGTGATGCTGGTGCTGAGACTAGGGGAATGAATTAGAAATCAGCCAGGCCATCCTGAGGTACAGCAGAAGGTACAAAGCTACTAAAGAAAAAGAGAACATTCTGTGAATTTCTTGAGAAGAGGAACTAAGTCTTGAGTTTTTATTCCTCAGATCCAGATCTAGCAGAATAGGAACAAATAATCTTTTTAATGAATCAAAGAACCAGATGACTGTCTATTACATCTTGTTTTCTATTTGCAAAATGAGGGTAATACAGTTTATATCTGAGCCAAACATGAAGCTTTTAAGAATCATAAAATTAGATATTTCTTAATGTAAAAGGAATACTTTATTTCAAATTTAATTCACTATATATAAGCTTTTAACTACGTGTCTTAACCCACAGAAATATCCAATGCTTTGAACATAGCCACATTTTAAATTTATATTTGCCCTAAATGCTTTTTGATAAAAAATTCAAGTTGTTTGGTAACATTTACCACAGAGTGAATTTCAAGATATTTTAATATTAGTTATTTAACACAAATGGAGTAATTTATAAAATATTATTAAACTACAATATACTATGACATATTAACTATTAATTTTTAATGATATGTCATTTGCATAAAATGTCACAACTGCTTTTAGTTACTATGACGGGAATTAGATAATATAAACATCTTTTTAAAGGAATCTGTTATTCTTACACATTTCAAACAACTGTTTTGGATTTGGAAAAATGAGTAAAACCTGAACAATGTAACTCTAAAAATAAAAAAATAATAATCAGATACTATACAACACAGAGTACTGCATTTTATTGTTATTCCATTTCACATAAACATCAGCTCATGTGAATTTGGTGATCTGCTTTTTCCACCAAACTTATCTTGAAAATTATTGCCTTTCAATTAATACAGACTTATATTATCACTTTCTTTTTTATTGTGTGATTTCACTTGTTTATTTAATTTTTTGCTCAAGTATAATTAACATACAGTGTTACGTTAGTTTCAGATGTCCAATAGAATTGTCCAACAATTCTATACATTTGTCAGTGCTTATCAAGATACGTGTATTCTTAATCCCCTTTATTTATATTCCCCTCCTCCACCCTTTATTTTTTATTTTTCTTTTTTTCAAGTTTTTATTTAAATTGTATTAAGTTAGGATATAGTATAATATTAGTTTCAAGAGTAGAATTTAGTAATTTGTCACTTACATATAACACCCTTACATATAAGTTACATGTAACTTACATATAAATTCTAGGGAGCTAATGTACATCATTGTGATTATAGTTAACAAAACTGTATTAAATACTTGCAAGTTGCCAAGAGACGAGGTCTTAAATGTTCTCACCACAGAAAAGAAATCACAATTATGTGTTGTAATGGAGGTGTTAGTTAACACTATGTTGATAATTATATTGTGATATGTACGTGTATCAAAGCAACGTGTTGTACTCCTTAATCTTACACAATATTAATGTAAATTAAATCTCAATTTAAAAAACTAGTAGGGGCTCCTGGATGTCTCAGTCAGTTAAGCATCTGACTTTGGCTCAGGTCATGATCTCAAGGCTCATGAGTTTGAGCCCCACATTGGGCTCTGTGCTGACAGAGCAGAGCCTGGAGCCTGCTTCAGATTCTGTGTCTCCATCTCTCTGTGCCCCTCCCCAACTCATGTTTTGTCTCTCTCTCTCTCTCTCTCTCAAAAATAAACATTTTTTAAAAATTAAAAAAGTAGTACTCAGATTATGAAATCATTATTCCAAGAGAAGTTTGGTAATATTTCATTTTTCTTGATATTCTCATTCAATTTTTATAAATTCATAAATGTTTGTAGATAACCAATGTATGCTAGACACTATAGGAGTTAAAAAGGTACCTATAAAAGATACCTCCGTAAAATGAAGAGATTTGAATATAGTAAGTTAATCTGATATATTTCTCTCATTCCATGAATAAAAATGTTTATTCACCTTTTAGTTATGTATAGGCCCTATACTAAACATACTCCCCAGCCAGTGAGATCTTGTAATAATGGGAAGACAGAATTAATTACAAAAATGATACATAATTATACATTGTAAAAAGTGTGATGAAGAAAGTAACAGAGTTTGGATCTAACAAATTGATAAATGAAGGGATATATATCTGATGAAGATAAGAATAAGATGAATAGCATTATTACAATACAAAATGAAATAACACATAAATAACAGAGGAAGAGTGCAAAAACATGTAATACTATTTTAAAGAGGGACAGATCAGACTTATTAAGGTTTCATGTAGTAAATAAATATTTGTGTAATTCTGATAAAAACTGTCATGTTTGGGAAGAAACTTGAAGTTTGCATATAATTTTGGTAAGATGGTTAGAACATCTAAGAGAATGAGTCTACATAGACAAACCAACTTAATCAGAAAAATGTGGGATAAATTTTGAAAACATCAGGCAGTTGAAATGTAATTGTATGTAGAGAAATAATGCAATCATGGACAGGTTTAAAGCAAATTGCTAAAAACCCAGAACATCATGATACAGCTTTTGTAATACAGTTTAGAAGAAGACCAGTCAAAACAAATGAAGAAGCAATGTTGGCATCAGAGGAAAAGAGAATTTTGTTATAGAGAAAAATCTGACATGACTTACTGAAAAGGTATCAATGACTTGCATTTTAAAATAGTAGGATCTTTGCAGATTGTGATTAAAAAAAAAAAAAAGACTGCCATAAGATGGATCCAACAGTGTGAGCAAAATGGTAAAAGTGTAAAAGGACAGATTATGTTTAAATAAGTAAGTAAATAAGTATATGTATATGAGAGAGAGAGATAGTTATATGGCAAACTGGCTAAGAGTCAACAGCACTGAATTAAATCATTCTCCATCACTTATAAGCAGTACTTAACCTCTGTGTCCCCAATTTCTTCATCTGTAAAATAAACATAATTATAGTATTTAACCCATAGGGTTGTTTGAAAATTAAATAAACACCCTTAACACTCTTGGAAGAGTACTTAGCAAATAGTATAAATTGCTAGTTATTTATGATGTCAGAAGGAATTCCATTTAATCAAAAAAAATTAAGGAAAAGTTCAGCAACATTTCTTAATTTCATCATACATATAGTATATCTCTGTATTGTCAGATACTGCTCTAGACATGGAGATAAAACAGTAACAAGAAAAAAAAATTACTGTCCTCATAGAGCTTATATTGGAGGAAGAGGGACAGTAAAATACAATATGAAAACAAGTATAGTATCAGAGAGTTGTAAATAATATGAAAAAATGCAATATACTAATGAGATAACACTAAAAATAAAGTCTATGAATGAATCTCTGGGGAAGAGATTTTTAAGCAGGGCCCTAGATGAAATGAGAACACAGAGCACCTGGGTGGCTCAATTGTTTGAGCTTCTGACTTCAGCTCAGGTCATGATCTCACTGTCTGTGAGTTCAAGCTCTGCATCAGACTTGCTGCTGTCAGCATAGAGGCCACTCTCAATCCTCTGTTCCACCCTCTCTCTCTGCCCCTCTGCCACATGCATGCTTGCTCTCTCTCTCTCTCTCTCTCTCAAAAATAAAAAAAGCATTTAAAAATTGGGAAAAAAAAGAAATGAGAGGGCTCTCTATGCAAATATTTTGATATAAATTATTGCAGAGACAAGGAACAGAAAATGCAAATGTCTGGAATGAGAAAAGCAAAAAAGTGGTATTGGCATAATTAGGTGATGGCAAGAAGGCCAACATGGTAGAGAAGGAAGGAAGGAAGACAGAAGGTGAAATTAGAGATGTGGCCTGGGTCCACTATATTACATGATTTTGTGGACCATTTTAAGGACTGACATTTTTGATAAAGAAAAACTTGAGGCATGGATCATGATCTGATACGTAATTCTAAAATATGACTTAAGAGAATTTCAATTTGGATACAGAAGAATAGAATTGACATATTTTCCCCTTTTTTCCCTATAAAAAGTGTCCAAAAACTACAAGGAAGGCAAAAAGTCAAGATGAACATTTCCATTTTTAGCTAAAACCTCAAACTACAAAATAGTAGAAAGCTTCTGAAATATAGTGCATGTAAACCCCAGTGTATGAAGCAGAAGGCAAAAAGAAAACTACAAGGCTAGAAATTTCATAAAGAGCCAGTAAACATGAGTGTAAACATTCAGATGTCCAACATTCTCAAACACGAGTGTAAACATTCAGATGTCAAAACCTGTCTCATACTTGTGAAAGCAGGAATGGGGGACTGGTGTCAGAGGTGCGTGATACTCGGGAATCGGCTTAATTCTAGGAAGCAAAAGAGGTTTTTCTAGATAAGAAATCCTATTGAAAAATTGTATTTGCAAAGAGCAGTCTTCATGACTGTGTGACAGGAAAAACCCTTCTATACCTAATGACTGAGAAGTAAGGACTAAACATACTCACGTTCAAAATATTTGGTCATAAGTAAATTTTCACCTAGCCTGAAATACAGCCCTGGCCACTCACCCACATGACTTTCTTAAAAATTAATGGGTTCAGGGTAATTAAACCTTTATAAAACTATGTAAACAAAAATCAACAAACACATAAGCTACAGAACATGAGCTTTAAAAAAAGGGAAATCAAAAGAAGAGAACAAGAAAAAATGACAGAGAAATCACCCTATGAAATTACTGGATCAGAGTAGATAATCAAACATTTTCCATGAACTGTAAAAATTAACAGGAAAATATACTGATGGAGTACAACCACAAATGAGAGTTTCACTACGGCAAGGAAGAAATAGTAAGACAACTGAAGGTGTTGTCATGTGATATGTTAAGGCTTAGAAAAGGGGCAGAATAAAATAATAAGCCTATCAAAAAGATATACAGGAAGAAAAATGGGCAAAAAGAAATACAAGTTTTGAAAAACAGAGTTAAAAAGGATTGTGAAGAAAGTAATAGACATAAAAGATAAGAAGAAAATAATCAAAAGGAATATAAAGAATAGGAAATGGACAAAAGAAATATACAAAATTTGAAAGCTGAAAAAGGATTATGGAGAAAATAGTACATGGGAAAGACAAGTAAGGAGAACCAGTATTTGTATAAGTGCATCCCCAGTGACAAAAATATTGGAGCAATGCTAACATTTCATAATGCAAAAGGGGGCGTGAATCTGCATACTGAAAAAGGGGCATCATATCCTAGGGGAAAATCACCCCAAACTGTCAACACTGAATTATACTCTGGTAAGTTTACTTGGCATCAAACACAACATCTTATAAAAGATGCTATATGGCCTGCAGAGTCAGGCCAAGAAAATATTTTTTTACAATGAGATTAAGAGGAAAAAGGGCTAATCCTCAAATTCTTCTGAAGAGTTTTTATTATGAAAATAAAATGGACAAATAAAAATTCTTGACAGAAGCTATGATCCAAGGAGTTTAAATTGAGACAAATAATCTTTCAAGAATAAAAGTAATAATATATTTTGAATATACAAAAAATATTTTATGAATTGTTCCCGATGTGAGTGCTAAACAATGAACCCCAGCCGCCCAATAGAATATTATAAAAATATTCTCTGGGATGGGAGTGGAGTGTTCTTTGAAAACATTTTATATGTTTATCTGTACATGTAAGAGTAAAACAAACGTGAGGTTTGGGGGGGAAAAAGGAATATAAGGTATGTGTTGTATGCTTTAACGTAGAAATGCCATTAGTGCTAAAGTTAGAGAAAAGAGTAATGAATGCAGGAGGTACTGCTGATTCCTCACCTTTCTGATAATAGATAACATTAAAAATATAGAGCTTATAAACATTTCTCAAATTAGTACATTTAAATTATATAAACTAAACTTTTAAAAGAGAAAGATTTCCATAATGGATTTCGAAAGGATCCTAATTCTTTGTTGTATATAAGAGGTAACCCTGAAGCAAAATGATTCATAAAGATTTTTAAAAATGTACAGAGACATAGGCAATTCAAACACAAAAAAGTAGAATTCACTTTATCTATAACAAACAAGGGTGAATCCAGACCAAAGCACATTCAGAATTATAAATCAGGGCTCTTTATAATATTAAGTGGTACAAATAATGCAATAGATAAAATAGCGATAAATATCATCATATCAAATAAGAATTTCAACATGCATTCACAAGTCTACAGGAAATGGGAGAAAAAGAAACACAGTAGTAGAGGATATTTAATTTCACCTCTCTGGATGCTTAACAAATCAAGGAGATACAGAACACTTAACGATATAAAATATATACAGTTATAATAAATGGTAGATCTCAGTCTCAAACTCATCATCCCTGGCTCCAGAGATTAATCTCTTGACCAGCATCCTGTATTGTGATTCTAGAGTGCCTCTTGGCTCAGGTAGATAAATATATATTTATATATTTGAAGAGGGGATAGAAACTTTTTCCTCTGATTAAACCAGAAACAAGTGAAGATAGGGCTATTAAAGATTTAAAGGAAAGAAAAAACAATAAATTGCTCTTTATGAAATCATTTTCTGAAAGAGCAATAGACTGCAGTAATGAGCAGGTTAGTGATTAGCAATAGTGCTAAGAGCCTATTTCACATCAATTACAATGATACAGCATACTGGATGTTTCCCACAATCCAAGAGCAGAAAGTGAAGGCAGTCAGGACCCAGAAAAGCTACTCAGGCTATTACAATGTCTGCCTCCCAGCTCTGTAACTGTGGAGTGTCTCACCAACCCCCTTCCCTGAGCTTCATTCTGCCGTATTGTATTGTTCTCTGCAGGCTGCCTTGCTCTGTCCCACTTTCACATAGCCCAGTAATGGCTGCCAAATTCCTGCTCTACTTGACTACCCAGTTTAGGCACCAAATTAAGACTGATTAGAGTTTCTATAACCCTATTCTAAATTCCAGGGAAAAAGAATCTAATTAGTACAGTTTAGGTCATGAGGTCATGGTTATCCCACACTAATCTGGTGGGATACAGGGCAGGTTTGGGTAATTATAAAAAATTGGCTGAAAATGAGGAACTCCAGAAGTCTACTATAAGTATCAGTCCCATTTGGCACTCAGTAACTAGATATTTACTCAAGTTCCATTTAAAAATTATACCCAAAGTTTTCTTGAAATGTCTATGCCCTCAATGCCATCACAATCTGTTTAAATGTTGCCTATGTAGCAAAAGCTAAGAGAAAATATTTTTTTACCCAAAACAGTTCATCACATTTTCACATTTTTAATCCATGGAGATGTAAGAATCATAATTAGGAGAATCCAAAAGACAGAGTGTTTTTGTGGGTGGTGGGCGTGTGTCACAATGGGATAGTTCACGAGAGTATGTGTGGTTTTCCTTAGGCTGATGTATTACAACATTTCTAGATTGCTTCTGGGAATCAACGACTGAGTTAAATTGAAACAGAGTGGGAATAGTGGATGTTCTGCCAAATCTCAAGTAAAATGTTAACTTTGTGGTTTTATAATTTTAACAAATGTCTATTTTTTCTAAAATATAAAGCACAATAAAATTGTTTTATTTCAAAAAGAAAGATTCTAAAGCCAAATAAACTCTTTAATTGTTACTAATCCTCTATATTTCTAAAATAACAGAATGTAGTACTTAATTTTTTAGAAAAGAAGTTCACATTATAATACACACAGTAAATTTTAATGATATCATTTACAGAATTAAAATAGTTCACTGTAATAAATGAAAAGATACAAGATATTTATTTTGTTTACAGGAAAACAAAAGGTGCTTTAGTATGGCACCCTTTCCCAAAATAATTTCAAATGAACCAAGACTGGGCCACATTTGCAGCAAAAAAGGGCTAGATTGGCTTTATAGCACCTGTTAAGAATAACAACAGATAATAGCATTTAATTAGATCCCAAATCTCTGTATTCCTGGTGCAACAGGAATGGGAAATGGGAAAACATTGGAATTCTGTCTAAAAATGTAGGCAATATTTTTTCCTTTGCATTTTCTTGACTAATTGTTTAAGTGTTTTTCGAGTGTTTTTTGTTTTCTTTTAATAAAAAGAGGTTTCTATCGGATATTGAACTTGAAACCACAAGTTCAGGATCAAAGGAAAGAAGTTATGACTAGAATTGTTGACCTAGTTGGAGCTGAAGATCTAGCAGTGGATGAGACTGCTCAGGTTGAATAAAGATAAGGAAAATAAAAGCAAATAATAAAACTCAGAGGAATGTATACCAAAGAGATGCACAGAAGAAAAGTATCTTGGAAAGATGTGCATTTCTCACACCTAAACTAAGAGAAAGTTTGATTTTCTGATACACTGTGTGTGGCAGAAAAAAAAAACATTGAAAAGTCAACTTTTGCTTCATATCCAAGTTACCTATTTCAAAATAAGAATATGAATAAAATCAGAGTTCCATGTCAGTAAATTACAAATAAATGAAGCAGAAAGATCATCATCAAGTATAAACCTCATAAAAAGGTTTACAAGCTGTCTGGTATGGCAGTCAATTTAGAAAATGATAGGAAGCATAGAGATAAAACGGCTAACTCATAGGTGGCCCCAGTCATCCATACGATTTGAAAATTAATACCTACACTGTTTTCATTAAGTTAGCAAACTCTAAATACCAAAGCTTAAACAGTTCTCATGTAGTACTTCATGGAAGCAGGTGAGATTAAGTATAGAAAATTTCTAGAAATAGAAAAAAAATCATTTTAAGTGGAAAATCTGTTACTAAAAAAGGAAAAATATAACTAATTATCTGCAGATTTTATATTTCCATGGTAGTTGATTCAATCAGAAACATCACAAATTTTCAAAAACTTTTTTTTCTAAACAGGAATCAAAAAGACTAACTAGTGTACGTATTTGTCATTTTTATTTCTAATTAGGGATATGTTGTATATGTAAAGTAATATTATTTATATTTAAGCATATTTATATTTATATTTAATACATTTGTATTACATTATGTATAAGTAACCTTAAGCTTATCAGGTTAGAATACTTCATTATACATCATCTTAATATACTTTCATAGCAAATTTTGTTTTTGATTAACTTTGCTTCATTCTTAGCTTTTAAAAAAAGCAGTCTTACAAACTTCAATATAGAGTAAATTAATTTGAGCATTAATTTCAAAGTGTATATCCATTCTGTGAATAGAGAGAATCTAGAAAAAATAAACAAAATCTTCACACGTTAAGAGTGAACAACTATAAAAAGCAAACTCAGAAACAATCCATACATATAATAATTAGTTAATGGATAAATAAAATTTGGTAGGTCCAAAGAATGAGACACTATATGGCAATGAAAAGGTACTACAACATGGGTAAACCTCAAAAACAGTGTGCCAAGTGAAAGAAGACAGACATACAAGACTACGTATTGCTTGATTCCATTTATATGAAATATCCAGAGAAGGCAAATATAGAGAGACAGAAAGTAGATTAGTGGTTGACTTAAATCAGGATGAGAAATGAGAGAGACTTTAAATAGACACACTATTTTTCTTTGTGGTGATGGAAAAGCTCTAAAATTCAATTGTGGGGATAGTTACACAAACAGTAAATGTGTTCAAAATCATTGAACGATATACATTTAAAACTGATGAATGTTGTAATATATCAATGAAGCTGGTTGAAAGGGGGGGTTCATTATATAACCATGAATGCTTTCCAGAGGTTAAAATAAAAAGGAAAATACCCTCCTCTGAAAAAAGTAACCTTATAGGAAAACACAAATCTCAGTTTTAGGTTGGTGTTAATTTCTACAAGTACCAGATGTGATGCACAATAGTAGTTTTAACATAATATGAAAGATTTTTATTTCAAGTTCAGAGCTGGCTGAGTATTCCCACTTACCAGTGAAAATAAAGGGTGATTACAAATACTAGCGAGATACTACATGCAAAATATTTATCTAATGATAATTTACCATGCACTTAATTATATAGTCTGTATATCCTCTAAAAGCAGTTCCTAAATAACTACTAAACTTTACCATCCTTTAAACATTCTTACAATTATAAAACATTTTGAAGGACTGAGTATTTCAAATCAACAGCTGAATCTATTGTAATACTCAAAACTTTCTATAAGACTTTAAGATACATATACAATCAAGCCATTAAAATTCCATTCAATCAAAAGAGCATTATACTTTCCCTGTTTTTCTCATTTTATGTAGCAAAAATTATCAAGTGCATTTATAACTTAGAAATGGTTTCAGTGACCCACAGCAAAAGACTAAGGCTGCAATACTTGTTTTGACATTAATAATGTTTCGAGGCACAAGTGTTTCGTTTTTTGTTTGTTTGTTTTATAATTGTTGTTTCTCCTGGATAAAGAAAACTGGTCATTTTCTTTTCTGAATTCTGACTTGTTTTTTACATTACAGAGCTTGAAAAAACCTTAAGGTAACATTTCAGCAGCCTCCTCACAATAACTTCACTCTCTTTGTTTCTCTTATCCAAAGACAGAAGTACTAGATAAAAATAAAAAGAGTGACAAAGCATATTTTTCATAGTCATCTATGATTCTTTGTACTGCATCTATGTAGTGAAAAAACAAAAATGCATAGATAAACACACCTTAGAAATGATTCTTTAATAAGCAATAAAAATGGTGTATGGCTGGATTTTGCATCATGAATGTATAAGGTGAAATTCTAGTATATAGTGCATGTATACATACATGTCTATGTTTACATCTATGCCAGGCTGCCAATCAGTGGCCAGATCTGCCTGTACATGTTAGAGCATGGGTCTGAGTCTCACTGTCTCCCTTTGCCTCTTCATCAATTTCTCTGTGGTCTGTATCTGCCTGCCTGTGCTTGCTTATCTGTGTGCCTATTCATCCATATCTCTCTGTAGTATGTTTCTGGCTGGCTGTCAGTTTGCCTGTCCCTGCATATTGGTCTGACCATCCTGCCCTATTGTCGGTTCCTATCTGTCAATCTTTCTCCACATTTACTTGTCAGCCTGTCCTGTTTGCATAATGTGTCTATGATTCTAGTGTACATAGGTGCAGATTAAAATTTTCCTTTAGTATAGATTTAGTCTATAATCAACCCTATGATCTATGTGGGTGTTGACCAAAGATTTGGGGATAGCTAGAAGGGGTTTCAAAATAAAAATAAGACTTGAAACTAATGCCAGATGAATTGTTCTCAGAGTCAAAGAAGAATATATAATAACTTAACCCCTCAGAGAATTGTTTTTATGGGAATATTCCAGTTCCCAACATTATCCTCAAGATCCAGCCTACTCTTACCTCTGTTGACAACCTAAAAATAATTTTCTTCTTTAGCAGTGCAAATCTTATCCCTTCATGTAAATTCTACTAATTCTCATAAAGATTTCCCCTTCCTAAAATATTCCCATTTTTTTTACCCCACAAGAATAATCCAAAGGAGAAAAGTAGAACATTTTCTAAAGCTTAAGTTTTGTGAAGAATAGCCCTGAGTAAAAGGAGGGTGGGAGAGAACTGCAAAATAACCTAGGGTGGTATTTAATGCTCTATTTCCTATATATTTCAAGGCCCACTTCCTGGTGAGATGAGAAGATGAATCTCAATATTTTGTCTGTGAACTAAAGATCTGCTTTTCAACTCACCCATGGGTAATCCTTGGAAATAACACAGACACACATGACACTCACAGACATGCACATAAATGCCTTCACACAGACATTCACATGGCCACTCATGTACTTCATAAAGACAAAAATAGTTTTAGAGAGAGTAAATACAAATTCACATTAAAGGAAAACAATTCCTGAACAATAAAATGCCCATAGTTATCCCCATGTCCCAAAGAATGTAACCAAAGAAAGTTCACTTTGGTTTTGCTCTACAATGCCCAGGGACCTAACAGAGCCTAAAATAACAGGACCCATTGCAATAATCTTCTAAACAAGACTAGTGCTTTTTTTGAGCTTCTACATATACACATTCATATATTTTAATCAGTGGGCAATATAACCAAAAGCTGAAACTACTAAAACTGCTTATATACTTTGACCAATTTTGGCAGGTGATAGACAACCTTCCACTTTATGATGATTACATTTCTTATATTAGATATGGACATCTGACAATAGCACAAGGACTTATTTTGCTAATGAAGTGACAGAAGAATAATTTATGAAGTAGGTCAACTGTACTCACATTGCATACTAGTACTGGCCTATTTTTCTTTCTTTCTTTTTTTAATTTTTTTAAAGCTTACTTATTTATGAGAGATAGAGACAGCATGAGTGGGAGAAGAGCAGAGAGAGAGGGAGACACAGAATCCAAAGCAGGCTTCAGGCTCCGAGCTGTCAGCACAGAGCCCGATGTGGGGCTCGAACCCACAGATCGTGAGATCATGACCTGAGCCGAAGCCGGACGCCCAACCGACTGAGCCACCCAGGTGCCCCTGGCCTATTTTTCTTTTCAAAAGTGTTCTACCAAATTCAGATATGGCTAGAAAATATGATTCAGTTCTACAGAAATACTGAAGGCATATCAGATGTATTGATGAAATTAAAAAGGACAATCCAGGAATTCATACAATACACAACATATGCTTCTTGGAATTAAAGCAGAATTGCCACCTGGCAAAGTTTTCATTCTAACAGGTCCTACTTTGAACACATTCAAACCTACTACCTGTTGATTCCATAAAAATAACTAGAAGTAATACAGTATTTACACCCAGTACTCAGTTTGGTTATTCATAATTTCCCTATATAATATGATACATTAAATTAAGTATTAAATTACTTATATGCAAAATTAAATCTAAAATTCCCATGAGTTTTAAAATTATACCATTTTGTTCTTTAAGCCTTCTGTGATAAACCTAACCTCTTTATCCATCTCATTTCTATATGATATTTTGAAGACAAAAAAAGTCCTAACAAGACAATTCATGTTCTCTATAAGAAAAGACAAACAGAAATTACATAACTAACTAGAAAACTAACATACATACTACATTTCACATAAAAATATGGGATTGAAATAAGCATTGCATCATTTCCCTTCTCTTTCACCTGAATTGCTGTTTGGTATGTATTTTTCCACATTTTCACAGCTGTTCTTACAGTAAACATAAAACGCTGCCATGATCTGAGAGCCATTATAGTATAGTAGTTAAATGCCAGACTCTGAGCCTACGATTCTCTATCCAACCTTGGTTAACCACTAAGCTACTTATGCTAAATAACCACAAGCCATTGCTTCATCTCTCTCTGTCTCGATTTCCATATCAGAAAAATGATTATAGCAGCAGCTACCAGGCTGTTGGCAAGATTAACATGAGAAAATATATGTTGTGTTTAGAATAGTCTTTAGCCCACAGAGTGTACTCAACAAGTGCAAGATGCTATTAATATTTTCATATGCCATTCTAACTTTAGGGCTTTAAAGTGTTCATTAAGACTGAAGGTATTATGTTCTATAGATATTCACATCAAATTGAGGTATATGAAGGGATTTGGAAAGAAGAAAAGGATAAAGTTATAGTTTTAGGTTAAAAATCAGTGGTGCTATCTGCAAGGTAGACTATCCTATGCAAAAACATGGGAGCTTAGGGCTACCTTTTGCCCAGACCTTGGAAGATCTTTCTGTTCTAGGATGAGGTTTGGCACACTATGCTCATGGCCAAATATGGTTCCTAAAAGCATTTGTTTTCTTGTTTTTGTTTGTTGTTTTTGTTTTTTGTTTGTTTTACATTTTTAAAGGGGTGAATAAGGAGAGAGAAGAAGAGAGACAGACATGTGACAAAGAGCTTAGTGGGCCCACAAAATCTAAAATGTTTACTGTATTCGTTTTCTAGGGCAGTTTGAATAAAGTAAAGTACCACAGACTGGGTGGCTTAAACAGAATCTTTTTCTTCACAATTCTGGAGGCTAGAAGTTGAGATCAAAGTGTCAGGAGAGCTGGTTTCTTTTGAGGCCTCTGTCCTGGCTTATAAATAGCTGCCTTTTCCTGGTGTCTTTACATGGTCTTCCCTCTATACATGTCTGTGTCTACATTTCCTCTTCCAATAAAGACACCAGTCATGCTGGGTTAGGGTTTACCTTCATGACCTCATTTTATCTTAATCGCTTCTTTAAAAACCCTGTCTCTAAATATACTCCCATTATGAGGTACTAAGAATTAGAACTTTAGCATATGAATTTTAGGGAGAGACAATTCAGCCCATAACTCTTATTAGTTGGCCTAGCCCATGTTCTAGAAGCCTGAGGAGGTTATATCTGACATGTGAACCAGTGTCTTTTTTGTGCCTCCTTTAATATGTATTTGTCAAAATGAATGGAGACACAAGGAGAGAATCACTAAGCTCAAAGATATCTGTTTTCCCATTAAGAATCTCCTGAGGGAAAAAACACCTCAAGGAATTGGTAGTTAAGCTGTTTAAGGTTAAGTCAAAGGGGCAGGGCTGACTTAATGAAAATAGTTACTTACTGGACGCCATAGGCAAAAGAAAAATGTAGGTGAACACAAATCTGAGTCCCCCAAAAGAGATCTAACAATCACAGTAAATAACAGGAAACTCAGTATCAAGAATAGACCTAAAGATGATGATATTATGATAGCAACAACACTCATTATCATTTTTTAGTACTTATATCAACAAGCCCCTGTAATACTATTTTATGATATTTTTTCATTCATTCCATACAACCACATGAATATTATTATTACCCTTCACACACTTTTACAAATTAGACAACTGAGTTGGAATTAGAACATAGGTTCTAATCTCCTTTAGAACTAAATGAAAATATCCAAAGTTTGGAATCAAACATCAGAACAAGAAATTCAAGGGTCTTGTAGAAAATGAAGTCAGATGCCTAAACCTTCACCTTATTGGTGAGTAGGTTGATTCACTGATTTTACCACAGGATTGACGTTTACAACAGATATTGATTAAAAAAAAAAAGATATAGGTTTTCAGCAAGTACTTGCTTTTGTGTCCACATTTTGATCCAGTCATAATGTGCTAGATAATTTCCTGTAACACACTTTCAGAATAATTACTTGGTGGGTCACCTTTATAAAAAAGGGCATTTGTACGTCTATTTCCAAATTACAAAACAAAGCTATATGAGAGAGTTGTATAATGCTTATTTTACCTCCCATAGAACTCAGAATATTAAAGTAGGTTTTCTGTACATGCTTAACTCAATATAAAATGCACCTGAGAAATTCAGACTTAGAATTTTTCAGCAGTCTTGTGACCTAAAGAAAGCAGCTTCTAGCTTGGATTTGCATACTATTTTTGTAAAGATTCAAACTCACAGTTAAGGTCAACATCTGGCTGGCTTGAACATTCACATTTAACGGTTTCACTCTCATTAAAAAATGGTTAGCATTTTTTCAAAGCAAAAGCTGTCTTTTGTTTTAATAAAAGTATTCATATATTTTCTTTGTTCCTTGAGGGGGTGGATTTGTATGCTTAAACTACCCTGTGCAGTTAGGTTTTGAGGCCATCTCACTAGACATGCCACTGTAGCAAAATAAAATGCAAACAAAAGGAGCAAAGGGCACAGCATAATGAGCAAGAGGATTTACTGGCTTGTCTTCAATTTCCATATCTTTTGGGACAAGGGAAAAGTGGGAAAATGAGATACAGTTCTATCTGCTCTCTCTGGAAAGGTATGGTGGGAAACTTAGCTCTTTGATAGCTATAGAGAATATGCCAACCTATCTCTCAAGCTAATCTTAATTTCTAATTTTATCTATGTTTGAGTAATGCTTTAGTATTTGTAGAATATGTTAGTACTGAGCAATAACTACATGATCAATACGTTATTTTCATTACTAAAACTGTTAAACAATGGATCTATGATAATATACATGTACACATACACATACATGTATCATTGAAGAAAGATAAGTCAGGGTAGTTTCAACTGGTACATTCTATATGCAAAACTCTGATAAAATGCATTCAGAAATAAGTACTATTTATCGAATGTATGCTGTGCACACACTATGTGTTTGTTAATTAAACTGTGTGATCTTTACTACCCACAAGAATCTAAAGAGTAGATTCCATAAACTCTATTATACAGCTAATAGGAGGGAGGTATGTAGAAGACCAATTAACTTACACAGACATGTTTCACACATTTAAATCCAGTTTTCATTACCCTCAATCCAATGTTCTGCCTGTAATGACATTTTGGCATATGGAACAGAGTGAAGGGGGTGTTTGAATACAATGGGATGATAAGTCTGGGATCCCCAGTAAAGTTGAATGCAAATCATTGACTGAATATAGGACATTTCATGTCTTCCATGCACATAAGCAGCCACTAAAGAGCCAGCCTTAATTGCCTTCCTCTGTGGGCACCAATTAGAAGTCCTAAAATATTAATAAACTGTCTGATCTAGGAGAAAATATCATTACGTACTTCCTTCCTACATACTGCTTTGAAACACCAAACAGATCATGGGCACTCAATAAATATTAAATATTTAACAGCAACTAATAAAATGAAATTATAGTAATATATTTTGCAATGAACTCACCATTAGATGAAGTAAAACAAGTTTTAGCACTAGACCTGGAAGCTGAGCAGATTTAGATAGCTGGGTAAGTGAATGAACCCTATAGGGAGGCAAGAGACACTAGCATGATATGATAGAAAAGGTTAATAAGAGGTCAGAGCTATAAAAATTTTTATTGCAATTTGACAACCCAAACTACCCCTCCTGATTTGCATATTTGTTCTATTCATCCAACATACAAAATATCAATGAAAGGATATATTCCTAAGCTGCTGTCATATCTTCCCTATGCTTAAAAAAATAAATAAATAATGTGGAATCACTTTAGCTTTAGCATTCATAAGTCAACGAATTGTAAAAGGCTGAGACACTCGGGAGTGTGTGCAGTTTTAGGGAGCATGCTTCTGTAGATGTACATTAGAGCTGCAAGTTACTGGGGAAGAAACCAGGCTGGGAGCAAGCTCACTTTTTTTTTTTCTTAAGTGACTGGAGGGAAAATGTTCCATAAAGGAAAGAAAGCTTGCCAAATGGAGGAATCCATAGGGAAACCTTAATTTAAGCCCCTGTTCCTCAATTCTTATAAGACTCATGAAAAAAGAAGCACTTAAAAGTACCCTTTGAGGAGTCTAGTCTCCTTCCTCTTTTCCTTTTTTTGCCTTTTACAATCCTTCTGAGGATAAAAGAATAAACTCCAAGTTACTATCTGGGTGACTCAATCCTTCTTCTCCCTCTCCTTTATTCTTCTAATAGTCCCTCAAATGCTCCAAAGAAATGAGAACACATTTAACAAGTGCTCTCGTGAAACTGAGCCACCATTTCCTCTCCCTAGCCTGTGATTAACCCACTGATGGGTCCACAAACTCTGTGTTCCAGTCCAAATACAGCAGCAGGTATATCACGCTCCAGGTCAAATACACCTGCTCTTCTACCCATTCTAATAGTCATTTTTAACACGATGACTATGTACCATGGTAGGTTTCACTGAGCCTATTCATTCACACAATAGCACAATACTTAAAAACATCAAAAGCCCTGATATCATATTTTAAATATTTCTTCAATTTTCATAAACTTACTGTGATTACTACATGCTTGCTTTCTATCCTACACTCCCACTCACGTTCTGACACAGAACACCCTCTTATACACATACCTTTAACTTTTAGGATCCAGGCACGGAAGTCACCCCTCTTCCTATTCTAATGTGTCATAGGTATAATAAGCTAAATTTCAGTGCAGGATAGGCTTTCTCCATTTTTATTGGTTAATATTCAGAAGTTTGCAAGCTTTTAGCATTTTACTTTACTAAACAGTTTTGTGTACTTCATAGATGAATTGAGGTTTTTTCACTTCACCGAGCAAAGTTGAAAAATAAATTTTTATGGTATGCATATTTTCCTAAAATGTAGCAATTAATTTGAGGAAGGTTCTTTCAAACTTAAAAATAAAGATCTGTAAAGCCAGCAAAGTTCATCAATATAACATTCTCATGAAGACTCCCAATAGAATCTCTTTAAATTAAATACTTTTGTCATTCATATATTTAAATACCATAAATATCAGTGGCACCAAAATTAATAACAGCATTTGAGAGAAAGTTTGTATTTGAGAATACATGGAGGAATCATCATGATTATGTAAAAATATTTTTAAACTGTATAAGGTTAACTGAGTTTCCAAAGTATGTATTTCCCTTCATTATACGCTGCAGCTACAGAAAATCCTCAAGAGAATTAATATGAACTTATGATAATGCAGCCTGCAGCACGGTTTTGTTTTGGTTTCGCTTGTTTTTGCTGACAATGCAATTCAAACTAGCCCCTACTAATCTTTACTAAAGGAGTCAGATTATTCACCTATAAACATGCAGCAATAAAGTGTCATTCTTTAGTCAATTCCGACTACTTAACATCTTTCTCTTTTTTCCCCCGGTTTGGATCTCCAGCTCATTAGATCATTACCTGATAAATAGGAGAGGGTAATGAATTGAGAAAATAACTACGTACCTTCAGAGAAAACCTGCCCGATAACAATAATCCATTAGAAAACTGGCAATATCCTCTGATCTATTGCCCGCAAAGCTATGACTTGATGGAGAGTTTCATTCCCTGGGCTCAGTTCTCCAGAAGAAAATCAGCACAATTTAAATATTTCTTGGAATGTGACAGCTCTCCAGATCCCTGGTTGCATTCTGTTCCCCAGGGACGGCAATCTGGTGTTCCTGTGTGCATAGAGCAGTGAAGATGAATTGAAAATGCTTGAGATAAATTAGGAATGGCTAAGTTAAAATTGTCTCTGCTCCAGACTCTCTCATCTGCAGTCTGTAAGCCTGTTTTTCTGTGAAAAAGCTAGATGGCAGGCTGCCTCAGTAAGTTCTTCTTAAGCGACACAGAGCATTTTCAATGAAGAAAAATTCTCCCATTATCTAAGCTAATGTGACTGCTGGTAAATCTAGTTTTTAAAGTGTCTACTGGCATGAAATTCATTTTCACTATTGCTTTCTTTCAAACTACAGTCTAGAATCCATACTATCATGCTATATACATTTCTATCTGAGAGAAACATTTAAAGTTTTCAGCTATCGTATCAAATCATATCCCTTTTGCAGTTTTAAAGATCATTTATGTATAGAACATCTCTTCTTTAGGTCCTAAAACCATTTTGCTTCATTGTATAATAATTCATTGCTTTGTTTTAAATTTCAGTATATTAATATGAATAATTGAATTTTTTATTAACAACCACTTCTTTTAATTCAGTTCTATAAGGAAGTGCATCATTTTCAACATCAGTTATGTCAGAAGTTATATACAAATAGAAAAGGGGATATAGAATCCTAATAAGTGACCACAGAAGTAAATATTGACTCTTTGAATATTCTCCTAAAGAAATAAGATGTTCCAAATTAAACTGTGCTTCATAAATTATTCTTCTTCTAAATTAAAACAAGCCATTTTTGAATTCTATTTATTTCAGTTGAATGATATATTGTGATATAATTTTTTCTGCTCAATTAGACAATTCTTTTAGGATTTTAATAATATTCTGGATTTGAGACTCAATACACTTTACTTGGTGTATTGGCAATACACAAAGCACAGAGGGTTATCAATATTTTCAGCTCCATTTCTCTACTAGGATTTTCTATATGAAATACTTTTTACGTTATCACAAAGCACAGGTAAGACCATCATCACCCATGAGCTCATGTACATGTTTTTAAATGCTGCTAAAAAAATATTATCCTTCTATAACTCTCTTTATGGCATTCTGTAATCCTCTATGTCTGGTTATTTCTTCTGTAAATAAAGTGTTCCTTCCAAGACAAAAATGAGGTGTATACTTTGTGAGGGAAGCAAAGACGATATAATGACCTGAGCCAAAAGAAAAACTAAATCAAATTTTCCCTTTTTCCTGCATCCACCCTGTAGCTGTAGCTGATCACTTTACTCAGGGAGGTGGAGGAAGGAAGAAATAGGAGAAGTGAAAGAAAACACCATAGCAAATGCTCCAGGCTTTCTCCCTCTTCAGAAGTGACAAAGCTATAGCTATCACTAGGGAAAAAAACACAAGGAAGTCCAAAAGAATTAGCATCAGTGTCCTAGTTGGGAATTGTAGTTATCTAGCAGATTTTCAAAGACCACAAAGAAAAATAAAGGAAGAAAGGGAAGGAGAAAAGCTATTTATCATTCTCAACTGCTGTTTTTATAAATGAACATAGTATTTAGTGCTCAAGATACATGAAGCAAATGAAAAATGATAGAAGTTAATACATCTAATAGCTAACAATAGAGTGACTATCCAACTGCATTGCACAAATGTGCATTGAGCATCTCAGTTAAAATAATAATTACAGTAGTGAACAAGGCACATACTTTAAAAATTTCAGATGTATGTCTCCACTTGGAACTATCAATTTTACTAACACTATATCACAGCAATAAATTCAGGAACTCATGCACTTATATTATATATGAGTGATACCTGAACTATTCTTGGAGTATTAGGTCTTCCTTCTTATAGGAAGTAACATTTAAGAAAAGGCTAAGCAAACCCTGATTAAAAGGATAAGGATTATTTACCGGCACTGGGAACAAAACCCCAGGGGAAATATGTATATTACATTTGGATAAGTGAGAGTAATTCAGTATAGCTCAAGTGTAGAGTGAGGTATATGCTATATCAAGGAATTTGGACTTTATTTTTGAATGGAGAGTAATCGAGGACTGTTAAATAGGGGTGAAAAATAATCATATTTTCATTTTAGAAAGATCACTCTTCATATCATCCTAGTCAGGTAAAAAGCATCACCACATACCTAGTCTGCCAAGCCAAAAACTTAGTAGTCATACTATTTACGCCTTCTTCCTTCACTTCTAATATCCAGATTGTTACCTATTGACTCTACCTTCTTTAAAACCTTTTGTTATTTCTAGCTTTCATGGCATTATTTCTAGTTTTTACCATCTCTTACCTGCATAAAGGTAAGATCCTTTTATTTCATTTCCCTGTTTCAAGTACTGTCCTACATCAACACCTTTTACCTAGCTGCCAATTCTCTCTAAAGAATAATAACATGTTATGTTATTCTCCTTCTTACAACAATTTATTTACTCATCATCACTTTAAAAATAATGCCCAAGTCTTTAAAATGATCTGCTAGTGTTGGTTCAAAACTGTGGGAGTAACTGGGATGAAGTCTGAAACTGGCTACCATATGCAAAAGACAGGGAGAGACAGAAGAAGCAGGGCACTCCAGTGGGTAGGTGGCAAGTTTAACAAGCAAGAGCACTTATATAGGAGGCTTGTCTTGAGTGGCAGTGAGGAGGAGCTCTCCATACCTGCTCTGAGCTTAAAGGTTTACATAAAGGCTTTAACTGGGTTCAGTCACACCTTACTGTCCCAAGGCTGCATCCCACAGCAGTACATTCATGCCAACGACAGAAGAGGGTGCAGGGAGCCTTCCACTGCCCAGGTCCACTCAGGGGTCAGAAGTCACATTTTCTTGATGACTTCCTCTAACAACAAGATCTGACTGTGTTGCTTTCTCAGTTGACATCTACCCTGACCAGATTGCAACTTTAAGGGAGAAAAGATGACCAATCTCATTTTTAGATTTTACCTCTAAGACCTCTACACATGCTGCCCCTTGTACCTAGAGTGTTTTACTAGAACCATGGAGCTGGCAATTTCCTTTATATGGAATGCCTACATATGGGATGTTTTGTTAAATATTATTTTGTCTTTGAAACCATCCTGATTCCCTCATATAGAGTCAATGTTGTGCTCTGAGCTAATGTTTGTCTCTTATGTGATAGCTTGGTGACCACCTCAATAAAGTCAATTTTCATGTAAAATATATATTCCCTTTGGAAATCATTCTCCCCTCTACTTGCCTCTCTTTGGCTTTCTCCCCTTCTTTCTCCCTCCCTCTCCTCCTTCCTTAACAATTTATGCCTGCTTTTCACTCTTCATATGTCTGTGTCAGTTTATATATTTTGATTTGTGGAGAATATTGTATACCTCAATTCTGTCTATTTTTCCCCTGATACTTTCATTTATATTTTTCCACTTCTCTCTTTTACTATTTTTCTCCCTACTTTTTCTTCCCTTTTAATTTCATCTTCTATATTTTTCTATTCCTCTTGCTTCTTTCTGTTCTGCAGGCTTGCTGCATTTCCCCCCATCTTCCTTTTTTAATCCCTTCCTATCTTTTTTTTAAGTTTTTATTTAAATTCAAGTCAGTTAACATACAGTATAATATTAGTTTCAAGTGTACAACAATTTGGTGGTTCAACACTTCCATACAACACCTGGTGCCCATCACAACAAGTGCACTCCTTGATCCCCATAACTTATTTCACCCATCCCCCCACCCACCTCCCCTGTGGTAACCCTCCATTTGTTTTCTATAGTTAAGAGTCCCTTATTATCTTAGAAGAAAAAAAAAGACCTTGAAACCATCTTACTGATTTTGGAGAAATATAGGAAAATATTCTCCAACTGATGGGCACTCTCATTTTTATTTTATCTTCAATTAACATGATGCAAAACAAAGTTGTGGTAAAGATTGCATTTGATTACTATTACATAGTTGTCTTACTGGTCTCCACAGAAATTCACTTTTTAATTATTTTGTTATTAAACTCCTGGTTCTCTGCAAGCTCTATGTAAAATACTATTTTCCCAGTTACAATTTCAATTAATATATAAAGAGCCTGAATATATAGTAAAATTAATTTTATCATTCAGTATTTACTATTTATTTATTTATATTTGAGAGAAAGAGAGAGAGAGAGCATGAGCAGGAGACAGGGTCAGAGGGAAAGAGAGAGAGAATCTTAAGCAGGCTCCACCCTCAGCATGGTGCCCAACATGGGGCTTGATATCATGACCCTGGAATCACGACCTAAGCTGAAATCAAGAATTGGATGTTTAACTGACTGAGCCACCCAGGTGCCCCCAAAATGTATTTTTTAATTTTTTTAATGTTTGTTTATTTATTTTGAGAGAGACAGAGACAGTATGTGTCAGGGAAGGACAGAGAGAGAGGGAGAGAGAATCCCAAGCCAGCTCTGCTCTGTCAGTGTAGAGCCCGACATGGGACTCAATCTCACAAATCATGAGATCATGACCTGAGCCAAAATCAAGAGTTAGACATAACCAACTAACTCATTCAGATGACCCCCCAAAATTTATTTTTAATAGCAATAGTCAGAATCGAGATTTATTTCCTTTGTCACTATATATGATTTTTTAAAATAATTCATTTTCTCTTAGTTTGATTTTTGCTGTAGCAGTCTAAAAATGTGACTTATTTAAAAATTCAGTCAACATTTATACATTTTTTAATTTTAATAACTTATTTGTACTGAAAAAGTTTTTTGGGCAACTGACTATAACATGGAAGATGGTTACAACATGATGAAGTTAAAAACAAAATAAACATAGACATAGCATCTTGCTTATAAATAAATGCATTTATAAATAAGAGACATAGTCTAGTAGATAAGAAATATTTATGTGAGGTTTAATAAAAACCAACTTATATAGAACATCTTTCTAAACTAACAGCATTGAACATAAATAGAGACTTACATTTAAAACATATAATAAATATTGAACTTAGGAATAAACTTAACCAGTGAGATAAAAGCCTTGCACATCAAAAACTATAAACATTACCAAATAAATACATGATAGAAAGAAAGAAATAAAGAGGACAGAAATCAATGGAAAAAATATCTGGTGTCCATGGATTGGAAATTTTAATATTGTTATGATGTCAATTCTACCAATGTTATCTGCAGATTCAATGCAATTCCTATCAAAATCCCAATGGCATTTTTGGCAGAAACAGAAAAATCCATTCTCAAATTCATATTGAAACTCAAAGGGTCTCAATATCCAAAACAATCTGGAAAACAGAAATCAAAATGGGAGATCTTATCTTCCTGATTTCAAAACTGACCAGAGAGCCACAGTCATTAGAACAGCATGGTGTTGACATAAAAATAGACAAATAGGACAGTAGAAGAGCAGAGAGTATAGAAATAAAAATTTGCATATATGGTCAAATGAGTTTTGATAATGGTACCAAGAACATTCAAGAGAAAGGACAATATTTTTAATAGATGGTGCTGGGAGAACTACATGTCTACATGTGAAAGAATGAAGTTGAACACTCTACCATATATAGAAATTCACTCAAAATAGAAAAATATAAAATATTTATATATTTTATAAATATAAAAGATACAACTATAAAACTTTAAGGACATAGAGAGAAGCTTCATGACACTGGATTAGGCAATGATTTCTTGGATATGACATCTGGAACTACTGGACTACATCAAATTTAAAAATTCTGAGCAAACAACACAATGCAAAAAATGAAAAGCAATTCACAGAATGGTAGAAAATATTTGAAAATCATATATCTTGTAAGAGGTTAATATTTAAAACATTTAAAGAACTCCTACAAATCAGCACCAAAAAAACCCAAACAACACAATTTAAAAAATAGGCAAAGACGTTGAATAAACATTTCTCTAAAGAAGATATACGAGATCAGTAAGTATATGAAAAAATATTCAATATCACTAATTATTAGAGAAATGCAAATCAAAACCACAATGATATAACATGTCACTGTCATTAAGATGGCTATCAACAGAGACAGAAAATAATAAGTGCTGGTGAGGATGTGGGGAAATTTAAACACTAGTGTATTGTTGGTAGGAATGTAAAATACTGAAGTTCCAATGGAAAACAATATGACAGATCCTCAAATGTTAAAAATAAAATTACTCTATGATCTAGCAATTTCATTTCTGAGTACATACCCAAAAGAACTGAAAGGGACTCAAGCAGATATGCATGGACTCATGTTCATAGCAGCATTATTCACAATTGCTCAAAGGTGAAAACAACCCAAGTACCTAACTAAGAATGACTTTATAAACAAAATGGGGAGCCTAGGTGGATCGGTTGGTTAAGTGTCCGACTTTGGTTCAGCGGTTCAGCTCAAGATCTCAAGGTGAGATCCCTGCTGTCAGCCCAGAACCCATTCCAGATCCTCTGTCTCCCTCTCTCTTTGCCCTCCCCTGCACGCACACACACTCTCCCTCTCTCTCTCAAAAAAAAAAAAAAAAAAAAAAACACTAAAAAATGTGGAATATATATGCAAAGGGATATTAACAACAATATGGATGCATCTTGAAGACATTATGCGAAGTAAAATAAGTCAGGCACAAAAAGATAAATTTTGTATGACTGCACTTACATGAGGTACTTAAACTAGTCAAATTCATAGAGACCAAAAATAGAGTGGTGATTAGGGAAAGAAAGACCAAGGAGTTCTTTTTTAATGGGTATGGAGTTTCAGTGTCGGAAGATGAAAAAAGCTGTAGACATGATTAGTGGTGATGATTGCACAATACTGCTGAACTATTACACTTAGAAATAGTTACAATGGTAAATTATATGTTATATATTTTACCATAATTAAAAAATTCCAAAAGTAAATATTAAATCTTACTGACCTGATGAAAAAACTCAGACGTGAAAAATTCTAAACATTTTTCCAAGTGTAAGTTTTTTTTTAAACCAAAGCATCAAACATAAATGCTGTTTTCTGCATGACATAGTAATGATTTGAAAAACCATGCCTCCTGTTTTTGAGTCACAAGATACCTGCTTTTTGTTATTTATTACCATTTCATCATAAAATAATGGAATAAAAACATTGTTTTTTAGTTAAGAATGTAAATGTCTAAATACAAACCTAAGTTTTATTGCTTCTTTTAACAAAAACCTTTTACTTTCATTATAGAAAGATCTGATATATGATTAAAAAGAATAAAATGCATAAAAATTCCACCATTGTTAACACCTAAGAAGATATATCCCTCCCTCTGATCTCTTTATATATATATGAAATATAATCTCTCTCTAAATATAAATACAATTCCCTGTATTTGTACATGTGTACACACACATACACAAAAAGAAAGTAAAAGAATATTTAATTTTGCAAGATGAGAAAGTTCTGGAGATAAACTGAACAATATAAATGTATCTAACACTATTTAGTTGTACACTAAAAATTACTAAGTTGACAAATTTGTTAATGTATATTTTTAAATACTTTAAATTCTGAAAATCATATAATATATTTTTTAAAAACCTTTCAATAGAAGGTGAGTTTCAAAAATCATTGAAATAATCATACATTGAAAGAATATATCTGTAAAAAGGGGAGTACATGATAAGCTTTGGAATTCATATCAATATTATAAATCAAAATCTTTATGAAAGAAGTTTCATTCAGTTAATTCCTCAAATTAAATTTTTTATTGTTTATTAGTAAATTCAAAATAATTTTACCAAATAAAAAAGTTACTGTTTTTTGTTTGCTATACTCAAGGTAAAATATTCTTGATAATTTCATTAAAAATGTGAACCATTTCATGTTAGACATCATAACTTTGACTAAAGAGCATAAACACAAGTGTCTGGTATATTCAAAAAAGCTGAAATATTAACACTTAAAAGCCCTCATCAGTGGATCCAATAATAGACACTCACTCATAGGCAGCTTCAGGGAAAATACGTGTGAGCTATCTTAAACTTCTTTAAATATGTGAACCCTGACATTAAAAAACGGTTCAAAAGAATCAGCAAACTATATGTTGATCTTCCAAATTTCAATGAGTTTCTTATTTATTCTTTATATTCAAACACTAAAGATAAGAGCCTCAGCCCAGTTATCTATTAAGGATTTATTAGTGATTTCCATGAAAATAGGGTAAATGGCTTGAGAAGAATTTAATACTAATCCAATAGCACTGACTCTTTGATTCAACAGAGTTTGATTTTATTATAAACAATAAAGTGTTCTACCAGAAAGTATTATTTAAAAAATTCTTAAACTACTTATAAGTGTTTTCTAACTAATGTTAAATGTTCATGAATTAAATAAACATGATTTAAGAGATCACTTGAACTCCATTGCCAGAGTAATACACCTTTTGCAGGTACACAAACTATGAAAGCACAACATAAAAAATAAACAATATACTCCCTAAATTAAAAAATATATATATAAATTTAATTTATATATATATATATAAATTTAATTTATATATATATATATATATATATATAAATTAGTGGCCACAAATTTCCAACTGAAATGCTTTGAATTGCTTCTGGCTTTCAGAATTGCTCTCTGCTCTATATGTCATCTATGAATACTTTGATAGATTTCCAGATAGAAATAAAGTAGTAAAGTAGTTTAAAGAGTTAATATATCAATAAGGCTTATGTTAGATGTAAGCTTTTAAGTCAGTTATGAAAGATGTTAAAATAAACAATATTTTAACCCTAAAATGACAATTATAGCAATTAATTTGTTGTCATATATGTTGTCAACACACTAAACATTCTAGAGTAAACTTTAAAAACTTAATATTTTATGGTATATGTTCTTTTAGGAATCAGAAAATACTTCAGCCAATTTTCAAAGTTAAAGAAATACAAATGTAAAAAGAAAAACAATGCACCTCATGTGGTCAAAGTAATGCAATTTCACATAAAAGGATGTCAAGGTCATGCTCAGGGCCAAAAACACCCTTGGAATAATTTCATGTTATTATGCAGGGCAGGAATTCTTTGCATTAGGCAGAGGTTTTATTTCATTATAGAGTGGAAAAAAAGTGTTTAAATTTATACACCAATAGCCAACTTTATTGAATCTTCTCTTAGATTGCTAAGAAAGCTGAGTGTGATAATCATGAAAACAAAATATTCTTCCCTATTGCCAAATTACTGACTGCAGAGCTTCTGGACAACCATTTCATAGTATTTTCTAAGGTTTTTGTATGTCTGTTGGCTCCAGTGAAATACAGGACATGTGATATTTCATTTGAAGCGAGGGTGTTTTAAAACCATATAAATTTAAATTTGTTATAAAAAAACCTTCATAAATCATACATTTCAATCATTTTTTCTTTATTCCCTTGTTTGGTGTGTTTCCCAAAATCAGTGACAGAAAATCTACAATCAACATTTTTAGTGTGTATTCATTTCATAAAACCAAACTATGCCTTCATCTATGGGAAAAGCCTAGAAATATCAATACCTTTATATAAATACTTTACATAGTATTATGCAGCTATACAAGCATTTTATTAACTATGTTAAATCATTGTATGAGGTACTGCAAGTGATAAGATCATAAAAATATACTAGCCATTCCTATAAGAACTTGGAAAATTCAACAGGAAAGCTTAAAATCAATCAAATAGGTAAAAATTGCACACTAAGGCAAACCATGCTATAAAGTAAAAGAGTTACAAAGTGCAATCAAGAATTCAGGGGCACATGAATATCTCAGCCGGTTAAGCCTCCGACTTTAGCTCAGGTCATGATCTCGCAGTTCATGAGTTCAAGCCCCACGTCAGGCTCTGTGCTGACAGCTCAGAGCCTGGAGCCTGCTCTGGATTCTGTGTCTCCCTCTCTCTCTCTCTGCCCCTCCCCACTTGCGTGCTCTCTCTCTCTCTCTCAAAAATAAATAAACATTAAAAAAATAATAATTCGGGACACCTGGGTGGCTCAGTCAGTTAAGCATCCGACTTCGGCTCAGGTCATGATCTCACAGTTCATGGGTTTTAGCCCCATGTTGGGCTCTGTGCTGACAGCTCAGAGCCTGGAGCCTGTCTTCGGATTCTGTCCCCTCTCTCTCTGACCCTCCCCTGCTCATGTTGTCTCTCTCTCAAAAATAAATAAAACATTAAAAATTTAAAA
>CM053571.1:31171177-31393419 GCA_028646485.1 Cryptoprocta ferox
TCATTCCTGGGTTACAGGGCTGGTTCAATATTCGCAAATCCATCAATGTGATACATCACATCAACAAAAGAAAAGATAAAAACCATATGATCCTGTCGATAGATGCAGAAAAAGCATTTGACAAAATACAGCATCCTTTCTTAATAAATTACTATATTTATTATATAGTATCATCATAAGACCTGTAATGACTTAAGTGATCACATTTTACATTTATTTTCCTATTCAACAATTGAAACTTTTTTGTGTGTTAGTCAGCTTAGTTAGCTTGTGCTGCCACAATAAAGAACCACAGAATGAGTGGACTAAACCACAGAAATTTACTTTCTCACAGTTCTGCAATTTGTAAGTCCAAGATCAAATTGTAAACTGGGTTGGTTGCTTCTGAGGGGCCTAAGGAAAGGCAATATTCCAGGCCTCTCTCCTTGGCTTGTAGCTGGTTGTCCTCTCCCTGTGTCTGTCTTCAGGTTGTCTTGACTCTGCACATGTCTGTCTCCCAATTAACACTTTATACAAGGATACCAGTCATAAGGGACTAGGGCCCATCACGGTGACCTTATTTTAACTTTAATTACCTCTGTAAAGTAATCCCCAAATGTACTGGTGTTCTTAGGTACTAGGGCTGAGGACCTCAACATATGAATTTTGAAGGGACATAATTAAGCCTGCAATACTCCACCCTTAGCCCCCTAAAAAACCATGTCCTTTTCACATGCAAAACCTATTCACCCAATTCTACTATACTTAAAGTCTTAACCTATTCCAGCAACAAATTTAAGTTCAAATCTCCTCTAAATATTACCTACAACAGGTATGAGTAAGACCTGATGTATGATTCATCCTAAGGGATCCCATTTCTAGGGCTGTTAATAACAAATTACCACAGGCTAGGTGGCTTAAATAATAGAAACGTGTTTCTTTATAGTTTTTTTTAAATATAAAGTTTATTTATTATTTGATAGAAACAGAGACAGTGTGGGTGGGGGAGGGGCAGAGACAGAGAGGAGGAGGAGGAGAAGAAGAAAGAGAAGAAGAAGAAGAAGAAGAAGAAGAAGAAAAAGAAGAAGAAAAAGAAAGAAAGAGAGAGAGAGAGAGAGAGAATATCTCAAGGAGATTTCACACTGCCATTGCAGAGCTCCATGTGGGGCTCAAATCCACAAAACCATGAGATCATGACCCGAGCTGAAGTCAAGAATCAGATGCCTCACAACTGAGGCACCCAGGTGCCCCTTTCTTTATAGTTTTGGGTGGTAGAAGTCTAGGATCAAGTTGGTGGCAGGCTTAGTTCCTTCTGAGTGCCAGAAGGAATAGGTCTTGTCCAAATATTTCTCCTTGGCTTACTGTAGATGGCTGTCTTCTTCATGTATCTTCACATCATTTTCCCTCTGTACACATCTACATCCAAACTTCCTCTTCTTATAAGAATACCAGTCATACTGGTTTAGGGCCCACCCTAATGATTTAATTTTAATTGCCCCTGTAAACACCCTATCTTCAGGGCACCTGAGTGACTCAGTCCTTTAAGTGTCAAACCTTGATTTTGGCTCAGGTTATGAACTCATGATTCATGAGATAGAGCCCTGTGTCAGGCTCCATGCTGAAAGCTCAGACCCTCCTTGGGATTCTCTCTCCTCTCTTTCTTGACCCTCCCCCTGCTCGTGCTTTCTGTTTCTCAAAATAAATAAACATTAAAACAGTACAAAAGCAAAAACAAAATCTGTCTTCAAATATGATCACATTCTGGTGTACTGGTCTTAGGATTTCAACATACATATTTGAGAGGGGATATAATTCAGTCCATAGTACTTCAAACTCATGTCATATTTATAATACTATATCTCTCAACTGTTTCTAGAGAAACTGCTCAAAATTTTTACTCTTAATTCCAAAATGATTTTTTCCTGATTTAAGATATAAATTTCTAATAGTACAGATTAAAGTCATTAACTATTTCCAAGACAGAATATTTGGTCTTAATGTTGAAAACATTCATATATAAGTTGTTTCCTCCAGTATTAAACATATGTTACTGAGTCACCTGACATTTATGACCATGTTCTATGACAAATACATCATCTATGTAAAAACTGTGATAATTACTTCTAAGATCTTTCTTAGCAGTCTCCTTCAATCCCATATTTAGGCATCATATGGAAATTTTATCATAGTTTTGAGAGACCTCAAAATATATATAAATCAAAAATCATAGGTTACCATTATAGAATGTTCCTTCAAAAATTTCAATTAGCCAACAAAATAACAAAATGACATTAATTAGATATAAATATGTAATAGACATTATTTTACAGAAATGCATTAATATTGGGAAATAAAAGGATTTTTATAAATTGTACATATTTCCTCAGAGTTCTAAGTCTGTAATGATAAAAAATGTAGTATAATAGGTACATAAAGGCAGTTAATGCTTAATTTCCACACTATTGTTGTCACTATAAATTGATATTTATAATAAACTTGGGTTTTTACAATACTTACTTATGAAAGACCAACGCATCATGAAAAACTTGCTCTGTTCTTGAATATAGGTTAAAAAATTCTCACTGGATCATAAACATTAACACCAAATGCTAAACTTTAAGTCATAGAATGTCTAATAGGTGAAGCCTACAATGTCATTATTCTTAACTATGTCCTAGATGTAGAAACCTTAACTAAATCTTAGGTAAGTTGATTTATAAATGTAATTACAGTTACCAGTTACAGAACGACTACTCTCTATCAGACATTTGCAGATACACCATATCTAACACACACACACACACACACACACACACACACATTCACACATTTATGGGTATTATTGAGTGCAAATTGATATGTCTGTCCCTCTATCAATGAAAAGTAATGCCTAGATCACAAAATGCTTAAAATTTTGTGAAATACTGTAATCAGATTTATTTAAAATATCTATAGATTCATAAATTATTTTTGGTAATATTCAAAGCATAGATGTGGATACTAGTGAAAAAATGAAATAATTCCTCTCGTTAGTTCATACTCTGACACGAAATGTATATGCAAAGTATTAATAAAAATTCAGTAGGGTATATTAGTGGGATATCAAATAAGCACATATTCAATCAGTATAGATTTAGGTATCATTATGATTAAATGAAAAAAATTTCTACATAACAACACAAGTCTGGAAGGAGTAGACTGTAAAGTTATTACCCTATAACTTCCACTAAAACTTTGTAAAGGCAAAAGTTAATCAAGAATGGTAGAATAGTTTTACAATTTTGTTTAGAAGCCAGGTAGATCTCATTTTTTTCTCCCTTGTCATTTATATAAAAATTTATGTTTTAAATCACATTTAATGCTTTTCTCTTGATAATTTCCCTTTGGGGTTTCCTAAAATAAAACATGTACACAGAGATGTACTTCATTAGGCTCTTTTTAAACCAATGGCAAAGCCCTAAAATATGCTTATTTTATTTCATTCTTCTTAACGTATCAGAAATTCGATAAGGTACTTTTTGTAACAAAATGTCTCAAAGAAGCATAAATTCCATGGAGAGTGAAAACATATGTTGCAACTCAGTATCTGATTTATATTGAACACCTGCAGACTTGAATTTTTTTCTATTTGCTTTCCATTTGAAAAATGGCAAAAAAGAGCACTGAGTATCATCATTGTGACTCTTTTATTTGTCTGCTCTGAACGTGCTACTGCCTTATGATGACTTGTTTTTCTACTCTGGAAATATGTTCATTGTTTGTTAGTACATGGTAGGCGGTGCCTTCAAAAAAGGATAAAATATATTGAAATGTCAAAAGTACTCACAAAAGGCTTCTGCTTTTTCCTAAAATATATAATATAAATACTCAACGGGTTTCTCATAACTTGCTTAAATGGGAGAATATGCTGACTAGCACAGAACTAGGGTTATATAATACACCAATCATAATAATATCAAGATAAATTTGTGTTATTTTGAAAAAGTGCTGCATGATGTGAGTGTCATGTGACAAGATCCAGAGTTTGGCCTCTAGCGGCTGATAGTGACTACCTCATCAGGCAAACAGTAAGAAACTCTACATTCTCAAGTCAGTCAACAACCTGAATGATGTTGGAAGAGAACCTCTTGCCTCATAAGACTGTACAGCCCTGGCCATTACCATGATTTCAGTCTCCTGAGACTTGAGCACAGGACCCAGCTAATCCATGATGGTAGGCGGAATAACTGCTCCCCCAAAATACCCTCCTCCTAATCCTGGGAACCTACAGTTGTGACATGAAAGGGCAAAGAACCTTTGCAGATGTGATTCAGTTAAGGATCTTAAGATGAGAAATTATCCTGCCTTATCTGGGGGGACACTAGATGCAATCACCTAGGTCCTTATAAGAGAGAGGCAAGAAAGTCAAGAGAAGAAAGTAATGTTAAAATGGAAGCAGAGATTGGAGTAATTCACTTTGAAGTGGAGAAAGAGTTCACAAGCCAAGAAATATAGGTGGCCACTGGTTGCTGAAAAAGGGCAAGGTAACTGAATCTCCCCTTATAGCATCTAGAAGGAAACAGCCTTGCCAACGTCTTACCACTCACTCAGTTTTAGTTCAGCAAAATTGATTTCAGATTTCTGATCTCCAGAAATAGAGCAGAATAAATGTGTGTTATGTTAAGTGATTAAGTTTGTGGTAATTTATTATAACAGTAATAGGAAACTCATACTCTCATGCTGACCCTTGATCCATGGAAACTGTGAAATAGTAAGTTTGCATTATTTTAAGCTACTACATTTGTAGTAATTGTTATGGAGCAATAGAAAATAAATACAATCACTTTGTAGATAATTCCAGCTATCCCACAACAGTATTTAATCCTAAACTACCTCTGCACTCTCTCATAAGACCCAAATTAACTAATATTCAACAACTGTTACAACAAATTCCCATAAACTGGGCAGGTTAAATAACAGATATTTATTTCTTATAATTCTGGAAGCTGGAGGTCGAAGGTCACAATGACAGCATGGTCAGATCCTGGTGAAGGCCCTCTTCCTGCTTTATAAATGTCCATGTTCTGCTTGGATCTTCACATGGTGAAGAGAAAGGGCTCTTCCTCTTATAAGGACAGAATCCCATCATGGAATTTCATCCTTGTGACCTAATTACTTCACAAAGTCCCTACCTCTTAATATCAACCTATTAGAAGTTAGTGACCCTTGCATTTTGAAAGGACACAAACATGACGTCCATATCAAAGAACAGTTCTAAAGCCCAACTTTCCTAAAATGTTGTGCCCAAACCAGACATTTGTATAATTTCAAGTGTGATTGAATATGATAAAATTACACATATTTCAAGTGTATAGTTTGATAAGTTGTGACGTATTTATATAGCTATGAAAATACCATCAAAATTAAGGTATTGAATATAACCATCATACCCAAAAGTTATCTCATGCTCTTCCCTACAACTCTTCTCTGCCTTGAATTTCCCCAGATAATCACTTATCTCCTGTCAGTATAAGTTTGCATTTTTAAGAGTCTTATATAAGTGGAATTATATACATATTTTTTTCTGGCTTCCTTTGCTCCACATAATTATTTTGAGAGTCATTCATGTTATATTGTAATTTTCTCCCTAAACTAAGAATACTTCCAACAAAATGTCCTCAATTTAGGGAAACTTTGGGACTCCATCTGAATTCCCCTTTGCCATGGTTTGGACATACTCTCAGTAAGCAGAGACACCATGAGACTCAGCATTTTGTCTCATTATTATTATTTTTTGTATAGTTGATACAATCTTATATTAGTTTCATGTGTAGTTTATTATTTTTCAGGGATCACTTTCTTGCCTGACCTAGTATCTTCAAAACTGTGTACAAATATATATTTTTCTTTTTATATTTTTTCTTTTGGATGTTTCAGGCAACAGAAGCCTTACCATTTCATCTTGGATAGAAGTGGAAGCGTCAAACAGCTCTGAATTCTCATTGAATTTATTACCCAAATCATGCATTTTACATTTGTCATTTGCTCTTTTGAAAAGTTGCTTACCTTTTTATCAACATGCTAAGAAATATAAATAGGTTCTTATATTTCATTCAAAATCTTTCAGAAGCATAGTGCTCTGCTTATTTTTATGTTCAGAAATGTTGGACCATGATATCAGAAACATAAAATTAGTGCAAGGAAAGTGAACTCTTGTGGAAATTTATAATGTGATCCTCAGAGTTACCAATTTTGCCTAATAAAATATCTACCATTCATGGATTTGAATATGATTCAACTTCTTTGTACTTGACTCATTGCTTTATTTGAATTTGAAAATTTTAGTACAATTTAAATAGGGTTATACACAGAAATCTCCAGAACCAGAGTGCCTCTGTTTGAATTTTGATTTTGTCACTTACCATCTGAATGAATTGAGGAAATTTACTAAGTCTCTCTGTGCCTCAGTTTTCTTATCTACAAATGGGAAGGAAAGTTTTTAAATGTAGTTATCTCGAAAACCTGTCAGTGATTTAACGAGTTAATAAAAGAGTAATAGCAAATGTATCAAATAATTGTGCTAAGTAAAAGTTATTTTTTAAAGCACTTAGAAATAAAAAAGTGTACTACCCATGTTTTCTACATTTTGTGGCTTATCAAAATTCCTTGATTCATCTTTATCCAAATATGTGCTTCTGTGATAACCTGCCAACTTGATCTAGCAAAACCTTTAGTGGTATATGATTGCAAAGCTTTATAGCAATTTATTTTTGTGACACCCATGTAAGAACCAAAGGAACCATGGGTAATTGAAATGCAGTTTGTTGAATTTCAGTAGAAGCTCATGATGTAAGATCTCAATCAACAGTTCTGCCACCTATCATAAGAAAAATGTAAAGTGTCCCATAAATTGTGCTCAATATAAAATGTTCTTTGGACACTTTTGAAAAGAAGCTGTTAGAGAAAGGCATTTTCTGACTTACTTTTCAGTTCACCCTGGGGATACTATATGTGATATCCATTAGTTCCATAGTAACTGAATTTAAGAGGTTTTAAAAGTGACCAGATATGACCCATAGAGGACATAAGAATTTCAGCTGTTAAAATTGAGGTGAAGCTACGGTTTTAGCTGAATTGGAAACTGAATTACTACTTACTGTTAGACAGAATGGTTATTTTTAGTGCCTTGAGGTTAAAGTCAGTGGGAAGGCAAGAATCAGGGTTATATTACATTGTAGGGAGCTGTCTCTATTGTAGCAGGTGTACAGTTCCATTTGTGACTCTCCTTCATATTTTTAAGCAAAAATATATATTCTAAGAAGAATAGTAATCCAGATATAAAAATATTAAACTGTATGCAGGTATCACCTGAAACTCGCATTTTCAAAGCAGTCCAGTTAGCATGAAGGAATAAAGTGTTCCAGTGGTATGCCTTAGAGACAAGGAGACAGAATAGATGCAAATCCAGCTCTCTGCACTTACACACATACACCCCACTTAGAGACACCCCTTCAATATGTTTAATCTACTGTATTTCATTGAAAGTATTTATATAAAAATATTTTTCTTGTTTAAAATAGGTTTCAAAGTCTCTATTTCACAGCATTTGCCTCCCACAGTTGGAGAAAATATCTATTAGTACAATACACAAAATACATTTTAGGCAGGTTTTGCCTATCTTTTATACAGACTTTCAGAGAACTATTCTGATCATAACTTATAGATAAATCAATCAAGAACAGCACTTTTAAAATAATTTAATTCAGCTTGCCAAAGGCCTATTCAGATTACTATAAAATTGAAGTGAAGCTAACACTTCGGTTTGCTGGATATCTAATTACTACTTAAGTTTTTAGAACAGTGATTTTTCAGACCTTTAAGGGCAAAGCCAGTAGAAATGCCAGAACCAAAGACTTTTTAATGCAGCTGCTTCTATACTCTGTATTCCATACCAATATATAATTCTTTCTTCTATGGATCTGAAGATATTTTATGACACTGTGGTGTGACAAAATAATAATATTGTTCTAAATTATAAGGAAATAGTTCTTGTTTCTGCTTACAGTATTTGATACAGAGCAAGTCACTTGGCCTTTATAATTTTAAGGGTTTTTTTTTCTTCCTTTCTATGAAAAATAGTGATGATATGCTCCTTTGTGTACTTGATATAGTGGCTGATAAAATCAATTGAAATAAAATATGTAATAATGTTTAAAGGGATATAAAACTCCAAAGAAAATAAGTCATTAGTGTGATTTGGCAGAGAATATTTATGTACCATGATGGCATGACCTGTGTCTTCTTCAAAATTCAAATGTTGACATTCTAACCCCCAAAGGGATGGTTTTTAGAGATGGAGAATTGGAAGGTAATTGGATTTAGATGAGACCATGAGGGTGCAGCCCTTGTGAGGGGATTAGTGCCCTTAGAGAAGAGGCACCAAAAAGCTTTCCTGTTCTCTACCTGGAGGCATGTGTAAAGGAGAGGCCATGTGAGCACATAGCAGGAAAGCGGCCTTCTGCAAGCCAGAAAGACAGCCCTTACTGGGAATTTTATCAGCCAGCACCTTGATTGTAGATGTCCTAGCCAACAGGATGATGAGAGAGAGAAAGAGAGAGAGAGTGAGGAAGATGCAGAGAGACAGAGAGACACAGAATCTGAAGCAGGCTCCAGGCTCTGAGCTGTCAGCACACAGCCCAACGTGGGGCATGAACCCACAAACCGTGAGATCATGACCTGAGCCTAACTCTGATGCTTAACTGACTGAGCCCCCTAGATGCCCCAAAAAAAATTTTAATAAGAGATCATTTTAATTAAACACCCAGTCTGTGGTGTTTTAACGTGGCAGCCTGAGCTATCTAATACATGTATTTTAAGATTAGATGAAAAAACAAAGAAAAATTTAAAATTGTAAACCAGACTTTAAGCATTAGTAATATCTTAAATATCACATCATAAATAGTTCATGAAGTGTTAAAATACATGTTATAAATATTGTGATGAGTTCCACATAGCCTTGAAATCAGAAATGATATTTCTCCTCATAGAAAAACTATAAAATCAGTACGTTATATCAGTAATCACACCAATCTACATTCTCCAGAGAACCCAAACCAATATGATATACACAGATATAGTTATTAAGATATTTGTTTTAAGGGATTAGCTCGAGTGGTTGTGGGGTTAGCAACTCTGAAATTGGTAGTGCAGTCCAGCTGACCAGAAACCCAAGCAAGAGATGATGTTCCAGTCTTGAGGCAGAATTATTTGTCTGGGAAACCCCAGTTTTCTCTTTTAAGGTCTTCCACTTGGAAAAGGCCCATCCACATTAAAAGGGTAACTTTTATTTAAGCCAACTTAAAGTCAACTGCTTGTAGTTGTTAAATACATCTGCAAAATAACTTCACAGCAACATGTGGGTTAATTTTTGATTAAATAACTGTGTACTCTAGCCTGACCAAGCTGAATCATAAAACTACCCATCATAGTGTTGTTGAAACTCTCTTTAAGGAGACATACCATAAGTAAAGGACTAGACTAAAGTCTAATTGGGTATATTAACATAGCTAAAGAAAAATAATATATGCCAATTGCTGTTCAGACTAATGTGAAACTAAGGAAGAAAATATTGACAATACTCTTTTTAGCACTATCTGGGGAGAGAGGAGTTTGAGCAAAAGACCGCTAATTTTTAAATCCACCTTATAAAAATTCACACTAAAGTAGAAATGGATACATCAGGCTCCTATGGCTCAGTTCCATTAATTATGAAATAATTTGCCTATCTCTCCTTGTTCTAATTTCTTACTCACCAATAGATAATTTGGCTCAATAGACTGTTTCAGAGAGAATATATTTTCTTCTCAGTCCCCAATTTATGTGGCAGTTTTATTTTTCATGTGCCTTCCATTTCTATTCTCATCATGTGTGTTCATATTTTAAATTTTATTGATATATAATTGACATAAGGGGCAGCTGGGTGGCTTAGTTGGTTAAGTGTCAGCTTAGGTCATGATCTTGCAATCTGTGGGTTCGAGCCCCACATCAGGAGCTTGCTTCAGATTCTGTGTCTCCCTCTCTCTCTGTCCCTCCCCTGCTCATGCTCCATCTCTCTCTCTCTCAAAAATAAATAAACTTTAAAAAATTTAAAAAATAAATAGGGGTGCCTGGGTGGCTCAGTCGGTTGAGCGTCCGACTTCGGCTCGGGTCATGATCTCACAGTCTGTGGGCTCAAGCCCCGCGTTGGGCTCTGTGCTGACAGCTCAGAGTCTGGAGCCTGCTTCAGATTCTGTGTCTCCCTCTTTCTCTGCCTCTCCCCTGTTCAGTCTCTGTATCTCTCTCTCTCAAAGTTAAATAAATGTAATAAATAAATTTATTAAAATAAATTTAAAAAATATAATTGACATAAACTGCACATATTAAAGTCTATAATTTGATAACTTTTGCCATATGTATACAGCTCTGAAATTAATATCAAAGATCAAGGTAATGCATATATATCTCACCCTCAAAAGTTTCCTTGGTCCTTTTGTAGTTCTTTCCTCCTATTTCTCCTGTCCCTGGCAGTGATCCATTATTTGAAGATGTTTGCCTTTTCTAGTTTTATATAAATTATACAGCATGTTCTATTTTAGTCTACTTTTACTCAGCATAATTACTTTGAAATTCATCCATGCTGTTACATATAACAAGAATCCATTTATTTTTATTATTGAGTCACATTCCATTACAAGAAAATACCGAAACTCTTAATCCATTGCGTTGTTGGTAGTCATTTTGGAATTCAAAACTATTCTGTCTTGAGATGCTCAACACTATTCTAGCTGAGGAGGGGGTAAGGTTGGTGAAGTAGGCAGGAACTGTTCAGTAGTTTCCAGCTGTTCTTAGTCCTCCTTGATTCTGATCTAATTTCATATCTCCTTATAATATTGGCTCTCTTTCACAATGACCTCTACCCACTTAACTCGTTAATCATTCTTAAAAGTATGGGAGTATTCCCACAAGTAGGTAGCCACAACAAATTTGCAAAAAATAGTAGATTACAGAAAAAGTTGTATCACCATGTAGTTCGTAGGTTTCGTGGTGTTTGGTTTGATTTGATGTGCTAGAAACGGAATATTACAATAACCAAATTTCCATAATGGTCTTCCAATTATCAAGCATCTCTCATTCAAATGACTTCGGGATTCAGCCAAAAATGTAAAAAAGTGAATTAGGTGTAATTTGAAATGACTGAGAATAGTAGGTAGAGAACATAGACACTACCTAATAGTATTCAGATTCAATTCTAAAACACTGTACAGTACAAACAAAAACATGCCTTTGGGCTGAATCAGCCCCCCTGAGAAAAGAACCTGTAAGATAAAAGTGATTCATAGTTATAGCTTTTTCAACTGAGCTATTACCTTCTTGGGAAATATGCTGCTATCTTGTGAGGCTCTAATTCAGCTCTTATATAAGGACTGACTTCATTTGGATAGAGTTACTAGAACCCTACATAAACCAAATTATTCTATCTCTTAATAAACCCTTCTCAAGGAGGCTACATCTCATTTGTCAAACTTTTACAATATACTCTCCATCTCAATTTACTCACCTGGGAACCAGGGAAATAAAATCAACAATCCAAAAAATATGTTGATTCCTACTGTGCTCTAATTGTATGCTAGATATTCTGTGGGGTTAAAGATGACGAAAGTTTTTCCTATAACTGAACTGAATAAACTTTGCTTATTACCATTCAACCTGGGTAAATTTATATTCTTAGTGGCTCTTAACATATATTTGATACAGTAGTACTAACTTCAATTTGGATCTCTCCTCTGGCTAAATGTGACTCCACATACTGAAGGGAAATATTTCCTCAAAAAAAGTGTCTTTATATTTTATGCAGGGAGAGACATGAGTTTTGAGTTACATACTGTGTAATATCCAAAAGTGACATGAATTTTTTTTGCCACTAAGCAGTGTTTTCCCAGCCTATTCAATCAAGATATTAGATATAGAAGCCATGTTTGTTTTGCATTGTTTAACTAATTTAAAAATATTTAATGCTTCCATTTAAAAAAATCAGGAAACATTTTTAAAATCTGATACATTGCACTATTTTTTCTTGTGTTACCAGTTTTAAGATCCTTTAAGGATGATGGTTTGTCTCTAAAAAGGAAAAATCACATCAGACTTTGCATTCAGTGACAGCTAATATTTCTGTATAAAATAATTGAATGAAGATGTAGGTTTCACATTAGAAACCTTACCAAAGTGTAAATTTCTATATATTTTATGCAAACTAATACAATTTAAAAATTAATATGACAAAAGACTGATCATTTGGTTAAGTACTCCAGAGCTTATACATTGTCTTAGGTTATTTCTATATAACATTTAAAATAGAATAAAATATAAAAAGGATAAGTCTATTACTTAGAAGAATGGAATATAAGAAGTATCTGAGTATTGAGAAACTCTGCTATTCAAAGATATTTGGTTGCTCTTAGCGTTACTCAAACTATGTTTTCAGCTACTGTTGCTGACTAGCTCATCTAAACTGAGAGAGGAGAGTTGGGCAGATTTCAGATGTGTAAGCCAGATTGAATGAGTACCAGAATGAGTGGGTGGAAAGAAAAGAAAGCAGTAAGTGTCAGTTACTTTTTAAAGAAATTTGGATGTAATCAAAGAAGAAAAAGTTGAAGACAAATATATTTCCTTCAACTTAAAATTTATAATAAAATGCTCAACACTTTTAATTATTAATAAACATTACTGTGAACAATTGAGCAATTGCTTTGGGTAAATTTCCTACTTATGTCTTCAAAAATTTGAATTTTCCCCATTTCCTGATCATTTTCTAAGATCTGGCTTTGTAAATGCAAAGAAAAATATTCTGACTCAAATAACACATTAAAATTCATATCTTATACCCCTTGAAGTCTCTAAAAATATTCAATTGTTGATTACCATTCCCTTTGATATTCTCCTCTGGTTTACATGAAATTATACAATATATTTGTGACCCTGACTATTGCTTCTCTTACTGACTTCCAAAGATAGACATTTCTTTCAGTTCTGTTCTCCAGACTCCTTCTCTTCCTTCTATACATTATCTCTTGTACTCTCATTCAGGCATAGCCACATCTAGTGTCTTCATTCACATGATTCCCAAAGGTGAAAGCCAATTATCCTTGAAGAGATTGGCATGTTAGGAACATGAACCCAAATCCCCATCGATTCAACTTTCACTGAGGAATATAGACCTGGAAATAAAATGTTAAATTCCTGGCTCTTTGTCATCCTCCCAATTTCTATAATGATAAATTCTTGATATTATCCAGAGGATATAGCCCATGTCTAATGTTTGTAACATTTCTGACTGCCTATATTATCTAAAAGTGAGCTGCTCTAGTATCTAGAAGAGTATGCCTGATAGTCATCCATTCAGTATTAGTGTTTAGTACATTAATAGATCAAAGTTAAACACTCTCTTATGAGCTACAAAATGCTTGGTCAAAAGAATTTTGAATATATTTAGATCTCTTTAACCAAAGATCTACTGACATATTGATAAATGAAATGGCAGTGAGTAATGCAGGATTTTTTGGTCCTATTTGTCCTTAAATCTTCACAAAAATTAATGGTAATCAAATCAAAAGTTTTGGCCTTAATTTTGCTGCAAAACTTATGTGTTACCTGAGCTTGTTATTAAAGATTTCAACATTCCCAATTCATTGTGTGGATAAGAGCTTTTATTCTCCATTTGTCATTTTATTTTCTGCCATCCCTCCCCCATGTGTATGACCCAGGTCTGTGATCTTTTAAATTGAACGTATCAACCATTTATTACCAGCTCTATTTTAATTTCCTTTCCAGCTACCACTGGAAGTACAAGACTGCTGGCAGTTTTTAATTTCACTTTAGACAGCAAAAGACATATCTGCATGATTAAAATGCCAGATATCTATATAACTGTTATCAATTATATTAATTAAAAGAAAATTGTAGCAAAATTTGCTCTGAGGGAAGAAAAAAAATATGTCCCTGAAAGCTTTTTTAACACATGGATGTCCACAAGCTATTATGTTTCTCATACTTTACCCATCATTTGTCCAGTTTAAAAAACAAATTAGAGGACTTAGAAAAAAATGTAGTTTTAGGGAGAAATAATTGTGAAATTGGTACCTGTGAACATCATGAGTAGCTACATTGATGCAAATTAAAACAACCTCCACACAAGTACAGGTGATTAAATAGCTGAATTGACTAATTGTCTTTAAATATATGCCTAGTTGGACAGCCATTTATATTCTCCAACAAGCCACACAGTTTGGAAAGTTTTTAAGCCACTTAGGAAAATGAACCTTATGGCTCAACAGCATTTCTACTAATATTTAGAAAATTACGGTTTGAATTTAAAATGATTATAGCTGTAAATCAGTATTTAAAGAGATTTTACATACATTACCTCATTTAATCCTCACTGAAATCCTGCGAGATAGGGAGCATCAGAGGATGCTGTGACTTTATTAGCAGCTTGACTGTGAGCACACAAATGATACTCGAGTGCAGATTCCAAGTCAGGGTTTCTACTCCCAAGTTCAGTGTCACCCTCATCCACTCTTTTGGTACATGTAAGTACCTCATATGTGTCAGTACCTGGTAAGAATATCATAGATTGGGAACAGAAGGCACAATTCTGAATAGCTCAATATTTTTGCTTTCAAGTAGTTTTGAATGTAGCAGATGAGAGAAACAAGTAATGAGTTAAGGTATTATATCAAGAGGACACTTGTGGGGAAGAGCAATGGGTGTTATATGGAAACCAACTTGACAATAAACTATAAATTAAAAAAAAAAAGAGTAAGTGTAAGATAGGACCTAGGAAGGAGATGTAATTTATATTTTGGATGGGCACAGAGAAGTTATCTCAAGTGATATTTACTAGTCCTTCTGTAATTAGTTATATCTGTGGAGATGAAGGACTATTCCAGAAGAGGAGCATGTAGGCATTTCTAAGGTAAGAGAAAACATTGCTTACTAAGTAAACTGTGAACAATTCACTGTTGATTTGAAGTTTAGTATTTCACTGAGAAAAAGTCTAAACTGAAGAGTTTCTCTAGCCTCCTATGAACACTTGGAAATCTCTGGAAATGTTATTGTATGTCAGAATGGCTGAGGAGGAGCATTACCAAGATCTGGTAGGTATGGGACCAGATTTCTTAGCAGGTGCTTCCTGCACAGTGGATAATTTTCTCACGCTAAAATAATTGTGGTTTCCTGAGAGATGCAGACAACAGATCATCAACAGCCTCATAGGATATACTGAGACATTTGGGTTCTCTTCAGAACCACTGTTCTGGACCACTAAAGTGTTTTAAGCAAAGAGTGGACATGGTAAGATTTCTTCTTTGAAGGATCCCTCCAGTTGCCTTCTGGAAAGTGGGTTAGAGGGTATGCAATTAGACATGAAGCCCACAAGTTCATGCTCTGCTTTGCATAGGCAAGTCTAAGAGAGCAGGGGCAATTTGGTCAGTCCTGAGGGTATTTCAGATTCTTTCTACTGGAAAATGTGGATGTTAGCTCCCTTGAGCAGACTGAATAAGAGACAGTGAGGTGTGCTAGAAGAACAACTCCAATAGTAGCCCCTCTAGGGGGCTAGAGCAAAAGCCATTCATTCCAAAGAACAGTGACACTCTCTTTGCCAAGAATAGACATCGCAACAAGTCTGCCACAGTAAGAAAAATTCTTTTATAGATACATCAATCAAATCCTCATTATAATAGTTTAAATTTCTGAAGTTGGATTTCTGTTTCTACAACTGGAAGAAATACTCATAGATTCAATGGGGATATTTCAGTCATGACATACCTGGATTCTGACGCATTACCAAAGACAGTGGCTGTGTTTGTTTAGTAGTTTTATGAAAAAGAGGATGCTTTCGTGGAGCCATTATTTTCATTCATGAATTCATCTAGGCATGCATGCATCCAACCATCCTTTTGGTCATCATTAATCAAAAAAATATGTATTGCAGGCATTGATTAAACACTGGAGAGAAGAAAGTGCTGCTCAGAGTTGAGCCTTATAGACAGATATCTCTGGAATTCACCTATTTTTCTCTGTACTTCCAGGAATTATTGTATCATATTGTTCATACCTTTTTTTTTTGAAACTCCTCAGTATTGTTAAGAACCTATGCCTATTGTGTTATGAAGTTCGGACTTCAAAATCAGAAAGAGGGATATAAAGCATAAAATATGTTCATAGTAATATGTGACTATCTTCTGAAACTGGTACTTTATACCAAATTATCACATTAGTTCTCCAAGATACTTTGATTAGACACAAAAAGGAAATTTCTTCAATCTCCAGATGCAAACTGCTTTATTTACATGCCCATTCAGAATCTGAATATATATGCTTCTCTTTGAAAAATTTAGTCATTTTATAAATTTTAAAAGATGGGATGTCTTCAGTAGGTGATGAAGAACCTTTTAAAAACATTTTTATTTTACACAGGTGTAACACAGGTGGTACGCCCTTTCCTCTCTGCCCCATAGGGTGTAGCTCTAACTACCCTCTAGGGAAGAGAAGGTTGGGTGAACAGCCTTACTATTTCTCCAGCTCAGTAATTACCTGCAGGAACATTCTCTTCACTGCTCAGGAGTTCCTAAGGGAAGTGCAGGCTGATGTGTACAGAATGGGCTTGTATCCTGATTCTTCAATGAGTCATTTCACCCTCTTCTCCAAACCTTATACACATGTGTGGCTGATCACATTTTACTTTTTTTCCCCACCTTAATTGAAGGATTCAAATCTCTGTCATGCAATTATACATATTCTGGTGGAAGGATCTCAGATGTGGTGCTCTGACATAGCTACTTTGTTCTCAGTGACATATGCAGAAGATAGTTTTCACAGAGAGAATCTTAGAGGATTCCTACGAAGACATACCACCATCCATACTTAAATTAATAACTCTGGTTTTGTTATACTCAGAATATTCTGGGCTTCATAATAAAGTTAATGTAAAAAAATAAATGGTGAGAGAGCAGAATTCTTCTACTTGGGATTTAGATGAAATAAAATGTTTTTTGAATCTGGATGGGGTGAAGGAGAGGGAGATATTTAGATTCTCTTACTTCTGTTTTGAAACACTGAATAGGTGTGTTAGGTACACTGTGTACCCTTCGAAGTCTACTTTTCACCTTTCTCCACCCTACTCTGGCATCAGAAGACCAACTTTTGCTAACTTCATCAATGGCCTTTCCTTTCCCCCCTAGTTCCCTTTTGAGTTTGGTTAATGGAAGCCATAATGGGAAGAGATTTGGCAAGGGGAGATTGAGGTTGTATTTACTTCTGTGACAGGCTCCCTGCCTAGGGATGGATTGCCATTTTCTGAGTTTCTCTGCACCAGTTCCTATTGAGCAGCATTGTCTTGTAGCTACAGCACCAGCTTTGGCCCTTTCTGCATTTCAAATGCTCCCACCCTCATCTCTTTAGGCCAAATGATGATGATTCCCTGTGGTTGCTAAAGTCAGGGTAATTGAGCATGCCTTCATAGCTAACTTTAAACCTGCTCCCATATTTATTAACTGTCCCATATTTAGTAAAGTCTTCTAAATTACAGCGTTTAAGTGTGACTTTTTTTTCTGTTGTGATCTGTCCTGATATGAATGTTCATACTACTAGGCCACTAATCGAGTGGAAAAAAAAAAGGACCATACTTAGCTGGGAAAAGTAGAAGTGAATCTAATTTTAGACCTGTCAAATTTCAGATGTCTAACTAATATTCCTAGAGAGATGAAAGTAAAAAGAGGTATCTGGGATGGATATTTAATTTGGAAATCTAATGAAGCTTATGAATTTGAGAAAATCTGGGCTTAATTTACCAGTCTATAAAATTAAAGAAATACATTGGTTATTTTCTCTGTGCTTCCATCCCTGTGAGTCTTTATTTTATGTAGAGAGCCTATTAGAAAAGCATGAATTTAAGGGACCCAGAAATCTATCATAACCAGAAAACTTATGTGAACACTGCAATATCTTATTTTGTGGCAATAATTCCCAACCATTACATCAAATGTGAAATAATCTCTTCAAGGGAAAGCTCATCTTCTGAGACATATTTACACTTCAAACAGAATGCATTCACAACGTAAATTATTAAATCACTGATATATATGTTACTATTTAGGCAATATATATATGAATAAAATGTTTTCTTTGTATATAGCACACCTCTGATATTAAAGTTTTAAAAGTTATGCTGCGTGACTATTTCTCTATTTCTTTATGAAGAAATGCTTCTTCCATTAACTCTATATAGTACTCATGGTATCTAAACAGAAGTCAGAAAGTGATCTGAGAATGACAGGAATTTATATAAAATATTATATATTATTAATATGTTGATATCAATTATATTATTATTTTATGTATTATAATTATATGTAATTAATAGAAAATGGTTTTATTTGCTATAATTGAGCTCTTCCCTTAGGTGTTAATCTATATATCTATAAGTAAAATGTTACACCTTTCAGTCTTTGAGACATTTTTAAATATCTTTAATATTTCACAGCCTTGATTTTGAGAATAATTCATCACCTGTAAACACTATTTACTCAGAATGGAAGATTTAAGATATAATGCTGTTTTTACTATTAATAGCCTCCTAAAGTGGTTATTATCTCTCTCTACTTCTTATAATCTCATTAAAGTCTCTGAATAAATGCTCATTTTCTTTTTTTTTTAAAGAGTTTTTTTTAACATTTATTTATTTTTGAGAGACAAAGAGAGACAGTGTGATCAGGGGAGGGGCAGAGAGAGAGAGGGAGACACAGAATCCGAAGCAGGCTCCAGGTTCTGAGCTGTCAGCACAGACAGCTCTAACCCACGAGGGACTCTAACCCACGAACCGTGAGATCATGACCTGAGCTGAAGTTGGACACTTAACTGACTGAGCCACCCAGACGCCCCAAAATGCTCATTTTCTGTACTAGGGAATATTAGTTTTTTTCTAGGTTGATGTTGCATAACAAACAGTGTTCCCCAAACCTCAATGGCTTAAAATAATCATTTATTTTTAAGCCTTAGTGGTCTATAGGTCAACTAATCTCAGCTCGGATATTCTGAGCTAAACTGGACCACAGACATTTGATCCATGTGTTTTCATTCTGGTAGTTTAGCTGAAGCAACAATGGCTAACTATGGTATGGCCTTTTTAAGGAAAAAAGTGGAATCAGAAACACTAACCATTCTGCTAAGGCTTCAACTCAGAAATGGCATCCCATCGCTTTTCCATTGATTAAATGAAGTCAAATATCTATATTTGATATTAATTCCTTATGGAAGTAAAATCTATAAATACTATGCCTTGACAGGAACTTGAAGAAAAGAAAGAATTTATTGATAAATACTATAATCTGCCAGTAAGGCTTACCAAGAGACATGTGTTCTCAGTTGGGTTTAGTCAACCAGTATTTATTATCCTTTTGTAGGATTCAGAAAATTCATACAAGAGAGTGTACAGTTTGAGGTAAATAATATGTGAATCTTTAATAACCTTAAGCGTAGACATGGATATGAACAAACATGGATAAGAATAAATCGGGATAAGTACATGAGATGACGAAAGAGAACCAGAGATTAACTGCATATGTTAATTATCAGTGCTTAAGTACATGAATATACCTCACAAAGTTTATATATATATATATATTCAAATATGTGAAGATCATTTTGTTAAAATTGTTAAAATTATAGGAAAAGTTTTAATGAAAACCATTATAGTGGCTTACTTTCAAATATATAGTTGAAAAACTATGAAAGAATTAAGACAATCCTCTTGTTCATGGTTGGTTCCCTATTTAATAATGTGAAGGGACATTTTATTGAAAAGCAGAATCTCTGGATTGGAAGAACCCTTAAATGACATGAGAACCTCATGCAGTTGTTTAGGAATAAAATTAAGATGAATCATTGTACACAGGCAAAGCCATTTTTGTATCTAGTAAATTTTTGAAAATTTCCTGCATACTTTCTATGCAGAGGTTCAAGGACTGTTCTCAGATGCTTATTTTGTATCCTGAGTTAAAAGAAATTTTATTTTGCATCTTGCCAATTATACAGCACAATGTTCAAGAGTTGTTTACCTTTTGGGTATTTTAAACAGTACCAAGAAAGCACATTGGTTTGCTAGTTTTTAACTTAATATTTCTGAAACATAACCTACTAACAAGACAAAAATTTGACAGTCACATTTTAGGGAAACTCATTGCAGTTTTTTAAAAATTTTTTAAATTTTTTAAAATTTATTAAATATTTGTTTTCATTAGTTACTGTTATGCAAAAAGTAAGCAAAGTGTTTTTATTATGAAGAGAAATATCTTCTAAAACTTCAGAAGACAAAAGGAGATCATACATTTTTGTGAAAATTCTATACATGATAACTTAAAACAACTAAAATAAAATCAAGTGTTAAAATATATTATGAAACTATTTTAAATAACTTCACTCAAGAACTGTGTGGATCCAAATAATAAATTCCAGGCATATGTGTCAAAACTACTTGTTTTGCTTTAAGGTAATTAAGAATAAAATCAGATTGATATATCTTTTTGCAGGACATTGTTCTATGGGAGACCATCAAGACTGAGGTTTTTCTGAAAACTTCTAAAAGCTGAGAAGCCCAATATAGGAATGTTTAATAAAACATGCATCGGCTTTCCATCACACAGGCAAAATACTCTGGGAATCCACTGTGCAGATCTACTCATGCACAAAAACTAGGAAACCAGGGAAGAAACTATTAAAATTTCAAAATACATGTGCTTTAAATTGAATTCTATTGTAATAAATGCATCATTTATTTTATTTCTGGTTAATAGAAGCTTTTATTTGGTCTTTCAGGTTTTTTATTCAGATAAAAAGTAATTTTTACAGAATCATTTTCTTTAATTTTACTTTAAAATTTTCTACTAGAAGCCTGTGCCATTGACCAATCACATCTTCCTGCTCCCCAGACCTTGGTAACCAGCCATTCTCTGTTTATATGAGTTGGACCTTTCTATGAGTTGGAACACAGTTTTCAATATTATCTGAAATACTTTGGAAAGGGATTGAAATAATAAAGCACTCTTACTAAAATGATATTGAACTTGTTGCTTCAAATACCTTTGGAATTTCAAAAATAATTATTCTGTATCAGTTAACAGTTTTGGAATTTGGGGTAAAAATTGGTGCTTATTGGGGCACCTGGATGGCTCAGTTGGTTAAGTGTCCAACTTCAGCTCAGGTCATAATCTTACGGTTTGTGAGTTTGAGCCCCACATTGAACTCTCTGCAGTCAGCGGGAAGCCAGCTTCAGATCCTCTGTCTCCTTCTCTCCCTCCCCCACTGCTCATGCTTAGCCAATCTCAAAAATTAATAAACATTAAAAAAAAGGAAAGAAAATTGGTGCTTATTATTGTCCTTAGAGAAACCTTTTAGCTATGGATAATTCTTTTTTTTTAATTTAAAAAAAATTTTAAATGTTTTATTTATGTTTGAGAGAGAGAGACAGCCTGAGCAGGGGAGGGTCAGAGAGAGAGAGAGGGAGACACAGAATCCTAAGACAGGCTCCAGGCTCCCAGCTAGCTGTCGCTGTCAGCATGGAGCCCAATGTGGGCTCGAACACACCAACCACGAAATCATGGCCTGAATTGAAGCCGGACACTCAACTGACTGAGCCACCCAGGCACCCTGCTATGGATAATTCATAAGGAATATTATATCATGAACAGACTTCTTCAATTTAAAGAAATATCTATGTTAAAATTAAGTAAATATAATAAGTGAGAATATAGACTATAAATTTGAATGTCATTAAAAGAATAAATGTTTTAAATTTTCATATCTGAAAATATATTTTTTAATGATTGTATTTTTATTTATTTATATTGAAGTATAGTTGACACACAGTATTACATTAGTCTTTGGTGTACAACATAATGTTTTAACAGGTGTGTGTCTTATGCTCTCTTCTCATCACTGGTGTAGCTACAATCATGATCACCATACAAAAATGCTATTACAATACTACTAACTAAATGTAAAGTTGGATTAAAAAATATGTATTTAAATTTGGAAGTTTACTCTTTAACCATGATAAAATATAGACTTGTAATTGTACTATCATATTGAAAAAGAGTACAATCAATCATTTGCAAATGCTTGCTTTGTACTTAGGTTTATACCCTTTATAGGTTATTTGTTTTCCAAAAGGTTTTTGTCTCAAAGATAAGATTTATTTTATTTATATACAGGGGGCATAGCTGAATTAAAAATCTTTGTTGCTTTTTCCCCCTAACCCAGCTGAAGGAGATTAATAGAGCTGCCATGATGACAGTAAGAACTGACATTTGTTGAATATTTACTAGACACCAAGTATCTCCCTTGACACTTTATATATAGGAACCTTTGTTTAATACAAATTTGAGCATAATTTCTTAATTTTCTCTTTTCCCCTTCTGCATTAGATTGGATAGACATTTGATAAAATTTTATAATGAAGGAGCTTCCATAATTCTTTATCTTAACCTCTTCATTTTTGGAGGTGAGAACTCTAAGGATCAGCTAATTTTGTGGCAGGTTGGAAGTCACCTGCCACCTGCTTGAAAGTCCTAATGAATAAGTTCTGTCATATCTTATTAATTTTTTTTACAATTGAGATCCACAAGAGTAGGTATCATATTCTTAACACTAATCCTATTCGTAATCAAGCCTAAAATTTTATGGCTATAGAACCTGATTTCTAAAAGCTATAACAGAATTTAAAAATATAACACTCTCCTTGTATAAGTTTGATTAATATATATTGAATTTCTTACTTGACACTGTAAAATAGAAAAATTGACATTATTCATTTATTCAACAAATATTTTTTGAGCATCTGCTAAGTGTACACCCTCTGTGATCCATTAGTAAACAAAACAGATAATAAATACCTGCCTTCATGAAGACATTTATTCTAGTGGGGAAACAAAAATAAACAAAAAACAGTGAAAGGTATCCCTTATATTAAGCAGTGGTAAGTGCTAAAGAAAAAAAAAGTGAAAAAGTAGGGAAATATTAAGTGTAGGATATGGGATAAAAATTCTAGTTAGGGTAAGCCAGAATGCCTCACTGAAAATGTGATTTTTAAAAACAAAGATCTGAAGAAAATGCAGATATATGTGGGAAGAGCATCCCAGGCAAAGGGAACAGAAAGGGCAGAGACCTTAATGTGGGTGCATAGCTGGCAGGTTTGAAAATTATGGAGGAAGAATAAGAAGTGTTGAGGTAGATGAGCTCTATGAAGGAGCAGGAAGCCAGATTATAAATGGTTTTAGAGATCAAGCTGAAGATGTTAACATTCATGTTGAGAAGGAAAATAATTATCAGTTAAGGACTTTTCAGTAAAGTCACTTAGGGGAATCAATAGAGGGATATGGTTTAAAAATTGAATCTTAGGGTTCCTTACTATTTAGGTGTTAGATAAGTTTAAGAGCAAAACAAGACAAAAAACAAACACACAATCAAACAAAAATCAAACTGAGGAAAGATACCCAGGAAAGTAGGAAAGTGGAAGAAAAACCAGGCTTGTGTTTTGTTTTTGTTTTTGTTTTGTTTTCTTTCTTTTTTTTTTTTTAAGAAAAGAGGCCAAGTGAAGAATGTATTTTAAGTTAGAATAATCTATGATACCACCTGCTTCTTTCTGATACAGCAAAAAATGTAAGGACTGAGAATTGAGCATTGGACTTAACAGTGTGGCAATCAGTAGTGACAACAAAATGAACAGTTTTGTTGGAGTTGAGGCAATAAATATTTGATAATAGTGGGCTGCAGAGAAAATAGGAAGAAAGACATTCAAAGAATAAAAATATAGGCAGCTATTTCAAGGAGTTTTACTTTATACTTAAAGTAGCAGAAGAATGAGGTGATAGTCATAAGAAGGGGTATCAATATTGTTTCTCTTTATTAGATGAACAACATAACTTCATGCTATTTTGATGCTGGTGGGTTATGTTCCATTTGATGGGGAATATTTGATAATTAAAGGAAGAAAAAAGGGAAATTGCTGCAGCAATATCCTTGGGAAAGAAAAGGGAGATGAGATGGTATACACAATGGAAAACCTGTGTTTAGTTGGAGTGCAGTCCATCCTGATGATGGAAGAGAAGTTAGAATTTTCAAATACAAATGCAGGAAAATAGATGTGAAGGGGGAGATGGTGGGTGGAATTTCTCTTCTGACTTACTTCATTTTCTTCATGAAATGGGAAGAATGGTCACAAGCTAACAGCGAGAACTGAGAAGTTTGAGGCAAAAAAGGACCTAGTACACCAAAAGCTAAAAGAACAGTAAAAGAGTGAATGAACTATAGAAAACAGTATAAGTTAGTGCTCTTGAGTTTATAGCTAGTCCAGATGGTTGGGGTATTCTTCCAGGCTGGTACAGCAGTGTAGGCTTAGATGTGCAGCTCTTGGAGATTTGGATTTAGCCATAATTATGGGTTAGCTAAGATAGAAAGCAAATATGATAGAAAACAAAGGACTTGATGTTGCATTTAAGCAAGAGATTTTGGAACAGCAATTAAATTTAAGCTTGATAAGAAGAGAAGTTTGACTGTTGGATGAGCGGTGAGAGATAGGGAAAAATGGTAAGGTCTCACTGGCTTCAAACCATTGTTGGAGCTGGGCTTTCAGAAGAACTGAGCTGGAAAGGTAGAACACTATAGAACAAGGCATGCTTGAAATTGAGGTTTGCGGAGAGTAGTAGTGATTAGTAACAAAATCATGGATATGACCACAGAAGTGAGTTCTGAAGTTAACCATCAAAAAGATGGTTGAGAAGAAGAATGGAAAGGTCTAGGCTTAGACTTAGGACTTTGAATTCACTGCTGAAAAAGTAGTGTTGGAGAGAGTTGCAGTGAGCCAGAAGATAATAGCCAAGAACAAAGGGAGATAACATGGGGGACAGCAGCCAGGGCAGGTAGTTTTCTTTTTTCTTTTTTTATTTTACAGAGAGAGAGCATGAGTGGGAGAGAGGAGCAGAGGGAGAGTGAGAACCCCGATGTGGGGCTCAATCCCATAACCCTGGGATCCTGACCTGAGCCAAAATCAAAAGTCAGATGATCAACCAACTGAGCCACCCAGGTGCCCCAAAGGGGTGTTTTATAGAGAAAGGAGACTCAATCATCTGGAATCGGATAATGAATACAGAAAAGGCACTTATCCTACTTTGAGTACCAGGCTTATTAAGTCTGCAGAAGAAGCAGTATCATCAGGAAAGAGCCAGATTTAAGTGAGAACAAAACAGTGGGAGAGACATTCAAGGAAGAGGTTGAGGACATAATCAGTTTTGCTAATGGTAAATTTGAGAGAAAAAATATGGATAGTGGATGGATAATGAAGATTCAGAAGATATCTTGGACTGGGAAGAGACCAAAGATGATATAATCTAATCTTTTGTAATTTGAAGGATCTTCAAAATTTGTACAAAATTACAAAATGGATAACTAATACTTATCCAGTCTCTATTTGACCATTTCCTGTTATTGGTTTCTTACATTTCAAAACATTGGTTTCTCCATTTCAAAAAGGAGATATTTTTCTATGTTCAAAGATACTTCCATTTGCCTGAAAATTAAAATACATCTGACACAAGTTCCTTATAATTAGGACTCTCCTTTGCTTCCTGTCTCTACTCCCTCTTTTGATCATCAGATTCAAACTCTTTTGAGTTTGACTACTCTCTTCCCTCTTCACTGTCTGAGGCTGGAGATTTATCGATCTCCTGGTTACTTGTTTTAAATTACTTAATTTCATCAGCTGACCACTCTAACAGCTACCATCATTTCAAGCAACTTTGGTGAGGAAGTACCCAATTCATTGATCCCCAAATGTCTTACTACTAATTAGCTGCCTTCTACTTTCACATTTTTCCTCCACATCCTCTTTTTCCTCTACATCCTCCACAGCTTCTCTTTCTGACCATATCATATTTACTATAACACTTTTAAAAATATTCTTGACTCCTTTGTTCTAATCTCATATACACCTGTCAAGACTGCAATTATACACAAATCCCTCTCTATGTCTGTATCCCAAAAGCTAAGCATCAAACAGTAAATTGGAGGTATTATAGTTTCACATTCACCAAACTCAAGTGGGCTTTCCACAATACATTGAAGAAACTGTTTCTCCAGAAAGTTTAATCTGCCTATTCCCACAATAAAATGACATTTTAGCCACTCTTCTTAAATATTTTATTACTTCTTTCTTCTCTCTACTAATCCCAGTGTATGCCTTCACTTTCTACCAGAGAGAATACATCATACAGTAACTACTTAATCATTTGGCTGCCAGATCTAAAAGTTAACCTGCTTCCCACCAGCCTTCTCATGACCATGAAGAAAGTGCTACTCCAGTCCAAATCCAATTCCTTCATGTGTGCTTCTTTGCCCCCCGCCCCACTCCCCGTCCTTCCAGCTCTTCTGTCTCCTGCATCTCAGCATCTTCATTTCTACCACGTATTCTCTATGGTCAGTCAAACGTGTGTAGTGCCTATAATCTTAAATAAAGCAAAACAGGCCTTGAATTGACTTCATATATCACTTTAGCTATGACTTTGAACTGTCTTTTGTTTCCTATATCCTCTCAAAACCAGCTTTTCAAGGGAATTTTTGTGTGTGCCTTTTTGTTTTATTTATACTATTTCAGCTTTCTCACCTTCCATTTGATTTTCCATTCTTGGCACTCCAGGACTGGGCTTGCAAGGTTATCAATTAGTAACATGTTTCTATCCTAATTTAGTTGTCAAATATTTTACACAATCGAGCACTACTTTCTTCCTGTGGAGATCAAGAGTATGTTTTATGGTTATATACTCTCAGGCTCTAAAATTCCAGTGATGACAGTATGTAATTATTTTAACTTTTAGTATTATATTTTCCTTATAACCACAGTTAGCTTTTAAGTTCACATTTTGCTTGGTAGCAAAAAAACTAAAAACAAACAAACAAAAACAAAACAAAATGTAACTGAATCAATGCTAAGTAAATTCATTTGCTTGATTGTATTTTCAGGCTTAGGTTTTAATTCAGTGAAATCAAAATTGCCTTTACCCCTCCTCCTTATGTTCTTCCTGGATTGGTTTAATTTCTGAAATATTTATACAATACAATAATATCAGATGGTGAGGCATCTGGACTTCATCCTTCCTTTGTCCTAGAGTGACATCTGTTGCAATGTACAGTCATGCCCCATGTCCCCACCACATTGGCATCTGTTGAAGTTTTTGTATTCCCACCTGGTTTTTTGACACACAGCCTTACGCTGCTCTTTGTTATAATTTCCTCTCATCATGACCATAGATCCCCTCAACATCTGCTTGCTTTCTCTCTCTCAGCCAAGTGTCTTGTTATCAGAGGCAAAAGGAATGCCTGTTGCCTTCTCCTGCTACCCAGGGACCACATGAGACTTCCTGTGGCTTTCTTCCACCTTCTCCCTCTTCAGCAGTAGAGAGACATATCCGCCCTCTTGCTCCAGTTTTAACTGGGTTACTAGGGAATCCTAAAAGGATATTTTCCATTGTCCTGGAAAGGATTAGGATAAATACATCCTTTATTCATGGATCTCCAAATTGTTTAGTAGTTTCTGTAAGTATCCTCTTTAATTTTTACTGATTTAAGAGCAGAAAAGACAATACATAGAACTTCTCCTTAGGTCTTACCAGGGTCTAAAGGATTCTCTCCAACACATTGTTCAACATTTTTCTCTGCCAAAGGGAATAATTATTCTTATTATTCTAATGAGGGGGAGAGTGCTTTAATGTTTCCATTCTTCCAACTCCTTGTCTGTTACATCAGTAACATAGCTTTTATTAAAATAAAAACTAAAAATTTACGATCTCTGCTTTTAGGTCTCTGTTTTCCCTCACCCCAGCTGGCTGGCCTGGGTGGGGGAGAGGGGCACGGGAAGGACCACATGTTAAAGGTTAAGATACTTGATGAAGATTAGAGGGAAAGATTTACATTTCTGTTTATGGCAGAGTGGGTTTTCTGCCATCCTCTTTGGGGAAAAATTATGAATGTTGAATAGATTAACACATTTAAATGTATACTGATGAGCTGAATAGAAAGTAAGGAATACTGTGAGGCAAAACTAAATGAAATGAGAAAATGGGAAGTAATAAGCAATATGCTCGTACTAGCTTCCATCTTGAAAGCAATTGCAGATCCCTGTGAACTTGAGTTTTATTTTTCATAGATTGACAGAGCATAGAAAATAGAGAGGTAAGTCAAGTACATTCTTAAGTTAGGAAGGCTAAAAGATTATAATCTCATCGTGGGTCTGGGTCTACCAAATTGGCCAGCCCTTGATGTAAGTGTGTATATATATATATATATATATATATATATATATATATATCTCATTTACTGAGTGTTTTACAAGAATATATTCCTATCTTAAATCCTAGTGATGACTAAGAGGGAGAAATAATCTTTCCTAGCCAAAAACCAACCCTTATATTGGATTATATCCTGAATTTACCTAATTATGTGATGTGAAAGACTTTAATGCAACAATCTAAAGTGATCCTATGCTGAAATAGCCCCAATCACCAGAGGCAGAAATAAGTGCAAATTTTCTCTGAAAAAAACTATCTTTAGCCCAAGCCACATATAATTCCCACAAGTAAAATTTTAAGAAATACAAATTTATAATAAAAAAATCACAAAACTCCCAAAGAAATAAGGCACCGCACAAGCTAGAGTCTCCAGAAATGTGGCAGACTATCAAAACTGAATATATTCAATAAATATGCTTCATAGACTGCATAACTAAATGAAAAAAAGTACTGAGAAAAAGAAAATAGCAAGAAAACATTAAAGAGATCAGAAAGATTTAGCTAAAGACTCAAAAGATGGGTTCGATATTGAAACTATTGTTTTAGGTCAGGGTGCCTGGAAACAGACTCTGAGATATATACATTTACATGCAGGAAGTTTATCTGAGTGTCTTCTTGGGAAGACAAAAATTTCCACAGGGCAGTAAGAGAAGCCTGATTAGGTGATACAGTTGCAACAGGAGCTTCAGATGATCTTACCATGAACTCTGGACCTACTCATAAAATTACTACCCAAAGCCAGACATATTTTTAGTGTTTCTATTATACAGAACAGCAGCCATCTGACAGATAGAATATAAGGTTATAAAGGGAAAATGAGATCACAGGTATGAAAATTTCTTAGGAACTCTAAAAGTCTATGCACATAGTTATCATGACCACCTATCCAAAAATCAAAAGTACAGCCACTAGAGTCAGATAATGTCAATTCACTTCTGACTCTAATACTCACTAGCTAGTGGACTGAAAGCAAATTACTATGTTCCTCTTTTCCTCAGTTTTCCCATATCTGAGAAATGGATAAAAACTACTTTGTCAGATTGCTGTGGAGGAGAGGAACATAACTGACGAATAAGCATAACACTTATTAAATATTATCTGGTAAAATAATAGTACTTTTAAAAAGGGAGAGGAGGATCATAACCATAATTCCTAACTTATCATCTGCCTCATCTTTTTTATGTTTCCTTGGATATGCTATTTTAATTCCCTGTCCTTAAGATATTTTCTGACCATAGCAAATGCAAAAACTGAATTCCCACTCCAAAAGCAAAATAATATTTTACTGAAGTTTAGCTTTATTGGGTGTAGATATTCTACAACCTCAGGAGGACTCTTTCTCTGACCTTTTTCTGTACTTTTACAGGAGAATGAAATTGCCCATCTTACCTTTGTTACGGCAGCATATCACATATTTGAATAGTGATATTATTTCTTGGGCTAAGGATTTGAGAATAGGGTGATTCGTTTTCTCTTACTACTATCTTGACAAAACAAGTGTAGATTATATCATTGAGATATACTAGCAGAAGCATTCACTATTAATCAAATTAACATTGAAAAATATGTTTTTTATCTGTGCTCTGAAAAAATGATGTATGATTTTCTTTTTGGTTTGTTACCCTACCCTTAGAACAGGTGAGGTACAATTGTTTCATTAAGTCAAGTCCCTTCATTCTGGCCATTTAAAAAGAGCAAAATTCCTGCTAATTTTTATGGTTGAAATATTCAAACCCGTCCAGTAGAATTGGAATATATCTCATAAGAAGCTGATTCAGAGTGGGTTTCTTTGCAATAATAAACAAGTACTTGTTTTATTCTTTACGTTTGACCAGATTTATCTTGTTCTTCTTTAAAGAAAATCTAGGGCAAGTTGGCTCTTACGATAAGCTGTCAAGATGAAAAATCCACACTGTAATGTCAATTTGCAATGCTTGTGGTTTAAAGGATATTTACGGCACATGTGATTTATTTTTCAATCACCTAAGATTTAACAAAGAAACTATATCATGATTAATCTCAAAAAAATTGAGAGGTAATTTATTTTTACAAATTCTGGTTGAATAGCAAAAGCATGTCATTTCTAAAGGTGCTATGAGGAACAACAGTAGCACGCCAGCTATTGAAGTATGTATAGAGCAAATATTTTAAATTACAAAGAAAACAAAAGGCAACACCTGAGGCAAAACTAATACAGACACTCCACTGTCATTTTGGGGAATGCCTTCATGGATACTGGGTAGCTGAAAGTGATGCATAACATCTTTTCAGGGCTTTTATTATGAGATTAACCTTTTATTTTTCAAATGCATGTCATCCTCTTGAATCCTTCTAACATGGTAATTTTAATACAAATTTTGGTTAATAAAATTGACAAAAATAAATTTGTTGAGATGAAAATTCAACGTTGGAATAACTCCTATGTTTCAAATGCTCTGACTCTTGATTTTGCAAATGACATCTTCTTAGCATCAACTTAGGAAATATCTACTTTAGAATTAATCTCCTAATATTCACTTTTCAGCTGTATTCTATTCAGGATCAAACCTGATAGACCTGCCTTCTGCCGAGTAAGTGCTTGGCTTACTTACACAATTTTATTTTCTTAATGATAACATCTATCATTGCAAATTGCACCTGACATAAATTTTCCTTAAGGTCTTTCTCCTTGTTTTCCTGCAAAACCACTTTAGTCTTGTTTTAACTATAAAAACTAATAATTGAAAGTTCTTATTAAAGTGCATTATTCTATTACCAATTATTCTATTACCAAAAATTATATAAATTAATCATTCATGTCCTTTTATTACAAGTATGTAAACAGTACATAATTGGATGCGTTTGAATGGATGTTGAAGTATTTAAGATATAGGGTTAAGACAAAAAGAGTGAGTTTGAAAATAGTGTGCTTTATAACCACACCCGTCAGTACAAATATATTTGTTCATTAGATAATAATGTTAAAACACATTGGTATGTGCATAAAAAATCTGGCCTAACATGCAGCTAATTTATTGAGTGAGATTATGCTGAACATTCATTCCTTATATCTTTATGTGTTATATTTGGCAAGAGAGGTTTTGTTTTGGTTTGGTTTGGTTTAAAAATTAAAATGTTACATTTATTTTAACACAAGTAAATTTAGTGTGGAAAGAGGATTTTGTTTGTTTTGGTTTTGGTTTTGGTTTTGGTAATAAAACATGGGGAAAAGACCAGAAGCATGTAGATCCACATATTAATAATGACTAATTCCAGGAAGTAGAATTATATGCATTCTTAATTTCCTTGTTTCTTGATTCTATTTAAAATATGCGTTCATGTAAAAGAATTATCAAATTAGGAATGCAAGGTAGGATCATGTTAATGGACTAAAATCCAAAACTGCCTTATTTATGACACTTGTAAAAACATTTCATTCCTCATACTTTATTTTGGAAATATGATTTTATTAATATGGTTAACTCTTGTTTTGATGAAATGTGCTTAATCAGTAAACTGCCTTAACTGTGTGAGCATTATTCAATCAACAAACCAAATGTAATACATCATAGCTAAGTTATTGCTTGACTTTCTCATAAGTTTTAGTTAATTGTAAGAGGATTGACAATTAAATGGGTTTTTTCTTTAATTTTATTTTTTCTTTTCTTTTCTTTTCTCCTCTTTTCTTCTTCTTCTTCTTCTTTTTTTTTTATTCCTAGCGGTTGTGTCAGTTTTTGGCATGTTGGCTTTTTTATAGAGTCACAGATAATGACAGTAGAATAACTCCATACCTTCTTTCATGTATAACAAGGAAAACATATCAGGAAGATTAGTTTCTATTTGTTAAAAACATTAAAACAATTAAAAAATAGCATTCAGTAAGGCTTTGTTTTATATATTTCTTTCTTTTCTGTTTTAATGTGCTAAATACTCTTTCTTATCAACCACATAGACATTTAGATTTCATTAATTTGTCTTAAATATATCATTTAAATATATTTGTTTTAAATATATCATTTATAAATTTGTTTAATTTATATCATTCAGTGTGCATATTTTATTCCTAGTTATCTGCTCTAATTTTCTTACTATTTTTGTCTTTCTTTGGCTTTTGGCTTTCCTTTGCCTCTTCAAACATCTCTACCAATATTCAAGATCTTTGATAGCTAATGGTAATGTCAGAGGACATTTTTGGATGCAAGCCAATCATAATGTCTTTAAGTAATGTTTATATATCCCAAGCTTGCCAGCTACTTACCAGTGCATAACAGAAGATAAATGTACACCATTCTACTACCAAGGCTAAAAGAAGCCAAGCCATCTGACTGCTGGCAACCTAATTTTTACATAGCTGTTTATAATTCTCATCGTCATGTTATAGCAATATGATTTATTAATCCTTCTGGCATTTTTCTCCTTGACAGCTTCTCAGCTGCTGTTGCACCCTTCTTGGATGGGTAAGTTCTATATACTATTTTGAAACTGTGAGTCAAATTTTATGTGTTGAGACTTCACTTGTTTTAGGCACTTAGGCTACTAAAGTGGAAGAACTTGAATTTAACGCCATCAAAGATGATAATAGGGTTCAAGCATTCGAGAGACATAAAAATGAAGAAAAATAAATTTGGAGATTTAATTGCAATGGAACCTTTCAATAATTTAATTCAGAATGGGTTAATAGTTAATGTATAACTTACATTACAGTTTTTACAGATAAGCCACAGCATTTTACTCCAAATGAAAAATATTCTTTATGCCCTTGGCAATCTTTTATGAATATTCAAATACTTTCATTCAGGACTATTTTTGTCAGAATTATTTAGAATTTTACACCTTTTAACTGTACTTTTACATTTTCAAGTTAATTTAAAATCACCAGTAATTAGCTATAATTACCAATTCGACAGTACTTATTTATCCATTATGTTTCATTTAATTATTATAAAATTAGATTGAATGTTACATATTATACATATTAAATGCAATTTAGAAAGCTATTGGAAGGGAGAGTGTGCACATACACACACATACACACATTTGGTTTTGGTTTGGTTTTTCTAATAAGACATGGGGAAACAATGACTAACTCCAGGAGATTGAATTATAGGCAGTCTTAATTTTCTTCATATAAATATATATTATATACATATATTATGTATATATTTCCTTCTCATTTATATATTGCATATGAAGACACATATACCAATGATTTACTATGTCAAGTTCTAAAAAGGGTTGTTTTGCTAGAATCTAGAGCCCAAAAAAAAGATAGAAATTCCATAGTTGCCTTTGTCTAATGAAAGAAATGAGGTGTTTTTGTTTATTGTAGACAGAAACATTTTTTTTCATGCCGGTGAATCCAGAAAAAAATCAGGCATATAAAATAAATTATGAACTATCATATTGCCAAGTATAAAATTATACAGACCTTTTTTTTTAGATGAGTAATTTATATTTTTGGATCTCTATCTGATCTGCTGTCTGGATATTGACATCCTTTATCTATAGTGTTATGTCTTTAGTGAAAGTTTTACTATAGGAAATGAAGACAATGTGGGTTCATGTTATTTCCTTATGATCTAATCTGATACAGTTAGTTTAAAATTGTGAAAGTATAGTTTATAATGAGATGATATCACTCAAAATTCAGATGCTTCAAACTGACTATTGTCCAGTGATAAATATTTTGGCATGGAATTCTGAGATAAACATCTATAGGAGTATACTCTCTAGTGTTGATTAGAGAACAATCTGTAATCTTTAGTCATTAACATTCTTCTGTGAAACTTTTGGAGTGTGATTGTTTCTTCAACTATTCAGATGTTTTCTATCATATTTCTTCATAGAAATAAAACAAATGGTTAATTCCTAAACATGTAGGAAAATGTACAACCATAATGTAACTTAGAATCTGTTTTAACTTTGGTGAGTATCTTGTTTTGAGATGCCAGAATTCTTCACCATTGTATTAGAAAGTCAGGGGCACCTGGGTGACTCAGTCGGTTAAGTGTTTGACTCTTGGTTTCTGCTTGTGTCATAATCTCGCAGTTTGTAAGTTCGAGCCTCTCATCAGGTTCACACTGACAGTGCAAAGCGTGCTTGGGATTCCTTTGTCTCTCTCTCTGCCCTTTCCTTGGTCTCCTTTTGTCTCTCCCTTAAAAATAAATAAATAAATGAATGAATTAATTAATTAATTAAAAAGAAAGTTGTAGTATTTGTCTAAGGTATTTTAAACACAGCTGTTTGCAAGGGAGTACACAGAATAAGAAAGGATGGTTGGGGATTTTAGTCTGTGTCTCTCCAATTTCTTCTGAAGTCTTTTGTCTGATCTAGTCTAACCCAAAATCATTCCTACTTATACCCAATTTGTTTAAGTTCCCTGAGAATTAGTAAACAGCCAATGGAAAAACAATTAAGTAAGTATCAATTTTCAGATAGCTTCTCAATCCTTAAAAAATGGGGATAAAAGAGGAAAATCTTATATACCCTCAATTTCATTTTTTATAGTATGTGGTAGGTGATAATGTCACATCCAGAAAACTTGAATTTTTTTTTTAATGTTTATTTATTTTTGAGAGAAGAGCACAAGTGCAGAAGGGACAGAGAGGGGGACAGAAGACCAAAGAGGGCTCTGCACTGACAACAGTGATCCTGACATGGAGCTCAGACTTACCAGTCATGAAATAATGCCCTACCCAAAGTCAGATGCTCAACTAACTGAGCCACCCAGGTGCCACAGAAAACTTGAATTTTAAGTCACTTATCTTTCCTAACATAATAATACTATCAGAGATCTTTTAAAAGTCAGTGTTGATTTTTAAACTTTCAATAATTTGACAAATAATTTATGTTAATATTGTTAAAATATCAATATTATTAATAATAATGTTCACCAAAGCAAATTCTATTTCCCAAAATTAGCACATCTTATTTTCTTTCTGAAGTCACAGAAACAAATTAATTTGTGACTATTGATATTGCATATATGGCGGGGAATTTAGGGCCATTATGGAGAGATATATATATTACATTGTTTTATATACATATAAACACATTGTGATATCTGTAATACACATTATATATATCATAATCAGTGATGTGTACAACTAATGCTTAAACATTTCTTACAAAGTTTTAGACCAGAGAAAGTGGATGCTCCATAAGATAGTTTTGGAAGTGATAGTAATGAATTTAAAGCATTGGATTACCCAGTTTTTGAAACACTTATTAATGAATAAAGATTCATATTAAAGAAAGTCATTAGGATGCCTATAATGTCAAAATTTAACTAGATAAAGCTTCACAATTTGAGTAGGAGCAGTAGTGTCAAAGAGGTCAATAAAGATTGCTGCATCTTGCATCTTGCACCTTACATATCATAAAATAAAGATTTACAAAGAACGATTAATTGTTTGGGTGCTAATTTCCCATTAACCATTTGAATCATAATTCATAATGTGTTTATTTTGAATCATAATGAAAAAAAGTATTTTCTATTGTTAAAAAATTATGTGTAGTCAAAATCTATGAAAATGCATTTTTATTCAGGTTTGGATTTTTCAGCATCTTCTAAAAAGTAAAATTTGCAATGTGTGGATATTCTGTAGAACATGTCCAGGTAAAGGAAAAACTTACATGTGCTTATATAGAAGCCGTATTTCTCTAAAAACCCAAAGAAACTGCCTTGACCTCTTTTCTTCCTTCTTTTGATTGGTTACCTAAGTAAGTTAAAACATACACATACTCAATTTGCAAAATGCAATTTCAGAAATATTTTTGAGGTAAGAGAGTTAATGACATGCTTCTTGCATATTTACCAGTGAACTTTATTGTAGTTGTTACATTTTATTTTTTATCAAATTCTAATAATTAAAAAAAGATTAAAATAATAATTTGAGAATATGTAATTATGAATCTATAAGGAGCAGTAATGAACCTGGCAACATTGCTATTTTTAGATTCACAAAATACAAAGAGTAATAAGAATCAACTCTCTTGGCCAACTGTTATATAAATTACTGAAAAAACACTGTGTGATGGGGCTATCAGTGTATAAAATTGCTGAATAGACTTGAGACATTACTTCAACCTCAGTGTAGCATATATGTCTCCATATTCTTCTCAAGAAGCAGGAATAATTAGCAGGAGGACCCCTGAGTTTAGCATATACAGGAATAATGTGGACCTCTGTTTTTCATATGTATACCATATCTCTCTCACTAAAATAACCCAATTCATTATATGCATATCAATTAGTGGGACAAAGGTCCCATCTCTTGATAACCCCCAACACAGAATGAGCAACAGACATATGACTCAGGTCTATAAAGTCTGAGTCCTTTATACCATTTGTCAGATAGATTGATATAGGGCTGTGTGAGCCATCCAAGTTACTGATTTTGTCCTTATTTGCTACTCTAAGGGAACAAAGTAAAGCAAACCTTAGATAGGAATAGAAACAGAATCTCTATGTCATGGTTTGAGACTTAGAATCTTTTCAATATTTGTTAATATATCCACTTTCGAAAAATACATAATTGTTTTGAGATTGATTCTTGATTAATCCCCTAAAAATATTGACTTGGTGGCTTATGACTTTGGACTGCAGATCATTTTCTGAAGTGGTCTTAGTAATAGTATATTAACCAAATTTTGTTGTGTGACCTAGATCTAGACTTCACACAAAATTTGTCAAAATGGGGGAAATGAGGCATTTAGATACATATTTTTTACATTGTGAATGTGTGTTTGTGTGCATAGGTGTTTAATTTTCAGGAAGTGAGTTAATTACAAGAAAAGATCCAATAGTGGAATTACGAGTGTTCAGTCTTTTGTTTTCATCTAAAGAATTGACCTCAATGTAAGATGTTTAACTTTTCTAAGGACACTGGCTCTGTTCTTCAGTGCCTTTTAGGATCTTTGGAGAAGCTGCTTGCATAGAATCTTATATGATCTGCAGCAGTGCTAGTGTTCCCTCTTTTTTAGTTTACACCCTGCCCATTTCCTGGTATGCACAGTTCACATCACACTTCCTCCTACTGTTATCCTCATTTCTCTAGGTCTTGAGATAGTTGGTAGGAGAGAGAACTATTACTAAACAATGGCTACAACGTGCTAATGTGCTCACTCATCCGTAAGATTCTATTTACTGTCCTTGTTATTTATGTTGATATTTGCTTAATCTAGGATGTATGCAGTTAACATATGGGGTGATTTAAAAAGATCATGGAAATAAATATTATCCACAGTTCTTTCTTTCACTGAATTACATGAGATTAATAATATCTGCGCTAATGATTCTACCCACTCTGAATGTCATAACATCTTTGTATCTACTCTTTTAAAATATATAATGGAAGATATCAATAAAGCATGGCACGCTGTATATTTTCAGCAGGGTGGGCTTGCACAATTGAGAGAATATATTTAGAATCCTCTAGCAGGCCCATGGTTTCTGTTTGTTTTGTTTTTATTTTTACTATTATAATTTTGATTAGTCTTACATTATCCTATGCCTTGTGGTCACCCTAAGACAAAAACACAATCCTAATTTGGTAAAATTAAATTGACCAACCCCACATAATAATCAAATGCTGAACCTAATTTAAAGTCAAATATTTCCCTTTCTCCTTAGGGACCCTGTAATATAAAACAGAGAGCAGTGATTCTACATTCTTTCCTGGCTAGCATTTCCTCAAAGGACTCAACTATTTACCTAAGGACTCTTCAGTCTCCATTATCAAAGGAGAAGAGGGAGGAGACAAAAGCAGATAAGAGCATTTTAAAGGCATGAATTCATGCCTTCTGGGCCAGATGCATTGCTTCTGTCAAACTTTTTATTCTTATGGATCATCCCTGTGGCTCTTTTTTTGCGAGCTCCCTTCCTCAGTATTAGCAAGGTCTCTCTTCATTATGTTTTGTCAAACTAACCCTCAAACACCAATGTAGTACATACCAGCAGCCTTGGCTAACTAAGGCTTAGAAGGTCATCATTTTGGACAGATGCCATTTTAAGTGACTGCAGGCCAGTGCTCCTATTGCTAGGTGAACACCTGGTACATCAGGTTCTTGTATTCTTTAACCTACCTTTAGGGCAAGTGGTGTGATTGTGCCCCTGCAACCTTGAGCTATTCCCTTTTAGATTTCTCAAGCATGAATCAAGAACCACATAAACATCGCACCCCCTTCAGTGACAGATACCGGATTCCTTGATTGGTCTGTTAAAACTTCCATTCACTGACTTCATATTAGTTTTACCCTCCTCTTTTTGAAGTGTGATGTAGGAGGGATTATGGCGGTGGACAAAGTATACAGTTTAGTGTTCAATTTTCTTCAAAGAAGTCTTTAAATATTCTGTCTTTATTTTCCAACTCTCAACCATCTGTGTCCTTGATGTGTCGAGGGGATTCATTTTAATTGTCAAGTTGAATTTCTTTATAAATGATTCATCTATTTTATATTGGTGATGAAGCAAAAATAGAGTTGTGTTTCATAGTTTAGAATTTCCTTCAACTAACTAATGAGTACTTTAAGGTCAGGAGCAATGTCTTTTATTCCTTTTGTTTTTCCTTTTGCTCCTGACACAGATAAGTCATCATGAATTCTTTTTGGTTGGATGATTGAGTCATACTTTGAAATGAGACAGAAGAGAGTTGGGAGCTAGATAATGACAGGAAAAATCTATATCTTAGAAAATATAAATATTGATATTAATAGGACCTAATTAGAGTAGTACTTCAAAGGAAATATAACATATAAAGCACGTCTGTCGTTTAAAACATGTCACAGGTTCTTTGACACTTCTGTCAGGTCAAGTCTGTGTTCACTTTCCTTGGACCTGGGTGGCCTTTGTGACTGCTTCAATGAATAAACTATAGAAGTGATATTGCATTGCTCTGACTAAGGCTTGGTTTAAAAAGGTCATGTGGCTTTTGCAAATCTCTCTTGGGACACTTGCTTTGGGAGACTTCAGCAAGCAAGAAATCTAGCTAGCTTTTTTTTTTTTTTTTTTTTGATTCCAGTATAGTTAACATACAGTGTTATATTAGTTTCAGGTGTACAATATAGTGATTCAACAATTCTATACTTACTCAGTGTTCTTCATGGTAAGTGTACTGTTAATTACCATCATCTAATTCAACCTTCTGCCTACCCACCTCCCCAATGGTAACCATCAGTTTGTTCTCTATAGTGAAGAGTCTGTGTTTTGGTTTGTCTCTGTTTTCTCTGTTTCTTTGTTTTATTTCTTAAATTTCACACGCATGAAATCATATGGTATTTGTCTTTCTCTGACCGACTTATTTCACTTAGCAGTGTATAACCTCCATATCCATCCATGTTGTTGCAATATACCTATCTTAAGTATACCATGTAGAGAGGCAAAGCAAGAGAGTTAAAAAAGGAAATATTTAAATTTAAGCCAAATTTAGAGAAAATATTAAGTCAGGTGAGACCGACTAGCTAAACCCATTTAAAGTTGGATTCATGAACAAAATAAGTGATGCCATTATTTTAGGTCATGATTTTAGGCTGTTACACAGCAGTAGATAACCAGAACAAGAACTATGAAATATTGAGAGCATTTTTTCCTTGAGAAAATGCATGAAAAATGAACGGGTTACCGAGTTTATTTTCCTATTATGGTTTAGGTCAAGATTCCTCAAAGCAGTCCTACTGACATTTGGGACCAGATAATTTTCATTGTGGGGAGTTTTACTGTGTATTGTTAAAAGTTTACCAACATCCCTGCCCTGTTCTACTAGATGTCAATGACACATAATCCCCCTACTTGTGACTACCAAAAAAGTCTCTAGACATTTCCAAATTTTCCTCTGAGAGAAAAATCATTCCTGGTTGAGAATCACTGGTTTAGATAAACTTAGGGAAAGAATGGCAAGAGAAAAAAAATCTTGTGAAAGAAAGGAGTATAAAATGTTATAATCTAAATAGCACGAATTTATATCAAGCCCTCTAACAGTAAGTCAGGAAGTAGAGACATTACTGAAACAAGCATATTCCAGAATTAGATGTAGTGTTTGCAAAATCATCAGAATATTCATGCTACTCAGACTTTTGTAAATCCATAGGATTAGAGCTCCATTAAGTTGTGCAGTTATTGAAGTTCACCTTCATGAATTGTTTTATTTCTGGTACTTTTGTTACTCTTATTTCATGCTTCAGCTGAATTTTCATATTATTTTGTATCATTTCAATAAAAACATTTTTATAAATTAATGGCTTTCCAAGAGATGAGTTTTGTCCCTCAGATAACCCCATAATTTAGCATTTAGGGCTTTTAAAAATGCTTATCAGGACACAATTACTAATTGAGACTAATGGGATATGCTGTACATTTCTGACAGTGTAATCTACCTCTTCAAATTTTGATGATAATAATTGCATGGCAACTTATAATTCAGAACACTATCAGAATATTTAGTCATGGAAAAGGAACAAAAGGGTTAGGGTTTAGAGTGAGGGGACAATAGATTTTAATAAGAATCCTTGTTTTCTTCTCCAGTGTGAATATTTTAAACTACTGGCATTATAGACCTGATTTTTCACTTTTCATATTCTTATATAAGTCATTTAAGGATGGGCTCTGGGTACTTCATTGTAATTTATTAGATTTGTTTCAAACTTTTCTTTATGAACAAGGATTATTGTGATAATTATAATTACCAATTTGTTTGTTTACTTTTGTAAATTGTTTAATCTTTCACAGGAGGATGGTTTACCAAAGAGAGAGCAAATGGGTTGATTTTGTTTATATCTTGGGGCCAATGATAGTGCTATTGTTTCCTAACAATTCTGCTTCAAATATTAGTTGTCACAAATGGTGAAAAACCATGAGAGGATTAGTGCAAATCCATCTTTAGTATTGGACAATACAAATCTATCACCAAAACAATGAAAACAGCTCAGAATATACTAAATACTACTAAGAAATGAGAAGCATTATTTGCACATTTAATGGGCACGAGATTTGCCCACATTCCCAATGCTAACATAATGGTGTTTCTACTGGAAGTCTAGGTAAGATAGTGCCTCATCATATTGGGGACTTAACTTCCAAGTATACCAGACATTATCTTTTTCATGGTAATTGGTATGTCACTATTACAAGGCATATATCTGTCATCAGTTGACAGCTACCACTTATCAGAGGAATAGGACATCCATTGCATATAGCATTCAAGTATATTAAATCCATTTTCTTTCTTTCTTTCTTTCTTTCTTTCTTTCTTTCTTTCTTTCTTCTCTTCTTTTCGTCTCGTCTCTTCCCTTCCCTTCTCTTCTCTTTTCTTTTCTTTTCTTTCTTTCTTTCCAAACTTTACATAGTGCAATGATATATAAATTGATTTGTAAACCATTCATAACTTCTAGATGGGTTTACCGCTTTCATTTTTTAGGAAGTAAAGGAATTGTTAAAGCTGGGTAGATCTGGCATGCTGGTGGCATATTTGCTCTTCTATAACTGATTTTTATTTTAATACTACTCTCTTTTTTGCAAGGACAAGTTGCCAAACAAGATGAGATAATTTATATTTTGTCACATTTGCTTTGAATGATTAATGTACACCAACAAGAAGAATCAAAAAGATAATATCAGGCAGAGTCAACTTTGAAGCAGAGAGTAAGTTACTATATAAAACAAAATTAGATTGCATCCTGTTTATCAAAATGGTTTCTCAATTTTCATATTTATTTAATTTAATTTGGCACATGTTATTCTGTTTAATGTGTATGAGTACCTCCTCTACCAGATTAATGATGGTTTACAAATGTTATTGGTAATTAGGAGGCAGTTTATGTCATACGTTTTAGAAAACTACTAGAACTCTTTTTTATAATGGCAACAAACAGAATTCAGCATACTAACATGTTATGTTGTTATCTGCCCAAATCAATATTTCTTAGGTTATAAATGAATCAATTAACTTCTGGTGGAAAAATTGAAACAAAGAAATAAAAATACAGAACCCAGTTTTATTCACTGTTTCTCTATCAGAAACACATTAAAACCATGTGATTTGAAAGTATGTTTTTTATAAAGGCCAGTATTTTCTCTATTGAAATTTAGGTTCATTACTAGTAAACTTTTAAGCATTCATAAACCAAAATAATAACCTAAAGCTTATATTGATTTACAACATCAGATAAACCTAACGTATTACCAAAGTTCCAAAGTAAATTGAAGATATTTTTTGGATATATGTACAATAAATATTGAGGAAAATAAACAAACACAGGAATAATACCTAAGAGCCTAAATTTTGAAATGTGGTTCTGTGATACTCATTTACTTCTCCCCACACACACCAAAGAGGAATAAGGTCAATTCTGTAAAATGTTTTATATGTGGGTGAACATCTCTAAATCAATTAAAACTTATTATTTTAGTATTATTTTTATATTTTCTTTAATTTGAGAAGCTATTTAAAATTGTTATTAATAATTAGACAAGATTTGACACTAATATAATGAGATTAACTGTCCTGTGACTTATAGTTGAATTCTTACAACTTCATAGTAATTCCTCAAATATGTCAAAAGATATGAGAAAATCTTAATTCTGATTATTATTTTGTTCACTGTGTGTACTCACTAAGTGTACCTTCTATAGTTTGCTTCTACCATAACTATCTAAAATATTTTGTACGCCCAAAAGATCTTTATTTTTATGTATTTTTTGGGCTTTTTTTTATTATTCCATTCTTTCACAGAACAAAGTAGATCACAGTAGTTTTTGCAAAGTAGGACTCAGTACCTTAGTGAATGAATCCATAAATGAAAAAATGAATGCAGAAACATATGGCAGATGAACTGAATGATTTGTGAGTGAATAAGTATCATATGACACTTTTTTCCTGGTGTTCTCTCTGATCAGAAAATCTTTTCCCCCTCATCCATTATCTATGTATGATTCCCAGGCTTCAGATTTCTATTTTATCCTTCCTTGGTCAATTTATTTGATATCATTATCCTAATTGTTATTGTTCACGGTAAACATTTTTCAATGAAATATTTTGACCTACTTTATGACAGTGTTTTATCTGTATCATTTCTATGCCTTTTCAGGTTACTACATGTACAGAAAAGTATAAAAATAATGTATAACTTCCAAGTAGGATGTAAATCAGGAATATTTATTTTATTTACTTACTAATTAAAGGATTAAAAATCACTTTAATATATGTCAAAAGATATTTATCAAATTTAATACAATTTTTCAAATAAAACATCTTAATACATTAGTAGGAGAAATGTATTTTCTTAAAGTTATAAGGAGAATCTATCAAAAACAAACATTATATTGAATGCTGAAACACTAGAGGCATCACCACTGAAATGAAACCTGAACAAAGATATCACCAATTTTCATCTTTTGAAAAAATCATTCATAATTTGATAAAATAATTTTGGCAATTGTCAATAAAAACTGACATAATTTGATAAATCTAGTTTTATATAGGTGATCATTAGATATATTTTGTAATACAAAATTAGAAATATAAATGTATATGAATAAGACATAGAATACTAATTCTGTCATGTCGATTTAATGAAATAATACATAGTCATTTAAAGATGAACCATGTATATGGAACCCTATTCTGCTTATAAAATTAAGTGGTAGAAAATATTGATTATATTATCAAATTTTAGAGGGGATGTATATATATTTTCCTGTGTGTGTATTTATATTTATGTACATATATATTTAATACCTTGTACATATAAAAGGAATGAACTAGATTCATATGTACAGACTGAAAAGAATCCATAATATGTGAAGAAAGAAAATTAAAGAAAAATACTGTCATATATATGTTTACATATTAGTTTTTGTTTTAGAATTATCTATCTCATACCTGTAATCAATATTTTGATGAAATTATTCTTTCCTAAAGTGTACAGTCTTCCAAAAGTTCATATATAGAATGTGTGTGTGTGTATATTTGTGTATAGACATACACCTTTACAATGGAGATACAAGCTCTTACAATCCCATAAATACGAATAAATTTAATAGATGTTATAAGCCTTTGGCTATGACCAATGCATTTATTATGATGTGATAACCCAAGAAGATGAATTAAAATTTTCAGAATAAGATGATACTCAGAGGATGGGGTTAACCTAATACTTGTTGGTTGAAATGTTCAACAGCTGTTTGAACATACTGTCATTTGGAAGTTAAAAAAGGACCAATTCATCAAAATCAACAATACTCACAGAGGGAATTGTACAGTCTCCTAGCTACCTTTATATTAAATCCCGTTTAAAAAACCCATCATTTAAACCATCTGTTGTACATAAGAAGACACTAGTTAATGGCAACATTGTTCTTGTCAGCAGAAACAGAACCGAACTATTGATGCTGTTGTCTGTGTTTGTGTGTTTTATAGTTGTATGTATTTGAGCAGGACAATTTCATAGTAATTAAATAAAAAGTTGGTTTACAGAGATTTTCAGAATAAGTAGTTGGCAATTGAAGAATGACTAAACTTTTACACTGTGAACCTTTTAACAAAATCTCTTTCCACAAAACAAGTTTATCAATGCTCATTATTACTCTGATGGTAAGATTGTACCTTTTCACTTTGTGACTTAATGGCTATAGGTCAATAGGTATTGGGTTGTAGAAAAATGCAGACTCTGTTAGGGAAGGGAATTGAAGGAAGAAAATATTGTCTACACTTGGCATTTATTTTTTCTGTTTAAACTTAATGGAGTTTTTCCTTCTTGATTTCTGGATAAAAGAATCTGGACATTCCATTCTTTTTTTTCCTTCAAAATTAATTTTATTTATATTGTGACTAGAAGGTGAAAATCTGTTTAAAAAAGTAAAGAAAAATAAATACACCAGACTCTATGCCCAGTTTTAATGATTAATGCTTAAGGAAAAATCCAATTTTCAAAAACAATGATTTTGTCATGACTCACAGTGACATCAGATGACACAAAAATTTTTGTCAAGTGAGCATTTAACTCATGAAATGTTGGACATAAGTCAGGTGATTCCTGCATACCCCCAAATGACTCATTTATCCTGTACTGATAATATACATCCTAGAGTATTGAAATCACTCAGGTTTAATGAGTTTTGGCTTTTGATTTAGATGCATTCTAAAGTTTAGTTTTCTTCCTTTCTTCTTCCCTTCCTTCCTTCCTCCCTCCATCCCTCTTCCTTTCTTTCTTTCGTCCTTTCTTTCTTTTTTCTTTCTTTCAATGCTTAGGTATTGATTGTTTTCTTTCATGGATCAAGATCTGGTAAACATCTTAACTTTGAAAAACACTTTTTTTTAATTTCGTATTTCATCATTTTATTTTTCATTGAGTTAGGCTATTTTATTGATTCAATGTGAAGAAGCGTAAGTTTTATATTTATACATATCAAAAATATTTAAATACTAAAAATCTTGGATATATTTTTAAGATATTTTAGGTTATCTTTTAATTTTCTAAATGTCTTTTCAATTACAATCTTTTTTTTAACCAATTTATTTATTTTGAGAGGGAGAGATAGAGTGTATGAGCAAGGGAGAAGCAGAGAGAGAGGGAGAGAGAGAGAGAATCCCAAGCAAGCCCTGTTGTAACAGCACAGAGCCTGATGCAGGGCTTGAAGTCAGGAATCACTATATCATGACCTGAGCTGCAACCAAGAGTTGGACACTTAAAGACTAATCCACCCAGACGCCCCTCTTCAACTACAATCTTAAATCTGATTTCTTTTGTCATTTTACAAATGGATGAGATAGGGAACTACCACAAATTTGGAATCTAATGGACTTTATTTTATAAATCATTTCTCATATTATATAAGTACCCATCTCTAGCATATGACTATTTATCAAGCTAGAAATCTTCTCCACTTAAAACTATAGTATCTATTTCCAAGGCAAGGCAGCTTTCATAGACATGTGACCTATAGGGTCAAACAGGACCCTTTTTGGTTTATAACTCTGCATTTGCTGTCTTGAAATTTTTAGTAATAAGCGCCACATTTTTAATTTGCACTGGGATATTTTGGTATATATCTGGCATCAAGATACAAAGTATAAAAATACGGAAAATATCAAATGATATGAGTTTGTATGATTTGATATGTTAGCAATTTTAATATAAAAGTACTGACTTAAACAACTGAGTCTGTGAAGTGACAGCCTACCTAGTTTTCCTAGTTTCTTCCTTCCTTCTGTCCTTTATTCCAAATTACTAGAGATCTTCTACTATTGAACAAAAAACATGTATGAATAAAATGAAAATTAATAAGAATCAAAACCTCATTTTTCATGAATATAACAGTGCAATGACCATCTGCCCACAAAATTTTGAGTTCACATTTGTGACTGTTTCCAAACAATGTGGTAGACCTGCTTTGTCACACTTTGCATAACCTCTGTATTAGGGCAATATTCCCATCTCCCAGTTTCTGTAAGTGTTGAATGCTAACATTCAAGCTTATTCCCCCCGCACCCAAGTGGCAGGAAGGCAACTCTATAGGAAGATCCAGGGATAGACTTTATCTTAGACACAACTTTACCTGTTCTTGGCTCTTTCTCTTTCCCTTACTTCCTGGCTTAAGAGTCAATAATTTACTTGAGCCTAAATCCCTTCTCAGGCTTGACTTCTGATTTAAGTCAGAAATGAACTTAAAACAGGTAAAGTCTTAAGGAAGTTAATTTAGGAAAGAACAGATCCCTGGCAATGGAACCAAATACATAATGATTGTGAATAAGTTTTGAGAAATTGCTATCTAGAAAGATTACATAAAGTCATATTGTCCACATTAGATGTCCACATTAGATGTTCAAGAGCTGTTTGTATGATTTGATATGTAAGCAATTTCAATATAAAAATACTAACTTAAACAATTGAGTCTGTGAGGTGAAAGCCTGCCTAGCATCCATAGTTTCTTCCCTCCTTCTGTCCTACATCAGCACAAAAGTGCCCTGTGTTAATGTGAAAAGGGGGATCTTATCAGGGATGTCCAATTTGTGTAAAACAACAACTAATTTTTAACTTACTGTACTTTAATGATTTATGAAGTTGAAAGATTAATATATCTTTTGATCATTCTTATCCCTTCTTTACTGTTTCTATTATGATATAAATAGGAATTAGTATTGTTTATTCTATAAAAAATAATGATCTTATAACCACCTTTATTTGAAGAAAAGTTTTACCAAGGACACTGATTAATACTTCTAAGTTGTCACTAAGATCAGAAAAAATAATTTTCTGATTTCAACTGGCAGACCTAGAACTTTTGTGTGTGTGCACATATAAGAACTTTATACCAAACAGGAGTATTAAGGCAGAAATAGGAAAGATAAATTCTAACATGTTCTTCCCTGCTGACATGTATATATTTTATATATAGTGCATATACAAATATACATACCTGTCTGTTGACAGTGATTGTAAGTTCATCTATGAAACTCGCAAGTCCCTTTATAGATTTATCACTTATGAGCATTTCTTAAAAATGTTCACAGAATAATCATAAATCTTCCATAGCTGCTTGTGATAATAAAAGCATTTCTTAGTGTTTATAAACATTGAGTTTTTTTTAAATAACTCTTCCTATGTAGGTACAAAAGTGACCTGATTCTCATCAAAGAGTTGGGCATTTTCTGACCAGAAAAGGTAATTTAAAGGTTAGAATTAATTGGTATACACGGAGAGGAATTGGACTTCTCAATTCAGAATGAATTATAAAATTGATGAGATCTATGGTTGTTCTTCCATTGGAGTTGTTGTCATTATGAAAGAGTCATTATTCTCCTATTTAGCTCTTAGGTATTGCAGCATATCTGCACCTCTTCTATCTATCCTTCCATCTCTTCCAAGGAAAAGGAAAGATAAATGATAAAATTTTGTGTTGTACATTTAACTTATATTAAGTTAGACTAAGTCTAGGCACTGTACCAGAAGTGCTAGGTTTCTACCTATCTTTCAATTTAAAGTGTTATTGTTAAAAAGCAGTTTCAAGGGAGTGAGATGCTCTGTATTTTGAATATTTAAGGAATCAGTGGTAGGAGCAGTGAAGAGAATTCCATGAAATACATTACTGAAATTGCACAATTCTTAGTTATAAGCAAGTTGATTCAGATTCTAACCTTTTGCTGTATACAAGCAGATATAAATTCATCTGTTATATAAGTGAGCAAGAATTATATGCTAGTTGAGCAGGCTTTTTAAACCCTTTAAAAATACTCAGCATACAAATCTGTGTGTGATCTTTCTGGTGTTCTTTTTGTTACTGTGTGTTTGCTTTCAAAATTTACAATATGCACCATGAATAACTTAAATAAACTGGTTCAGAAGAAAAAAAGAAAAAAAAACAAAAAAGAGAACACCAGTTCCTTCTGGATTCCTTATTTAATTTGCTTAATTAGGCATTACCTAAGTACATTTTATTATTACTATAAATGGGTAAAAGTAAATTTGGGCTTGTGAAAATGCGTCCTGTGCTTTAAATTCCACAAATACAAAATACATTCATTTTCACAGAAACTCAATATCATTTCTAAACCAGAAAAGTTTTTTTCTTATGCCAATAATGCTATAAGAAGGAAACATAATGGAGGTTTTTTCTGCTTAAAGATATATAGTTATTGGATTTCTAGATACACTAAAAATAAAGTATGATTTCAAACTGGAAAAAAAATGATCACTTGTGTTTGACTCTGATTGGTGGGTCTGGAGGACATGCCTGTACCTTTCCACAAGAAAAGTTTTAAATACTAATTCTGCTTATAATTTGGGAAGGTGGGGTGAAATCACAGGAAATTACCTGAACCAAGAGCCTGCTCAGTGTGAATGAGGGTACACAAAACATGAAAAAAAGACTCCAGTAATATGGCTGTTATAGAATGTACTTTTATCCTAAAAGCATTTAAGGTTTAAATATAATATATTCTGTTTTATGCTTTATCGTACAGACCTAAAGTCTTATCGTCTATATTCAAAACTCTGTTCCATTTGTGTGACTTTGGGCAAGCTTATAACCTGGGTTACTTGTCTTTCTCCCTTATATATTATTCTATAAATATTTATTAATACAGTAATGAGTGCATAAAGTTTTTCATTGCTCTGTTTTCTGCTCTATCGGATCATTAATAAAATTTATAGAAGAATTTGGAAATTAGTTGTAGCAGAAACATGTTTTACTGTCCATCATACAAAAACTTATTTCTAAGAGTGTTCAGTCTTCCTGTTTTGTGTTATGGTAGACCTGTCCTACACAGTAATAAACCAGGGCCATTCCTACCATTTTATGGCATAGTCAGAGACCTGACCAATAACTTAAGTTGGGAAAGATGTTCTCTCCCAACAGAATGACACTTGCTCTCCAAGATCACAAAGATGTTATTCAATGAGAAAATACTAATAACTTTTTTAGTTTCCTTTAACAAAATAAAATAATCTAAGCAGAGCACTTTTAGCAGATTCTTGAATACAATTAGAAGGCAATAAATATAATTTTGTGATATCTTTACTTCAATGTTATTAGTATGGAAGTTCATATTAACTGTAAGTCATATTCTTAAGGTTCTTTGACCAAACTGTTTTCTACAACACTTGCTTCTGGGACTTCCTTGGTACTTGTTTTTGTTTGTTTGTTTGTTTGTTTTGTTTTCGAAGTATGCCATAAATTTTGAGAACTCAGCATTTTTGTAATACTTAAATCCTTTGTCTTAAATTAGATTTAGATTCTGTTGTTTACAAACCAAGAACAATAACTGATAAATATACCAAAGAAATTTTCCTTTAAAATTTTAGTAATAGAGAGCCTTGGTTTGCTTAATTAATCATTAGTTGAATTGTATGGATTTTGTACCTTTAAGCAGTTAATTTGTCTATGACCAAAATGGATAGAGGACCTTGAAAAATACAATAGCAGAATTTGATTTCTATTGAAAAGACTGAAACAGTATTTGTTTATATGTCCTGTTAATAACTTCTTTTTCAATTGAACTATAATTAACATACAGTGTTATATTAGTTTCAGGTATACAATGTAATTAAACAATTCTACATATTATTCAGTACTCGCCATAAGTGTAGTCATCATCTGTCATGAAACAATGTTTACCATGTTATTGACAATATTCTCTCTTTATTTTCAATCTCTATGACTTATTTAGTTTGGAACTGGAAGTTTGTACCTCTTAATCCCCCTTATCTGTTTCACTCATCCACCCACCTATCTCCCTCTGGCAACCACCTGTCAGTTCTCTGTATTTAGGAGTCTGTTTTTTGTTGGTGGGCACTTGGGTTGCTTCTATGTCTTGGTTATAGTAAATAATTCTGCAATAAACATAGGGGTGCATATATTTTTTAAGTTAGTGACTTCATTTTCTTTGAGACTTTTTATTTGTTGGGAGTTTTTGGATTACTGATTCAAATTCATTGCTAGCAATTCATCTGTTCAATTTTTTTTATTTTTTCCTGATTTAGTTTCGAAGGTTATATACTTCTAGCAATTTATCCATTTCCTTAAGGTTATTCAATTTGTTGGCATATTTTTTTTATAACATTCGCTTATAATGCTTTGTATTTCTGTGGTGCTGGTTGTTATTTGTCTTTAATTTCTGATTTTATTTACTTGAGTCCTCTTTTTTTCCTTGATGAGTCTGGCTAATGGTTTATTAATTTGGTGAATCTTTTCAAAGAACAGCCTCTAGTTTCATTATTCTTTCTTTTCTTTTCTTTTTTCTTTTCTTCTTTCTTTCTTTCTTTCTTTTTTCTTTCTTTCTTTCTTTCTTTCTTTCTTTCTTTCTTTCTTTCTTTCCTTCGGTTCACTTTTTTCCCTATTTTTTATTATTTCCTTTCTTCAACTGGCTTTGGGTTTCATTTGTTTTTCTTTTTTCTAGCTCCTTTATATTCAAGTTAGGTTGTTTATTTGAGATTTTTCTTTTTCCTTGAGGTAGACCCATATTGCTCAAAACCTCCCTCTTAGAACTGCTTTTGCTGCATCCCACAGACTGGACTGTTGTATTTTTATGTTCATTTGTCTCCATGCACTTTTTTTTTTTTTATTATTTCCCTTCAATTTCTTAGTTGACCCATTCATTGTTTGGTAGCATCTTATTTAGCCTACATATATTTGAGTGCTTTCCAGATTTTTTCTTGTAATTTATTTCTAGTTTCATACCATTGTGTTCAGAAAAGATGCATGATATAATTTAAATCTTGAATTTCTTGAAACTTGTTTATTATAGGTTTTTAATTTGTGTTTACCATAGGTTCATATATAACCTCTTAGGAGTGTAGCATTCCATATTAAGTTGATGGTTGCTTAAGTTTGAGCACATTTGAAAGGCACTCAATTTTTACACCACTCAGACATTTTAAGTATCTGATGTCATATTTTATATCCTTTTATTTTGTGAATCCCATGTTTGATTTTTGTAGACATGTTTTATTTTATTGCTTTTGTATTTTCACTTCCATACTGGCTTTATAAGTGTTTAACCTACTATCTTTATTGTACATTTGCATTTACTTATAATTTTTTCCCTTTTATAATTTTCTTACTTCTTTTCCTTCTAGCCAAGAATCTCCTTTAACATTTCTTGTAAGGCTAGCTTAGTGGTGGTGAACTCCTTTAACTTTTATTTGTCTTGGAAACTCTTTATCTCTCCTCCTATTCTGAATGATCATTTTGCTGGATAGAATACTCTTGGTGGCAGGTTTTTTGTTTCTTTGTTTTGTTTTGCTTTTTCTTCCAGCACTTTTACTATATCATGCCACTCCCTTCTGGTCTTGCAAAGTTTTTGCTGAAAATCAGCTAAGAGCCTAAAAAGGTTTCCCTTGTTTCTGTTTTCTTTTCTCTTGCTCCTTTTAAAATTCTCTCTGTATTGGGGCACCTGGGTGGCTCAGTCGGTTGAGTGTCTGACTTTAGCTCAGGTCATGACCTCATGACTGGTGGGTTTGAGCCCCATGTCAGGCTGTGTGCTGAAAGCTCGGAGCCTGGATCCTGCTTTGGATTCTCTCTCTCTCTCTCTCTCTCTCTCTCTCTCTCTCTCTCTCTCCCTCTCTCTCTCAAAAATAAATAAAGATTAAAAAAAATTCTCTCTTTATCACTACTTTTTGCCATTTTAGTTATTTTGTGTCTTAGAATGGACCTCATTGGGTTAATTTTATGAGGAGCTCTCTGTCCTTTTTTGATCTGGATGTCTATTTCCTTCCCCAGATTGGGGAAGTTTTTAGCTATTATTTCTGCAAGTACATTTTTCTCTCTTTTCTTCTGTGATCCCTATGATGTGAGTGTTTTTATGTTTGATAATGTCACTGAGTTCCCTTAACCTATTCTCATTTTTTATCATTCCTTTTCCTTTTTGCTGTTCCTCCTGATTGTTTTCCGTTGCCCTATCTTCTAGATTACTGATCCATTTTCTACATTTTCTAATCTACTATTGATTCCCTAGTGTATTTTTTTATTTTAATTATTGAGTTTTTATCTCTGATTTTATATGTATATATGTTTATTGAAGGTTTCACTGAGATCCTCCACTCTTTTGTCAAGTCCATTGAGTATTCTCATGGCCATTACTTTGAATTATTAATCAGACATATTGTTTGTCTTCGTTTCATTTAGTTCTATTGCTGTGATTTTGTTTTGTTCTTTCTTTGGGACATATTCCTCTGCCTCCTCATTTTTCCTAACTCTCTGTGTTTGTTTCTATGTATTGAGAAGGTCAGTTATATCTCCTGATCCTGAAAGTAGTGGCCTTATGAAGAAGAGGCCCTGAAACATGATGCCTCCTGGTAACCAAAACTAGTCACTCCATGGGTGTTTTCTGTGTGGGCTGCATGTGCCCTACTGTTGTGACTGAGGTATGTTTGCCTTTAGTCCAGTCAGCTGTGATGGCCCATTTTGCCTGTTATGGGCCCACCAGGCAGGGTTTTGTCTGGTGGTATTGAGAGAATTGTCTGAGCTAACCATGGGCTTGTAGTTAGGTGGTGTCAGCAGACAAGCTAGCTGTCTGCACACACACAGTCTGTGTGTTGCAGTATTGTGCCCACCAAACTGCAGGGCACTCTTCTGTGCTACCCCTTGATGGCTGGAGCCAGCAGCCATATCAGATATCTGTCCTGAGTCCATCTTCCAGGCTGCAGTTGCACTAAACTGCAGGGTGCTTTGCCTGGACTGCCAGCTAAAAGGCTCAGACATACGGGGGTATATGGTCATCTTCCCCTGTCCCCAGGCAAGAGTTATTTTGTAGTGGCACCAGTCCCTGCCTGTGCTGCTTACAGGGTGTGCCTGGACAGGAGCCACTTTGGAGGTAAGCCTGCACAGTGGGGCAGGTTGGATGGAGAAGAACCACAGAGAACATAGGGATGGGACACTCAGCGCTAGCAAGTTATATCCCATGGAGAGTTTTCCTGCTGATTTCTGCAAGTGTCCAGCTATCTAGGCGGCCGAGGGGAAGAGAAATGGCTCCTGCCAGCACTTTTGTTCCTGGAGAAGTCTCCTAAATTCCCTGCCCCTCTAAAACACATTCTGAGATTAGTAAATAAATCTCCTTCACATATACCCCAGGCACTTTTCAAACTTTGGCTTCTATGCTGTGTCTCAGCTGGGTTATTTGTTTTGTTACGCTGGCTCTTCAGGGGACAGGAACTCAGTGTTCTATTGCCCTCTGGCTCTCCCAGAGCTAAGCCTGCTGATTTTTAAAGTACCCAGAGTCAAGCCTTGCTGATTTTAAAAACTTGTGAAGTTAAGCCTTAATGGTTTTCAAAGCCAAATGTTATGGACACTCATCTTCCCAGTTCAGGTGTCTGATGCCTGGGCTGCCTTATACAGGGTCTCATCTTACTTCTCCATGCTTGTGGTGTCCTTCCCATTTGTCCTTAGTTTAAACTGGGATTTGGTTCTCAATCATGTCTCTGGCCCTCTTACCCCTTTTGATGTGGTCGTCTCTCTACTGTTAACTGTGGAAGGTCTGTGTGTCATTTTCAGAATTGGATATAGGGATACAGCTATTATTTTGGTATGTCCTTGGCATGAGGTAAGCTCAGGACCCTCCTATACTGCCACCTTCCTAACCTATTAACAGCTTCACATTATATTTAAATAGTATGAAATTCCTTGAGAGACTTTCTATTATATTTTAATAAATCTAGTTCTGTCATTTGCTACTTGTACATTATTGAGGAAGTTTCTTAATATCAATAAAGCTTGATTTTCTCACTTGTGAAAAATGGAAAATAATATTATTTTCTTTATAAAATCTTTTTTGGTTAGGACTACATTGGATATTATAAACAATGTACTAAGTAGTATTAGCTTTTTTTGCAAAATAAGCTGCAATATTAATATTTATAATAACAAGAAAAGTCTTAGTTTTTTATTTTATTTATTGAAACAGGCTGAACTAACGTTATAGTAATATAGCTTCTAGTTTAATCAAAACATACCATCTTTCATTTCTGTCACTATAAATATAGATGTAACTCTGTCCATATGAACATAATACTGTACTTGTGTCACATTTTCTTGACCTTACCTAGAAACAATACAATTGGGGTGCCATTTCATATAAATAATGTCCATTATTTCCTTTGAGAGATATTAAGCTAAGGTATTAGGCATTAATGGAACGTCTGTAAAAAGCTTCATTTCATTTTTCCTGAAGTCTCAACAAATGTATTTACTTTATATTTTAGTGGCCCAGTAGGCAAATAATAATATTTGTTAATAATTTAACTTCTATATGTTTAGGTTTGTTTGTTGATGCTATTACAATTGTTGTTTTGGTTTTAAAGCTTTATTTACTTAAGTAATCTCTACACTTAACATGACATTAAAACTCATGACCCTGAGATCAAGAGTCACACACTTTTCTGACTGAGCCAGCCAGAGCCCTCTCTCAAGGAATTTTTATACACTTTAGCTATTTATATATACACTCTATATATGTGTGTGTGTGTATATATAAAACGTATATGCATATGTATACTTAGGGGATGCAGTTTTCTAAATATTAAATTGACTTTATTTAAGTACATACTTGTCAGCTACTACTCATCTGGTACCAATATGGGCAAATTTATGCAGATGCACTTTAATTTTACATTTTGTGTTTAGTACCTGCTATTTGGCTTTCTTCAGTGTTTCCTTGCACTTATTAGTAGACATTAAAAATGTTTTGATCATAAATAACAACACCTATACATAATATGTATATTATATACACATTCTAAAATGAACTCTGTGTTGGGCAATATATTCAAAGGCTTTAAATCTACACACACACACACACACGCACACACACACACACACTGATGACCCAACTCAATATATGTCATATATATATTTATGGTGAAAACATAATCAGAAATAAAGTGAATAGATGGAAAAATGCATATCTTTTTCTCTTCTGAAAGCCATGGAAATAATACTGTCTTGTAACTAGAAACAATCTAAGTGCTTATATTACAACAGCATATTGATTTTCTGACTGCAGGATCCATCATAATTGAACATTAAACTATCCTATTTAATTTGTGATAGTATTGTCAAAGGTATATAATATGGAATTATATATTAAATAAATTTAAATAAGGCCCTTGGATTTATTTATCTACCTCATTTGAATAAAACTGCCCTTCTGTATGGTAATGAGAAGATACAGAATCCCTACTTAATGATGAAGGATGATTAGAATTTTAACATTTCTTTTGGGATATAAATTAATTCTCTAGTTAGTAAAAATGGAGAAGAATGTGCCTTGTTGCTCTTAACAGAGAATGCTATCTTGCCCATTAACTACGAGCTTACTGCCTCTTTTTCTTGCATGTTTTTCTAATCAAGGACATACTTTCTCCCCTGAGGCACGTGGGAGTTTAGCAATTACTTGCAGCTCTAACACTAGGCAATTTCTTCTGGGACTGCAATCTGTTAGAGTTCAATTTTCTCAACCACAGACAAAATGATCAGAATGAATTCATTCCTTCAGAATGAAACCAAGTGAATAAACTAAATGTGATTGAAATGAACTTAGGTGGCACTCATACATAAATCAACAGACTACCCCAGCACATATCTCAACTGTACATACTTCTGGCATGTGCTTCATATTCTAGCAACATTTTAAAGTTCTTTTTTGTTTTATTTTGTTTGGTTTTGTTTTTTAGTATTCCAAAGAACATTTTTTAAAGTCCCAATAAAGTTGACCCTGAATGTAGTGAGTGTAATTATGTATAGGTATTATCATATCGAACTACAAAGAGGTTGCATTATATTACCTGCCCTCCAACAGTATAAGAGAGCTATTGTGTCCACATACCTTCACCAATGCTCTGTGGTGACAAATATTTTTGTCTTTGACATTCTGTTGGGTAAAACAACAACCATAACAATAAAACCTGTTTTGGAAAATTTGCACCTATTTCAGGATGAGTGAGGTTACATAATTTTCACATGTTTATTGGCTATTTAATACTCTTTTGGTAGCCTATTTATGTTTCACATTGTTCAAGCAGTTTGTTTTTCCTTTTTTCTTTGTAAAAGCTCATTCCCATTGAAAGGAGAGTCTTTTGCCACATGTGTTGCAGATTTTGCAGTTGCCATTAATTGTTCAAGTTTAGAATCATTCTTGTTTAGCTTTCAGTAACAAGTTTATATTTAAATGAAATTTATCGTGAATTTTCTAGGCTTTCTGTTTGCTTTCTTTAGTTGGTGTGTTTTTTGTTTTTGCAAAGGAGAAAATCAGTAATGGTCATAAGTACTGAAAAGTATGGATGAGTGGGAGACACTTTGGGTAATGACTTCTCATTTGCAAAGTTCCTTGGAGGATAAGTTCTCATTCCAATTTTTCTAGGTGTGATTTTGTCTCATGCCATGAGAATCAGGATATTTGATTTCTTTCCCCAAGGGTCCTTCCCAATCATACTGCAGCTATAAAATGAGAAGTTTGGAGAAAATAAACTTTAAGTTACCATTTGTTTAAAGTTTATTTATTTTTGAGAGAGACAGAGAGCAAGGAGGGGAGGGGCAGAGAGAGGGGGAGACACAGAATTCAAAGCAGGCTCCAGGCTCTGAGCTGTGAGCACAGAGCTCAACACGGGGCTCAAATCCATGAACCGTGAGATCATGACCTAAGCCAAAGTCAGATGCTTAATCGACTTGAGCCACCCAGGTGCCCCTTAAATTACCATTTTTCCACTTATCCATGATTTCCTGGCTGTTACATTTTAACATCATTATATAGTTCAAATTGTAGGAACAGTGTATATGAATGGTAAAATGCCAAGATTACAAAGGCAAACTGCATGAAAAGTTTGTGAGGCTTTAAATAGGGAGAAGGTTGTAGATAATTTCTAGTTAATACATGTGGGAAATTCTAACCCATATTACACATCAGGTCATGATCTTTATATTTCCAATCAGCAATGTAAAGCACATGGAATTTGCCAGAGGATTGGCTGATTTGCCAGTCAAGGAAGATATTCTCTCATTTGTACATAGGAATTACTGCATTAATTCCTGCACTATTTTAATTCAATACAATAAGAATTTATCAACCAACCTCTGTAATATCTGAGGTAATCAAATGTGTCACAGTAAAGAGAAAGGGTAGTCCAGGATTGTCTCCTAACATTTATTTGGTGAATATACCACATTTCAGAAGATAGTCTTCTCCCTGTAGTCTCAAAATCTGCTTTATTTTTCTGTACAATAAAAACATATTTCTTTATGTATGGTGGGCTTGTATAAGCCAAACTCATCAGAACATCACATAGCCAGTGTTATTTTGATTTTAGTATACCCACAGGGGAATATAAAGAAAAATTGGAAAGTTGTATGGAGACCACAGATTTGGACTTTAGAAAATGAATATAAGTTTAATGAATTAACTAAAATATCCTGTTTCGTTCCCTTCTTGCAAATGGGATTCACATATAAATGCCACTGGCATTTGCAAAGTACTTTCACTGAATCTTTTGTATTTGCTTCTTAAAGGGGAAAGACTTGCCACCAGGACCATATTTCTCAAATGTCTTTGCTTAAACCTAATTTATGAAGGGGTACATGTGAGAGAACTGTTCTGGATTTTACCCGATCATTCTAATTCTTACAGAATTTTGGTTAACTCGTATTGTGATTAATAACTTATTTTCGATATAAATACTCTTAAAAATTAAAATCCTAGTGAGATGGGAACATTTGCAATCACTGCTGAAATTAAATCTTACTTTACTTGTTTTCATGGTATACACTTTTGAAAGAGGTACCTCATTTGATTTATCATCAATCAAGAGAAAAAATCATCAACCATTCAAATATTGGTAATTTGCTATTTGTACAGGTGTTACAAAAATAACATGCCGTTCCCATTTCCTAATAACTAATTCTAAATATTTTTTGTAGCTCTAATGGCTTCATGTCAAGACAAGCATAATTATTTGAAAATTTTAAAGAAAGGTTATGTTAAGGAATCTACAGCTTTAATGATGGCCTTTCATGTTCTGTTGTATTAAAAATCTATTTCAAACATATAGGAAAATCATTTATAAAATGTACAATAGAAGAAGAATAAAAGACTAGCTTGCTAAGAATAATTAAAGAGGAGGTGGTACCTAAGATCAAGAATAAAGGAGTTTGAAAATATCTGATTTGACATTCCCCAAGGAAGAGGTGAAACATTGGAAAAATACCATACGAAGATCTTTGGTCAGTTTGTTTGGAAACTCAGAAATACTAACTATGGCAGAAGAATCTGGAAACTACATGTTACAAATGTTCTGTCTCTTATGGTTTTGCACCTGGATAAAAACAGGGAATATCTTTATTTTGATTAATTTTTTTAATTTAGAAATTTATTCTGTTTAATCCACAAGTTTTATATAGCTTTAGTTAACAAAACAAAACCAAAAACAGTGAAAACAAGACACTATTTGCTTTATTTTATTTTTTAAAATTTACATCCAAGGTAACATATAGTGCAATAATGATTTCAGGAGTAGAATTCAGTGATTCATCCCCTACCAATAACACCCTGTGCTCATCCCAACAAGTGTCTTGCCCATTCCCCTTGCCCATTTAGCCCATCTCTCCCACCCATTACCCTTTCAGCAACCCTCAGTTTGTTCTCTATATTTAAGAGTCTCTTATGATTTGTACCCCTCCCTGTTTTTATATTATTTTTGCTTCCCTCCCCTTATATTCATCTGTTTTGTATTTTAAATTCCATGTATGAGTGAAGTCATATGATATTTGTCTTCCCCTGACTGATTTCATTTAGTATACTACACTCTAGTTCCATCCACATTGTTGCAAATGGTAAGATTTCATTTGTTTTGATTGTTGAGTCATACTCCATTGTGTGTGTGTGTGTGTGTATGTATGTATATACACACACACACACACACACATATATATATATATATATGACATCTTCTTTATCCATTTATCTATCTGTCGACATTTGGTCTATATTTCCATACTTTGGCTATTGTTGATACTGTTGGCTATAAACATTGGGGTACATATGCCCCTACAAATCAGCACTCCTGTATCCATTAGATAAATTCCTAGTGGTGCTATTAGCTGTGGGTCTCTGATATATGAATTATATGATCTTTGAGGCATGATCCTTCTATCCCTTCTTTCTTGAGGGTTTTTTTTTTAATCGAGAAAGGATGCTGTATTTTGTCAAATGCTTTCTCTGCATCTATTGAGAGGATCATGTGGTTCTTGTCCTTTCTTTTATTAATCTGATGTATCACATTGATTGATTTGCAGATATTGAACCAGCCCTGCATCCCAGGTATAAATCCCATTTGATTGAGGTGAATAATTCTTTTAAAGTATTGTTGGATCTGGTTGGCTAGTATCTTCTTGAGAATTTTTGCATCTATATTCATCAGGAAATTTGGTCTATAGTTCTCCTTTTAAGTGGGGTCTCTGTCTGGTTTTGGGATCATGGTAATGCTGGCCTCATAGAATGAGTTTGGAAGTTTTCCTTTCATTTCTATTTTTTGGAACAGCTTAAAAATAGGTGTTAACTTTTCTTTAAATGTTTGGTAGAATTCCCCTGGAAAGCCTCCAGCCCTAGACTAATTTTTTTTTTTTAGAGATTTTTGATTACTAATTCAATTTCTTTACTGGTAATGGATCTGTTCAAATGTCCTATTTCTTCCTGTTTCAGTTTGGGTAGTTTATATGTTTTTAGGAATTTGTCCATTTCTTCCAGATTGCCCAATTTATTAGCATGTAATTGCTCATAATATTCTATTATTATTGTTTGAATTTCTGCAATGTTGGTTGTGATCTCTCCTCTTTCATTCTTGACTTTTTATTTGGGTCCTTTTCTTTTTCTTTTTGATCAAACTGGCTAGGGGTTTATAAATTTTCTTAATTATTTCAAAGAACCAGCTTCTGGTTTCATTGATCTGTTTTACTGTATTTTTTTTATTTTGATGGCATTGATTTCTGCTCTAATCTTTATTATTTCCAGTCTTCTGCTGGTGTTGGGTTTTATTTGCTATTCTTTATCTAGCTCTTGAAGGTGTAAGGTTAGGTTAGGTATCTGAGAACTTTCTTCCTTCTTTATGAAGGTCTGGACTGCTATATGCTTCCCTCTTATGCTGCCTTTAATGCACCTCAGAGGTTTTGGGCTGTGGTGTTATCATTTCTTTAGTAGGATGATCTTTAAACTCCAGGTACTTATTGTCTTTCCAAATTTTTTCCTGTGGTTGATTTGGAGTTTCATAGCATTGTGGTCTTAAAACATGAAAGGTATGATCTTGATCTTTTTGTACTTATTGAGGGCTGATTTGTGTCCCAAATTTGTGTCCCAGTATGTGATCTATTCTGGAGAATATTCCATGGGCACTCATGAAGAATGTTTATTCCACGGCCTTAGGTTGAAATGTTCTGAATATATCTATTAAGTCCATCTGGCCCTATATGTCATTCAAAGCCATTTTTTCTCTGTTAATTTTCTACATAGATGTTCTGTCCATTGCTGTAAGTGGGGTGTTGAAGTCCTCAATAATGTGGTATTAATGTCAATGAGTTTGTTTATGTTTGTGATTAATTGATTTCTATATTTGGGTCCTCTCACATTGTGGGCATAAATGTTTACAATTGTTAGATCTTCTTGGCAGATAGATCCCTTAATTATGATATAAGGCCCTTCTTCATCTCTTGTTACAGTCTTTATTTTAAAATCTAAGTGTGGCTACTCTGGCTTTCTTTTGGCAACCGTTAACATGCTAATGCTTCTCCATCCTCTTACTTTCAATCTGAAGATGTATTTAGGCCTAAAATGGGTCTCTTGTAAACAGCATATAGATGGATCTTGTTTTCTTATCCATTCTGTTGATTGGAACATTTAGTCTATTGACATTTAGAGTGAGTACTAAAAGATTTGAATTTGGTGCCTTTGTGTTGCCTATAAAGTTGAAGTTTCTGGTGGTGTTCTCTGGTCCTTTATAGTCTTTGTTGATTTTGGTCTTTTTTGTTTTGTTTGTCTTTACTCCCTCAGAGGGTCCCCCTTAAAATTTCTTGCAGGGCTGGTTTAGTAGTCATGAACTCCTTTAGTTTTTGTTTGCCTGGGAAACTCTTTATCTCTTCTTCTATTGTGAATGACAGCCTTGCTCAATAAAGTATTCTTTGCTGCATATTTTTTCAATTCAGCACGTTGAATATATCCTGCCACTTCTTTCTGGCCTGCCAAGTTTCTGTGGACAGATCTGCTGTGAACCTGATCCGTCTTCCTTTATAGGTTAAGGGCTTTTTTTCTCTGCTTTCATAATTCTTTCCTTGACTGTATATTTTGTGATTTTGACTATGATATACCTTGGTGATGGTCAGTTTTTGTTGAATCTAATGGGAGTTTTCTGTGCCTCCTGGATTTTGATGTCTGTGTCTTTCCTAGTTTAGGAATGTTTTCTACTATGATTTGCTCACATAAAACTTCTACCCCTTTTTCTCTCTCTTCATCGTCTGGGAGCCCTATGATTCAGATGTTATTTCTTTTTAATGAGTCACTGAGTTCTCTAATTCTTATATTGTGCTCTCCTGCCTTAGTTTCCCTCTTTTTTTTCTGCCTCATTGTTCTCTATAATTTTGTCTTCTATATCACTGATTTGCTGGTCTGTTTTATCCATCCTTGCCACTGTGGCATGCATTCAAGATTGCATCTCATTTATAGCATTTTTAATTTTGTCCTGACTTGATTTTACTTCTTTCATCTACACAGAAAGAATTTCTATGCTTTTTTCAACACCAGCTAGTATTCTTATTAGTGTAATTTTTAATTCTAGTTCAGATATCTTGCCTAAATCTGTTGATTAAGTCCCTGGTTGTCATTTCTTCCGGTTCTTTCTTTTGGGGTGAATTTCTTTGTTTTGTCATTTTGTAGGAGAAATAGATTTAATAAAATAAAAATTAATTGTTAAAAAAATTAAAAACAACACAAAAAATCAAATTAAGGAAGCTATATCCTAGGTGAGTTTTGGTGATTGTTGAAAGACACTCAATAGAATAGAGAAAAAAAGGGAAAGAAAAGAAAAGAAAAAAGTAAGAAAAATTTAAATATTTTAAAAAATGTATACTATAAAATAGAATAAAGTGAAATGAAGAAAGTAAAATAGAATAAATAAATTACAAAAAATGAAAAAATAGTAAAAAATTAAAAAAATGTTTTTATAAAAATAGAAAGTAATAATTTTTTTCTTTCTGTAGCCAAGAATAAGAAAAAAAAAAAAAAACAAATAGACCAGTGAACAGATTAAATCTGAATGAAATTAAATCCAGTTTCCCCTAGAAGTCAAACTGTGAAGCACCTTATAGTCCATAAACTTAGCGGGTGGAGAGAGACTTCTGGCAGTCTTCTAGGGCTTGGTTAGTGCCGTTTGATGGGGCTTGATGTAATGGCTCCATTCTCCACTAGCTGGTGCTACTTTGCTTACTCAAGTGGATTGGTTTGGTGCATGTGTATCTGTGTGTGCACACATGGGAGAGGTGAAAATGGTGTCACACAGCTTCCCAGTCTCTGGTACAGGAACACTGTTCTCTGATGGGCAATGAAGCACCATTCCTTTGTCTCCAGCTTCCATCCACTCCCTGCTTCTACATCATCTGTGTCCAAGACTTTAAACTGCCCAGCTGTGTCTCCTCCATATTTTATTCAAACCCCTCACTTCTGAGGGCCTTGCAGCTTTGCCTGCTCTGACCCTCTGGGGGAGGGTCTAGGGGACCAATGGCCAGATGTGGCTTGCTCCTCAGAACATTCCCATGATGGCGCTACTGCAGAGGCTCAGAGATTGTGGCCGGATGCTGGCTTGCCCCAGAAAGATTTTGTGCATTAGCACCATGGCAGTGATTCAGGTACTATAGTAAATCACAATACACAACTGGTACCAGGATTCACCGTACCCTGAAATCTTTGTTCCACTGCTAGCAATTGTGTGTTCTCCAGGGTCATCTGGGATCTTTTCCTGTAGGGAGGCTGTGTGGCCTCTACCAAATGCCCTCCTAGCAGGGAACTGCGTCTCCCTGTGTGGCCTGTGGACCCCTCGGACCTCGCTGCCTGCTCCTGGGGATTTGCCTTTCCCACCAGATCATCCCCCAGGTATTGAGCTGCAGAATTTCCAACTCTGATCTCCCCTATTTATAAGTCCTAATGGTATTGAAGCCCTCTCCTTTCTCCTTTCTCCCTTTCTTGTTCAGTCACTCGTGGGTGTTTCCACTCCTTCTCTTTCTCTCCAGCTACTTTCATGGGGAGTGCTTTTTCTGTACTCTTCCCCCTTTGTCTATCCTCTCTCTGCAAAAACAGCTCCCTATCCTCCGTGGCTTCTCTCTCCCCCAGTTCACCTCTCTGCGCCATGTACCTGCCAAGTTCTGTGGCTCATGTTATGCAGATTGTTGTGTTAATATTCAGATCAGTTTTCTAAGTGTGCAAAATGGTTTGGTGTCCTCTAGCTCCATTTCAGTGATGAGAAAAGCAGAGAACATCCATGCTGCTCTGTCATCTTGGCCCCTTCTCTAATATGACAATATTTCTAAATCTGGGTCCCTCCAGCCTTCCAAATATGAAAGAACTTTGAAAGTTATATATATCACTTGGAAGAACAAGACAAATTATGAATAGAGCCATGCCATTTTATAAAACAAACTTTCATGTAACTGAAGGATGCTTCTGGGACTGGTTAATTGTCTTTACAAAAAAAAAGACAAAACAAAAACAAAACAATAGAATGAAATTTCAGCATTCCAAATCAACTTATTACACATCATTTAAACCCACAGTGCCCTGTCAAACAATATGCTTTCATTTTGTGTCTCATCCTAGAGCTCAAATCATGATTCATTTCAGTAGAGACTCCATAGACAACAGGAAAGATTGTGGCATTAAAATATTCATTTATACTTTTGTGATAATTCAACAGTGGTCTTATTTGTGAGGTAGCTTGTGCAAATCATACAAGGTTGGAAGCATCATAACTTATTTGGGTGCTAAGACTCAAATAAGACAAAATAAAGAAAAAAGAAAAGAAAAGAAAAGACCTCTAGGAATAGACAAGGCTTTTAAAGAAATGATAAGAATGCCAACAATATTGGAACCCCTTTTTTATATAGGGGATTTTTTTGGCTTAAAGTATTTCACTCTAAATAAATTTATATCACCTGTCAATGAAAGAACCTCCCCTTTTTTTATAAAGGGGATTTTTTTTGGCTTAAAAATTTTCACTCTAAATAAATTTATATCACCTCTCAATGAAAGAATGTCAGTAATATACTGTGGACACGTTTTGCAGTGTAAATCCAGGCCCTATTTTTACATGGTGAACTTTTATATGAGTATTGTTGACATCCAATGTTACATTAGTTTCAGGTGTACAATATAGTGATTCAACTTCTCTATACAGAGTATTTCTTTTTAAAGTCCAAGTTTCAGAAGAGAAGCCAAAGACTAATGGATGCCATTACTAAATGTCTCAGACATTACGTTTGTTGGGACAGGGGCAGGGGTGGGAGAGAAAGAAAACAAACAAGCAAACAAACAAACCAAAGAGTTTAAAAAAAAAATGGAGAGCTTCCTATCAGACAGAAGATTCATGGAGAAGACAGGAATGCATATATTTTACCACTGAAATAAACCAAAATCTAGAATTTCTTCTCATTATTTAGAATCTTTAGATTAAAGTATGATCAAGATGGTCTTAGTTATTTGTGTCACTTTTCATTTCTATAAGTACTTAATTTCCCCCCAAATCATTCTGGGATTTTACTAGGAGTGCATTAAATTTAAAAGAAATTGGTAAGAGGGGTGCCTGGGTGGCTCAGTCTGTTAAGTGTCCAACTTTGGCTCTGGTCATGATATCGAGGTTTGTGAGTTTGAGCCCAGGTTGGTCTCTGTGTTGACAGCTCAGAGCCTGGAGCCTACTTCAAAATCTGTTTCTCCCTCTCTTTCTGCCCCTCCTGTGCTCATGCTCTGTCTCTCTCTCTCTCAAAAATAAATAAATATTAAAAAATGAAAAAAAAAGAAATTGGTAAGAAATAAAGTATTTACAATATTGTTTTCCAATCTATAACATATCTTTCCATTTATTTATGTCTTTAATATCTTGCATCAATGATTTCATTTTTTGTAGCAGCCTTATACATTTTTATTAGACTTATTTGTTACTAATGATATGTTTTTGATATTTATATATTATTCATAATTAAATATATACTGAATATACTTTATATACTTTGAATAATATACCTGGTGTGATTTCCTTTGTAGTTATACTGTTTGCATCATGACTTCATGTATGTTTTTAAAAACTTTCAAACATCCTTTCATTAAATATTGCTTCTGCCCCATTTTCCTTTTTTCTCTTTTTACTAGGACTTTAGTTATGAGTATTTTGGACCTTTCTACTGTGGCCCACATATCTTTTATACTCTTTTATGTATTTTCTATTTTAAAAAAAAGATTCTCTTCCTGCTTCTGTTGGGATCTTTCTTTCTGACCACTCTTTCAATATAAAAATTCTCACCTCATTTATGACCAATATCATAGTAAGCCAGTCCACTGATATTGTAAATTATTACATTTTCCAGTTCTTTGTCATTTAATTACATTTATGCAGAAATAGAATCCTCTATTAAAATTGTTTTGTCTTTTGCTTAGGACAAATATTTTAAAGCCTACATTTATAATAACTATTATCTCAACTTACTATAAATTATGTTTCTATTGTATGCATTTTATCTTTTCTGTTTTTAATTTAAATTTTTTTATATCTGATATGTTGTGTGTCTTATGCTACATAATTTTGTACTAAATGTCAGAGATAATATATGAAAAGTTGTAGAGATAATTTGAGACTCTAGATAATGTTACATTTTGATTTACTTTGCTTGTAGAAGACAGCTTTAATATAGAAAGATCACCTTAATCTCATTACAAATTGAACTGATTGGTAACTGGATTTCAGTCCTACTACATGTTGGCTGGTCCCTTATTCATATTCTTAGGCTGTACTCACTTGGGGTTCCAATACAAAGCTTACTATGGTTCTCTTTCTTGGCTCTACCTCATTGACAATTTTTATTCTTTCAGTACAGTGATGTCAGTGCATCTCTGCTTATGTGTCTCACCATCTTATGCACTGCTTTTGGAAACTATAGCTCCAAGAGAAAATCAGTTTTAAATTTTGGGCTTACCTTCCTGTGTTGTCTCCTCTCCCTGATCTTGACCCTGCTAATTCTTACTGCCACAGGAGTTTCCCTATGCCTTAAAGCATATATTGTTTTATCAACTATTCTTGTCCTCCTTCCCTTCTAGGTTCTTTGTTTGGTGTAATAGTTATTTTAAATAAGACAGATTAGCAAGAAAATAAAATCTCTTATGTATGGGAGCCTTATAAAAATATGAGACACAAAGAAATGATACAAGGAGGCAGTGTTTGTACCTTTTGGAAAAGGGAACAACATTTGTAAAGAACTGACAAGAAAAATGGGGTTTAGGGCACTAAATTCGCAAAGAAGTAACAAGGTTTGTTTATACAGCCTTCTCAGCCTGAACTTTCCTATTCTGGTGGTAAAGATATCTTCTACCCTGCTCTTACAGGCAGGGTTCCTTTCACAGGAGAGATTTGTTTCCTGCTTTCAAGGATACAAAGGAGGGTCAGAGTGTCCTTCTTGCATTGTCTGTTTCTTAAGTATCTTTAGTTCAAAATAATCAGTAAGCCAAAATGGCATAATTTGGTGTGGCATATTCTGTACTTTTTCACCAGTAAGAAGAACTAATAATTACCTATAAATGACTGAATATGGAGTGTAAAAGAAGATAAAGTATCAAGGAGGCCTATAAGGTTTAGGGCTTGAGTAATTGAGGAAGAAATTTTGCCATTTATTACAGTGAAAATACTGAATAAAATTCAGGTTTAGAAGTTGATGAAGTTCAAAGTTATAATCAAACATTAAATTTGAAATGAAATGCAGGTAGTTTAATATACAAGTCTAGAATTTATGAGACAATAGGTTGAAATGCATTTCAGATATCATATATACATTTCATAAGCATTACTATAATTGGTCATCTAAAGCCACTAAATTAGATGAGACTAAGGACTTTTATAGACAGCAAAGTGATGTGATTAAAAGATTGACTTCTAGGAATACCAATACTTAGAGGTTGGGAGCAAAATTATGAACAAGCAAAGAAAATGAAAATCAGTTTCCAGAGATGTGAGTGGATGAGTAGATGTGTGGAATTAATGTGGACATATCATGTAATGTGATAAAGTACAGAAACTGAGAAATGTTATTAGATTTGATAATGTGTCAATCATAGAAGGCCTTGTGAAAGTATTTCCAGATAAGGAATGGGAAGGATATCATGAGTAAAGTATTATCAAGAAAGAAGGGAAGAGAAGAAATGCAGACAGCACATGCAGACAATATTTTTGAGCAGTTTTCTATAATGGATCAAACAACCAGTGAGTAGCTGGAAAGTTGGGATGTTTTTTAGAAATAATTCTGCTCACAGGGAAAATATGATGATGTCATAAAGAAAAGGAAACATTTTTAGATGGAAATTCTGTGATTAAATTAGGATATCAAGTATAGGGCACAAGTGGAGGCTGGGATTAGATCAGACAGTCACCAACTGCACCAGAAAGAAAGGGAACATGTGGGTACAGATGCAGAAGTTATTAGTGCATTGGTTTTGTGAGATTTTAAGGACACAAAAGTTTATTACTGTTTGTTTTCTCCCTAATCACCAAAGAAGCAAAGTTTTCAGAGCATGAGAAAAAGGGAGAAGGATTATAACTTGGAAGAAAAGAGAATATGTGAAAAAGTACTCAAGTGAATGGGAAAATGGTGTGACTAGGGAAATGTTGTAGGAAAATAATGTCACTCCACATCTGTGATCATAGATCTAACATGAGACAAATTAGCATCAGCCCCATTAATCTTCATCAAAGTACATAATTCATCTTAGATTTAGCAAGTGTTGAGTTCTTGAAAGAAGAGTAGGCACAGCAGGTCTATTTAGTGGAGATGGGAAGATGTACTTAAAGGATAGACAGATTTAAACAAAGCAACTACAGAGTTGAAGATATGGGATGCTGATTGACTTTGTAAAGTTCATATTCTCTGGGAAATTTCCTGAGACCCATTTCATGACTTGGAAAACTTGATAGAGAGAGAGAGAGAGAGAGAGAGAGAGAGAGAGAGAGAGAGAGAAGGAGGGGGAGAAGGAGGAAGGAAGGGAGGGAAAATAAGTAAAGAAGGAGAGTAAGAGAGAGAGGAAGGAAGGAAAGAAGGAAGGAAGGAGGGAAGGAAGGAAGGAAGGGAGAAAAGTGGGAAGGAGGGAACAGAGGAGAGAAGGAAGGAAGGAAAGAGAGAGATAAGCAAATAAATAATTCTTTTTTATTGAATCTTTCCTTTTTGCTAGAATAAAGCTCTAAGTGTTTGTGGGGTTTTTTTCATATCTTTAATTCATTTAAACCCATAACAACCCTATGAGTTATTCTTATGTCCATTTCATAGCTAGACACTGACACATGGGGATATTATCCAATTAACCTAAGTCACACAGCCAGGAGTTCCAGAGTTAAGTCTCAGACTGTCAAGATCCTGGAGCCTACTTCCTTAAATTTAGTCACGCTGTTCCTCCAACACAGCAAAATGGGGGAAATTGGAGCAATCTCTTTAAGTTGCCAGACCTATATAATAAAGGACATTGGGTAGATGTTTGAGGAAGTGATGATGTTCAGACGAGCTCCTTTCCCCTGATACCTCCTAAAACTGTAACTAGAGAGAAAAGTGGATCCAAGTCCAACGTTTTAACTGAAGTTACTCTGTTATAAAATATATTTGCTAGGAGTGCCTGGGTGGTTCAGTTGGTTAAGCATCTGACTTTTGCTTTCAGCTCAGTCATGATCTCACAGTTAGTGAGATTGAGCCCCACATGGGCCTCTGTGCTGTCTGGGCAGAGCCTGTCTGGGATTATCTCTTTCTCTCTTTCTCTCTTTCTCTCTGCCCATCCCCTGCTTGCTCATTCACTCTCTCTCTCCTCTCTCTCAAAAAAAATAAATAAACTTAAAAAAATAAAATAAAATATATTTGTTAAATCTTTCTCCTTATAATTTGTGGACTATAGACTCATTCTCTGTGATGTAAGTACATTTTACACTAATGTGTCTTATACTGAGCTCAGAGATTTTAAATTTGTTGAAATGAAAATGAAAGCATAGCACTTCACATTGTAATGTGACCAGCAACTTTTTTTTTTTCAAGTTTGGCTTCCCACATCTAGTTGTCATAGTAGTTGTTGATGAAGACAGCTTAAATTACAAATGCTTAATTATGAAAAACATAACTAAAGCCAAATATACCACCTACCAGTGCAAAGGTTCAATATTGTACTTAAATACAGATCTTATTTAATAGTTCAGAGAGGAAAATATAGTTTTATAGCTTAGTTGTTGTTATGGTCTGAATGTGTTCCCCCAAAATTCACATGTTGAAATACTAACCCCCTTGAGATGGTATTAGGAAGTGGGACCTTTGGATGAGGAGCAGTTCATGAATATGAAACCGTTATGAGTGGGATTAGTGATCATATAAAAGAGACCCTAGAGAGCTCTCTTGACTCTTCAGTTATCTGAAAACACAAGGAAAAATGAACCAGGAATCAGGTTCTCACCAGTCACAAATTTGCCACAGTCTTGATCTTGGCCTTCTCAATCTTTTGTTGTTTATAAGTAATTCAGTCTATGGTAATTTGTTATAGAAACATAAACAAAGACACCCATTAATTTTCTGAGGATTATGTTAAGATTAAAACAAATACATTTTCTTGAACTGGCCTGAAAACTTCTGAAAATCTTTCAAATTTGAGTCATAGAAAGTACGGAACAAGGTGTTTTGTCTTGTTATGACAGTTTTCATAAATGTACTTTAAGGCTTCCTTTTCCTACTTCTATATATGATTGATGAATGTCTATGAAAGAATGTTGACATAGAAAAAATTTCATTCTTGTAAGTTAATGATCTCTGTAACCTCAGAAATTAATCATTCAAATATTTATATTCGAGGTAGTCTTATAACTTGGAAACTACAAAAAAAAAAAAAAAAGAAAGAAAGAAAGAAAGGAAAAGAAAAGAACCAGGTCTTTCTCTTGTTGAATTAGTCATATCTGTAATTAAGGACGTGAATCTCTTAGCCGCATTCTTAAATAAGGTAACTCTTTACTCTGAGCCTCAACCACGATTTTTCAAAATTAAGTGAAATTGGATTTAAAATAAAAATCCGATTTCATACCATTTAATAAGTGCTAGTTCTATCTGTTGCCAGTTTTTACTCCCATCAAATTTAGAATTAATAACTGAATTTGTATATTACTTGTACATATGAAAGGATTTTTGTGAATCATTAGAAGCATACTTCTAGCAACTAATATATTTTTTAAATTTTTTAGCGTTTATCCATTTTTGAGAGACAGAGACAGTGCGTGAGTGGGGGAGGGGCAGAGAGGGAGGGAAACACAGAATCTGAAGCAGGTTCCAGGCTCCAAACTCCAAGCTCCAAGCTGCAGCACAGAGCCTGATGCGGGGCTTGAACCCATAGGCATGGAGATGGTGACCTGAGCTGAAGTCAGACGTCTAACCAACTGAGCCACCCAGACACCCCCAGCAACTAATATTTTTGATGCTGTTGTACATATGCCAGCATATACTTACATTCAGACTTAAATTCAAAAGTCAGAAGTCTGTGTTTCCAATCCATTGAGGAATATTTTTAGGTGTTCCAACTGCCATTTGTGCCTTCTTACCTTACAAACAATATCATATATGTTGTGTTTTTAAGAAGATGAGGTAGAAACAGCATTGCTAGGTAAAATTGCCTGGATTTTAATTGAGTGTCCTCTTTCTCCAGCAAATTTCTACTTTCCAGGTTCTAGAAGTCATCTTTAAAAACTCAGAAACTTGAATTTTTCCATCAAACTAAGAGGGAATCAATATATTGTGCTTAAACACATGTTAACCTCATAAAAATTTTATACATTTGAAGTCTAATATATTAACTTATAACAAAATCTATAATTGTTAAATAGACAAGAATATACATGTATTCTCAGCAGTCATTTTGTGGCTGGAAAGCCATGTGATAATTGTTTTCTTTGCAAGTCCTACTAAGCTATAGGTTTCATTAAAGCATTGATTATTTACTATTCAACTTTTTACTCCCAGAAACTAGCATAGTACTCAGTAAACATACAAATGTTAGATGAATCAGTGAGTAAATTTAGATGATATTATCTTAAACCATCATTTATAATTAAAAGAAAATAGAATTGTCAGGGCACAATTCATGTAAGCTTTTAATGTACATATACTATGCAGAAAAGAAAATCTCACACCAAGACTGTAAATGTCATAACCTGTAAAGTAATTGTCATAGAGACCTTCTCCTTTGAATCAAGCTCTATATTTTGTACCTTTTTATATATAGTATATATTCTTTTTTTGTTTACTTATTTATTTTGAGAGAGAGAGACAGAGAAAGCATGAATGAATGGAGGAGAGGCAGAGAGAGACGGAGAGAGAGAATTCTAAGCAGGCTCCCTGCTGTCAGTGCAGAACCATATGCGGGGCTCCATCGACCCGAGGTGAAACCAAGAGTCAGATGCTTAACTGACGGAGCCACCTGGGTGCCCCATATAGCGTATATTCTTAATCACATCAACAGCAATATAGATAGTCCTGACATGGTTGCCATAAAGGTTATTACTGCCAAATTCACAATTAAATCTAAATTCTAAACAATATGATGCTAGAATATTGCACTGAAAATAAATACAGTATCTGTATATAGAACCACATATATCACAGGACTTTCTAAATAGTGTCTACTTTCTTCCTGAGAAGAAATAGACACTTTCTCATAATTTGTATTTAAATAAATGTGCTAAGAAGGTTTTGAAATAAATTAACACTATTTGGAAATGGAATGCACAAATATCCCCATGAGCATAATATATCACACACCAGAAAAAGTGCTTGCAGATGTATAACAAATAAGGTTTCTTTCTTTTCCTGTTTCTTCCTGAAATCTTGGCTTGAAACAGCTCTAAATTCATAGCAACAGAAAGAAAAGATGAAAAGAAACATAATATAGAATCTTAAAATCCATCAATTAGACATAATGATTTTCCTATCACATTCAGTAATAATCTCCCTCTAGCTCAAATGCATGGTTATTAATTTACCTCCAATGCATTCTAGCTATGAATGTAACTTCTACACCAGGAAAATTAGGTAAGCTAATTGTTATTTTGTCTCTAAGTCAGTATTTACTTAGAGGATAAGTTATTTGAAGAGCATGCTTTTAAAAAATGCAGTCTTGTCTACGAAACTATAGAACCATATGGCTAAGAATTACCTTCCATATATCTTTTATATTGCACTAAACACTAAACAATTGCACATTAGTCCTGAAGCTCAGTCAGATACGAGGTAGTAGAAAGTCAAGAAGTCTATCAGAGCTGGGATTCCTCTCTGGTCTCAATAACTGAATAGGTATGGGTCCTAGGAAAAGTTAACCTTTAACCTTTCTTAGCCCCATTCTCCTCATTTGTAAAGTGAGGATACTTAAATCTCTTTAAACTGTGATTATCATATGAGATAGACTGTGAGTGTGCTTTGTAAAATTATAGAATTTCCAGTTGTTAATTGTAAATACTATAACCCAACAACTAGATGTTATTAAAAGTAGATTAGCAATCATCAAATTCTGTGTTCCTGCATGTATTCATTCATCCAACAATATTTATACATCTCTGACAGAGTGTCACATAATCTTCACCATACTAAGTATTTGGTCAAATTATCTGCCTTTTGGAGCCTCTGTTTAGTAAGGGAGACACACAGACAAAACACACACACACACACACACACACACACACACAAGAACCAAATGTCAGAGTCCTGGTATAAAGAAGAGATAGTAAGAAGGAAGATCTGTCTGAATCAGTGACATTTTATCAAAGCCCTGAATGAGGTGAGGATATTCTATGCAAAAGGAGCATTAATTTATACGGTCTTAAAGAGAGAATAATTTGGCATATTTTAAGAACCATGGAAAGGCCATAAAGCTGAGCCTTGTATATCAGAGTGTTTAGATTTTATGCTAAATGCTATAGGAAGTAATTGGAGAACTTTGAATAAGAAGACAACATAGTATGTTTTGTATTATAAAGATCGTGGTGGCTACTGAGTTTAAAAAAGCCTTATGGGATGCAAAAGAGGAAATGGGGTGGCTTGGAGTTTGCTGAAATATGTAGATGATGGATGATGTCTCCAGAACTAGGCAGTGCTGACAGAAGTGATGAGCCTGCAGGCCCACTGAGTGATCATGTGTAGGAGGGCTTGGGGGGTGAAGTGAGCTGAAGAATAAAGCATAAGTCTCATGCTTTTGGCCAAGCTTTAGGGGGATGGTAATGCCATTTACAGAAATGAGTAAACTAAATGGAGGAATGGGTTGCTTGTTTGGCTTTGTTCTCCCTTTTGTGTGGAGTGGAAATCAAGGGATATTTGAGATTGTCATCAGATATCTAAATGAAAAAAAAAAAAAGAATCGAGTTGACTGAAGTATAAGCAAATCTGGAACCCAGGGTGAATTCAGGACTGTTGATGTAAATTTTCAAGTCATCAGTGTACATTCAGCATGTGAAGCCTGGCAGAGGATTACATTTTGGGGGAAGAAAGTGTAAAGACAGAAGAAAAAAGTACAAGAGATGAACACTGGAGAACTTAAATATCTAGACATTAAGGAGAAGAGGACGTCTTCTGTTTAACAGTTCTAACCATTTATTTCCTAAAGCATGAAGAAAGGTTTATTGAAAGTTAACATGGATAAATTAATAGCTGTACTGATACTGTACCTGTCATATTTAGTATAATTTGGCTATTGACCAACATGTACATCAGCTACTTAAGACAATGAATATTAAATTTATTTGAAATCCATTAATTTGTCCTACCATAATATGTTTATAGCAGATTAAAAATACTTCAAGAATTCTTATTCTTTTATCCCTTTTATTCCTGGCAAAAAAATATATTAAACTTTCAATAGTCCTTAGTAACTTCTTTATAAACAAAATATATTCATATATTCTGGAAATTGCACAAAATTTCCAAAGGCTTATATTATCAATGATATTTTAATGTTTGTTTTAATTTTTATTTATTGTTGAGATATAGAGAGACAGAGCACAAGCCAGAGAGGAGCAGAGAGAGAGGGAGACACAGAATCCAAAGCAGGCTCCAGACTCTGAGCTGCCCAATGTGGGTCTTGAACTCATGAACTGTGAGATCATGACCTGTGCCGAAGTCGGATGCTTAACCAGCCCAGGTGCCCCTATTATCAATGATTTTTTAAAACTTATTCCAGATGGCATGGAATTAGGAGGACTTGACCTTACTCCTTATTCCTTAACTAAACTAAAGAGGAAATCTAACAAGTATAGTTTTGAGTAGCCATTGTATTTAAAGCTCTACAGCTATCATCTGGGGTTTTATTCAAAGAAAATGAAAGATGCAGTTAGTACTGACTCCCAATTTAAGATTTTGCAATCCAATATCCAACGGAGATTTGTGATAGATCAGCAGGCATGACTGGCATTTCTGTAGCTGGAAATCAGTGGGATTAAATTAATACAAAAAATTGTTGGACCCAGAAGCTGTTTTTATTTAATTCAAGAAGATCGTTATGAGTGACCACATAGTTTCTCAAACAAGAAATTGTATAATTAACTATGGATTGACAAATGTGTAACTAAGTTTATATGTAGAGTTTATTTTTGTTTTTGTTTTTGTTTTTAAGAAAAATACTACCTCACATGCTTTTTATTCCTTAACCCTCAGCAACCTGGCTGGTAACCACTGCCGCATCACTGTGAACAGTTTTTTTTCACTGTTCTGCCTTTGACATTCCTGACTACATACAATCTGGAAACATATCCTATTGGAGATTACCTAACATCAGTCTCTCTTGGTTTTTGTCTTAACTTTTTAGTTATTTTTTTTCTTCATCTCCTTATAAGGCCTTATTCCTCCACCTGCCTATTAAGTATTTATACTTCCGAGAGTTCTGTTCTTTAATCTCAATCACTTTATGGAACTATAGTTTCAAATATCCTATAGATTTGTTTCCCCATATTTATATGCGCTATCTTGTTCTCTTTTGGCTTCAGGCCCCTTATGTATACAACAGAATGTATTCAGTTGACTGTCTCATGGTCAAAATTGACAAGATGGAATGGAAGTTAACTGTTTCATCCTCTTAACTTGTATTCTTACATTCCATGCTTCATTGATTATAATTGGCAAACCCATCCATGTAGATTCTTTAAAAAGATAAAAGATCATTGCTTATTCTTGGTTATTACAATGATTTTTCATCTTTAATCTCCAATCAGGATATATCATCATTATTTCTTTAAAATTTGTAAACGGCAATATTGCCATAGAATAATCATGTTCTAATACTTCACTCATGAATATGAAATGTGACTTATTTATGTGTTTCATTTGCACATTAAGATTCTTCAATGCTTTCCTGCTTTCTCTATGATAAAAATGTCACATCTTTGGTAGGACATTTAAGTTCCTCTTTAGCTGCAAGCTGATTATTTAATAAGACTCATGTATCTATGCTTTACTCCATTTTTTTCTATCCAACCCTCATGTTGAACTGCATACTCTAATCCCCCCCCCCAAATATTCTACACGGTTACATCTTTTTAACTCTGCATACATTTTCCTCCTGATTAGTAATATCTTTCATCTGAACCCTTTTCTTGCTCATCTAGATGAGTTTTTCAAGATTAAACTCAACCTTTGCTTTCTCTAGAAATTCTTATATAACCTCCTCCTCTAGGTTGGTTTGGTTGCACCCAATCTGCACTAAGAATCTACAATATCTCTATCACGTTGATTACAACTGTCTATTTACTTGTTGCTTTTTCATATTCACCTATGAACACCACTGGAGTAGAGTTTTTAAAATCTCTATAAACACTAAACACAGCAATAGAAAAAAATGTTGCAGAAGGAAGTGAAGAAAGATAATAGTCACAATAATCTGTTGCGATATTGAAAATATAAACGCATATATACGGGACACTTTGAAAATGGTAGATTGCTACATTCATTACTTAGGTTTTTGCAACCTATTCTAAAAATTTAGCTGGAGAAATACAGAGGGGAATTGAGAAACAAAAATAAAGAGGAGATATTGAGTAGATTTTGTGGTCAATAGGGAGTCTTTGCCTAATTATGCAGAACTGTGCACTAGCTTTGGATAATGAAATGAGGAGGCATACGTACATATGATGATGCTACTATGCTAGAAATTGAATAAAGTGTAGTGCATACCCTTCATTTAGAGATTTACTGATTCTTCTACTGGTGACAACAGTGTTTCAGATTTAAAGATACTTTAAAGATCATCAAATATTATATTTCGCAAACCTGGCTGAAAAACAAATCAAGACACTTTAGGTTCATTTAAAAACTATTAATTATGAAGTTGTATTTTAGAACAATTAAATCAGAATTTCCCAGAGCATCTGAGCACCGATATTTGTAAAAAAAAAAAAAAAAAAAAAAAAAAGTCCACAAATGATTAAAATATGCAGCCTGGGTTTAGAACCACTGGTCTGGTATAGCAACCTTATTTTACAGTTGAGAAAACTGAGAATCTTTACATATAATTTACATATACACTTTAAAAGCCTTGGTCATCTGGTTTCTGGTTCCCTGACCCAGAGTCATTAGGAGGAATCGGAGCAGAAGGCTGTTAGATGCAAGCAGAACTATGGCAGACTGTGACAGCTGACAGGTTGACAGGCGAGGCATTACCACAGTGTATGGTAATGGATGTTCAAGATGGAGGCTGTGACTCATCAAGATAAAAGTAAATTCCCTTCAGTGAACTATTTTTAAGAAGACAGGGAAGTGTTAATAGTCTTCTAGAAGATTTCTATCAAAAAATGTTTAAATGTTTCCTTGGGACCTAAAAGGTAATTTCCACTTTTGGAAAATTCAGTAGGTGTATTCCCCAGTGGTGCCAGATTAAAATAACATCACCAGATTATGCCACAGTGTAATTGAGTGCAGGTCATCTTTTGTGTAATGGGAAGAGACTTGGACTAGTATTCAAAACCTGCATTCAGATTCTCACTGTGGCCTGTGTTTGCAGCACAATCCTGAAGTCATGGCATAAGCTTTCTTTTAAATTCTCTTAAGTTCTCTCACTTAAGGACAGGAAAAGTAACAAATATCTAATAGGTTAAATGAAGTCAAAATTTGGTTAAATGTGTCCTGGTAAATATTTATAACTGTTCTATCCTTAAAAAGATATAAAGGAGCTGGATAAAATTTTGTGTAACATATATATTTGCATTCTGCTGGTAATCCATCTGCATTTTTTTACTGCACTTTGTTTTCGTGGTTAATTGTTTGTACCTCAAATATTAGGTTTTGTATGACGTTAAACTTATAATATGCATTTTATAGTTTATTTTTATAAAGGTCAGAAAGACAAGGTGAAAATGTTTTTTACTTTAGTGGCAATACTGTCCATTAGCATATATAAATATTTTAATTTGAAACTACAATGAGATGTTTGAAATACGATACCATAAGTCTAATTAAAAAATATGGAATTTGGGAACAGTTGCTTGTGTTCTTAACCTCTCTTTGAATTTCCATGTCCAGTGAATACAAATATTTTTGCTAAAATTAGAAATGTACATATCATGTACCATTAGAATACAGAGTCATTTAACTAAGAGGAAGAGTAATCTGTCAATGGAATAAATTACCCTAATCCTTTCAGGCAAAATTTTCAGTGTAATTACAGTAACTAATTGATAATGTTCTCTTTGCTCAAATCATATACTTGAAATAACTATTTGAGTATGTATTTCAGGTACAATATACTTTTATTTCTCCTTGTACCCTCTAAAGATTAATATTCTTTTATATTTTAAAATAAGGTCTGTTTATCACATTGAAATGGGGACTATGAGTAGGGAATTGCTGTCGTGTTAAAAGTTGACCAAGACCTGTGTTACAGTTCACACAAAGGACATTTGTCTCGGTCACCTAACTATCATGAAAACCAAAATTGTGTGTGTGCGTGTGCATGTGAGTATTTGTGTGTGTAATATTTTGCTTTCTTAAAGGGAATTTCTGACAATGAGGAAATAATACATTAGAAGATGCTTTCTCATAATCATAACAAATCAAACAACTTTATAAGGCTTACTTTGTCATTCCCTAGTCTATGTATTTTACATAGGTTATCCCAAAGAACCTGATGGAATAGCTCCACTTTGTAGATGAATAAACTGAGGCACAGAGTTTAGGTAACCTGACCAAAGTTTTATAGTAAGAAGTAACCAAAATCTGATTTGTGTCCAGGCAGTCTGTTTCTATAGACTATTCCCTTAATCAGTGTACATACAACCTTGAAAATATGAACGACCTTTTTAAAATTAGATATGCTACTTTCATTTCAGCCCCAAAGCCTGAGATTCAGCTAATTATCATATAGTAAGGTACACATTTTGCTATATATTAAGTCATATATTAGATCTATATGTATTTCATAGAAAAATATGGCTAATTATTTTAAAATATCTTTCAAGTCTCTAAGATGGATTTATATTAGCTGGAGTAAGATACAAAGAAATAGAAATAGTCCTAGGCATAATCTGCCAAATCTATTTAAGTTCTTATATTAGTCACTAAATTAAGCCACAGGCTTTTATGTCAGAGAAGCTGAATTAGAATACTGCAAGTTGCTGATGCTATTGATTCTTGAAAATGAATTTCAGACTAGAAAATTCCTGCTAAAACAACTCAGCTTTTGCATATTTCCAGCATCCACTATGCTCACTTATTACTTATTTCTCTAGATCATGAGCCAGCAAACTATAACCCACAGGTCGAAGCTGGCCAGCACCTGTTTGTGTGTGTCCTACTAATTAAGAAATATTTTTAAATGATTTTAAATGGTTGGAAAAAAATAGAGAGGAGAATATTTTGTATCAGGTGAAAATTCGAATTGTAGTGTCTATAAATTAAAATTTACTGGAACATAGCCACATTGATTTATTTATATATTGTCTGTGATTGTATCCTCACTGCAAGGATAGACCTGAATAGTAATAACAGACACTGAATGGCCTGCAAAGCCTAAAATATTTGCTGAATCCTTATGGAAAACATCTACTGCTTTAGACACTGAAATCTTCTTTCTTCAGTTAAGCTGTGATCCGATTTGTTGTATATTCAGAAAATAAGAGAATGAATTCTAGTGATTTACAGATTTTTCAATCTAGGTCTTTGTATTTCTGACCATTTGTCCTACTGGATCAAAATTAAAACTCAAGGTTTACACATTGGCCTGGATTTTCCCTTGGTTACTCTGTTGATTCTGCCAAATCTAGTATGCATCTGCTACGTGGTGACAGGTGCATTCTAGTATCCCCTTCTCCTGGCACAAGCCTCTCCTGTGACTTCCCAGTGACTCTGCTCTTAGCTTATCCTCCTGATTTTACGCTTAATCCATACACTTCTTTTCCCCTTAAAATTCTACTTTATATTTTGCAACAAAATTTCCACCATATGCATTTAATAGACTATACATTAATGACTTGATTTCTTTTGTACTATGGAAGTATCTGGTAAAATATAAGAAATAGACATCAAGCAGGAGCACAGAGCAATTTCCATATAGTCCATGATCAAAACGGCTTCCTAAATGCAAACATCACATATCCCTTTACCACTAGGTAACCAATCACCCATTACAGGCTACTATTGATTCTGATGACAGCTGTGTCGGACAGAAGTTTCGCTGGGTTTCAGCTCTATAAAAGTGAATTTGAATGGAGATAATTTATTTTTAAGAACAGTTTGTGTGTTTTTTTTAACTCACATGAGTTACTTATTGTTTATTAGATTGATAATTGCTCACCAAACGTCGGTTCGGGGGGAATGCTGCTGTTTCATTGCTTAGCGACATCTAATTCAAAGTGTGTCAGAAAGACTGGTTGGTGTGCTAAACTCATGACAGCTCAGAGAAAATATTTGAAACTTTTTGCTCAGAGGTATTAGACCACAGTGCTTTCTTCATGTTTCTAATTACCAAAACACTTGTGGAGAAACAAAAGGGTTCCTTCTTATGATTCTTGTAGTTTTTCATAAGAATTTTGTTTGTGAATCCTATCAGAGAAGACGAGTCTGTGGAAAATGAAGGTTAACAAAGTACTAATTCTCAGTAAACTTAGATCCTACATTTCTGCAAATTTTCTTTTGATAAAGAGCAAGGAATGGAATGCCAGAAGGTGTTAGGGAAACAATATTATAGAAAAATAGAATGCTTTTGTAAGTATGACGTGACACATCAACAATATTTAAGGCTTGATTAAATAATACCAGTTTGCTTTCAAAAAGGATTTATATGGTTGAAGATTTGAGGATTTAACAAAGGCTCATTCATTGTTAGGAGGTTTTTTGAGAATAAATACTATTATATTATATGTAAATGTGTTATTTTAATTTAAATGACAATGCTGATCTCCAAGCTGTAGAAAAGAATTAGACTAATGATGTCAGAGTGCAGGTCTTCAGCAGAATAGCTAAAAATTGAAGGTGTGTAACTGGCTATGATCTAACAGTCTGCTTTAGAAGCCTTTTTTTGATGTGCAGTACCTTTGTGGCATTGTCAGCAAAAACAGAAGCACAAGTGTGAAGAAGAAAGTCTGGGTTTTTCTTTTCCTTTTTTCTTAATGCTCAAATCTACAATTGCCTCAAGCTTGTCTGAGGAGTTGCATTTCGATTGTCACTTTTCCAGTTTCAACGGTCAAGTAAAAAAAAAAAACTTTGCACAACATGCCTTTAAAAATGTACTTGTTTCCTTGAATTGGTAGACTGCAGAAGGCCAAAGGAAATGACCAGAGATATAAAGAATTATTGCTTTGCTATTTTATTTGGTTTTGGAGACTACTTCCAGTAGCTTGTTTTTAAATAAAGATGCAAGCACAGATAAATTCATCCTAGGCAATATGATCAATTATGTTCAGTTTTGCCTGGGGAAAATGATCCCTTTCTTAAACATCACTTTTTTTTTTGACACTCTTATCCTCTTCCCACCATGGTTCTGAACAGAAAAATCATGCTTGTATAAAATGTCTAACATAATCACTTCTCTATACTGGGATTCAAGTCATCTCACCATTTCCCCAGAGTTAGAGAAAACTGTAAAGCAACAGAGAAATGCTTTTTAAGTTCATTAAAAGGGGCACCTGTGTGGACAATTCAGTTAAGTGGCTGACTTCAGCTCGGGTTATAATCTCACTGTTGGTGGATTGAAGCCCCACATAGGGCCCTGTGCCGATAGCTCGGAGCCAGGAGCCTGCTTAGGATTCTGTCTTCCTCTTTTTCTGCCCCTCCCCTGCTCTTGCTCTCTCTCTCTTTCTCAAAAATAAATAAACATTAAACATTAAAAAAAATAAGTAAATCAATTAACATTTAGTTGTCTCATATGAGGTTGGCCTCCCACAGACTACTGTATTCAATAGCTGCTGCTGCCTGTACTGGGGGATGATCCCATTACCTAACTTAGCTACTTGACTTTTAACTAAAATAAAACAATTCTGCATGCCATCATCTTGAAGGCAGTTTATCTAATTAAAAACATTAAAACTGCAACATGGACTGTATAGAACAAGGGAGCTAGACTGTAGATGATTCTACTCTGTGTGACCATGGGCAACTTAATGTTGTCTCGACGATCATCAAGCATAAAATGAGGGATACTAATATACAAAAAGGATATAAAGAAACCTGATATAAGATGTTAGAATACAACTAATTAAGTGACCAACAATATGTGAATAGTAAGTGTCTGATTTTATCCAAAAAATTTGTTATGGATCTTATAATTTAGTTAACTAAAACATCCAAGAACACTTTGAAATTTTTTTCTATGAGTTTATTTTATGGGATTCCTTATATAGTTAAAGGTTTTAATATTTTGAAAGATAATATAGTGATCTATAGCACAATAACTTGTCCAGTTGTTGTTGCTCTTTTAATCTTTTCTTCTTTTAGGCAGTAATTAATGTCGGGAAATCAAATTGCTCCACGGAGCCAGAAGAAAAAAACAAAAAGCAAAAACAAAACAAAACAAAAAATATCAATGTAGCACTATTAACTAAAAAATTCTAAGTAAGTCTGAAAATTCCCAGAGCGCTTAAGTGGACATGCTTAAGAAGTAACTGAGTGACAGCTCCATGGCACATAAGCTAAAATCATAAACTGTCAAGTTAAAGCGTAATATCTATTAGTATGGCAACATGATTGTCTTCTTAGAAATTTCATTTTATTCAGCTCTGAATCCAATACAACTAAAATAATAAAGTCTGTTTCCTAACAAAATTGCACAAATATTTTTTGCATAAATATTGTCATCTTAAGTTATATTAATCTTGCGGGCTTTCAAATTTAAATGAAAAAAAGACAGGTGAAACTTGGAAAAGAGGAAGAAAGAAAAGGAAACAGGAGAAGAAAGCAAAGAAACTGGGGGAGAGAGAGAGAGAAGAGAGGAAAGTAGAAAAATGCAGGCAGGTAAAAATAAAGAGGAAAATAAAAGTATTATGCAGAGCAGCTACTCCTGGATAGCTTTGTAGAAAGAGGTTCTTTGAAGAACAAGGAATATTGACTGTGCAGTAACAGATGAGAAACAAAGTTCTTCAGAATTCCAGCAGTTATGTTGTCCTTTGTTCCTTTCCCTGAATAAATACATTTCCAAATGCTTGAATGCCAAGTCCCAAAAGGTAGTAAAATAGAACCAACTAATGACAGCTGTGAAAAATAAAGCCAGATTAGAAGAAATACCAAAACTCAAATAATCAACCCCTCCACATAATTTGCACTCCATTTTTAGCAGAAACACAGGAATTCTTTGCCCACAATCATAGAAGCCTTGAAAGGGCAAATTTGGTTGCTTACTTTTTAAACTTGCCACATGGTTTTACTCGAAAAGCTAAGCAGCTTGTGTTCCGTTTCAGGTTTCAGTAGTGAGTAGCACTTTGGGGGTGGGGTGGGGGGGACGCATCTCATTTTCTTAAAGCCCGATTTTACCCTCTTCCCACCTGTGGCCATCCCATTTCTGTTTTTGATTTTCTATTGGTTGTCATTATAGGCAAGAATAGTGTATTAAAAGCCACAGTTAAAGGTCTAGATGGAAAAATCAATAGGACACATTTTCCAAGTAAAAATCAATAATACTTAAAACAACTTTTCTTACCTTAGAGGCAAATCCTATTGTGGTAAATAACTAAAATTCTACATGTGCTGTGACCATGTCATGTCTGACTCCTCACGTCCTTTTATATTTATATGAATGATCATCTGACCAATTTATCCTAGCAACACTAGCCACTGAATAAGAATACACTAATGTGAAAGACACATGGATAAATGAATTAGCATGGAAATTATTTTAACTGCAATTATCAGATATGTATTTTATTGTACAATGACTGCAACATAATCTGAAGGGAAAGTCACTGAAATTTCTAAAAAGAGTAGGAGCGGCTCATTTCTTGACACCAATTAATGGAGTTAATTGGGTTGCTTGCGGCTTTTTAAAACCTTACTAGTAATCAAGTTGGTTTATGATTGAAGATTGATGCTAATTCCAGAACAGTGCCAACTCAGTAGCTATAATGTAACAACAAAACTGAGAGGTACTATTCACTCTCTGCAATACATTGTGCCAGATGTTTTGTTGCATTATTTTTAATCTTAAAAGTAGCTCTACAAGTTACACCCATTTAAAAGCCTGAGGAATCTGAGATATTAGGGGAAAAACTCACAGAGTAAGGAATAGATTTAATATTCAAATCTAAAACTTTATGTTTCATTATACATTACAAATGCTTCTATAATTTATTAAGTCATGGCAGAAGGCTGAACCAAAGATTGAAATTATGCATAGGCCATTGCCTAAACTTCTCCACCTGTAATTTTCATAGGGTAATTATTCTTCAAGGCATTCTGAGATAAACATATAATGTACAAATTGGAATTTTCCACCATAACCCATTATCAAAACTATCTGCAAGTTTTTAATTTTTTTATTCTTTATGTTATTTCCTTTCCCACAAATATAATTTTATAATTGTGTTAATGTACACCATTGAGTTATGGTATGCATGAGTAAATCTGTTTCTCTGATTTTTTCTGAGACTTCTGGGGTTTCTGAGACCATTGAACACATTAATGTAGGGGTCTTAGTAGGTCACGGGGGATCTTCATTTTTCTCTGACTTGAAATGAAGGCTAGAGTAAAAAAAGATCATACACTGGCAGGCCATTCTTCAGGGCAATTCAACCAGGTCAGTCCAAGGTCGTGGACTGTACAACAGAAATCAGATATTTTAGAAATTTCAGATATAAATAGAAGATATTAATAAGAATCTTAATCCCTGTTCTGCATATGTTTGATTTCTTCATCTGTACCCTGTCACCTCTTATTCAGATATAATTCATGAACTCACTTTGGCCTACCCACTGTATCTGTAATATTTATTTCATCAACTAGCATTTTTATACTTTTTTAAAGTAAGTTTTATATTTTTTAACTTTAAAAAAATATAGCTTTTTGTACATTATGGTTGTTTGCGTTAATTTCATGGGTTAATATGAATATTTTGTCTGAAGATTTTAAGATTATTAATTTCTTTCATGTGTTTCAATGTACATCTCTTTATTAGAATCCTTCTTTTAAATCTTGTTGCTTTCACTTTTAACTTTGATTTTATATTTTATTTCCTAGTTATGTTTACCCGTTTAAAATTATTTATTTTATTATTTTTGTTATTTGACTCTGAAATTCTAATTTTATCTAATCTTTTTTTCTTATTCTAATTTTTGTCTGACTTTTCTCCTTTTCCTCTTCTTGTTTTTCTTTACTGAGTAATTTTTGCTTTTATAATTCCTGACAGGATGGTGACTATGATGATGGTAATATGGAAAAAGTCCAAACCATCTAAGGGAGGCTGAGAGCTTTCTTACCCACAGACTTTCCTAATGCAACAAACCCTCTGACTTCCCAAGGGAACCTACTAACTCACTGAAGAATGGTTCCCCAAGAAAACTCACCCTGGGAAAGCTAGTTAATTCTATCCCGGGCTATAAATCATCATGTAGATGTCACTTTTGATTTATTAGGATGATGTTGCTCTCTGATAGCTTGTATCATTCAGTCATAGTATGAGAGTTTGTTTTAAAAATCCATTGCCAACAATGAGAATAACTACTGGATTGTAGTTGCAGGAGGCTCACATGTTATAGTTTGCCATCATTCAGAAAAAAGATGTTATCATATGGAGTGTTCCAATGGAGATAAACCCTCCACGTGCTGACCTGACCTTGTGAAAGGGAATTCTTTGTACCGAACATCTTGATAGAAGCCAAGGGAACAAAAGCATACCATTAAATGTTAGTTTTATCAGGATACCTGTCTTCGGCAGCCTTCTCTTTTCAGTTTCTTCATTCTTGGTTGATATAATCCAATCTATTATATTACCTAGCAACTCTCTACTGGTATCAAGTATTTAATAATTATTTTGTATGAAAAGTATAAACCCATATCCCAGTTTTATCCCTCTTCTGAACTACAGATCTTTGTATTCAATTATCCAGAGGACACATCAACCTATATATTTAATATGTATCTTTAATTCAATGTGTCTACAACTTTACTTACTTTCTTTTCCATCAGTCTTCCCAAGGATCACTTCTTCTTGAATTTCATGGTAGAATCCAAGGCTTCTTGACTCCTTCTGTTTCTTCCATCCCACACCCAATCTTTAATCCAATTCTTTCAAGTCTACTTTGTCAATTCTCTACATTTCACAAAAGTAACCTATCTCCTTTTCTATTTTGTTGGAATGATCACCAAAGTATCTTACCTGGAATGTCAGTTATCAATTTATTGCCTCTCAATTCCAGATTCATCCTGCATTGCCTTCTCTGCAAAAATATATCTGGGATCTTTAAGTTATTATTTTTATTTTTTGGCAGTTGGCACAATTTTAAGCTTTTCCAGCAGAAGATGTTGGACACACATTGTAAGAGGAACAGGTTTTTACTTCCTTGTTTTGGTGTGTTAGCATAGGTGACTTCTTTATGACCCAGTCCTGTAGTTTATAGTGACCAGCTTTTTGGGGAGCACACCTCCTTAAGTGGTTTTGTAGCAGAGTGCCTCAGTAATACATTACCAAGTCAACAGCTTTCTCACACTATAAAGGACATATTTTCTGCAAGTTCCACAGGTAACTTCTTTGACATGCAATGATGCAGAACCACACCCTTCAATATAGTCTGTGTCAGCTCTGGATGAAAAATGGAGGGGTGGAAGAAAGACTGGGTCTCTTCCTTGGGCCTTTTATCCCAGCCTTAGTGATAGATATGTACAGTAAAACTTTGGATTGCAAGTAACTTGTTCTGTGAGTGTTCTGCAAGACTAGCAAACATTTCTAATAAATTATAACTTGATAAACAAGTGATGTGTTGCAATATGAGTAGTACATGATGCTGAACATCATATGATCACAACTGGGCCAATGGTTCTTCTCTCTCTTGCTTGCTGTGGGATTGTGGGTGATCGTCTCCCATGCTCAGATGCTCAGTCTCAGGCTGTGGTGTTTAGCAGAAATCAGTGATTTTTCAGAGCCTTAGAAGGTGCCAACAACTAGTACTAGTTTATTGTTTGCCACTTCAAAGCACCTATGGACAGTCCTTTGCTTTTCCATATAAGAATAAGCTTAGGAGTGCTTTGCTTCATGCTAAGTCAGTCTACCTGCAGATATAGACCCTTTCCTCTGCTGCCTTTTTGCCAGTTACATTAAATACAGTATATGACAAGAGTTTATTAGTACTATACTGCAGTCAACATCCGTGCAAGCATATACAATGGCCACCATGTAGAAAAAGGTTGAAAAGAAAAGCAGGAAGAAGGAGATGATTATGGTGAAAGTTAAAATGGAAATCATTGAGAAGTATGAATGAGGTATGCGAGTTGCCAAAATTGCAAGATTTTATAAGAAGTCTATGTCTGCATCTCTGCAGAGGAGGGAGAGGAGAAAAAGGTGGAGGAATTCCTCACTTCAAATGAGTTTAGGGAGATGTGATAAAATGTGGGAAACAGTGCAAAATTTGGAGAAAAGCACCATCCAAATAAGGTTATAGCAGTGCTAGTGATGAATCCGTTTAATGACAATGCAATGTCACATTTCTGCAAAATCCTCAAAAGGAAACAAAAGCAAGCGCCATTGGATAGGTTCCTTGTTAAAGCTGCAGGAAAAGAAAAAGATTCCATTGAGCCAATAGATAGTGGTGATTCTGTTAGTGATAGTGAAAATCATCCTAAACAATAACCCTCCCCTGTCTTGTCTCCCTCACACCAGCCATGTAGGTTTCCAAAGTTAAGTGCAGTTTAATTTATTTTTCTTTATATTTTGTATTTTATTTATTTTTATGTTATATTACAGTATCATAATCATTTTTATATGAATATTTTTGGGTTGTGGAATGAATCATCTGAGTTTCCATTTTTCGTATGGGGAAATTCACTTTGATATACAAGTGCTTTTGATTACAAGCATGTTTCTGGATCAAATTATGCTCTCAAACCAAGGTTTTACTGTGTGTGTGTGTGTATGGTGGGGGAGAGAGATGCATTTCCCCTGTTGGGTATTTGTGTCTGCTCCTTTTGTTTACTATTCTTATATTTTTTTAAAGTTCTCTTTATCTCTTTTTTTATTTTTTAATTTTTTTATGTTTATTTATTATTGACACAGAGAGAAACAGAGCATGAGTGGGGGAGGGGCAGAGAGAGAGGGAGACACAGAATTTGAAACAGACTCCTTTGAAACAGACTCCAGGATGTTAGCTGTCTGCACAAAGTCCAATGCAGGGCTCGAACCCACAAACCATGAGATCATGACCTGAGCCGAAGTTGCACGCTTAACTGACTGAGCCACCCACGCACCCCTAAAGTTCTCTTTATCTCTTAAAAGCCTATTCCCCATTACTCCAGTCCTCTGTTGTAGTTAATACTTGTGTATATTAAATTTCCCCTGTTCAAATGCTGTTGTTTCTCTCTCTTGATTTGTCCAGACTTCATAAATAGCTTAATACTAGTCCTCCAATTTCCTGTCTTTCCCATTTTAATTCATTTTCTCCTTTCATCTGGAAAAAGTGAAATAGACACAGTTCAGTAGTTTGTATCTCTCCTCCGGGATTTTGGAGACCACCCTAACTTGAAATGTCCTTTTTTCCTCCACTGCACCTTCCATTGAGCTAATAATTGCCACAGTCACTAAACTAGGCACTGGGGATCCAGCAATGAAAATAATAATCTCTGCCTTCATGGAGCTTATATTGTCATGTATGGAAACTGACAATAAACAAATAGGTATCTATGTTAAAGGGCAAAATAAATGCTATGAGAAAAAAATATTGCAAGTTAGAGGAGGTATACCTGCTGCTTGTATAAGTTACTGTACCCCTGAGAACAGGCTGGTTATACTGTGATAACAATCAGACCCCAGATTCAGAGGTTTACTGCTATAAAGATTTACTTATGGCTAACACCACATGTCATCACAGGCCATGTTATACCCCTGGGGCTGGGTTGACAGAATAGCTTCTATGCAGATCATTGCAGGCATCTGGGCAGTGGGAAATGCGATCGGAGCAACAATGTAAAGATTCTTAAAGCTTCTACCTGGAACAACTCATGTCACACATCTTCACATGCTATTGGACAAAACAAGTCATATGGCCAAACCTATACTCGAATCTCCTCCTGGGAGAGTGAATAAATTGTGAACAAGAATACAATCTAACATAGGTTATACAATCATTTATGAGAAAGTCGGGGAGCCTGGGTGGCTCAGTAAGTTAAGCGGGTGACTCTTGATTTTGTCTCAGGTCATGTTCTCACAGTTCTGGAGTTTGAGCCCTGTGTGGAGCACTGCCAGTGCAGAGCCTGCTTGAGATTGTTTCTCTGCCCCTCCTCTGTGCACGCTCTCTCTCTCTCCCTCTCTCTCTCTGTTTCTCTCTTTCTCTGTCTCTCCCTCTCTGTCCCTTCTCTCCCCCTCTCTCAAAATAAATAAATAAACTTTAAAAAAACTTTTATGAAAAAGTGATATTTGATCAGCAAGTCCTGAAAGAAATAAAAGAAGGAGTTCTGAGGATATCTAGGGACAGATCCCTTCATAACAGGCACAAAAAGACCACTTTTATTCTTTTTGTTTTAAGTAAAAACACTTTAAGTGCAGAGAAAATGATTCTTTTAATAGTAATTCTCTTGACAGTAATTGCTGTGATATGTCATGTCATGTATAGTTAGCATGTGAAGAAAATGAATCAGGCACATTTCCTAATAATAATTATTCTAGTGAATGGTGATTCAAATAGACAAGAGGAGAGGAACTTCCTTAAGTGCTTATCTGTCTTGAAACTTAATATAAGTTTTGTGTTTTAAACATACTATCCTAAAAGTATGTTTTTATAAAACAGTTTATCAGATATACCTGCTTTTGCACTGAGAAATTCTTATTAAAACCTTTGTTATTCAACTGATCATTTTCTAAAATGACTTTTTCTGTTTATGCAGAGGCAGAATTTATGAATCAATATAAGTTGAATTTGATTTAATATCTTATACAAATATTAAACATAAATAATTTAATGAAAACCATTCATCTATATTTATATCTATATATATGTAACATAACCATGTTATCTCATATTTCCCATATTGATATTCTGCTTTGGTTATATGAATAAATGTGAGCTTTTATTAATTATATGCTAACTCCTGAGCTATTCTATGGCAAAACTTATTTTTAATGTTTTATTTCTAATGTTTAAAGTAATGAAATTTATAAACTATTACAGTCATAGAAATATATAAGCCTGGCTAACCATTGTTTATAGGTTATTGTGGCTCTTATGTTCATGAAAATTTTGAGCATGGTGCTCTTTTAGTGAAAATATTTCACTGCATTTTAATACTCTTTGTTGGCTTAAATATGAGAATTATTCTAAAACTAATTCTTTTCAGCAACACTTTTTTCTATAAAATTATCAAGTAAATTTACTAGCATGGCATTGTTCATAACATTCTCATATTTTTTAATTGCTCCCATTCTAGTTATAATTGCTTTTACTCCGGACTTCATAACTTTGTTTCCTCTCTTGATTAGAGTTGTCAGAGCCTTATCAATATACTATAATTTAAAGAACTAGGGGTGGGGGTGCCCGGGTGGCTCAGTTGGTAAGCGTCGGACTTTGGCTCAGGTCATGATCTCTCGATTCACGGGCTAGAGCTCTGCGTTGGGCTCTGTGCTGACAGCTCAGAGCCTGGAGCCCGCTTCAGAATCTGTGCCTCTCTCTCTCTGCCCCTCCCCTGTTCATGCTTTGTCTCTCTATCTCTCTGTCTCTTTCTCAAAAATAAATAAAAATGAAAAATTTGTTTTAAATAACGGACTAAGCCTTAGCTCTGTCAATTTGGTAGTTATCCAGTTTTCTCAAGACTTAATTTCTGCTTTGAACATTCTCCTAATTTTCTGTTTCTTTCACTTATTTATTTTCTGTATCCTCAAGTTAAAGGTTCCAATGTACCCCTGAAAGCTCCCGAGGCCTTTTCATCTCCATTAAGATCTCTGATTCCTTCCCTATTTTCTCTCTTCATATATATATATATATATATATATATCCTGCTGAGGACAGCATTTCCCTCCATGTGGTCGTGGAAACATTCCTTTTAAGTTTCAAGGATTTCAGCATAGGATAGTGATACAAGAGTGGTGCAAGGAAGAGCCCCACATGGTGTATTGTTTTAATTCACACTTTTGTCTCTCTATTTCCCACAAATCCCTCTAATCTTTTCCAGCTTACTGACTTTTATGTCCAGATTCCATCTTTATTTAATCTTTGTCACACTTCCCCCACTTTTTTTCATGAATTCTTCAAGTGAGAATATACTAGGGGCACCTGGGTGGCTGAGTTGGTTAAGCATCCAGCTCTTGGTTTTGGCTCAGGTCATGATCTCACATAGTTCATGTGATCAAGCCCCACATAGGGCTCCATGCTGGCAGTGCAGAGCCTGCTGGGTTTCTCTTCTTCTCTCTCTGCCTCTCTCTCTTTCTCTCTCTCTCAAAATAAATAAACTTTAAAAAATATGTTTAAATAATAATAAAAGAGAACATTTTAGAAGATAAAGGAAGTGTTCTAGTTTTATTCTACTCACTTTCCATGACTCAAAATTGGTAAATAGCATTTTTCTTTGAAGTCAGTTTACATTTTATATTATTTACATGTACTAATTTCAGGATACTAAGATCATTAGGGAATTCCAGTAGTATGTTACTGCAAATTGGTTAAAACACAAATACTTGGAAATGTGTTTAGATATTGAAATTGAAGAGAAAAAAACCATGTAATTTCAAATGGTATCCTAAGTCTTTACTAAAGCCCTATTAATGTGGAAGTCAATTAGGAAGGTGTTAATTAAACTCTCAGGTATTGAATTTGAAAAGCAAAGGCACCCTTGGCTAACAGCATATTTACCTGAGTAAATAAAAAATGTGTCTGCTCTATTATTCCACAAAAGTACAAGGTTTCAAACTATTTTCAACATGTGAAGCATTTTTCACACCCAAGTGTATTTCTAAAATGTTTTTTGAAACTGTTATTTCAATTTGAATATTAAATTAAAAATGGTAAAATATTTGAAAAGTATTAGTACACATGTCTGACGTATTCCAGTTTAAGAACATCATCCTCATGATGCTTGTGTTAATACTCTTTCTGAGTCCATTAATATTCATTCAGAAATACAGCAGAGGTGTTTAGGAAGAAATACAGTCATAGATTTGTTAGCATCTCATGTCTCCTTTGTTGACAGCTGATTTTTCCTTTTTTAACATTTATCCTACCCCCCCAAATATGCACATTAAGTGTTAGTTTGTTGCTTTTGTAATGAGATATACTCATTTTATTCATGGAATACTCTTCTGACTTATTTCAAAACCACTTATGCCAATAAACTCATCAGTAATATATTAATGATTGCCCATAGAAGTGCCACTTATTATTTTTTATTAAACTATTATATAGTTCCAATGATGTGTCTAATAGATTTATCTAGAATCTATATTGATGGGACTGCACTACCTCCTTTCCATTTTTCTCTCTTCCAGATTGTTTCTGTAAGTGATGAAATGTCACACTTTTTATTTTACTTTTAAGAGTGCTCCAGAGAACATACAGAATGAGGTGAATAAAAGGCAATGTCTGATGTTGCTCACTGTCTAATGCTAATTTCTATGTATGGGCCACCATAAGCAAAGATATTTGTTCAATGAATGTTGACAATAAACCTCCTTGCAGTTTTTTGTACTAAATATTATTTAAAACTTGTTTTACATCTTCTTCTTCCCTTATTTTCATTCTCAGTTCATACTGAAGTCAGTAATAGATAACATTTATTTAGCGGTTGTGTGGGTGCGCGTGCGCGTGTGTGGGTGCGCGTGCGCGTGTGTGGGTGCGCGTGCGCGTGTGTGTGTGATCACTGACACAAGTTTGCTAGGTTCATATTTCTCCAAAATTCTATATAAGGAAACTATTGGTGAATGCAAGTGGTTTTTCTCAAGTCATGAAACCAAGAGAATCAGAGCCAGAACTAAATCTCAGCTCTACTTGAGTGAGTGTTTCCATTGTTTTCTGCTTTTAAAACTTTTCATCTGAAGTACCAGTAATAACAGAGAACATTTATATTACTTCTCTGTGTAATACTAAGGAGCAGAGATAGGATTTGAAACCATGCAGTATAGCTTTAGAATTTGTTCTCTTAAGCATTCTCCTTAAATTTAGAGGGAGAATATGAGCAGGCATCTCCCAATGAAATCGCATTATTTGGTATTTTACCTATGGTACGTTGAATGAAGATACACATCCTTCCACATCTCTACAGGAACATGCTTGAGGAATATCACACAAAATAAGTTTAGTTGAATAAAGTCTCATGTCATAGAATGTGGCATTTGTGTTATGGGCATGCAGCTAAATTATGGTGCATAATAGCTGTGTGAAGAGAGGAATGAGAAGAAAGCCTAGGTACTGAGTTCTAGGGAGACAGATGGAAATGCAAAAGATGTAGGAACCAAAAAGAGATAGAAATGGATTTATAGTATGTAATGTCTTTGGTCTACACATGAAATATACCATATTCACCAGAGCTTTTGGAGTTGAATGGAGTGGGAGGGGGATAAGGAAAATAAGTAATTAAAAACTCAGTAGTGTTATAAGTTGTGTTCAAGATAAGATCAAAATCTGCCAAAATAGGCACAGCCACATATTTATTATCTTTCCTAATACTTAATGCAAAAGTTTGCTCTCCATAACTTGTATGCTTTAATATATCAATAATGGTCCTGGCTCCCACAAAGTCTTCAATATTGAGGATCCTAAAAGGTGTTCCCTGTTTATCACGAAAATTTTCCTATCTTCACGGCAAACTTATCTACAATATAATGTAGCCACTCCAATAAACATCCCAGAGAGAAAGTCAGAGAACGTATCAATATATCATTTTGGGATATAGGGATATAGGGAAATAAGGCCTTGCCCCAAATTATATAATTATAATGACATTTCTGGTTGAGAATCCAGGATTCTAAACCCTTGTTCATATAGATAAAATAAAGATCCCATAAACAGTTCAGGTTAGAAGCATATATAACTACACTGATTTGAAAAGCTAATCTGCTTGATATTGAGCCTAAAATCCAAATGGAGAATGTTATTTTTTTAAACCTCTGAAGTTTAGAACTAAAACCTTCTCTTGGACTGAAATAAGACATGTAGTTGCGGGTGCAAAGATCATGTTTATTTTCCTATTTTAATCCTTTTTATATCATTGTGTTCTCTATCACTCTGAACAGAAAGCTGATTTCTATTGATTTAAAAAAATGCCTTAACTTACTTTTCATTAGTTTCTAACTTCTACATTAGGGGTTTTTCTATCTTCCACACATCAGCCACAATTTGTAGACTTTACTCTCCTTGTCTGATGCAATCAGTGCAAATGAAATGGAGAATCGAAAGGTCAATACCTTTCTAATCCAGGAAACACCATCTCGTTTTTATTTTCTCCAATTTCTCCTAAGCCATAAGTCTTTGTTCATCAGTGATTAAGATTTTGGAACCATTGTGATTTTAAAAGTATAGAAATTTTTTCTGTTTAGTGCTCTGTAACATCAAAGTTTTTCTTGGAACATTATAGCAAAAGAGCAACTCTTTCTACTTTGTAATACTAGGTTGATTTTATTTTTCATTAAAAAAAACCCTGTATTCCTTATTTAAACAGAAGATTACAATAGAGTTATAATTTTAAAAAAACTATGTAATGAATTAGGTTGCCTTTAAAATGAATGAAACTTCATTTCATATTTTACCATATTAAAATATATTTAAATATATTTCTAAATAAGTCTTATGCTTATTAATATATCCTGAATAAAGTCTTTAAATGAGTGAAAAAAATATTCAATTGGCAGTTGCTAAAAATTTCAAAAGTAACTGTTCCTGCCAATCCATGATTTCCAAGTTGTTTTTATATAGGAAAGATATGCACAAAAAGATTACAACAGAAGGTTATTTCTTGGCAGAGATTTTAATTTCTCACCAATTGTTATCGCTTTCTTGCTGTTAGAAATGGAACCCTCCATACCCAACCTTTAGTAAGTCCCATAGGTAAAGCTAAAACACCCTCATACAGTTAGGTATAACCATGTGAAGAAACCCCTGCTACAGAAATGTAAGCAGATGTGTTGTGTGCAACTCTCATGTTATTTGCATAAAAGGAAACTGCCCATCATCATTCCTTTTCACTGGCTGTGAGCTGGAGACTCCTGTCACTGCTACCTTAGACCAGGAGTGGGAAACCACTTTTTGAGAAGAAATTACTATTAACCTGAGTGTCTGGATGAAGACATGAAGTAAAACTGTTCTTAATAACTTATCTAGCTTACCTACCTGGAAATTGTGTGAAAGAGAAATAATCTTCTATATAATTTAAGTTGCATATACTGGAAACACAACAGTACAGATGATTAGGATTATATTGCAAAAAAAAAAGTTAAGCATTATAATATTTGTCTTTAAAATAATTCCACTGTACATGTATACTCTACAACCAATATATCAATGAGCTTCTAATTCAAAATGTCAAAAGTTCATATAACCCTTTATCTCCCTGGAAAAGAATAATTAGTTGTGAGTGCACAAAAATGAAATAAACTTAGATATGATTATGTTTGTTAACATAGGATTATAATCATGGATAGTTTTATTATAGAATAATGGATACCCATTCAAATGGGTTTAAGTAAAATAGGAATGTATTATAATATGGAAAATATGAAGAAATTAATTGCAAGATATACAATGTGGCCACAATGTAAGTGTAAGTTTGCAGTTTTTCCATTTCTTTGTGTGGCTGTGAATCTTTTCATATATTTTATTTAAATATACTCATTCAATTTTCCTCTCTGAAGACTAGTTTCTCAGGCAGGTTGTTTCAGTTTTGTTTTCCATAATTTTTTATTAATTTTTTTAATGTTTATGTATTTTTGAGAGACAGAGAGACAGAACATGATCCAGGGAAGGGCAGAGAGAGAGGGAAACACAGAATCTGAAGCAGAATCCAGGCTCCCAGCTGTCAGCCCAGAGCCCAGTGCAGGGCTCCAACTCACAGACTGTGAGATCATGACCTGAGCTGAAGTTGGACACTTAACCAACTGCCCGACCCAGGCGCCCCTGTTTTCCATAATGTTTATTTGACCATTCATTGCTTTAGCCAACATTGGCACCAACAATAATGCCAATAAAATGAACACCCTAAACACTAATCTTTACATCTAACTAATTCACACTTCTATCAACATACCAAATTCCAAGAAGAAAACCAAAATGATTTGTTCATACAAGATTAGGTGTTCATTCCCAGGCTCCTCAGTCCTCTCCCTTATCTAAAGGGAGGTTGGGTATAGGCATATTATCTGGGGAGATAATGACTAGAATCTCCAGCAACAGAATTAAAAAAAACACACAGAAATTATATACGCTGGAGAGAATTATGTTTTAGATAACTATTAGGTGCTCTAAAGCATAAAACATGTCTATGAGGAAAGGAGTACACGCACAGATTTAATTATTTCTATCCAGAATCATTATTTAAAATAAAAATTAGGTTTGTGTGTCTTCTATATTGATCACCATTGTACTAATTATGACCAACTGAAGTTTGAAAAAGAATGTCTGGAGGAAGAAGTAGTGGTTACTGTACAGGTGAGTAGTGCAATGAATTTGCACAAAAAGGATTTACTTAGGAGTTTCAATTATTTAAAAAATTTCCATAACAATCTTGTGTGTCTTGAAACAGACCACGTTGACTAGACCTCTTTGATAAACTCATCTTTAGCCATTTTCACCCAATCATCAAGTCACAGTCTCAAATCATTTTTTAGAGTTTTATTTGATTTACTGTATCTACTTTTACAAAAAGAAATACCCTTAAAAGTGGGATTGTTAAAAAAATTAAGTTGCTAGTTGGGTTAGAGAGATGTATTTGTGGTACTGTTTTTTACATTATTATGCATTCTGTGTGGAGGGAAGGAAATATTTATGTAATATCAGGAATTTTTTCTTTTCATAGTTATTGTATATACTTATAATTAATAACCACACCCATACTTAAGGTGAATTTTAGATTGTCTATTTAAAAATGCATTTTAAGTTGTAATGGAGTAGGTAATATATGGCTTTTTTGAAATTAAACAATTCCATGAGGACATTACTGACTAAACTATAATGCTTCATAAGAAGCTTAAATGGTTGGATACTTTTATTTGACTTGCCAAATATGTAGCTAACTGCTCTTTGTTGAAAATTGATCTACTAATGATACATATATATACATATATGTATATATGTATATACATATATATATATATATATATATTGGGATAAATAGATCTACTTTTACATGGATTCTGGTCTCCATTACTCTAGCAATCCTTTTGGTTAATATACCATGAAGAATCTTGTACTTCTCTAATAGATCATAGATGGGTTAGAGCTTTTCTCTAAGGTAGAGAGCACACACAATATATTACCTCTTAACACATTTTAATATTACATATAATTAGAATGTTAAATGCCACCAACTACACTTTATAAATTACAGCTAATGTACTTCTCACCAAAGAGTTGCTCACCTGCAGAGCAGCCATCATATTTAAAGCCCATTTCCAAGTCTTCGTATGCCCTCAAGGATAAGATAGGCTAAAGTAATGATACTATTGGAACTGCAGTAATCAGCTCCTATAAAAACATCTAGTCCTGATTCCAATTATGTTAATTCATTGCAGTGAGACTGTACATTTCAATCACCAAAAGGTTCAGTGCCTTTTGGAAGCCTCTTGGCAACACGGGCAGTCCCCATGAAAGTATTTAGCAAATCCTTTTGTGATGCATGAGGGGTTTAAAGTGGTAATAAACCAATCCCTTTACATTGATAAATTTCTCTTAAGTCAATGAGGGCTTTGCTGGGACTGAAGACTGAAGATTTTTCTTCTTCAGCTCAGGCTCCAGAAGAATCTTGGAAAATGTATAATAATACAGACATCATTTTCAATGTTGGAGCCACTTGAGGGCAAGGGGATCATAACTCACAGTGAAACAACAGTTTAAATCTGAGCCACCTAATTTCAGTCCCTTAGAAATGCTAATGGTACTTTTTCTGCAGCACTTTATATTTAAATGTGTCACTGCTGCATTTCTGTACACTTAATAGAGTACTCAAGACATATTTATTGTGTTGTGGAAAGGGATATACTATAATATTTTTGCTTTATCAGTAAAGCTCCTTTGTAATAAGGTAGTTGATTTTTACGTCTATAGCAGAATCTTCAGCATAGAATTTTACTGAAGCAGAAGCACAATTATATTTGGACACCCAGAAAGGATATACCTGGTAGAACTATAAGCTTAGTATGAGTATTAACGTAGTGCCTGACGTAATTCCTTGTTGTGGAATAAGTGGAAAATTTACTTAGAATTTTTTTTTCTAAACACAAAACCATTTATTAGTGACTAAATATACCCAATATTGTCAGAGAAATATTTTCTAAGGCAAGCAGCAATTGTAAAATATAGAATTCCATGAAAAGGTATATTAAAGTTTATAACTCCAAAAGCATGACTTAATTAAGAATTGTCGTCTACAGCAGTTATTTAGCAAACCTTGACTTCTTCAATTTTCCAGGCTGATGGTGCATTGCAGTAGGGAAAGTCTGGCAAGGGTTGTCCTACTGACTTTGAAATTCTTATAGCATTGTTAATATTTTTAAAATATTTTAAATATCACAATTAAAAAGCATAGCCACAGATTTAAAATCTGATCCAAAATATACTAGGCAGAAGTTTTGATGTGTGTAAATTATCAACAACCTACATATGTATTACAAATACCTTGCTAATGTTAAAGGACATTTACTCAGTGTTTTAAAAGAATCTATAAATGGACTGCCTGGGTGGGTTAGTTGGTTAACTGTCCTACTCTTGTTTCAGCTCAGGTCATGATCTCATGGTTCCAACAGCGCAGAGCCTGCTTGGGATTCTCTTTCTGCCCCTCCCCTGCTTGTATGCACTCTTTCTCTCTCTCTCTCTCTCTCAAAATGAATAAACATTAGAAAAAAGAAAATAATCTATAAAATAATGGCCCAAAGATTTAAATGAGATCAGGTCTTCAGTTAAATATTACTACTTCCTTTGATCTGATTCTTGGTGAAGGGTAAGCTTCAAGATATCCAATCTAATTTTATAAATAAAGTTCATTTTGTTAGGTGGGCTTACACTAACATTTACATGCTTTTCTCTTTTCAGATGAAAAAGTTTAAACATACAGACTCCCTCACAGATTAATCGAGATTTTAAATTTCTGTCCTACATTACATGAATCAGAAATCATTGTCTAATATCTAAATACACTGAGTTCAAAATGTCTTGTAAACACCCATTACATAAAAGTCTTCTCTTAATAACAAGAATGAATGTTCAATGATATTTTACCTCTTCTATCAAGGAGCTTAGAGCTAACTGAGTGAACAGAATCTATAAATAGATCATTTCAATAGAGTATAAAACTATTATAGTATAGGTATTTTTTCATTAAATTTTTTTTAACATTTCTTCATTTTTTTGAGAGACAGAAAGAGACAGAGTGTGAGCAAGAGTTGGGCAGAGAGAAAGGGAGACAGAATCCAAAGCAGGATCCAGGCTCTGAGCTGCCAGCACAGAGCCCGACGTAGGGCTGGAATTCACTGACCATGAGATCATGACCCCAGCTAAAGTTGGTCGCTGAACCGACTGGGCCACCCAGGTTCCCATAAAGGTGTTTTGTTTTGTTTTGTTTTGTTTTAATTATAGAGTCAGAAGAAGGATCCTTAAAGCACTCTGAAGTTTGGAGGTTTTGAATTGGTAGCATTTGCAATTACATTAAATTTTTGAGTAGGAATATTAAAATTACCAAATTAATGTAAAAGATTATTAGAATAATTTACTTTGCACTTTACAATAGGACTCATCATTTAATTAAAACACTAACTCCCTCCTGGGTAACTGGCAGTTATTGTTCTCAGTAATTAAGTCTTCTTCTTGGTTCGCCTCTCTCTCTTTCTTTTTTCTTTGTTCATTTGTTTTGTTTCTTAAATTCCATATATGAGTGAAATCGTATGGTATTTGTCTTATCTGACTGATTTATTTTGCTTAGCATTATACTATTAGCTCCATCCATGTCATTGCAAATGACAAGACTTTATTCTTTTTGTGGCTGAATAATATTCTATTATATACCACATATTTATCCATTCATCAATCGATGGAACTTTGGCTGTTTCCACAATTTGGTTATTGTAGATAATGTTACTATAAATATGGGAGTGCATTTATCCCTTTGTTCGGTTCAATATCCCCAATTCACATACACACAAAGTGCCCAACAGTGAGTGCTCAATATATCTCAAATAAATAATGTCTTTTACATGGCAGTGCTCTATCACAGGTCCTGGTGGTATTGCTAAACTCTCAATCTCCCCCTGCTCTTGCTATCCGTGAATTCATCTCTTATTGAAATTTATATATTCTCTTTCTGTTGGAGAAAAAGACAATTTTGAACAAAATAGATTTTATAACAAACATCATTATATATAGATAAAAATATCATCTGAAAGATTTAGACATTATTATCTCTAATGCAGAGCTAACATTATTTTAAAATAAAAACTGATAGCAAGAGAAATCAGCAAACCCATCATTGCAATAAAAATTTAAACAAATTTCTCCAGATAATAGGGAGTTAAAGCAGGTAAAAATTTAAGGATATAGAGTATTCACATTGTACAACTAAGTAATAATATAAACAATATTACAGAAAGCAGTCGGTGACTACCATTCTCAAGATCTTATTCACATAACTATTAATATATACATTATTATATATTATATATGTTATATTTATATTATATATATCCATTATATATGTATACATATATATAATATATAACTATTAATATCAGACTGAATATATTTTGTTGATAAAATTTCATTAAAGGGTCAGCTAATTTTTCATTTAGTGAATATCTGGTATTCTTGCAGCCTAGAATTTATTTGTCCTTCATTCAGAAAAATATTTTTTTATCATTCTGGATAACTATATCTATCAGGTGAACAGCTAACATTGTGACATGTGATCTAGACTAAAGGTAATCAGTGTATCCCATATTGCCATTAAACCCAAGTAGAATTTTCTAGGAATTCTAGAAAATATACTCTCTTAAAGGTAGGCATGGACTTATTTGAAAATTGAATACATATGAAATGGCATAGAAAAAGAGGAAAACCAGATTTTATTAATATCACTTGAAACCTTGATTACTTTATAGAAAAATTGTTTTCTCTGTATTTATGAATTTGCAAAGCAAAAAATTTCCTGATTCATTAAAAAAGTTTGATTTAGGTTTTCCATGGTTTTAATTTTTAAAAACTCCTAATTGATAAACATGGAGTTATCAAATTAGTTGTATCAAATAGCTTTTGGTGTACAAAATTACCCCAAAACTTAGTGACTTAAAATGAAAACAAGTTGTTATTTCCCACGGTTTTTTGGATAGAGAGGGAATTCTTTCTTCTCAGCTGGGCTTACTCAGAGGGCTGTAGTTAGTTGGTGGGTCAGTGGGAGAATGGCATCAGCTGGAATGGTTGAGATGCTTGCGTCAGCATGTTTTCCAACAGGTCTCTCATCTTTCATGCAGCCAGTTCATGCTTCATCACAACATTAGCCCCAGGGTTGTCAACAGCAAGTGAGGGCAAGCCTCCCTGAAAATTGCTTTGAAAGCCTTTGTTTGTGTCACCTTAGCTAAATCCCACTGGTTCAATGAACTTAGAGCAGCAAGTGCAAATTTTTGTCATGTAAGTACAAACCTCACCTTTTGGTTGCAGGAGTTACAAAGCCATATTGTGAAGAGTGTACATGCAGGAATGGGAGAAATGTGCAACCATTTTCGCCATTGGCCCCAGTGGGTTTTATGCAAATAACAGAGTGAAAAAGAAAAAAAACCTTGCAGAGTGCAAAATGGAATGTAAAATGGCCAGAGCCGCATAAAGTGTGTAATTTGCTAGACTCACAAAATTAAATAGAAATGAGATGCCTTTGTTAGCATTTTATATTTCATTTTTTCAAGAGAATCTGGTCTATTTCTACTACCTTGAATGACTGACTCAGATTGAATAATAGTTGTTTCTGGATTTTTGAGATCTCCTAGAAAGTAGCTTTCACAGCCAGGTTCTCATAGTTTCATATAAGCAGACATCAAATATTACCCACCTTCCTCCTGTAACTATTATATATCTGGAATATAGTGCATGCCAATGAATGTTTGTTGAATAAATCAGGTGAAATTTTATGTCAGCCAATATGCAAGAACACCAAAATAGTGATTTATTCAGCTAAAAGTCCACTTAACTTAGTGTCAAACCATAGCGATTTACCATTTTGCTTGCCATTGCTGCTTGCCTAACACTTCTTTGTCAACTATTGCCCACTCTCACCTTTTCCTTTTTCTAATTAGCAGCAGTGTTTTTTATTTTGTATTTCAGTTCTAGGTAGTTAACATACAGTGTCATATTAGGTGCAGGTGTACACTACAGTGATTCAACATTTCCGTACATCAGCTGGTGCTCGTCACAAGGAGTGCGCTCTTTAATCACCATCACCTATTTATAACGCGTTCCCCCACCTACCTCCCTTCTGGTAGCCAGCAATTACTGTTCTCAGTAATTAAGTCTTTCTTCTTGGTTTGTCTCTTTCTCTCTCTTTTTACTTTGCTCATTTGTTTTGTTTCTTAAATTCCATACGTAAGTGAAATCATATGGTATTCGTCTTATCTGACTGACGTATTTTGCTTAGTATTATACTCTTAGCTCCATCCATATCACTGCAGAAGGCAAGATTTTATTCTTTTTGTGGCTGAATAATATTCCATTATTTACCATATCTTTATCCATTCATCAATCCATGAACACATCGGCTGTTTCCATAATTTAGCTATTGTAGATAATGCTACTATAAACATTGAGGTGCATTTATCCATTTGAATTACTATTTTTGTATTCTCTGGATAAATACGTACTAATGCAATTGCTGGACTGTAGGGTAATTCTATTTTTAACTTTTTGCTGAAACTCCATACTGTTTACCACAGTGGCTGCACTAACTTAAATTCCTACCAACAGTGCAAGAGAGTTCCTATTTCTATCTATTCTTGCCAACACTTGTTTCCAATGTTGTGTTGCTGTTGTTATTGTTGTTGTTGTTGTTATTTTAGCCATTCTGACTGATGTGAAGTAATATCTCATTGTAGTTTTGATTTTCATTTCCCTGATGATGAGTGATGCTGAGCATTTTTTCATGTGTCTGCTGTTCATCTGTATGTCTTCTTTGGAGAAATGTCTATTCATGTCTTCTGCCCATTTTTAAATTGGATTGTTCATTTTGGGGTGTTGGGTTTGATAGATTTTTTTATATATTTTGGATACTAACCCTTTATTGGATATGTTATTTGCAAATATCTTTTCCCATTCAGTAGGTTGCCTTTTAGTTTCATTGTTTCCTTCACTGTTCAGAAGCTTTTATTTTGATGTAATCCCAGAAGTTTAGTTTGCTTGTGTTGCCCTTGTCTCAGGAGGAATATATAGAAATAAACTGCTGTAGGTGATGTCAAAGAAGCTACTGCTTGTGTTCTCTTCTAGGGTTTGTATGGCTTCGGGTCTCACATTTAGGTGTTTAGTGTATTTTGGATTTATTTTTGTCCGTGGTATAAGAAAGTAGTTCAGGCCCTCTGAGCAGGAGGGGAGGACGGAGAGCAGGACCCCATGGTCAGGAGGGAAGGATGGGGAGCAGACCCTCTAGGAAGGAAGCGAGGATGGAAAGCAGGACCCCATGGTCAGGAGGGGAGGACAGGGAGCCAGCCCTTTGGGGAAGAGGCAAGATGGGGAAGAGGCCCCCTGGGGGGAATGGGGAGCAGACCGTCTGAGGAGGAGGGGGAGGATGGGGAAGAAATGGTGTTGGGAAAATTGGACAGCAACATGGAAGAGACCTCTTTTTCCTCTTGGATACTTAACTGGCCATATAATTGTGAGTTCACTTCTGGGTTTTCTATTCTCTTCTTTTGATCTATACGTCTATTTTTTTGTGCCAGTAACATACTGTTTTGATTACCACAGCTTTGTAATATAACTTGAAGTCTGGAACTGTGATACCTCCATCTTTGTTTTTCTTTTTTCAAGGCTGCTTTGGCTATTTGGGGCCTTTTGTGGTTCCATACAAATTTTAGGGTTGTTTGTTCTAGCTCTGTGAAACATGCTGTTGGTATTCTGATAAGGATCATGTTAAATCTGTAGATTGTTTTGGGTGGTATAGACATTTTAACCACATCTGTTCTTCCAAACTATGAGCATGGAATGTCTTTCCATTTCTTAGGGTCATCTTCAATTTCTTTCATCAGTGTTTTATAGTTTTCAGATAACAGATCTTTTACCTCTTTAGCTAGGTTTTTTCCTAGGCATCTTGTTTTTGGTACAATTGTAAATGGGATTCATTCCTTAACTTCTCTTTCTGCTGCTTCATTATTTTTATATAGAACTACAACAGATTTCTGTACATTGATTTTGTATCCTGTGACTTTAAAGAATTCCTTAATCAGTTCTAGCAGTTTTTTGGAAGGATCTTTTAGGGTTTCTATATATAGTATCATATCTGCAAATAGTGAAAGTTTGATTTCTCCTTTGCTGACTTGGATGCTTTTAACTTCTTTTTGTTGTCTGATTGCTGTGGCTAGGACGTCCACTACTATGTGTAATAAAGGTGGTGAGAGTGGAGATCCCTGTTGTGTTCCTGACCATAGAGGAAAAGCTCTCAGTTTTTTTCCATTGAGGATGATATTAGCTATGGGTTTTTCATATGGACCCTTTATAATATTGAGGTATGTTCCCTCTAAACCTACTTTGTTGAGGGCTTTTATCATGAAGGGATGTTGTACTTTGTTAAATGCTTTTTCTTCATCAATAAAATGGTAGTATGGTTCTTTTCCTTTCTTTTATTAATGTGATGTATCACATTCATTGATTTTATTGCCCTTGATGGAATTTTTCTATCATCCTGATTCCTTTGTATGGAAACTTTAGAAATAGTGCTGTCCTCAATCAAAAGAAATATATATATTTTTCTCTTCCATCTTGCTTATAAACTAAACTCATGAGACCCCAAAAGTATGTTATTCATGTAGTTTTAAATAAAACTAATTGGGATATCACTAAATAAATAGATTGAAAAACAGAAATCCTTTTCTTTTGGGAAATTTTATAGTTGCATAATAGTGTCAGGAAACATGTTAAGTATAAGCATTACCTATTTTGAGCAGTAAAAAATAACTAGAATTTCCCTGGGCAGTGTTGTTTTAAACTTCCTGATATAGTTAGATTTCTCTTTTGAAACTAAGTGTAAAAGGCCACTGCTGTCAAGAAGAATGAAATGTAGAAAGTGTCTGCCATGTAGATTTGAAGCAGGATCATAAAATATTGAATTGTAAAATTTTAAAACAGATTTATGAGAGAAATGTTTCTGTGTAATTCCACGGTCCTGAATACCTGATAAACTTGCTGAGATTTTAAAGTTTGCAGATTTAAGAAGGTATAGAAGATAGGAATAGAAACTATTCCCAAGATTTCACTTTATTGCTTGCTGAATATTGTTCGCTATCTGAAAATGCCTTGTCACAGGTGAATGATTTTTACCATAGAGTATTTCCTCAATAATGGTCCCATGCTACATTGCAGTGATTTAAAACTGCTAACTATGAAAACATTAATGAGATAAAATGTATTTAATGTTACTTATGATTTTGCATTTAAACATTATATAAGTCATACAGGAATGACCTCAGTGAAATAAAATTTTAGTATTTTGGAAGAAAATAGTGAGTCCCTGTTTGTATTCCCCTTCCTAGGTTAATACTCAGAAGTAAGCACTGCTAAATATTATATTTCATCCAGTTAGACTTTTCCTTTGTATTTATAAACATTAAACATCTATATTTTCTATATCATATATATTTAATGCATTTAAAAACTGTGAATATATTAGATATTAATGTCATAAAATATATAAATTTATGGGTATGGTTTTGTTCAAAGTACATATAAAATTGTATGTATAATATTATTCAGTAACTTGCATTAAAAAATGTATCTTAAGTTACAACACCCAGAAGAATGCAGAAATTATAATTGGTTACTCAGTAATTGCATAGCTACCACCCAATTCAAGATACAGAACATTAGTACCATGTGAGAAATTCCTATCCATTCTTTCTTCCAATGAATCCATTCCCCCTTCCTCTTAAATCAAGATCATGACTTCTAATACCATAGATTAGATTTGCATGTGTTTTTAATCAAATTGATAATTTCATGTGTGGTTGCATTCATAGATATGATATAAGTGAGGATAAATCCCATGTTTTCTATACTATTCATTAATTTTCAATGATAATAAAAATGTAACATAATCCACTTTACTAGTGAACTTTGGTTTCAAAGAACAATGCTATGAACATTCTTGTATATGTTATTTGGTAAACACAGGCTGACACTTTGTTGACTGATACTTAAGAGAAGAATTGCTGGGTCAAAGCATATGCATATGTGCATTCTAGTAGCTAAGGCCCAAGAGTTTTCTGAAACAGTAGTATCAATTTGAATTTCCACCAGCAACAGAGAAGATATGCTAATTTATATTGTTGCCAACATTTGATATTGCCATTTTTGGAAATTTTATTCATTCTGATCTTTATACGGTAGTAAGTAAGTTTAGTTTTCATTTTACTTTTCTAATGAATAATGCGCATTTGTTTTTAACTTTTATTTGCATTTATTTTACTTAGAATTTACTCCAGGCCATAGTTTTTGTTTCTTCAGTTTCTTCTGAATATCTTTTACTGCTGTCCAACTTCCTCTTCTGGTTTAGGAACAATCTGCTCTTTTTCAGTAAGAATCATATCAATGTGGGAGGGAGAGCTCATGTAGGGGTTAATCCAACCATGAGTCATGTACGTTCTACAATGCATCTTGGGAGCTTTGTTCACCTGGATGTGCTCAATGACCAAGGAATCTACATCTAAACTCTTAGGTTCAGCATTACTCTCTGCATGTGCAAACATGTGCAGTAAAAATTCAGCACTCTTTTTGGGACACTGACCCCATGTCCAGCCCCTGGGAATACCTACAGCTCTACCATTGTAGCAACAGAATGGCATGGATGGTTTCTCCAAAGTGACATCTTTCAGATACGTGGTGGCTTTTCAGTGAGCCTGGGCAGTTTTACATGTGTTCTTAAAGTGAAAATTGAAGATTTGAACCTCTTGATTTGCATGATTTTGTTGAATTTTCTGGGTCAGGTGAATAACGGACCATTTTCAGAGATCACCTCAGGCCACTTACAGGAAGAAGAAGTAATGAGGACTTTTAAATAAGATTATTTTTAAATATATTTTTTGACTATCTGTATATTCTTTTTTGAATTCCTGGTTTTGTCTATTTTCCAATTTTAATAAGGTTATTTATTATTATTGACTTGTGAAAGCTTTCTTGTATTCTGACTATGAACTTTTTGTTACCTGTGAATATCTTCTTCCATTTGGGGCATTATGTTCCATTCATACATGATTTCTTTTGATAAGCAGACATATTAACTCTAATGCAATCAAAGTAATTGTTGTTTTCCTTATGTTCTATTTTTTCTTTTTTTTCTTTCAGAGAGAAAGCATGAGTGGGGGAGAGAGACAAAGGGAAAGAGAGAGAAAGAGGGAAAGAGAGAGGGAGGAGAGTGAGAGAGAGAGAGAGAGAGAGAGAGAGAAAGAGAGAATCTTAAGCAGGCTTTACGCTCAGCATGGAGCCTGTCATGGGGCTTGATCCTATGAACCATGAGATCATCACCTGAGCCAAATTCAAGAGTAAGTCACTCAACCAACTGAGCCACCCAGGCACCCTTACTAATCCAAGTACATTAACATGACTACTTAAAGGAATCTACAATCTGAATTATCATTTACACTTAACTTCAAAATCCACACATAATTTATTGACTTTTATGTGTTTATTAAGATAAACTTCACCTAACAAATTATTTATCTATGAAAGTATACAATTCAGTGGCTTCTAGTATATGCAAATTGTAATTCCAGAATATTTCCATCAACCAAAGTCAAAACAAAAAGAAAAACAAAAACGGTTACCCATTAGCAGTCACTCATTTTGGGCTCCCTCACAACCCCTTACACCACTAAATTACTTTTTGTCTCTGCAGATTTGTCTATTTAAACATTTCTTATAAATAGAATCATATAATAATTTATCTTTTGTGTCTTGTTTCTTCCACTTAGTATAACTTCAAAATTCATCCATGCTATGGTATGCCTTAATATTCCATTCTAATTGTGGTTCAATATGATTCCTTTGCATGGGCATACCACATGTTTATCCATTCATCAATTAGTGGACGTTGCTCTTTCTGCTTTTAGCTGCCATGAATAATACAACTACAAACATTTCTGGGTTTTGTATTTACATATGTTTTCAATTTTCTTGAGTATATATCTAGAATTTTCGGGTCATAGAGTAACTCTATGTTTAACTTTTTGAAGACTACCAATGTGTTGCCAAGAGAACAATGATGTGATATGCAATGTAATCTAAGATGGAAAGGGAAAGAAAGACGAAACCATGAAGTTTTTTTTTAACTTTATAGTTTATTGTCAAGTTGGTTTCCATATAACACCCAGTGCTCTTCCCCACAAGTGTCCTCCACCCTGACAATCACCCTCTTTCCCCTTTCCCCCTCCCCCTCCCGTCCTCAGTTTGTTTTCAGTATTCAAGAGTCTCTAGTGCTTTGTCTCCCTCCCTTTCCCTAACTCTTTTCCCTCCTTCCCCTCCCCATGGTCCTCTGTTAGTTTTCTCCTGTTAGACCTATGAGTGAAAACATATGGTATCTGTCCTTCTCTGCCTGACTTATTTTGCTTGGCATGACACCCTCGAGGTCCACCTGTTTTGTTACGAATGGCCAGATTTCACCACGAAGCTGAATGTCTAATGAGGTTGAATGAAGTCCCTAATGTCAAATTTTAATAACTTGTGTAATTAGGTCTTCTGACTCCTTTACAAGTGTCCTAAAACAACTCTGTTAATTACAATTTATTTTGAAATTGCTTTTTTTCTTTAGGCAAATGCTAGAGCTTGCAACCCTTAATTCATCAATACCAGAATAATATTTTATCATGTTATACTCCAACCCAAAGCATTTCACTATTGATGAATCAGGTATCCTCCTAACTTGTTCACAGCTCTCTGACCCTCTCCCTTTAGAGTTTCTTTCCATGCAGTATTGTCAGTGGGCAGGACTGAAAAAGTATATTCATGTACACTTGGTCAGTTGTACTGTTCATGAGCATACCAACAAGAAAAATGTCATGAGAGACATATGCCTAATATGTTCTTCAGCTTTTAGGTTAAACAAATGTTTTTCATCCATGTCTCAAATTCTTATCCATATAATCTCACAGTAGTTTGACTATAGCATGAATTTTTCTTTATCTTCACATTGATTTTTCATCTTTTGTAGTCACAATAATCACAGATCTATACAATTGCTTTGTATGCTTATGTGCCTCATAAAATATGTTCTTCCTGACTGAAACGAGTTCTTGTTGAGAGAATCTTTTACTAGCTGAATACATATTATTTTATCAAAAATTTTTAATAAGCATATGAAAAATATTTCCAAACAAATATGACCATATTTAGAGCCACTGGCAAGTTTCTTTACTCATATATTATTTAACCTAATTATTTCTCCTTATTTAAATGTTACCCTCCCTCACCACCAGGGATATCTTTGAATTACAAATTACCTTTTCTATTTTTGTGGGAGTTATCTGTTTCCATTTGCTTTCACCAGACATTCTTTGCTGATTTGTTAATTACCTGCCTGTTTTTTCTGACTTGCTCATAGCAATCCTATTCCCAGCTAAGCATGGTTGCCTATAGAGTTTTTGCAATACTTCATTCTGTTTCTTCAGTCAGCTAGAGGAAAGCAATCAAAATCAGTGCTGCCACCCTCTCTCCTCACACATTCCTATCAGAGATCAGTGCTTCACCTTAGAATTCTTGAAACTTAGTGGTATAGGCAGTCTGAAACAATGCTACATTAACCTTAGAACTTCTACTTTTAAAAAGTTTGACATGTTTCTATTTAATATTTATTCAATCAAAATAACTCCGCTGTTTATTTACATAGTTAGTTATACTGATAGTGGGTGTAACTTGAGAATTAATGATGAATATTCAAACCAGTCCTATGGGAACATAAAATACGTGCATGTGGTAAGTAAAGCTATCTTTTGAATAATTAAAAATGAGACAAAATTTAGCAGGGATAAACAAAACTAGGAGAATTACTAATGACATATATTTCAAGAAAATTATAACTGTATATCAATTTGAATGAAATAACTGTCAGAAATCATATATCTGACAGATCCTATCACTAGTGAATCCACAGAAGTTAGAGTAGAAAATGGATCAAAGAATCTTTGATGTTACTAAATTTTCTAGTATCGGGAAATTTTGAGTTATTGATTCCAGTCACAACTAAAATTGAACATTGGAAAATATTAACAGCTATTAGATTCCTGTTATGCAATGTTATTTAGTTAATTTCTCCCTAATACACTGGGAAATTTTATATGAGTATACAGTTTACAAGCATACCTTATGAGCAAGCCTTATGCCAAATGATAATAAAATAGCATTTAATCTGCAGTAGAAAAATACCATAGACTGGGTGGCTTAAATAACAAACATTTATTTCTCACAGTTTTGGAGGCTTAGAAGTCAAAGATCAAAGTGCTGGCAGATCTGGTGTCTGTTAAGCCCACTTCCTGGTTTCCTTCTGTATCTTCACATAGTAGAGGGAGAGCAAGAGAGCTCTGTGGGGTCTTTTTTATAACAGCACTAATCTTATTCATAAGGGATCCATCATCAGGACCTAATTACCTTTCAAATGTTCCACCCCCTAATATCACATTGGGGGTTAGCATTTCAACATAAACAATTTGGGAGGACATACTCATTTAGTCCATTGCATTAAGTAATTAGGAATGGATCAGTTTTGACATTCAAAAACTCAGATCCTTTTTTAACTTTTTAGTTCATCAAATGAAATACATATATTATTGGTATGATTCTGGCCGCCTCTATTTGTATTTTCCTAAATCTTTGATTGGTTTGCTTTGTATTTCCTCTCTTTTTGTCTCAATTGTCTCAGTAATCCACAGAAATCCATTTACAATTGCATCAAAACCACAAAATATCTAAGACTAAACTGAACCAAAAAGTAAAAACCAAAAAGTAAAAAATCTGTACACTAGAAACTATAGTAAGTTTATGAAATAAACTGAAGGAGACACAAATAAATGAAAAAAAATCCCATGCTCATGGATTGGAAGAACAAATATTGTTAAGATGTCAATACAACCCAAAGCAATCTATACATTCAATGCAATTCTTATTAAAACAGCATCAGCATTCTTCACAGAGCTAGAACAGACAATCCTTAAATTTTTATTGAACCATAAAAGATCCCGAATACCCAAAGTAATGTTAGAAAAGGAAACCAAAGCTGGAGGCATCACAATCTCAGACTTTAACCTGTATTACAAAGCTTTAATCATCAAGACAGTATGGTATTGGCACAAAAACAGACATATAGGACAATGGAATAGAATAGAGAACCCAGAAATGGACCTACAAATATATGGCCAAATACTTTTTGACAAAGCAGGAAAGAGTTTCTAATGGAATAAAGAGTCTTTTTAGCAAATGGTCCTGGGGGAACTGGACAGCAATATGACAAAGAATAAAACTGGACCACTTTCTTACACCATACACAAAAATAAATTCTTTATGGATGAAAGACCTACATGTGAGGCCGGAAACCATCAAAATCCTGGAGGAGAAAACAGGCAGCAACCTCTTAGACCTCGGCCGTAGCAACTTCTTACTCAACATGTCTCCAGAGGCAAGGGAAAATAAAAGCAAAAATGATCTATTGGGACCTCATCAAGATAAAAATCTTCTGCACAGCTAAGAAAACAATCAGCAAATCTAAAAGGCAACTGATGGAATGAGAGAACACATTTACAAATCACATATCAGATAAAGATAAAAAATCTATAAAGAACATACCAAACTCAACACCCAAAAAACAAATAATGCAGTGAATAAATGGGCAAAAGACATGAATAGACAGTTTTCCAGAGAAGATACCCAGATGGCTAACAGACACATGAAAAGATACTCAACATTGCTCATCATCAGGGAAATGCAAATAAAAACCGCAATGAGATACCACCTCATACCTGTTGGAAATGCTAAAATTAACAACTCAGGAAACAACAAGTTTTGGTGAGGATGTGGAGAAAGGGGAACCCTATTGCACTTTTGGTGGTAATGCAAACTGGTGTAGTCACTCTAGAGAGTAGTATGGAGTTTCCTCAAGAAACTAAAAATAAAAACTACCCTAAGATCCAGGAATTGTACTACTAGGTATTTACCCAAAAAATACAAAAATACAAATTAGAACAATACAAGCAACCCAGTATTTATTGCAGTATTATCAACAATAATCAAACAATGGAGAGAGCCCAAATGTACATCGACTCATGAATGAATAAAGAAGATGTGGTGTGTGTGTGTGTGTGTGTGTGTGTGAGTGTATACATATATATATATATGTATATATATATATACAATAAAATATTATTCAGCCATCAAAAAGAATGAAATCTTGCCATTTGCAACAACGTGAATGGAACTGGAGGGTATTATGCGAAGTAGAGGCAGGTAACATAGAAGAAAATGGAAAATTATTGGATATGTCGATCAAAAGTGTCTTACATGATGGTTAAACTAAAAAAATATCAACTGTGAGGAAGGTGAGAAGGTACTATAATTGGTGACTACCTACTAGATTTATGATTATAGTAGGCAAAGGAATTATTTTCTGACAGCAAGGGACTGGAAGTAATCTTATTAGAAGTTTGGAAGGAAGAATATGTTCTGAACATATTAAAAAGATGAATGTCTACTAAATATAATTCAATTATAAAAGACATGAAATTTTAATAGGATCATTCAATATTTCATTTGTATATTTGTAGTCATTGCCCTGGACAATTACTGTTCTAGGACCTCACAAACAAATACAAGTAAAACCTGAGCAAAAACACACAGAGGTAAAAACACAGAAATTCCAGTAGTCCTACTCAAGTAAATTTGCAAGATATTATCTCGAATTACAAGAATTAAAGAAGACACTAAATAATATCCAGAGGAAGAAAACGAGAGTGAGAAAACCCTGCTGAGAAGAGAATTGGAATAACCTCTTCCTGTTTTAAACTGATAGGATCAAAATGAATGCATTCTGTTAAGATTAAGACTCTGGTGTTCCCTCTATCTTTTGGGAATGACATGATATTTTTTCAATACCCCTAATTGAGAATCTAAGGCATTATGTGATATGATTCTTTTGGGGAAACAGTATATTTAATATTCAAATGATAATGCTATGATAGAATTTGAAAGATATTCCCCAAGATCCCCATCCTTAATTTTGCAAGCAAACACTAATTTAGATTCTGATGTGAAGGGAATTTTGCAGTTGTATTAAGGTCACTAATCAGCCAATCTTTTTTTTAAATTTTTAATGTTTATTTATTTTTTGAGAGAGACAGAGTGTGATCAGAGGAGGAGCAGAGAGAGAGGGGGACACAGAATCTGAAGCAGGCTCCAGGCTCTGAGCTGTCAGCACAGAGCCTGACGTGAGGGTTGAACCCATAGATGTCGAGATCATGACCTGAGCTGAAGTCAGATGCTTAACCAAATGAGCCACCCAGATACCCCAATTAATCATCCAATCTTAAAACAGGGAGATTATCCTGAATTACCTAAGTGGCCCTCATGTAATCACATGAGAGTTTTTAAAAGCAGAAGACAAAAGGAGAGGAGAGATGAGGCAGAAGGTGATGTCAGAGGGATTCAACGTGTAGGAAGAATTCTACCTACACATGCTTTCTTTGAAAATGACAGTAAGGGGAAAAGTGCCAAGGAATATGGGCAGCCTCTCAAAGCTAAGGGACATTTCCTGGAAATAGAAACCTCAGTCCTACAATTATGAATTCTACCAAGAACTTGGGTTATGTTTGATGTAGATTTCCCCCAAGAACTTCCATAAAGGAAAGAAGCCCTGACAGCACCTTGATTTTTGCCCAGCGAGATCCATGTTGGGTTCCATTCCATGCACTGTGAGATAACACATGTGTGTTGTTTTAAGCTGCTAAATTTGTGGTATTTTGTTATAGAAACAATAGAAAAAGAAAACAATGGTACAAAAAAGATAAAAACCCACCATTATATGATATTAAAGGACATGTGGCTAATCTGAGAGATTATATGAATGAGATATTCCAAGAAAAGTCCATTTCCATTTCATATGGAGTAAGACACACCATACATGTGTACATTGTCATTTTCTATATTCTAAAAGGTGATACTTTTATTAATGTGTAATTTAAATAACAATTTGAATTTTAAAAGAAGAATGAATCTGGAGAAGGTAATTTTTTTTAAATATAATCATAAGGAACACTAAGTGGGAAATGTTCTATTATACCAAAAATCCTATGGAAAATATAAATAAGGACAGGAGTCATGGCAATGACAAAAATGTATACTTTAATTGAATATCTTATGGAAACTAATAGTTAGCATTGTTTCTTTTATGATGCATTTTATTACATGAGCTTTTTCGTCAACAATCACCTTTGACTTGTCCTAAAAGGTTGAGAATCTGGGTTCTAAACCTTGAAAGTATCGACATTTTGGGTTGGACCATTGTTCATTGTTGGATGCTATCCCAGGCAATATAGGACATTTAGCAACATCCTAGGCCTCTAACCACGAAATACTGGTAGCACTACCCTCATATACATACACCTTAATTGTGACAACCAAAGATATCTCCAGACATTGTCAAATGTCCCCTAGGGGCAAAATCACCCCCTCGCTGAGAACTACTTTTCTATATGATGAGAATTATATAATTTAGTAGAAAGCACAATTATGGATCCAGCAAATTAAGGAGGCTGCTGTATAATATTAGACTCTCATTGATCTGAAAAAAAAAAAAAACCAAACAAACCATATTTTCTCTTTGAATTGTATTGCAAAAGAATATCAAAGCTCATCTTGCCTTCATGTGGTGAGGCATGCAGTAATTTTTCATAATATTGCTTCAAGGATATCTATTGTAATCAATCAGTGCCAGAAGACTTGGATTCAATGATAGTATCACAATATACTCAACTACTTTGAGGATATAATGGCTCCTAAATTTTAAAAAATTTATTTGAAACTGATGATAACTCAAAAACCAAAGTAGAATTGGCTTACAGTCATCTAAAGTTTCAAGGACTTAAATAACAAAAGAAAAAAGATTACTTAGGTTGGAGTTGTTAGAAGAATTATCTAGTAATTTATGTTTATTTTTGAACTACTTCAAAATGAGAAGATCTAAACTGGGTCTGTTTAGGTTTTGGAGGATCCTGACATATATTTATGACTATTTGGAAGAACTCTCTTAGTCATCTCAGGTTGCCATAACAAAAATATCATAGACTGGGTAGGTCAAACAACATAAAGTTATTTCTCACAGTTCTGGAGGCTGGGGAGTCCAAGATCAATGTGCTGGTGAATTTGCTTCCTGCTGAGTGCTCTCTTTCTTGCTTGCAGGTGGCTGACTTCTCTCTGTGTTCTCACATGGCCTTTCCTCACTGTGAGAGAAAAAGAGCAAGTTCTCTGGTGTCTTTTTTTTTATAAGGGCACTAATTTCCACCTTCATCACTTCATCTAACCTCAATTTCCTCCTAGTTACCCCATGTCTAAATATCATCACATCGAGGGTTAGTGCCTTAACATATGAATTGTGAGGAAACATAACGTTAAGTCTATAACAGGTACTCTAGATATGCTAACTTATCACTTTGAGGGATGTGAGCAAACGTCCTGGATTATAGTGGAAAGGCTTGCTCATGAGGAAGTAAGTGATCAACAAAAGCTCTCTAATTAAATTGAGCTGATTTATTTTCAGGAAGATACTGGGTCATGAAACAAGAGGCTCCTACATGCTCCAAGAGCACAATTCAATATCCTTCTGAGATTTAATTCCTGCCATAGTAGATACAGTGATTCCCAGGATTTGATTTATTGTCAGATTCAAATCAAAAGGTAAATAGTTTATAAATGGAAGTAATAAAATGGTTAAAGAAATAAAGGCATCAGAAAAAAAGTTAAAGAGAAAGTGCATCTGCTTAAAAGGTCAAACTACCTGCTCTCTGGCTATTTATGCTGTGTTCATTGAAAATAATAATCCACAAATGGTATATAACACCTTAGTCATTTGGTCAGGAAAAAAAAACCCTGAACACAGAGAGAATGGATTGCCCAAAGTTCTATGATAATTGTGAGATTTTGTTGTACTGTCAGATCATGGGTTATGTAGACAATGTGAATGAAATCTGTGTGCTCCTAAAGAAAGAAGTGTTAGTGATTGAAATAGTTTTGGGAGGTTCAGCATTAATACGATTTAGGGGAGAAACAATAAGATCATGAATATTTAAAGATCATTGTTCAGATAGCATAGGGAATAAAATTTGAGACTCATTTTAATTGGCCTGGGGAATCTCAACAAGTTATATCTAATATATTAAAAATAAAATAGTGAGAAGGATAAATTTATCATAAGGCAAAGAAAGGATCCAGAAGATTTTCTGTGTCAAAAATCAAGTTGGAGAAAGGAGTTCTACAATGAGGAGAAGAAGCTTCATAAATCTGGTCTCTTGTAACCTCAATATTTGGGACTACTTAGCTAGAACTCAAATATTAAAATAATTCTTGTTCACTCTAGACTAAATTTTTAGTATGTTAACAGAAATAGAATCAGACTTGTATAGTCTGAAATCCTAGAATACCAAACTAAAAGAAAAAAAATTATGAAAAAGGTATATGGAACTCAGAGTACTTGAAAATATAAAATGAAAGTATAGCCTACACTTCAGCTTCCTAGCAGTTTAAGTTAACTGAATAAATATTTATGCTCAACATACAATTAGCAGGAATGATCCAGATCAGAAGCTAATCCCCAGCGACAATCAATGGTCTGTAATTAATGAATGCTACTTTGCAACTCATTTCTTTACAGAACTGTCCTTTTATAATCAGTCCGTGGTTATGACCCCAGAAATATTTTGGAATGTAATTACTGAAATTTGTCCTCTTGTATATAATCCGCTACCTGGTAAGGTATCAAAAAAGAGGATATTTATGCAAAGGGAATACCTTTACTAATGACCAACACTTGGTATCAACAAATTATTCATGTATTGAATTATACCGATAAGGGTATAATTTTGAATATATTATGGGAAAAAATGAATGTATGAGGTATAAATATTTTGATAACATTGTGTAACTGATTTACATTGATAACTTGAAATGACAATCTCCTAATATGGAAAACAAAATATGGAAAATATGGAAATATGGAATATGGAAACAACTGTCCAAGGTATATATGATTGAAGATAGAGTCACAAATCAGCAACTCAATCTACCTGCCAAGAGCGTATATGTTTATACAAAAAGGTATAGAACAAGATTTTCTGTTGATTAAATAATATGAAACTCTCCCTCAAAGAAAATGGAAAACTATAGTTTATTTATCTGGTCCTCTTTGATCATCTAATTGTCTCTTTGGATATTTCATGTAGATACTTGACATAATAATAAAAAAACATTTGAGATGCTGTCAAAGATATTATCATGATTGTAGAAAGTGTAGAAAGAGGAAAGCTGATGACTTAGTAAGGTGACTATAGGAAATTGCAGACCAAGAGACTCCTTACCAGTTATAAAGGAACCTCAGGAAAAACCTATGGGGCACGCACCTACAATCAAATTTAGTCTAAAATACCATGGGGAGGGGAAGGAGGAAAAAGAGTTAGGGAGAGGGAGGGAGACAAAACAGGAGAGACTCTTGAATCCTGAAAACAAACTGAGGGGGGAAGGAGAAGGGGGAAAGGTAATGGGGGGTGATGGTCTTGGTGGAGGTCACTTGTGGGGAAGAACACTGGGTGCTATATGGAAACCAACCTGACAATAAACTATAAAGAAAAAATAAGTAAGTAAATAAATAAATAAAATAAAATAAAATAAAATAAAATAAAATACTGTTGAGAACGGTGCTAGTATTCATACAGATAAGTTGCCATGCTGATAAGGAGGATGGATGTGAATATTCCTAGAGAAAGATACATTATTGTAATTGACGCATGGCTGCACTAACTGGAACAGGCTAATATTTGCTGGAATTGCTCTACACCCTCACTTATTTGGGAGTGGCCACAGCAGTTTAATCCTCTCTTTCCATTCTACCAGTCCGAGGAACTGACGGAGTCTTCACTTTCATGGACTTGTAAAATCTACTTTTGACTTTCAGGAGATGCAAAAACCAGAGAATGATATCACTACCTGGTAGCATACTATTGTGTCCATTGTGCTGTACAGTCTCCCTGTTCATGAGGATAAATAAGAATAAACTGTTTTACCTGTTACTCTTATGAAAGACACTTGTCTAATTTATCTCTCAATTGTTGTCTTTTCATCAGTCCTCATAGCCTTTGTGCTAACAGTTTAGATGCATAGAGAGCCAGTGATCAGTGGCCCAGAAAGAGAGACACTTAGGGAGAATTTAAGGAAACTTGTCAATCACCCTAACAATGGAAGCAACTGAATTCATAAAGCAATCAGAAGCACATGATGTAAACTAGAAATTTTTACTAGTCTAAATTATTGCGAATGTATTATTGCCAAACAAGGTTATAAATCTTTTGCCTGTATTGGTTAATTTATTCCTCATGTGTCACACACAAAGGTGACACCTCAGTAAGTCATGTACTTATATAATCTTCCCTTTTTGGTGGGCAGAATCTGTGCCTTGTTGCTAACCAATAGAATATGACAAAGGTGATGAGATCATTACTCCTGTGATTACTTTAGCTTCAATAAGATCCCATCTCAGCAGACAGGAATAAGGGCTTCTCCAGCTGGCCTTCAAGAAGTAAGCGGTAATGGGGGGCCTGGGTGGCTCAGTCGGTTGAGCGTCAGGCTTTGGCTCAGGTCATGGTCTCACGGTTCGTGAGTTCGAGCCCTGCATCAGGTTCTGTGCTGACAGCTCAGAGTCTACAGCCTGTCTTCGGATTCTGTGTCTCCCTCTCTCTCTCTCTCTGACCCTCCCTTGCTCAAGATGTCTCTCTCTCTCTCTCAAAAATAAATAAAACATTAAAAAATTTAAAAAACAAGAAGAAAGCTGTAATTATCAGAGAACCTAGGAAAGGTCTCCTGGTGTGGATTGCAGGAGGCCTCCTATAGCTGAGAGCTATTCCAGGATGACAGTCAGCAGGAAAACAAGAACTTTAGTCTCGTAAACACAAGGCACTGAATTTGGTAATGTAACTTTAAAGAAGAGGTCGAACTCCTAAAAGAAATGCCGCCTAGCCAAATTCTTGATTGCAGCCTTATGGGATACTAAACCGAGGGCCTATATCCAGAATCCTGATTCACAGAAACCAAAAGGTATTAAATGTATGTTGTTTGCATCTGCTGTCTGTGATAATTTGTTACAAAAATAGATAATTAATACATTTTTAAAACAATCCCACTGATGGTTGCCAGAGGGGAGGATGGGTAAAAGGAAGTGGGAAATACAGGCTTCCAGTTATGGAATGAATAAGTCATGGGAATAAAAGGCCCAGCATAAGCAATATTCAATGACACTGAAATAGTGATATATCAGGACAGAGGGTAGCTACACTTGTGGTGAACCTAGCATAAATTCCAAACTTGTCAAATCACTATGTTGTACACCTGACATTAATGTAATGTTGTATGTAAACTATACTAAAAAAATCCATGAATTCATACTATTTATTTATTATTTCTGATATGATAAACTATGAGTTGATTAAATAACTTCAGGTTTACACAGCTAGTAAATGGTAGTACTAGAATCTTGAAAACAGGTAGTACAAACAGAAAAATAGATGTCTATAATCTTTCTTTTTAAAAGTTTTTTAATGTTTCAAGTTTTTATTTAAATTCTAGTTAGTTAACATATGGTGTAATATTAGTTTCAGGACTAGAAGTTAGTGATTCATGACTTACATGTAATACCCAGAGCTCATCACAAATGCCCTCCTTAATACCCATCATTTATTAAACCCATCCCCCCTGCCCTTTCAGAAACCATCAATTTGTTCCCTATAGTTAAGTATCTCTTTTATGGTTTGCCTCCATCTCTCTCTCTCTCCCTCTTTTTTCTTTCCCCTATGTTCATTTGTTTTGTTTCTTAGTGGATGTCTATAATCTTAACTTCATGTATGGAAAACTAGATAATTCACTGAGGATCTATTATATCCTCTAAAGGACTATGAATCATTTTCTGATTCTCAACATGCCTGTTTCTCACCATGCCTGTTTCCTTATTTTTATAACCCCATACATATTTACAATAAGCTCCTTTTAATTAGGTTACCCAGAAAATAGTTTTTTCCTCTGTTCCTAAGACACCTTAGTGAGTTAGGAATATCTATGGGAAAGTAAATGTATGTATGCCTATTGCCCATTAGTACCATAAGAAGCACCTTGGACAAAATGAAGGAATTCACATATTATATATGGAATTATAGAAGAGGGCATCTTAATGACCTAAGAATTTCCTTTCACCCTAGAGCGTCTAGGATATACTCCTAGTATTGTGGCTAAATAACACAATATGATTTAATTTATACTGTCACTTTTGGTCTCTCCTTTTTACCCAAGGAGAGTAGAGCTATTTCTTGTAGAGCTGGTTTAGTGGTTATGAATTCCTTTAGGTTTTTTTTTAATCTAAAAAATTCTTTATCTCTCCTATTCTGGATGAAAGCCTTGCTGGATTCTTGGCTGCAGATTTTCCCCATTCAGCACTTTGAATATATCATATCATTCCTTTCTCACTTGCCAAGTTTCTTAAGAAATTTCCTGCTAGTTTCATGGGTTTTCCCTTGGAAGTTACTGTCTTCTTTTGTCTTGCTGCTTATAAAATTTTTTATCACTATATTTTGCCAATTTAAACACATATGTTTAGGTGTGGATGTGCTTTTGTTGATTTTGATGGGGGTTCTCTGTGTGTCCTGGATCTGGTTATCTGTTCTTTCCCCAGACTAGGAAAGTTTTCAGCTATTATTTCTTCAAATAAGTTTTCTGTCCTCTTCTTTCTCTTCTTCTGGTACTCCAATAATACAAATGTTATTATGTTTGATGGAGTGACTGAATTCCCTAAGATTATTCTTATTTTACATAGTTATTTTTTCTCTTTTGTTCAACTTGATTACTTTCCATTACTCTGTCTTCTAGGTCATAAATTCATTCCTCTGATTCTTCCATCTTGTTGTTCATTCCATCAAGTGTGTTTCTCATCTCATTTATTGAGCCTTTATGTCTGCTGTTATGCCTTATCTCTATGTTTAGGGTATCATACATGTCTCTAACTCAGTGAGTATCTTCATGATCATTATATTAAGTTCTCTATCAGACATCATACTTATATCTGTTTCACTTAGATCTCTGGATGTGGTCTTGTTTTTCATTTGGGATAAATTTCTCTGTCTTTTCATTTTGTCTAAGTCTCTATGCCTGTTCTCTATGTTGGGAAAGTCAACTATGTCTCCTATTCTTGAAGGTAATGGCCTTATGAAGAAGAGGCCTTGTAGTGTCCTACCATGTGGGGTCCCCTGTTCCCCAGTGCATGCCACTTCTGGAAGTGTCTCCAGTGTGCACTGTGTGTTCTCTGCTGTTTTGTCCTGGCCACATTAGCCTTCAAGCCAGTCATCTGCAGAGGCTTTCTTTGCCTGTTGCAGGCAGTGTTTGGTCCCAGGCCTAAATGTGGCAAGTCTTAGATGTGCTCTGGTCTGTGAAATGAAATTTGTCAGTACCACTGGGACCAAAGCCTCACAAAACTATCAAGTCAGGACATAGGGTGTTGGCAGGTTTTGGGCCCATCTTCTGAGAAATGTGGCCTGCTGTTCTGGGACTGAGGCAAACATGACTGGGAGGGGAAGTTCCATCAGACTGCAGGGTTGCAGGGGTTGGCGTAAGCAAGTTAGGTAATGAGTGTGAGTACTGGGATGGTTCTTGCAGGTGGATTTGTGATTATGCTGAGGGGTGAAGGAGATAGAAGGTACTGGTCAGCTCCTTTGTTTCTGATGAGGTGTAGCTCTGAATGCTGTCTCTCAGGGAGACGTTCTGAGAGGGGCAAATAATCTCCCCACTGTGTGCCCCAGGAATTCTTCAGATAACAATTTCCATCCTGTCTGCCCCTGGGTTGTTTGCCTGCCTTCTCTCTGGGAGTAGCGCAGTACCTTCCAGGCTCTACACCAGTCAAACCCACTGACCTTTAAAATACCAAGCTTTAAGGCACATTGGTTGTATGAATTCACAAAATTTGGCCCCTCTCATTTTACAAGCCAACTGCTAGTCAGGAAAATTCTTTTTCCCTTTGTGCTCCCCTGTGTACTAGTCTGTCTCTTAGACTGTTAACTCACACAAACCATGTCTCACAACTTTCTACCTTCTTCAATGTGGCCTCTTCTCTACCTTTAGTTGTAGAGTTTGTTCTGCCAGTCTTTCGGTCAATTTCTAGGGTAGTTAGGATTATTTGATAGTTAACTAGTTGTATTCATGGAACATGGGAAACCTAGGGTCCACCTACTCTACCACCATCTTCCAACCTCCTTCTCTCCATATTTGAACGATAGTTTTGCTGAAGTAAAATGTCAGTTAAAATTCTTTAGTGGTGATATTATAGGGGAGAGATCTAAACTCATTCTGTTGACTCCATTAGTTGCTAGGTTGCTTATATTCAGTTACAATGATTGCAAGTCTGCTGGTTTTCAAGGTTGCATAGAACTGAAGAGAGATGGATGAGGGTAGGCTAAATTAAAACACCAAACCCACTGCCCTTACCAAGATTGATCTAATTTTGTTGGAACAAGTGCTCTCAGATTGTTGCAAACCTGATGTTAACTTTCAGATTTCTATAAAAGCTGGTTTTCATCATTTTTACCAATGATTTCATTGTTTTTATGGAGGATAGGAATTATTTCCATCCCTGTGTGAGCTTTGAGTTTTGTTCTAATTCTTTAAGTTGGTTCTTTCCATGAGCTCGTTTGTTTGTTTGTTTGTTTGTTTGTTTAAATGGATGAGTTGATCACAAATTAGGAGAAATTCAAGGGAATGCTCTACAGAACTCCAGAGCACTCACGGTATAGACCTCTCATCTCCAATATGCTTCCTAGAAAATCCTTGCTACTTTCACTTTCTGGATTCCTACCTTGATATCCTCATCTTAGGGACATTCTCCAGCTTGGCCTCATTTCCTTTTCTCTGCAGTAGGGTGTAGATACACTCTCAGTGTAGTAAGCTATGGCACTCACAGGGTTTACCTCTTTTATTTCTCCTTGTTTAGAGATCAGTGTCCTGTACCACATACTGTCCCAATATCTGATAATCATTGTTTCAAATATTATCTAGATTTTTATTTATCTCAAGTAGCAGGATAAATCCAGTTTATGTTATACCATCTTGACCAGAAACAAACATCTCTTTCCTACAGCTACATATTTACCTAATTTCTTTTTCTTTAAAACTATTTTTGAATATCTATTATGCATCTAATAATTTATTTCATATAAGATATTACTGGGTACTATAGAAAATCATATTTTTAATTAACTTACTACTTCAGCAAATATATATCATTTTTCCAAATTTAGGCTTATTCTTAAATACCTACCAAAGGATTCTTAGAAGTTCCCCAACCCCCCTTATTTAGTTTGTAGACTAATAGTCAAAATCAGACAAGGATACAAGCAAATGTCTTTAGGTTGTTCCTGTCAGCAGGGACAGAGTAGGTCTGTGCTATAAAGTATAGATATCAACAATTCCAAGTATAAAGGAAAGGAACCAATCTGTTTCAAGTGCAGTAGAGTTACTGAAGACTAGATCTAAAACTGATAAATCAGGTGCTGAAGTTTCCCAAGCTGATAGTAACAAACGCTAACATTGTACCCTAATTGATTCAAACCATCACTCTAATTCTCTGTGAATACCAGTTTCAGATCTAAATCATTACCATTTAAGGTATTCTGTGTATATCTTTATTCATGAAGTAAATAAGAACTGTGAGCTTACCATAAGTAACCAGAATTCTGTAGACATTTAGTAACTTTCTTACTAAACACTGACTTAAAATGTCCAAATAAATAAAGCATTTCAGAGGTATTTTGAATTTCTTGAATTGTGCAAGAATCTGTCTCAGTTGTGGATTTCAGCATTCACTAATTTTTTTATGTTTATTAATTTTCTTGCTGTGTTTCTATCTAACCACTATTTATTATTGTACTCTTACCCATTTATTCCAATTTCCTTAAGTATTTTTTATGTTGTATTTCTATATGCCTTTTATTTTGTGTCTAAACTACAGGTAAGAGTTATAAAATAAAGTTAAAGAAATAAACATTCCTTACTATGTTTCAATATATTTCTTGTTTTGAGTAACACTTAAGTTTGTCTTTGTTAGACTAAGTATCTATAATTTTGTAAGCTCACTTTACCTGTTCTGTTTGATATATATGCTTAAGTCTACGTGATACCCACTGAATCTATAATATAGAGGGGTTTTTTGTTCTATTGAAAATTACATAAAATATTTTATTGGCTAATATCCTTTTTTTAAGGTGCTTCTAGTTACAATATTCAAAGGGTCTCTGAAATATTATTAGCTAAAACATTGAAAAGTTTTTAAGTACATTCTTTAAAAAGTCATATTTCAAGACTATGCTTTTTGACAGCTGTGAAATAACAATGTAATTGCATCATAACTGTGAAATATGACTTTTTCTTGCTTGTAGAAAGTGGATATTTTGCCAATCCTGACATGTATACAACAGTTTCAGGGTGTCCCATATTTCCTTATTAATTAAGCCTGCTATCCACCTTGTCAGATTCATTGCCACGTTACCCAAAAGTTGAGATAAGCAGATTAAACATACAAAATAAAAGGAGGTCGTTTGAAAAATACAAGGGTACTTTCTTTTGTAATTATGTGTAAAAATATACTATATATAGAAAAATTTATGTTAAGTAATTTTAAAATAAGCCATTTTGATAACTAATTTTTTTCTTTTTTCATCAACAATTTTCATAGACAGCAAAGATTTCATATGACTTGGTATGACCATCCTCAAATATTAATGAAAAAGCTTTCAGTTATCCCCAAGTAACTCTTTTAATTTTGATATATTACTGTAGAAGTTAAAATTATTAACTTATTTACAGGGAAAACAATTATGTAATTAATCCTTTAAGAGAAAAATGAACTTTATTTTTTGTGTTTATTTATTTACTTTGAGAGAGAGAGAGTGAGGGGAGAGGCCAAGAAAGAGGGAGAGGGAGAATCCCAACCAAGCTCTACACTGTCAGCACAGAGCCCAATGTGAGACTCAAACCCACAAACCATGAGATCACGACCTTGTCTGAAACCGAGAATTGTATGCTTACCTGACTAAGCTACTCAGGCACCTCATGAGAAAAAATAACTTTATATACAAATTATAAAGTAATGTCTTGTCATGTTATCATAAAAGACATACAAATGCATTGATTCATATTTTTCTAATTCATAGGAGAAGCACATTAGGTTGGAAAGAAAAACACTAGCTGCAGCAAGTTTTGTAGTTATATAAGAGCTTTCCAGAATTATAACAAGCACAATAAGAATAGTGATTTTTGTGATTAGAATTTTTTTAATGTCTATTTATTTATTTTGAGAGAGAGAGAGAGAGAGAGAGAGAGTGCTTACGAGTGGAGGAGAGACAAAGAAGGAAAGGGAGAGAATCCCAAGCAGGCTCCATGCCCAGTGAATAGCCCAACATGTGGCTTGATCCGACGATTGTGAGATCATGGCTTGAGTAAAATCAAGAATCAGACGCTGAACTAAGCCACCCAACTAAGCTAACCAACTAAGCTCCGGTGAGAAGAAGTTTTGTTATATTTATGCTTTTCCCCTTAAAAAATGGCTTGATATGATGATTACCAGAGGGGAGGCAACTGAGGGGATGGGTGAAATAGATGAAAGGAATTAAGAATACACTTATCACAATAAGCACTGAGTAATGTATAGAATTGTTGAGCCACTGTATTGTATACCTGAAACTAATAGAATATTGTATGTTAAGTAAACTGGAATTAACTTTTTAAAAAGCAGGGAAAAAAAAAGGCTTGAGATAGAGACAGACAAACAGAAACAGATATGGCACATCTACCATTTTGATTTACTCTTTGTTTTCTGTATAACATAAAAATAAGTGCTTGTTCTTGACCTCAAAAAATAAGGGGATAAATACACAGCAGGCATCTATGGAACATGAAGAACAGAAGAGTGCAGCCAACTAGAGAAATGACAGTTAAGCCAAGGATTTAAGGATGTGAGATTTAACTAGGTTGTGGAAGATGAAAGTAAATGGGAGCATTCTAGTTATGGAGAATGGCATAACTAAAGGAATGCAAATCTGAAGTAGAATAAAGCATTCAAGTAACTATAAGGTCTTCATTACTACAATAGAATAAAATGTGTGGTGTGAAGTAGTGGAGATGAGGTTGGTTGGAGAACTGGATAGAGATCTCAGAATAAGATGTTGAGTTTGAAATATCCTGAGGATAAAAGTACCTATAACTTAGAAATCCTCCAAGTTGCCAAACACTAAAGAAAATAATATTTTTCCTGACTTCCTACATAAATTCAAAATTTCAAATTAGTTTCTAATTTGAATTAAATGTTACTAAAACATTAAAAATATCTGTATATTTATCAAACTATCATAAGGCATAAAGCATTTAAAATATTGCTTCTTGATCACTGAGCAATCAATATAGTTGTTAACAAAAGATTGCATGCAAAATAGTACAATTTACACATTGATGCTGTAAGATAAAATCTACCTTAAAATAAGAACCATAAATAAAATACAATAATAAATTTATTATGAGAGGATTTCGAAAAAAATATAATAAAAAGCAATTTCCTATATTGTTTCATTATTAATTGAGATTGATAGTGAAGAAAATTGAGATGGGAGGAGGCAAGGATTATTGAAGCAATCAAGTGGAATGGTTGTTGAGGGTGACATGCATAGGACTTATGTGAGAAAGAGGAAACTTCCATCAAACTATCATATCCTGAAGAACTGACATAATTTTCCTGTCATTATGTTACTGCTGTAGAGAGTCCAGAATAGCAAGCTTCAGGCTGCTCTTCACACATAAGTGAACACAGCAAGGGTACTTACTAGATTTAGCCATTTCTATCCCATGTATGATGCTTCCAATGGAAAATCTGTGTTCTATGTCTTCCCATCATCTGCCTAAGACTTTCTTAGAGTCTGAGGTTATTTGTAGACAGTCTTTCTTCCTTTCCTCTCCTTCATCACAGAAGTCATACCTGCATTGTATGCTCAAGGTAATGCCCACCTACTTCTGATCCGTCACTTCTTTATCTTCATAGGTATTCTTTCATTTTCACCTTGGCATCTGCTTCTGGAGAATCTGAACTGTCACAGTAAGATACATCAAGCAGTAGTCAAAAGAGGAATTTTCATTTAGCTGAAACATTTAAGGATAATGTTTAGCATTATATTTGCATGGCCTATACATTCTTTAAAACTATACAGCACCTGTGGATTGATGGTGTGCCTCTTCAAGTTGTCATCATTCCTATTTTTTTCAAACCAGATTTATATATCCTTCTTAAAAATATGGGTATTAATTTTTCTGCATGTGATTTTGAGAGTTTTCCAGAAATTTTTTCATCAACTTCATCAAAATTAATATCCTTCTTAAGAAACATCAATTTTCACCCAAAGAATACAAAAGTATAGATTAAAGGGATGTATGCACCCGAATGTTTATAGCAGTACTATTAACAATAGCCAAACTATGGAGAGAACCCAAAAAGCCAATGACTAATGAATGGATAAAGAAAAGTGGTATACATATACAATGGAATATTACTCAGTCATGAAAAATAATAAAATCTTGCCATTTGCAGCAATGTGGTTGGAGCTAGAATGTATTATGCTAAGTGAAATAAGTTGATTAGAGAAAGACAGGTACTATATTTTTTCACTCATATGTCGAATTTAAGAAACAAAACAGATGAACATATGGGAAGATAGGGAAAAGAAGGGAAAGAAACAAACTAGAAGAGACTCTTAAAATAGAGAACAGACTGAAGGTTAATGGAAGGAGGTGGATGGGAGATGGGCTAGATGGGTGATGGGTATTAAGGAGGCACTTGTTGTGATGAGCTCTAGGTGTTGTATGTAAGTGATGAATCACTGAAGTCTACTCCTGAAACCAATATTGCACTGTACATTAACTAATGTTAAATGAAAAAAAAAGGAACATAAATTTGCATTCTTCCTTAATCATCCTTACAAAACCTTTCAAATAATCCACAGTTGTGGAGCTGGTTTCTCGTATCCCTTGGTGTTGATGTATAAAAATTTTTTGCCATGACTGTTTGGTAATTTCTAAGCCCCCCCACACCTTTTTTATGTCAAAAATTTCAAAAAATCTTTTAGCAAAGGCTCTTGTTTGACATCTGTATCCTGGACCAGGTTTTGCATAAGGAATTGAAAATGAGTCTGGATCAATGCCATAATGTTATGGACTATAAAGTCATGATTCATGGGTTACACGTGTAATGTAATATTTGAAGGGAAGAAAACCACTTGGGTGGCAGCGCTATATTCTACATTCTTGGCTGAATGTTAGGGATCAAAGATGCTTAGAACTATTTTTAGCAAGATTTATGTTTATTAAGGGTCAGAGATAAGATTGTATACAATTCTCAAAAATTCTCCTTTGTTAAGTAGGCTTTGAGGATTTCCAGATAACTTGCATTTTCCTTTGGACATATTTTTGAGTAAATGTGTTTTTCAGAACATAAGCTAGTTTGGGTTTCACATAATATTATTAGCCCAAATGCCTGGATAAATAGATACAGCCAGCTCTAGAAGCCTTCATAACCATGTATTTTCTTCTCCTGAAGGATAAACCTACAGGACAATATTGCTTTCAAGACAATCCTGTTTCATCTACAACAAAATTTGCTTAGCAGTATAACTTCCTTTTTAAATATATAGTTAGTATAGGAAAATAGTAATTTCTTCATTGAGTTAAGACAGCTTTCACTATTATTTTGATGAAATGAGCTGTCATAGTCTGCTTAGGATGCTATAATATAATACCATAGATTGGGTGGCTTAAACAAGACACTTGTTTCTGACAGTTCTGGAGACTGAGAAGTCCAAGTCTAAGATAAAGATGCCGGCAAATTTGTGTTTTAGTGATGGCACTCTTCCTGGTTTGCAGACAGCCAACATCTTGCTATGTATTCATATTAACTCTTCTTTGTGTTCAAGGAGAGAGAGAGAGAGAGAGAGAGAGAGAGAGAGAGAGAGAGAGAGAGGCTGGTCTTGTCTTTCATCTTCTTCTGATAAGGGCAGTAATCCCGTTATGAAGTCCCCATCCTCATGTTTTCATCTAAACCTAATTACGTCCCAAAGGCTCCACCTCCCCAAACTATCACATTAGGGGTGAAAACATCAGCATATAAATTTTGAGGTGATACAAATAGTGTGTTCATAACATGAGTATTGCTTGACTTTTGATACTATTGAACTTCTCAGGCTTACTTTGAAAGACAACTCCTTTGCCAATTAACTTTCCTCTGCCATTGCCTTCACCTTTAATTTCTCAGACATTATTGTCTTTTTTTAAATTAACAATGGTAAACAATTTGAGTCCTTGAGTAATCTGTCTCTCTCCATTTTGCCAATCATTTTGCATGCTTTTCCAACAAAGAATGTTATATTCTTGTCACATCATGCATGTGGATGCTAACTCACAATTCTTTTAATTATTATTTCATTATTATCATTAGGGTGCATACCCTGACAATTTGTTCTTCAGCATGCATGTAATTTCTTTACTATGCTCAAGGAGAGTAAAGAATTGTCAAAACATTTTAGCTTTATTTCCTTGAAATAAAGCTTTCTCACTTGCTTTGCTTTGATTTCCACATTGTTCTTTATAACATTTTCAACTGTTTTATGATTCATTGTAGAACAGTAGACAAAAACAAAAGCTAAGTATAACGGATACTGTGGAAGAGTGTTTGAGACAAGTACAAAAAGGCCAAGAAAGTTTCACACCAAGTGTGACATTGTGATGTCTTTCTTATTCCCATCACCATCACAACACTGAAAGCACATTTCAAACAGTATTCATAGAATTCTAAAATTCTTCCAATTGTACTTGGGGATACAGCTCAAGTTGGTTTTCTTGTCCCACAAATTCATTTATTAAAAATAATGCATTTAAGGGCACCTGACTGGTTCAGTCGGTTAAGCGTCCAACTTCAGCTCAGGTCATGATCTCACAGTTCGTGGGTTTGAGCCCCCTATTGGGCTCTGTGCTGACAGCGCAGAGCCTGGAAGCTGCTTTGGATTCTGTGTCTCCCTCTCTCTCTCTGCCCTTCTCCCACTTGCACTCTGTGTGTGTGTGTCTCTCTCTCAAAAAATAAATAAGCATTAAAAAATTTAAAAATAATGCATTGTGTTTTGGAAAAGTAAATACAGTATTTTCCTATATAAAGTTTGGTCAAGAGCTTTGAGAGATATGTATGTCTGTAAAATACAAGCATCTTCTAATGTGTTATGAAGTCAAATCCTATTTACTATTTTATATTTTCCTGCAATATAATGAATGATGAAAGATACAACCTTAAAGTTTCTTGAACTGAATATAAGATGCAGAGTAAAATATTGATAGTTTAAGGATATGGAGCAGGTGTTATGACTCTTAATCTACTTTAGTAAACTTTGATATCAAGCAGAATTGAAAGACTGAGAAAGAAAATTCAAAGAGAAGTATAGATGGTGAGTGAAGAGAAACTCCTCATACTTAAGTAATTCTTCAAAGGATAGCCCTACCTCTAGATTCACCATTATATTTATCTTTTTCCCCAAGGTACTTTGCATAATTGAATATACAGATATTAGTAACTTTCATTTAGCATAACTGAAGGCACTACCATTCAAATTGTTTTCTGTGAATATGAAATAAAATTGTGCAAAGAAGTCCTGTGTGGTCAAGAGTAATGTCTCATGCTAGTGTCAGTTTTGTTACAGACATGGCACAAAGAGATGCAAACATCAAAGAGACATAATATACATTTTCTATAAGCTTTCAGTTATTTTGTTTTTTACAAGACTGGATTTAATTAAGTATGTAATATATATTTACAATAAATTTTTAGTGAGGAGAGAAATTACAAGTTCTAACATTTAGCAGTATTTTCAACACTTGTTTTCATAATCATTGCCTAATATCTATTGGGCCAAAAATTAGTTCAAAAAAATGATAGATGTGGTTAAAAAATACAGGTGGGGGTGGAGAGAAAGATGAATAGGTAGAGCACAAAACACTGAAAATATACTCTGTATGATATTATAATGATGGACATATGTCATTATACATTTGCCCAAATTCATAAAATATACAACCCAAGAGTGAAGTCTAATGTAAACTATGGACTTTGGATGATTATGATGTGTCAATGTAGGTCCATCCCTGATAAAAGTGTACCATTCAGAAAAGTGATGTTAATAATGAAATAAATCAAAACTACAATGAGATACCATCTCGTACCTGTGGTATGAATGGTTAAAATTAGCAGCATAAGAAACAACAGGTGCTGGCGAGTTTGCAGAGAAAGGGAAATCCTTTTGCACTGTTGGTGGGAATGGAACCTGGGTCAGTTACTCTGGAAAACAGTATAAGAATCTTAAGAAAGTTAGAAATAGAACTACCCTAGGATCCAGCAATTGCATCACTGGTATTTACCCAAAGGATACAAAAATACTGATTTGAAAGGTTACATGTACCCTAATATTTGTAGCAGTATTATTAACAATGGCCAAACCATGGAAAGAGCCCAAATGTCCATCGACTGAAGAATGGATAAAGGAGATGTGTGTGTGTGTGTGTGTGTGTGTGTGTGTGTGTATACCCACATGCAATGATGTGATGGAGCTAGAGTGTATTATGCAAAGCAAAATAAGGCAGCCAGAGAAAGACAAATACCATATGATTTCACTAATATGTGGAATTTAGGAAATAAAACAGATGAATATATGGGAGGGGGGAAAAGAGAGTGAGGGGGAAACAAACCATAAAAGACTGTTGATGATAGAGACAAACTGAAGATTGATGGAGTGAGGGAGGTGGAGGTGGGCTAGATGGGTGATGGGTATTGAGGAGGGTGCTTGTTAATGATGAGCACTGGGTGTTGTGTGTGATGAATCACTGAATTCTACTCCTGAAACCAATATTGTACTGTATGTTAAGTCACTAAAATTTAAATAAATATTCGAAAACAAAAGATGAAGGAGGTTATGCATGTGTGGTGGAAAGTAATATATGAGAAATGTCTGTACCTTTCTCTTAATTTTGCTAAGAAATTTTTCATCTGCTCTAAAAAAGTCTTTAAGGGGTGCCTACCTGGCTCTGATGGCAGAGCATGCAACCTCAGGGTTGTGAGTTTGAGCTCCACATTGGGTGTAGAGATTACTTCAAAATAGAATATAGAGCACCTGGGTGGCTCTGTCGGTTAAGCATCTGACTTTAGCTCACGTCATGATCTCATGGTTCATAAGTTCAAGCCCCACGTCAGCCTCCGTCCTGACAGCTCACAGCCTGGAACCTGCTTCAGTTTCTGTGTCTCCCTCTCTCTCTGCCCCTCCCCTGCTCATACTCTGTCTATCTCTCTCTCAAAAATAAATAAACATTTAAAAAATAATAAAATAAAATAGCATATTAAATAAATAAATATCTTTAAAACAACAACAACAAAACAATGTATAGCTAGTAGAAGAAAATATAGGAGAATATTTTTATAACCGTGTGGTGCAGAAGATCATCCTAACCAAGTACACCAAGAACCAGAAATGAAAAACCAATAGATTTGACTACATAAAATATACAAACTTCTATAATAGCAAAAATTGATAGTGACAAAATAAAATTGAAAGAAAATAAATACTATTATACATAGTAAATGGTATACATAAATTTAAAGTACATTCTAAAAAATAATCACAAATAGTAATTAAAAAAATAGTCCCCTATGTATCCACTTTATGGAATAAGTCCTAAGATTTTTAAATTTCCTGTATATCCCACTCCAACCTATCCACTTTCCTCCCCTACAAAGACAGCTATAATCCTGAATTTCTTTGTTTTTGTTACAGTGTTACCAAAGTGAACTTTACCCTGAAGATATTTCGTTTATTATTTAAAATAATTAAACAAAACATCATGTTATATGTATAAAAATACATATATAGGATTGTTATACATAACCCTATATACATCATGAGTGGTAAGATTTTAAATTCAGAGCTTGATACCTTTTAAAAGAGGTAGATGGTATATATTTCTAATGAAAAGAGAAAAAGCACGTGAGAATTTCCCTTTTCCTCAATTATTACTTACTCTTTATAAATTAGCCACTTAAAACTATTCAGTATTATTTTAGCTGTAATGCATCATATGCTTTCCAATATACAGATGACCAACATCATTGCCCAGGAAAGGTGTTTTAAAATTTCAATGCGTTTAGAATTGAAACATGGTATGAATGACTTAAGTATTGTAATGTTAATAGGTACATTTTGAAGTTAAGCAATATACAAAATCTATGCATGCACAACCTGTTGTTTTAGGTAGAATAAATTTGTATAGAAACCATGTGTCAGAGGGATCTCCAAGTGGATAGTGATTCAATGTCAAAAGAATTGCTTTATGTAAAGTAATGTGATCTTCTTTCTAGTAATCCTAGTAGTTGTTTGCTTTCATCATGTAACACTGAATTCCAATGAAGACAGTAGATGTTAAAAAATGCATCTTTTGGAGGTGGGCATTCAGAGTTAATATGCACAGCTGTGTTTCTGAGGGACTGGAGCTATGAATTCCTCAATCAGGAGGGCAAGCTTCTTATGCTCTGCTAAAGCTCATGAAGGGAGCTCCACAAGCCAAATGTGGTCCCAAATGTCTGCTAGTTTGTATATACATTGCTAATTACAAAAGAACGATAGAAGAGTATGGAAATCTATATTTTTGTTATTACATATTTGCATACCAGATGGCATTTAAGATGATATAAGAGAAAAATAATGACTTAAGGTTTAAGAAATGGGAATACATTCTATGCCCACATCACACCAATTTCCAGTGGTGCAGAAATGTAGATTAGGGGTCTAGTAATATTCAGAGTTCATATTGCACCACTGTCTATATTTGGTATATACTTGCCTATGCTTGCCAAATATGCACCTTCCCTTAGTCCACAACTGTGATCTCAGGGGATTCCATCTAGCTAATCAAAGTGAAAAAATAACATGATCGAGGTTCACAGTGATTCTTAATTGCGCCAGCACTTGCTGGGGATGGAGTGTTCTGGAATTTCTCTCAAAAAAGGATTTCCCCAAGTAGTCAGAATTTCCAGAAGTACTTCTCATTGTCTAGTTTTTCTGGATGGATAGCCCTAATGCAAGATCGATGTCATATTAAGGGTAACAGTTGTTAGATATAAATGACTTGGGTAGTGAGGTAGTTGAAATGAAAAATTGAGAGTGCACTCCAGAAATGGACTTTTCAGAAAAACATGAAGACTAAAAGTATTGTTAATTGATCACCAGAAGATTATCCTTACTATCAACAATCTTATAGACATGATACCCTATTTAGTAAATACTACTGATCATGTATACTCATCAAAAAATTAAGTACTTATTAATTGGGTGAAAAAATTGATCATAAATGTAGAGGTTGAAGTTGTAAGTTTAAAAGCATGAAACATCTTTCCATAAAACTGACCAAAATCTGTATCTAGCAAAAAATTAAGGAGACAACTGTAAAGGTATTCATTCCTACCAGGCACTTTTAATCTAGAAACATCTAACTTTATGTAACAATTGAATGCCTTATTGACAGTTCAGCTATAGTGTCAGTTATAAGCAGACCACAACTTGTGAGGGTTGGCAGGTGTTTGTCAGAATTCAGAATATTCTGTGAAACATTGTCCCTTAATCAAAATAAATGGACCAAAATCCATGTAGTACCATTTCTTAGCTTCACACTTAATAGTCCATAAACTTTAACTTCCTGTACTATGACTACACATTAGCTAGTGGTCTTAGAAAGAAATTCCCAAAGGAGAAATACTTCTACCCCAGTCAGCTAGAATAAGAGCTGAAGGCAAAGCAAAACTGAGAAGAAACATGATTCATGCTCCCTCGGGTGTGTCACACTTGCAAATATGAGGACTGAAATTTTTCTTACTTGTTTAATGGAATCATTTTTCCATTTTATTCTATTTTGAATAGAAAATATATATTTTCATGTATTTCTTCTTTTTTTCACTGTGTTATATAGGAAAGGGGTTACATTTTCATTTGTTCCTAAAGTTTTTGTATATTGACATCTATAATAACCATATATATGATATCCATTATGTCATCTCTGACTACAGTAGCTGGATGTGACTTCCAGTTATCTCCTTTGGTGAAGAAGAGTCCATGAGAAGTAGATGAGAAGTAGGGTTGCTTTGTGTTGAGTAGGTACCTTTGGGATAGAGGGAGATAACATGGAGTGTGTGTGTGTGTGTGTGTGTGTGTGTGTGTGTGTGTATGTGTGTGTGTGCATGTGTGTGTGTGTGTGTGTGTGTCTATGGATGTGTGTGCATGTGTGAGCAACATCCATAAGGTAAAATGTGAGAAGATTCCAATTGGATTGAACTTCTGGAATTTCCCATTCCCTAAAAGAACTTCAGTTCAAGATCTAAGCTGATTGATCCAGAGGTAGATCAAAGCCAATCTGTCCAGCCATCTCCTCTGGAAATATTAAACCTTCAGTGGAAAGATCTAGAAGCTGGAAAGCATTAAAGTTCAGCTTTGGTAAATGCAGCATTGAAGGGAGACGTTCTGCTCATCCCAGCTTCCTTACCTTCCTCAGGTGTCAGCATCTCAGCTTTTCTTGCTGGAGTGTATTTTCTTAGCTGTTTCTGGGATTCCAAGAACAGCCAAGCTCTCTGTTCCTTTTTCATTAAGTTAGGCAGAGTCAGTTCCTGTTGTTTACAACTACAGCAATCTTAATTAAATCAACTCATTACAAGTAGTAATATAATACCAAAGAACCATTTCTCTTGATTAAGAATTTGAAGAGTTTTTTTTTTTTTTTTTTTCCTGGCACTGCAAACCTCATTTGCTGCCTACAAAAATGAGTAAGAGAATTTTAAGGGAGATGGTATTAGGAGGTCAGAAGACATGAAGGAATAAGAATTCCAATGCAATTTCAATAAGTTTGGGGACTGGAAGTTACCATTGAGATTTTTGTCCCCCCCCCCAAAATAGTATTTACTAACATGTTAATGATTTTCTTGTGTCAGACTTTTGCTTTCTCTAAGCCATATTTCTAACCCAAGATGTAAAACATAGACATTTTGTAAGGATGACAGTGTGCTCTTTCATACAATATACAGTGCTCAATATGTACAGATCATATCCTTGGTGTGCTCTAGCACTTTAGGAAGACAGTTTTCATTTTTCTAAATGTTTATTTACTTATCCTGAGAGAGTGAGATAGAGAGGGGACAGGGGGGCAGAGGTAAAGGGAGACAGAGAATCCCAAGCAGGTTCCACAGTGTCAGGACAGAGCCTGATGCGGCTCTTGAACCCACAAACCATGAGATTATGACCTGAGCTGAAACCAAGAGCTGGATGCTTAACCGACTGGGCCACCTAGGCACCCGAAGATGATTTTCTTTCTTAAGGAAAGACACTACTTTGTGATTAAAATGCTTCCTGTGAGGGCCATAATATTTCCTGTTTATGGGTACAGGCTTGAGAGTCATGGCTGCTGGAGATGGCATCCCAGGGCCATCCTGTTCTAGCTTAGTGACCTGTGCAAATCACTTTATTTTCTCCCTCAGTATTCTCATCTGCAAAACATCTATGGTAATAATCAAGTTTGGGGTAAAGTATATTAATGAGTATTTAAATAAGTAAAATATGAGCTTGGCACACACTCCTCCCTAAATATTAGCTATTATTCTTTCTTTTAACCTATTCACATTACTTTCTCTAGGGTGAAAATGCTAGTTTATGTCAATTGTTCTGCAATGCTTACTGAAAATCTCTTCTATCAGTCTCAAAAGTGTGCCTGTTTGATGATAAATTATATACTGTCTTTGCCATATCAATTTAAGTTCTCTTCATGACATGAATTTGTTCCTTCCCATCTGCCCTAATCAATAAATGACATTATCCTCAAATTAAAAAAGAGAAAATGGAAGTCATCATTTATTTCCCCCTTTTCCTCATCCTATACCTCCAATCCATCAAGATAGTCTGTCAATTCTTCCTCCTAAATACATCTCTATTGTGTCTACTTTTCTCCATTGATATCTTGCCCTCCCCCCATCCTAGTAGAGGCCAGATAAGAATCTAACATTAGGGGCTCCTAGGTGGCTCAATAGATTAAGCGTCTGACTTCGGCTCAGGTCAAGATCTTGAGGTTTGTGAGTTCAAGCTCCAATCAGGCTCTGTGCTGACACCTCAGAGCCTAGAGTCTGCTTTGGATTCTGTGTCTCCCTCTCTCTCTGCCCCTCCCCTGCTCATGCTCTGTCTTCCTCTCTCTCAAAATAAATAAAAACATTTTTAAAAAGTACAAAAAAAAATCTAACACTCAAATAACAAAAGCCTCCTAATTGATTTCCCTGCTAACATTCTTCCATTACTCAAATAGGTTTTCTTCAAAATGACCTTTTATAATGTAAAGGAGATCATGCCATTGCCCTGTTTAAAACCATTAACTGCCCTCCATCAAATCAGAAACAAAATCTAAACTTCTTACTGTGATCTACCTGCTGCTACACCTCCTACTCACTTGCTAAGATTCAACCTGGGCCCCTCCTGTCTCATTTTGTTCCAGTCATGATAACTGGTTTTCAGTACATATCCCACAACAGAGCACTTGTCATAACTTTCTTTGTTTACAAGGTTTTCTCTGCTCACCTTCCTTTGTATCTTAGCTTAAATTTCACCTTTAGCAGGTAACATTCCCTGATCATCCTTCCTAGTATTAGTTCCACTCAGCCCAACTGTGTTTCTTTTCTCTTAGCAATCAGTTTGCTGCTTTCTTTGAACTTAATCACATGCAGGAAAAATTTATTTATTTTTTGTTTGATTTTCAATCTCTTGCACTACTATAAGCTCAGAGAGGGAAGAGCCCCTGTGTGTGGTGTTCACAGAGGGATCTGAGCCAATAGAACAGTGTCTAGCCTTTGATAAATATTTTTGAATGAATGAATATATTTAGTAGACATTATATAAAACTATACATTTTTCTTTATGTCTCCTCACAGTTACCTCCTGATATTTTTAATTCTATTTTTTAAGACTGTTCAACAATGTTCTGAAATGCAAAGAAACTCTTTCTATCTCTGTGAACTTAGAAAGTAATTTGATCTCTTTCTGGCTCAATTTCCTCTGTTTAAAATAAGAAAATATCCACCCCAGCCACCCTGTCTTGAGCTCAGATATGAGACATTAGTGGAAAACTCTATAGCCCTATAACAATGTATCGTCCCTTTGCTTGGCAAAAAGCAACAATTAGCAATCATCATTATTTCTCACTTAGCAGTATTAATTTGTTTTTCAGGTTAAACAAAATTAAGTACAACATTCTTAATGTTTTAAAATGTTCAAAACTTTGATCTCATTTGGATTGGTTTATCATATATTTGTAGACAGGTATTCATTTCTTCCAATGGGTTAGATTTCCATTGAAGAGCTAGAATTTAAATTATAATGTTCACAGATAGCATAATGAAAATCATAATAATAGTTGGCATTCTGGCGTGTACATAATGTGGCAGACACTATGTGAATAAATTTACATATCTTACTTCCTCTAATCAACCATCCTGTGAAATACACTCTTTTACTATCTGTATTTTATGGGTGAGGAAGTAGGCTTACAGGATCTATGCATTTTGCCTAAATTTCCAAGGTTGCTAAATGTAGGAACTGTATATCAAGACTTGGCATATGGACAGAAATGGAGAGATAACATACTCCCCTTAATAGTTTTAGCAGTTTATATGTAGTGAAGAAGGGAATGTATATTTATATTATTTTTATATATTGTATATTCCTCTGAGGACACATATCACCTATCTCCTTCATTCATAGATTCTTTCATTCTGTCAGCAAGTATTATTTACTTACTTCAGAGTGTCAAGTATTCCCTGACTAAACAAAATGCTGTATATAAAATACATACAATTCATTTCATTGTATGAATATATATGAACACTGCTACAAAACACAAAAGAGATAATCAAGAGACCTTTGCTACAAGGAGTTTAAGCTTTATCTACCACACACTGTGGAGGCATTGAACTAAACGAAGCACTAAACACAAGTTTTAGTCTGTTAAGTAACATAGTTATATTTGTATTTTGGAGGAATCACTATAGTAAAACCCTAAAGAGGTAAAGAAAATGAATTTTATTGATAAGCCTATATGATAAGATAATGCTGGCAACATATATGTAAATACTTACAATGTAATCCATTTCAATTTTGGGTTGAAAAGGATTTTTTTTGGCAATATTTACCTAAACAATAAGAAACAGGAGTAGTTTTTTCTGTTTGTTCTATTGCTTTTTAAGCTTCTTTTTTAAAAAAAAAAAAAGTTTATTTATTTTGAAAGAGAGTGAACATGAGCAGGGGAGGGGCAGAGAAAGAAGGAGAGAGAGAATCCCAAGCAAGCTCTGCACTGTCCACACAGAGCCTGACTCGGGGCTCAATCTCACCAACCATGATATCATGACCTGAGCAGATATCAAGAGTTGGATGCTTAACCAACTAAGCCACACAAATATCCCTGTTTTTTTTAAGTTTTAAAGGCTATATCTTTCTAGTCTTATACAGAACCACAATTCATGGCTAATTTATAACAAATATACTTTGTATTTATACCGTGTTTTTGTGGAAGAACTGTATATATTTAATGTGATATATATCTACATATATATACTTATACATATACATATGTATGAAGTGTATTAAATAATTTTTTCACAATGAAATGAAATGTACCTTGAATTTATTAAAGATCATATAGAATAATTTTAAAATAACTTGCATAGAAATAAGTAAAGAATTTTAAGAAAAATAATTATCCATAATATGTACAAATAGATAATTATCACAATAACTTGCAGAATGATTATAGTTATTTCAATTGTATATCAAATAATTACAGATAGAAATTCCTTAAAATATTAAGTCCCTTTGGAACTCCGTAACTATTTAGGTTGCATATGCTTTTAAAATTCATACTGCAGAACGTTTGGATAGGAAAAGAAATACTCAGTTCTTTTTGTAGCCCATGAATCTGAAAGAGTTTTATTCTTTTTGAAAGTATTGTAAATAGTATTGCTTTCTCAATTTCTCTTGCAGACAGTTCATTGTTAGTGTATAGAAAGGCAATTGATTTTTGTAAGTTACTTTGGTATCCTGTAACTTTACTGAATTCCTTGATTAGTTCTACCAGTTTGTTGGTGAAATTTTCAGAGTTTTCTATATGTAACATCAAGTCTGTCGATAGAGATAATCTTACTTCTTGTTTTCCTTTCTTTTAAAATTTTTAATATTTTTGGTAACTTCTTATTTTGCAACTTGAAGGACTTTTATTATTTTTTTCCTTGCCTACTTGCTATGATAAAGACTTCCATTACTATGTTGAATAGAAGTGGCTAGAGTGTGCATATTGGTTTTCTTCCTGATATTAGAGGAAAAGCTTGGAGCTTTTCACAATTTAGTATGATGTTAGCCATGTCTTTCCATATATGATATTTATTATGTTGAGACATATCCTTTCTAGATCAAATTTGTTGAGAATTTTTTGCATAAAAGGATGTTGAATTTTGTCAAATGCTTTGTAACTGTTGAAATGACCATATGATTTTTATCCTTCACTCTGGTAATGTTGTGTATCCTCTTAAATTGACTTGAATGTATAGAACCATTTTTGTATCCCATGGGTAAATCTCACTTTATCATGGTGTCTAAGTCTTTCAATGTACAGTTGAATTTGGTTTAAAGTATTTTGTTGAGGATTTTCACATCTCTGTTCATCAGGGATATTGGCCTGTAACCTTCTTTTCTTATAGGTATCTTGTGGTTTCTTCTAGTATCTTAGAGTTTCTTGTCTGGTTTGGTTATTTACATAATGCTGATCACCTAAAATGAGTTTAGAAGTGTCCACTTCCTTGCAATGTTTTGGTAGACTTTAGGAAAGCCTGGCATTAACTCTTTAAATACTTGGTAGAATTCACCAGCAAAGCTATCTGATCCTAGGATTTTCTCTGTGGGGGAAATTTTTAATTATTGATTCAATCACATTACTGGTTACTGGTTTATTTAAAATTTTTATGTATTTATATTCAGTTTTGGTGAGTTGTATGTTTCTAGAAACTTACCCATTTCTTCTAAGATGTCCAATTTGTTGACATACAATTGTTCATAGTAGTTTCTTATGAATATTTTAATTTCTGTGACATCAGTTATATTGACCTTCTATTTGTGATTTTACTGATTAAAGTCTTCTATTTTTTAGTTGGTTTGTCAATTTTGTTTATCTTTCAAAAAACCATCTCTTAGTTTTGTTTTTTTCTACTTTTTCTATCTCATTTATTTCTGCTCTGATATTTTTGGAGGATTGTTTTGTTTTGCTTTTATTTATTAAGTTTTTATTTTAACCCTAATATAGTTAACATACAGTGTTATATTGGTTTTAGGTGTACAATGCAGTGATTCAACAATTCCATACATCACTCAGTGCTCATCATGACAAGTGTACTTCTTAATTCCCATCACCTATTTCACCCATCACCCCCACCTACTTCCCTTCTGGTACTCATCAGTTTGTTCTCTGAAGTTAAGAGTCTGTTTCTTGGTTTGTTTCTCTCCTTCTCACTCTCGCTCTCTTTATCTCTTTGCCTTTCCTCATTAGTTTCTTAATTCCACATATGAGTGAAATAATATGGTATTTGTCTTTCTCTGACTGACTTATTTTGTTTATCTGTTCTGGTTTTTGTTATTTCCTTCTTTCCACTAAATTTGGGCTTATTTGTTCTCTGTTCCTTGATGTCTAAAAGTAGGCTATGTTTTTGAGATCATTCTTTTTTCTTAAGTAGGTACTATTTGTATAAACTTCCCTTTTAGAACTGCTTTTGCTACATTCCATAAGTTTTAGTAGGATGTGTTTCCATTTTCATGTGTATCAAGATATTTATTTATTTCTCTTTTGCTACTTCTTTGATCCAGTGGTTGTTCTGTGTATGTTGTTTAATTTCCATGTATTTGTGAATTTTCCTCCTTTTCTTCTTCTCTTATGGATTTCTAACTTCATGTTATTTGTAGTCAGAAAAGACACTTGGTAGTATTTCATTCTTAATTATGTTAGACTTGTTTTGTGACCTAACATATGATCCATCCTAGAGAATGTTCTGTTTGTGCTTAAGAAGAATGTATTTTCTGCTCCTGTGGGATGGAATATTCTCTATATGTCTATTAGTTTCATTTGAGCTCAAGTGTAGGTTCAAGTCCATTATTTTCTTATTGATTTTCTGTCTGGATGATCAATCCATTGTTGAAAGTGGGGTATTGAAGTCTACTACTGTTATTGCAGTGAAGTCTATTTTTGCCTTCAGATCTGTTAATATATTGTTTAATATATTTAGTTGCTCCAGTTTTGAGTGCATATATATTTATAAATTGTTACTTTCTCTTGATGAATTGACCCCTATATCATTATGTAATGTTTTTTTTTCTCTTTTGGGTTTTTTACTTAAAGTCTCTTTTGTCTGATGAGTATAGCTATTCCGGTTCTTTTGGGTTTCCATTTGCATGAAAAAAATTTTTCCTTTCCTTCACTTTCAGCCTATATGTATCCTTAGAGCTGAAAACTAGTGTCTTATAGACAACATATATTTTTATATCCATTCAGTCACTATTTCTATATATCCATTCTGTCACTCTATGTCTTTTGATTGGATAATTTAATCCATTACATTTAAAGTAATTATTGATAAGTAAGAATATATTATTGCCATCTTACTAACTGTTTTCTGGCTATGTTTTAGTCCTTTTATTCCTTCCTCCCTCTTGCTGTCTTTCTCTGTGATTTGATAATTTTCTATACTTACATACTTTGATTCCTTTCTCTTTATCTTTTGTGTATCTACTACAGGTTTTTGGCTTGTGGTTAACATGAGCCTTGTACAGAATATTTTATACTCATAAAAGTTTATTTTATGCTGATAGCAATTTTACTTTAATCACCTTCAAAAACTCTTTTGTTTTTTAACATTTATACTAAGGTTAAGAGATTTATATTTACCATACCATTCCAGCTTTAGAATATTATGAATTTGACCATATATATACCTTTGCCAGTGTGTTTATACTTTTATATGTTTTCATGTTACTAATTAACATCATTTAATTTCAGCTTGAAGAACTCCTTTTAGCAATTCTTGTAAGGTAGATAAACTTTCTCAGCTTTGTCCAGGAAAATCCTTCCTCCCTTCATCTTTGTAGGGCAGTTTTGCCAGATATTCTTGATTGGCAGGTTTTATTTATTTTTTTCTTTTAGAACTTTGAATATATCATGCCACTCTCTTCAGTCTACAAAATTTTGCCTGAGAAATATACGGATAGTCATATGGAGGTTGCATTGTTTGGAAAGAATTGTTTGTTTATTTGTTTGTTTGTGAAATTTGAATGGAGTGCTATGCTTTCATGGACATATATGTTTATATCTCTCCTCAGCTTTGGGAAGTACTGAGCCATTATTTTTTTAAAATAAGTTTCCTGTCATTTTCTGTATTTTCTCCTTCTGGGCTCCCAAAATGATAATTTTGTTTCCTGTGAAGTTGTCCCATAATTCACCAAAGCTTTTTTTGATCATTTTCATTCTTTTTTACTCTTTTCTTCTCTGAATGGATAATTTCAAATGTCCTGTCTTTAAGTTCATAGACTATCTCTGCTGCTTTTTAAGTATGATGTTGATGCTTTCTACTGCATTTTTTATTTAATACACTATATTCTTTAAATACAGAATTTGTTGTTGTTTTAATTTCTGTCTCTGTTGAATCTCTTGTATTATTCAGGCATTATTTTTTTGTTTTCAGCCAAAAAACACACCTCAATATATTTAAAAAGATAGAAATAATAAAAAGTTATGTTTTCTGATAATAATGGAATGGAATGAAAAATTGATTATTAGAAAGGTATTTGGGAAACTCACCAATAGGTGGAAAATAAACAACATACTCCCAAATAACAGATAGGTGAAAGGGAAAAAAAATCACAAGAGCAATTAGAAAATACTTTGAGATGGATTAAAATGAATTCACAGCACATCCAAAATTTATGGGATACAGCTAAAATAGTGCTTATATTTGCATAAATTTGTTTTCCCTAGCATATGCTTTCCTCTCTATATAGCCACTATGTCCTTTTCATCCTGCTATCAAAAGATAAATTCAAGTCTCTTTTAAAAAATAAGTAAATTTCATATTTATATTGGAAGGCTATTTGATTTAGTCCAGATAAAGGTATTACTAACTTGTTGACAACATTCTCTCTTTGCTATTATTTTTTTTAATAATTAGGTGGTAAACATCTAAAAAGGTAAAAAGGTAATATAATAATTTTTTATTTAAGTAAGTGCAGATAAGTAAATAACTTGGATTACAAAAAAAATTGAGAAGGTTGTTTGAAATTCATACCAATAATGAATTTCTTTATATGTTCAAATTAGTCAAAGATTGCATATCTGTGATTCTTCAAGTTCTAGAACATTTGAATATCTCTTTAAAGTGTATTTAAAGCCATAAATATCAAAGTTAATGTGTATTGTATTGAACCATAGAGTTTTTATAAAATTTTGCTTTCAACAAAATAAATTTGCTTTGCTTCATTAGTATTCTCTTTTTTTCAACATTTGTTTTGGAACCTTAGTAATTTTATTGCATTTATATACCTTTCTTTTCCCCTATCTTCCAGTTAGATGTAAAAACCTAGTGATATAAAATATCAATTCATGGAGTAACTTTTAATAGAATGCTAGGAGGAAAATTCAGATATGTTTTATTCAGCAAGGCAGATATACTATATTGAAGATTATGATTTGATCTTATTAATAATAGCCATAAATTGTGAGTGAATAGTGTCCTCTGAAAATGAATAGCTTCTGTCAAAGGAGTGACACAAAATGCCCTGCCACAAAAGCACTACCACAAACCTGCTGTTCTGGTGCCTAATTTAATTTCCAGGGGCTGGATGCATGCTGACCATTTCCTATTTGATCTAAAGAAAGTTGTCGTAGATGTAAGCTCCAATTTGCTGAATATGCTTTTTGTTATTAAAGTAAAACATACTTTAAATTGTTTTATTAAATTGGATGATAAATTGAACTCCCTTTAAAACAGGAGTCAAATCCTAATAAAAATGATTTTTGAGTGTGAAATCATCTCACCATACCTATTTTGAAAGGATTATAGACAGCTTTTCATAAAACTGCTGACACCTCTATCCATGTAATATTATATACTCAAGAGAAAGAGACACAAAGTAAAAGTGTGCAACATATTTTACTAGATTGGCCATAAACCCTCTGATGCATTTCCAGGTGCTGAAAATAGGCTTTCTTGATACATTTCAGGAATAAATCCTCTGTATCTGATTAAAATGCAGATGAGCATCATAAACTATTGTAATTTGAAAGGACTGAAGTCATGATACAATCTGCCTCCATCTGCTTTCAGGTGTAAAGCAGGAGGGAGTTTTGCTGAAAGTACCACTGAATCCAATTTAGGTTAAAATTCAGGGAATTAAACATGCCAGTCTGATTCCCCCAATTTTTTGTTTGTTTCTGCATTTATGTCATTTTTTTGTTTGCCTGTGTAGGTTTAGGCCATCTGCATAATCATATTGTTGTTATTAATGACAAAGTATTTTATTTTTAATGTTTTTCACAAATATGATGCCATACCTGTATGGAAAAATAAAAAAAAACAGCTAAAATTATTGGCAGGGTTTTGAAAGAGCTTTGGAATTAAATTGACTGCCATAGGCTTATTTCTTCAATAAGGTGATTGCCTCCTCTAACATTTTTCAGCAGATATGAGAGCAGTGGAATGAAGCCATATGTAGTGAACAGGAACCAGTTAAATAGCAAACACTCAGCTGAGTCATTGCTCCAGGGAGGTGAGCAGACAGACAGGGGGCTTTGGGAAAGATATACTTCAATAGGAAACCTAAGTCGCCTGCCTAATAATTGTGTGGTTATGGGGAATTCTTAAAATTCCTTTGAGCTTCAATTTCTTTGCAAATGGTCATGATGAATATGCATCTGTAGGGTTTATGGAAGGATCGTGGCCAGAGAGCACCTAGTGAAGTGTCTGCATACTGCTGGTGTAAAATGCACACAGTCTGCTTTTACTCTGGCTTTTATCTGTGCATCTGTCCTGTAGACTTTTGTTAGAGGGAATGAGAGAGAGAAGTACACACCAGTATTTTAGAAAGTGTATCCTGGGCTTATACTCATCTTCTAAACGTTGCCTACAATTTTTGCACTTTGTATCTTTTGTTTAAATATGAATAATAAACTACAGAAGCATATTTTAAGTGTCATTGAATGACTACCTGATTTTAAAACCTGGACTTTTGTCTGTGTTCGGAAACATATTACTTCCAAGTATTATTATTTTAAATTTTAAACTTGCAAGCTCTTTGGAAAGTTACAGAGATGGTCTTCATGATGCCTTAGGGACAAGTGACAGTAACATCACAATATGCTATAGATGCAGTAAATGTTTTATAAGTCAAAGAGGCTTAGAATATTGAGTCATCATACGCTCCACTGAAGTATGAAGAGGTCAGTGCCGTAAGAAAAGGAACCATAGACATCAGTACCATTGTCCCCCTGCAAATGACACTTTAGCTTTCGGGCAAACCATCATTTGGCACATTTAATTAATGTGATTTGTGTTAATATTATTGTGGAAAGCTTAAATTTAATCAGTGATCATTTTGCATTTTGCATTATGTGGGAATTATAATCATAAGAAAAGTAGATGACCTAGTCATAAAATGTACAGATTTAAGTATTGTTTTTAATGTTAAATTCACTCTAGCATCAGGGAAGAATTTTGGTTTAGAATCATTTTCCAAAATTAATGAATTAATGAATTAATTTTGAAGAAGTAAAAATAACTCTGAATGAAAAAAGTATAATATTAGCATATGAAGCTTATAATAAAAATTATAATATTAAAACAAAAGAATATATATGCATAGTACAGTTACATGAAATTAAATTTTTTATTTGATAAAGGAACTATAAACAAAGTCAAAAGATAACTGATAGACTGAAATAAAATGTTTTCATGATCTATACTTAATTGCCATTGGTAGATCAAAAATTGTCACAAATTGACAAATGTATATAGTTTGACCTAGTAGTTGTGACATTTAACACCTAAGGAATTAATATTTCAACTTTACACCAAAAATTTAAATGATAATGAAATGAAAATATCAGCCTCGAGAAAAATGAACAAGGAATATAATCATGAAATTCTCAGAAGAGAAAATGCAAATGACCTTCTAATGAAAACAGATTCCACTTCACTAGTTATCAAGGACAAGATGATTGAAACAATGATACTTTTTTAAAAAATCAGGTTGACAGAAATCTGAAAGACTGATCATATTCATTGCTGCCAGGGATGTAACACAACCGTATCCCTTGACCAATAAAATTGGATGCCACTCCAAAGTTTGTGGAATTTGGTAGCATTTTTAAACATTAAAGTTCACATACCCATTGAGCCAGTAATCTTATCTGGGCCTGATACAGCAGAAACCGAAGTATCATCATATAGAAATAATGTGTTTATAATTATGATACTTTTCATTTTTTATTATCTTTTACTTTTATTCTCTACTTAAAATAGAAAAACTGAAAACAAAAGTTATTTGTATATATGTCACAGTGGGGATACTGAATAAATTATGGCAGATCAATCTCTGGGGTCAATTTTTATATATTTATTTTGAGAAAAATACATTATTAAGTGAAAAAGCAAAGTACAGAATATTTTCCTATAATAATGTTTTCTTGAAGAAAATGTCTATAAGCTTATATAAAAACTGTGAACGTCAGTTTCCAAATTGTTACTCTGTCTATAGTAAGAAATGGGATTTCAGTAGAAGATGAGAATTTTAGTGTACTTAATACTTCTATATTGTTGACATTATTAAAATATGAAAATGTTGCTGAAAACAAATGCACAGGTACATCAATTTAATAACATCAAAGGAGAATTGTAAAGAACTCCCTTGTTTTACTTGGCCTTACAAAATTACATAATTTATCTTAATAAAAAAAATCATAAGATTGTGAATGTTGAGTCAAAGAGGATACAAAATGTTTAATCATATGGCCAGTTTATGTTAAATATATTTCACCATTTACAGTATAACTGGTATTATTTGAGATTTCCAAATTCATAAACTTACCATTGTAATGTTTTGTTTAAAAAAAGATGTTTTCCAATCCAATAGGCAACACTTTATTCTTCTATGCCTGTTTTGTGTTTCATGTGCTTGATATCTACAAAGTTCTCAATCCGTGATAAAACACAGAATTATTAGTTCTAAAGTATTTCACAAGATTTTGGGTTGTATATTTCTTCCTTGTGATTGCCTGTCTTTGGCATGTCAAAACAATAGGCATTAAAACCTTAAAACCGTACCGTTGTTTTGTTTGGTAAGATAAGGTAAAGGGAGAGACTGTCTGAAACCTATGTGCTAAAAAATTTTAAATGATTTCTGAATATTGAAGATTATATAACATTAAGGAACTTTGAGACTTTTTCTAGGAATATAATATACTTTAAAATGTATTGTCCACATTGGAGAGCCATAAACGATTTTAAGCAAATTAATTTTATCTTAATTTTCATTCTTGAGATTTTGAACTATTCATGAAGGTTTACTGAACTCATATTGTGTACAGAATATATTTTCACCAAGAGACTGCTTAAGTAAGCTAAAGCTGTTTTCAGAATGAAATAAAGGGATAGATAAACTTTTTAGTACTGTTTAAACACAGTATAAAACTTGAAAATGCAAAGCTTGAAAGCTGATGTTGGTATTTATTAGCAGATGTGTTGATCTTGATAAATAGAGCTCAGTTATTCAATGGCATATAGCACCACTGAAATGAAGAGAGAAGAAAAATAAAGAGCTCAGCCTGAAAGGAGTTCTTCCCCTCAAATAGGTTACTGTTGCCAATAGTTTTCTTTATTACTTTTGTTATTGAGAGAAAAGTCATTGAATATTTCATTCGCTTTCTTTTCAGTAGATGTTTTGATAGCCCGAGTGTCCCTTTATGGGAAACTCATTTCCTCAAAAACACATTTTAAAGTAAATCTAAGAGATTTGAAGTCCCCAGGGGTCTTTTACTTTGTTCTCTAGTCTCTTAGTATTTTATGTGAAATATGTAGTCCTGAAGGCATAATACTCTTTAAAACACAAACTTTCTAGAAACTTCTTAGAGAGGAAACATTCTGATTTTGATTTTCTAACATTTTATACGAAAGAGGTCATTGCATCTTTGAAATAGTTTGTGTAAGCTGGAGGCAATATAATGAAATTTTAATGTCCTTATTTTCCCTTTTATATTCTTGTCCAGTTTGTGCCATTTTCTTATCTGTTTATATGCCAAGAGAGGTAGTATATTATTATTTACAGAGTTTTTAACTGTAAAAAAAGTTATAAGCTTCAAATACCTTCTTTTAATAGGTTTGCTTGGTTAACCTGAAAGAGTTTCACTGCCGTTGGGGTATCATTTGCTAATTCTGGCATTTCAGGATGCAGGCAGGGAACTGTTTGGTCTATGTAAGCCCAATGTCTTTGGGATTTCATTCTTCCATTCATAAGTGAAGTATAATTGGGTCAGCTATTTAGAAATCATGAGGCTACTTGACCAGACTGTATACCTCAGATAGTTGCTCTACCACCTAGTAAATTTTCAAATATCAGCAGTTACCTTCTGGAATGAAATGTTAGAAAGTTTAATTCAGTATACATTTTATTAGTGTTTATTATACCAATAACAGACTTGAAAACAAAATATTCCAAATCCTACCATTCTGTCAAATCAGCGACAGTGACATGTTTGTTTGTGTCCTTCCAGCTGCTGTCCATTTGCATTCATGAATTTTACATATTTGTAATTATAGTGTAGGCACAATTGGATTTCATTCAATATTGAAGCAAACAAATTGGCCCTAAACAGCTTTAGTTCTCCTGACTCTGGGGTCTTAATATAGGCCGTAGGAAGTTCTCATCGACTCAGCTTCACCTAAGGCTAAAATATTTTACTGAAATATTGAATTATTAAAAACACTGCTTATCATTTCACATTCAGAGTTAGAAAAATTACAAAAAAAAAATATAAACCATTTCATGAAAACCTTGTTGTTTCTATCAGCAGATGCAACATTTCTCAATCACGAAAATGTGAAAATATTGTATATGACCTTTGTATGTACATTTTAATCTTGTAATATGAGAACCTGTCTGATAAACAAAATCTAATACATATATAGTGGCTTATGAAAATTCCTTAATTTCCATGCATTATGATGATCTAAGAACTTGAGGAAGGAAGCAAAAATTCCTACTTATTATAGAGACCTATCCCAGAAAATCTATTAAGACACTAACCATATCTTTTCCTATTAATGAAAGAGGAGGCTGGAAGATATCAGCCTGAGCTAACTACTAATTAAAGATTGTTCCTTTGGATATATAACACAGACCTTCTAGAAAGTGAGCATAGTTTTATCTAGACTATACAGCATATCCACATTAATTGTTAACAAGTTGGCTTCATTTGTAGTTATGTATTTTCAACATTAGAAAAACTATTAAAGATTAAATAAGAATGTTAATGACACTGTGTTGCTTTTCCATGTAAATCAACAGGTAAAATATTTTTCCCAGAAATATTTATTTATAACAGATGTATTTAAAGTAAAACCTCCTGAGGAGCAACCAATTAGAGAGAGTGATAATTCTTCTTGAGCCCTGACTGAAGTGAAGACGTATTTCAGCTTTCATTAGCACACTATTGAAGCAGATCAGCCACAACCACTTATGAAAAGATTATATTAGTCTTAAGTGGAGAAACAGAACTATGAATCAGGAGGCTCTGTGCTACGTCGTGGTATGTTAGCTTTCAGATGCAGGAAACAGAAAGCTGTCTAGGCAATTACTAACAGAAAGAGATTTTTGTATAAGAACTTAGATGCTTACCCATCACTAAAAGGACCTCTAGGCCTAAGACTCAGAAACACTCTATGCAGAAATATCTTGCTAGGGAGCTTCTACATTTGTCTGACTTCAAGAAAATACCACTGTGCCTGAGATCCAGGGACTAGAAAGCCACCAGTGCAGCAGCTTCCTCTCAAAAGCACACTGTGAGTTGACACAGGTCTCTGTTGCAAAAAAATCTCAATACTACTATGCTTATCTGTAGCAAAAGCCAAAGCACAAGAGACCTGTGTCTCTATAGTTCTACTTTCTAGATCTCGCACTATGCATTTAACTGGAAAACTTTAATGCATACTCAAAAACCAAAATGAAAGAGAATCTCGGGAAATGTTTTTAGCTTTCCAGCCTCTGGAAACAATGTAAATGATGCTCAGTGTTGCTCCACTCTGCTCAGTACACTTGGTGTGCCTCTAATTTCTTTTGATTTCTGAATTTATGGGTACCTATTAGGTAGGCTAATTATATGTTCTGGTTTACTTAGCGTAGACCTGATGTGTATCTGTTATCCCCCTCTAATTATAAATAGCGCCCCGTTTCCACTCATATTGAGCTCTGGTTTGGAAAAAAGATTCCATATTCACTTTAGGTATGTGTATCATACCCTGCAGGGCGTAAGGAAGAAAGACAAAAATGCCACTAACTGGTCCATGTCTTCTTATTCAGCATTCAAAATAAGGCTGTGAGGAATTATTAGCATTTTACCTTAGTGGATATAAGGCCTGAAAAAAGTACTAACTAGCCTGCCATGGTCACGCAGTAACTAAGAGAACAGGGGTGAATTTAAATTTAAACCTGTCTGGCTTCCAAGGATGTGATTTTTGGCTTATCATGTAGCTCTTACCTATAATTAGTTCTGTTCTGTTGTTTTTGTCAAAGTTATTAAGGACTTTAAGCATTTTATTTTCACACAGTATTCACTTATTTATTAATTCATTCCACAAGTATTATTTGAGTACCTCATATGAACCAAACGTTGATCTGAGCCCTAAGATATAGTATTAGACCAGATAGACAAAAATTCTTACATGTCAAGCCTATAATAGAGGGAGGACATATATTTTTTTAAAAAATATACTAAATGTGTCAAGAGATAAAAAATGTCAGAGAGGAAAATACATCAGACAGCCATGATTGGGAAGGACGGTGGGGAGGTGGGGGTTACTATTTAAATTCGGATGATCACCGATAAAATACAGCTTCATTAGATACACAAAATAGGTCAAATTATTGTGAAGATATCTATGAAAGAATATTTAAGACTAAAAAATGGAAAATGTAAACCACTGGCAAAAGTCAGTTCAGAGAGTTGAAAAAATGAGGAGACCAGTTTAGGTGCCATGGGTGAGGGCATGAATAGGAGATGAAGACACAGATTGTGTGTGTGTGTGTGTGTGTGTGTGTGTGTGTGTATTGTGCAAGGGAAGATAACAGCCCTGATAATAGCCTTTCAAGCCCTCTTGAAGTGAGAGAGGGAGCCAGTTTACCAATTTTGCATACTTGTATATTTCAGCCAACTATAGATATAGCCAATTTATCACCTTGGTAAAAGAGTATTATTCAAAGATAAGCTTTAGAAAACAAATGGGTATTATTATGCATATTTTCTTACTTATTTAATCCTCAAGCCCCTCACCAATAAAGATAGAATAATAAAACGTGGCAAAGTTTCAATACAATTATAAGTAACCTGCTAAGTGTTCAATCAATGAAGTCAGTTGTTATTAGCTTAAATGAGGAACAATTTTAATCAAGGAAGCTGCATATCTTTCTTATTGCATTCACTTTGCTGTTTATGAACCAAATAATAGAATTGTTAAATCTCACGCAAGATTTAATCATGCATCCATATATGTACATTTCTAGCCCTAAACATTTTAACATGCACAGTAGAGTAATCCACTTGGTTCCAAGTATAATGGCTGCAGATATTATTATAAGACTGAGAAGAGGATATAGTTGTAAATAAATTAGGAAATTGATATTTGGGGTTAGAAAATGTATTCTAGACTTCAAATCAAACATTGACTATAAAGTATCTGTGATGTCTGAGGCTCTGTGCCAGGTGCTGATGCAGCAAAAATAACAGTATATATCAATAAATGAATATAAAAATCAATAATAATTTGTTAGTATGGTAGGTGATAAACTTGAAGTTCTCTGGGTATTTTGAGAACAGAAGAAAACATCTTTCCTAGCTTTATCTGGAACTGAAGGCTAATGAATAGGGGTTTTCTGAGGAGGTGGAACCCAACTACCTAAGTTCCTTCTTTCCTTCCTATCTATCTCTTCTCTATCTGTCTGTCTGTCTATCATCACTATCAACATCCGAACACATAGATATCCAAATCCTAATTATAGCTAGGAAGAGGGAGAAAGGAAAAACAAAACTTCAGTATAAAGGAAAAGGAGATAGTCTAATTTCCATATAATTGTTTTTTTAGAAAATGAAAAAAGAAAGAAATACTTCTGGAGTCTCTAGGAATAGTTAGTTCAAAGTATCCTATGAGAGTCTGTATAGGGTCTAGTCTCTCTGGTTATTTATTTATTTGTTTATTTATTTAACATTTATTCATTTTTGAGAAACAGAGACAGAGCATGAAAGGGGGAGGGGCAGAGAGAAGGGGAGACACAGAACCCGAAGCAGGCTCCAGGCTCTGAGCTGTCAGCACAGAGCCTGACGTGGGGCTCGAACCCATGAACCATGAGATCATGACTGGAGCTGAAGTGGGATGCTTAACCGACTGAGCCACCCAGGATATCCTCTCTGGTTTTTTAAAGAATATCATGTAAGAGGAATTTCTTGGTTCCTCATAGATGTAGTAACATTTACAGGAATTTAAGGTATCTTTCTGAAGAACTTATGTGAGAAAGAATGGTACCCGGAAAATTTATCTTGTGAAATATATTTAACTTTACAGGAACATGCAATACATGAGTTCTGGATATTGAAGATGATAGCCAACATTCTGAGAGACAAATTATGTTAAAGTAAAGCTTTTAGAAAATTAAGCAATAAATCCTAAGAAGCTGATTTAGATGTGGGTATGAGGAACTCTTTTCCAGAACACTAAAACAAATATAGATATTGCTTCTAACATATTTATTGAATACATAGCGATTGCCAAGGAACACTTTACAGAGTGGCTGGGAAGCTCACATCATTTTTATCCTTATGAAGTTCAGATTCTAGGGTGGCAATGGTGGTGGAGAGGAAGTCCTAAAGGATATATTAAAAACGGCTTATATGTCAGCATCAAATTCGTTCAAGAAGTATATTTTAAATATGTGAGAGTGCATAAAGTTAAAAGATGACTAGATAAAATGGACTCTAGTTTTTACTCTTTCATAATCTTGAACTGTAGGATCATAGGCAGCTTATTTCTGTGTGCCTCAGCTTTCATATAGTTAAAATGAAAGAAATACACAACTTTCAGATAAAGGCAAAAGCCCTTTATATTTTTAATTGTGTATAAAAATACAAGCGGTATTATGAGCACATGTAAAAACTTCAATAATTCTAAGAATATAATGAGATCGCTAGGATTTATTTCACACATACCATGTGCCAGACTCTGATATTTTATTTATTCCATCCAACAATCTGATGAGTTAAATACTATTAGGTAGTCATGAAGAAAAAGAGGTATGTAAGGTAAGTAATAAGTAAATACCTCTGCTCTTGGGTCAAAGAGCAGACTGGGGTGAAAGATAAACATTCTGTCTATACTAAAACTAGCATTCTAGTTTAGATGTTTTTAGAAGTATCAGTATATCTATATCTCTCATGTTTGTGATGGTTACATTGGAAATACATAATATGCTTGCCCTCAAGATATCCATTATGCTTAGGAAGGAGGGAGGGAGAGATTGAGATAAGATAGATAGTTTGTTAATATACTTCTTCATTCAAACTCCAGGAGGAAGAACACATAAAACTATCTAAGAGTGGGAGAGCCAGAGGAGTTGAATTTTGAGCTCGTTTGTACAATAACTAGAAGTTTATTTAAAGCAAACAAAACAAGCTAGGGAAAAACAATATAAATCAAGAAGACAGCCTATAAAAAGACATGGACCGCATGAGTGAGCAGGGCACATTTGGAGAAGAATAAGTTGTTCAGTTTGTCTGCAGAACGCTAGGATCCATATGGGCAAATTATAGGAGATGTGGATATAAAAGTCAGCAGACATGATAGTAAAAAGTGTGTCCTTCAATGGCATTCTAAAGGATTTTGAGCAATGGAGTGACAATCAAGATTACATATTAATAAGAAAAATTATAAAGAAATAAAAACTAATTTCAGGGATATATTGATTGTAGAAACCACAGGATTGCACAATCCATTCAATACAAAAGGGGTAGGAAGTAAGGAAGAGAAAAGAGACAAAGATTATTCCCAAATTTTTAAATTTTTTTTCCAGATAAAAATGGACTTACTAAGATAATTTATTTTTAAATAAATCTCTCTGCCTTTATTTTAATGCCACACTTTGTTCAATTTTTAATCTTTAATGTAAAAATATCCTTCAAATTTGGAAAGTCTCTGCTAATTTGATATGAGAAACTTGGAAAAGTATCCATTCTTGTGCTGTGCATATCTAGGTTCCGATGAGAAATGGTAAAGTATGGTTGAAATGACATCATAAAACACAAAAATTATCACTAAGTTTTTGAAAAGGGCATAGTTTTATTTTCAAAAGTGAAAAAAAAAGGGGCGCCTGGGTAGCTCAATCGGTTGAGCGTCCGACTTCGGCTCAGGTCATGATCTCACAGTCCATGAGTTCTAGCCCCCTCTCAGGCTCTGTGTTGACAGGTCAGAGCCTGGAGCCTGCTTCGGATTCTGTCTCCCTCTCTCTCTCTGCCTCTCCCCTGCTCACTCTCTGTCTCTGTCTCTCAAAATAAAAAAAAATAAAGACATAAAAAATTTTAAAAATTGAAAAATCTACAGATAATATAAAATTTAAAGTGAATTATTTTAAATAGGATTTATAGCCATGCATTTAATGTGAGCTGTCTATTTAAAAGGGCCCTGAAAGTGTAGGTGGATATATAAGTGTTTAATCTATACTTCATCTTATTTACCTTAAATTTACAGAAGAACATTTAACCTTCTAACGGCAATGTGGAGATTTTCTTTGATTCTAATGGCAATGTGGAGATTTTCTTTGAGTTTTTTATTTAGATAAATTTAAAATCTCTTATGGTAACTCCCCATTATCTATGCTAATGTAAGATTAAATACAAATGATAATACAAATGATGCATGTGCATACACACACACGCATACACACAAACACTCATATTCTATTCAGGAAGAATTTATCTCACATTCTTAATCTATTAGGGATTTCTTGAGAGAATATATAAGGTATACCACTGACCCACTTTTATTACTTTTAATTCCAATTTTGGCATCTATTCAAGTTTTTCTTTACTACATGAGTTAGTATATATACCTTCTTTTGTGTACAATATACTGGTAATAAAATGACTGTGTGTCAAATTCACCTTGGATTTTATCTCTGTACTTAATAGACTAATTTGTTTTTCACCAAAATTGGTTTCCTAAATATACCACTGTAGAAAATATTGCAAGTATAAAATGTATTTTAAAGTTAAAATTTTTTATTTAAAATACATTGAAAAATATAAGTAGCATATCAAAGTGATAAATTAATGAATATTATTATTAAAATGAAATGAAGAAAGAGTGATTCAAGTTAACGAAAAATATTAAGTAAATAACATTGATCTAATATATGAATATGTCTATAATTAAAGCAATTATATATGGACTAAAATTAACCCAATTGATATTTCATTTTTAAAATTAACATATTATTTATAAGTTGGAAACAATATTTTTTAAAAGCAGTACCCAGATTCACAAGAAAAAAAGCAATAGTCTTTCTGAAAAAAGAGTTAATGGTGGCAATGTTTTCCATTTGACAGTAACTTATAATAAAGAGAAGGTCAGTATCCAATTCAATCAACATGAATAGCATGAACCAATTAGATACTAAAACCAGGGAGTGTGGTTGGATTTAAAATTTTCCCTTTGGGGTCCCCTGCTTGGATCAGTAGGTTAAGAGTCTGACTTAGGCTCAGGACATGATCTCATGGCTTGAGGGTTGGAGCCCCACATCCGGCTCTGTGCTGACAACTCAGAGCCTGGAGCCTGCTGCTGATTCTGTGTATCCCCCTCTCTCTCTGCCCCTCCCCCTCTTGCACTCTGTCTCTCTCTCTCTCTCTGAAAAATAAAATAAACATTAAATTTTTTCCCCTTTGGTCTCAGAATCTCTACTTTTTCTAAGTACACAGAGAAATGTGCATGGCAAAACCTCTAAAGCAATGTAAACTTAATGGAGACAGCACTTGTTAAACACCATATCCATTTTATAGTCCAGGTATAGAGCAACCAAAGGATCATTAATATTCCATCATGACATCTACTATGAACTGATGAGCCAGAGCAAGCCTGAAGGAGTTGAGTGATATGAATCGGTACCACAGAAAGCTTAGGGGAAGCAGCAGCTAAGTAAGATCTTGAGGACAATTCAAAAACAGGAATAAAGCAGAGTGTAGTGAAGTTAGGAACAGTGCTTAGAAGAAAATAATCCAGGATAGGGAGAAAAAGAGCCAAAAATCTCTGTGGCAAGAGTAATAGAAAGAGTATAGAGGTAGGATTGACAGTCTGTGGTGACCATTGGCTGTAGAAGGTAAGAGGGAGGAGTTAAAATTAACTCCCAGGTTCCTAATTTAGAAGTGGATAGAGGCTGGTTCATTTCACTGGCTTAATGAAAAAAGAAAGGAAAAGGTTTAGGGTAGTGATTTTCACCCGGGGATGATTTGTGTCAGGGGATGTTTTTGGCAATATTTAGAGACACTTTTGGTTGTCAGCTAGGGAAGGGTGCTACTGACCTCTTAAATAGGAGCCAAGGATACTGATAAATATGCTACAATGCACAGGGGCACTCCCTTTCCCCTCCTTCCCAACAAAGAATTATCAGCCCAAAATGTCACTGGGAGATTCAGAAACACTGATACATGTTAAGAAAAAAAAATCATTTAAGTTTTGGACATTGTAGCAGGCAGCATAACCATCCCATAAATATCCTAGATCTTAAAATCTCTGCACCTGTGAATATGTTACTTTCCATGGCAAAAGGGACTTTGCAGATGCCATTAAATTAAGGATTCTGAAATGAAGGCATTTATATTGGAATATCTAGGTGAATCCAATGTAATCACAAGGACCCTTCTTTTCAAAGAAGAATATGTGACAACAGAAGCAGGGGTCAGGGAAAGAGAGAGAGAGAGAGTGAGAGAGAGAGAGAGAAAGATATTATACTGCTGCCTTTGAAGATAAAAGAAGGGGGCATAAGCCAGGAAATGTGGTCAGCTTCTAGAAGCAAAACAAAAACAAAACACAACCAAAACCCAAACCAAACAAAACAACCAGGAAAATAGTTTCCCCTAGAACCTCCACAAACAAAGCAGACATGCTGCCACCTTGATTTTGGTTCAGTAATACACATTTCACCTTTCTGATATCTAGAATTGTAATTGTGTACACACACACACATATGTATAGTGTTAAGCACTGAGTTTGTGACATCTTGTTACAGCAACAGTAGGATACTAATATAGAAATGTTGAATTTATATTGGACACTAAGTAGAGACATCTAGTGGTGAGAAAGGGAGAACTTGGCTAGTGGCATTGTTTGGAGGTCCTGATACATAGTGATGAAGTTACACAGATTGATAATATGAATAATGTGCAAATTGAAAAGAAAGTAGGATCAAGTAGAAGTGCTGGAAATATCCCCAATTAATGTTTGGTAATAGAGGAGGATCTTGTGAAAATGTCTGGACAGAGAGACAGATACAGCGGTGAGAGATTGCAGAGAGAGGCATTATGGCAGGCAAAGGAGGAGAGAATTCCAAACAGGAAGCATTAACAAATAATGGCAAGTGTGCCTAAAAGTAAAAATTAAGGATTGAAAAAGGCTTGTTGAATTTCACTTGTGTCCTTATTCAAAGGAATTTCAGTGGCAAATCAAGGAGAGAGAACATGCAGCTGTGGTCCAAGAGATTAACTAAAGATTAACAGTAGAGACAAAGACTGTTTTACTTTTTAAGAAATATGAGAACAGAAATCCTTGCTAGAGAAGGGAATGAGGTTGCCTGAACATTTGTGTGTGTGTGTGTGTGTGTGTGCATGTGTGTGTGTGTTAGTGTTTATGTGCCATAAGTTTTTGAGATAGAACTTTGGACGTATTGAGAGCAAGAATTTAAAAAATATGAAAAAGAGGAAGAAACAAATTGTCCTGCAGACGTGAGTTACATTAAGTGGAAGGAGTGCTCTATGCTGAATTTTAAAGAAATGATGAAAGCATGAATATAAGTTGAAAGTGTTTTATAAAGGGGTAAATGACCAAGAAGTTCTGGAAATATCTGACTGGATGTCTACATTTTCTTGTAAAGTGGAGTCAAGTGTTCTTAGATAAAGTTATGATAAGATAAGTGAAGTGATAAAGAGTGGCACCACTGGAAGACAAGCTTCAGATTGGCTTTTCTAAAAATGAACTTGTCAAGTAATGTTTTAGAGTTTTTAGAGAGCTTTAGTAAAATGACCTTCAGGCAACCCTACTCTCAAAGTCGTTTTGGTGTAAATACATGGTCATCTGTTCAAGTGAGCTACAGGCAAACTGGTATCATCAGGTAAAATAATGGGGTGGGGCGCCTGGGTGGCTCACTTGGTTAAGCTCCGACTTCTGCTCAGGTTCAAGATCTTGTGGCTGGTTTGTGAGTTGGAGCCCCCATTGTGCTGAAAGCACAGAGCCTGCTCTGGATTTTCTGTCTCCCTCTCTCTCTACCCATCCCCTGCTCTCTCTCTCTCTCTCTGTCTCTCACTCTGAAAAATAAATAAATATTTAAAAAATAGGATAATGAACAACTTTCTATGGGAGTGTGAAGCTGGTTCAGTGGAAGTAAACAAAGTGAGGAGGGTGGCAAAGACTACTTACTTACTGGATCAGATTTAGTTATTTAGTTTTATGCTTTTGAAGTCTATGTTAAAGTTGGTATAAAACTTTATTCGTACAAGATCATATGATATTTTTCTTTTGTTTGGAGTTTAGGGTATGTATGAGTTTAATAAAGTCAAAATGACTTATTTACGTTTATTGGTCACATGGCCACCCCTTAAAGGAAATGGCCCAAGGTCAGTTAGAGAATATTGAATCACACTTTCATTAAGTCTGCAACAATTAGAATTAATAGAATTTTCTGAACGAAATAAAGGTTATGCCAAGGTTCTGCTGACGGAGCTGCAACTTTATTGCCATGGATTATATATAAAAATGACCTTAAGTAATTTTCTTGATAATTATGTGCTGGTACACACAAGCTTTTAAATTACTTTACAGAAGTACTTACCTAGATAACACGCTTAGATCTTTAAAAAAAATGTTTAGTATTTCAGTATTCTTTACCACTAAGAAAAAAAGACTGTGGCTAATATCAAACTAGAATATGCATCATATGTATACATATTTTTGATGCAACTCATTAAAATCAAGAGAATGGTTTATGCAATTTACTGCACACTAGTTACCTAGCAACCTTTAGGAAACCAATAGCTTCTTTTACAAAGACTTTATAACTAACTCCCTTTATATTTTTTTCATTTTTGTACCTACTCTATTTTAGTTTGAAATTGTCATTCATCAGTTCAGGCTCTAACTAGAAGCAATACTAAAATTTGGAGGTGGTGAGAAACACATGAGTTTTTCTAATAAAGAAAGAAAGCCTTGTTAAGCCTAAAACTGTAACTAATGCACCGTAAATTAGCATCTTTGGATTAAAATGAAAATCACATAATATTTTTAGACATGTGCCAATAGGTGTAAGTGGCAATTAAACTTGTCAGATGACTTAACAATTAAATGCATTTGACAGGACTCTAATAATATGAGTTTATGAGTAACTTTGAATGATCCTTTCTGATGAAACATTGGCAACTAGATGAACATCATGTTCCAAAAATACTAGTACTTCCTTATTTACCCAGAAAAAGTTTTATAAACAATGCATGTTAAGTGTATATAAAGTAGGAAATAAGTAATTAGTAATCTCACCATATTACTCTTAAAATTTTGCTGTATATCTTGGATACCCTTATAGGATCTTCACCATCAATATCTCTATTATCAAAATAGTTCACTTTTTAATGAGTGTTACTAAATACTAGGCTCTGTTGTAAACACTTTTTGTACTGTAATTCATGAAATCCCTATTAGTATTATAATATCAATTTCATAGATGGCCTAATTAAGATACAGAGAAATTAAGTAATGAAAATATTATATATACATGGTAAAGCCATGCTATAACATGGTGAGATTTCTCCTTTGGATTTAGTCTCCCCCAGTTTTTTCTGAAAGTTTACTTTTTGTAGTATATATTTTTAAAAATTAATAATACATATATTGTTTATAACTGCTATATACCCAGTTATAAATGCCTTACATGTATTGAATCGATCATCTTCACAAAAAATGTATGAGTAGCTTCTAGAATATTTTACAGTTAAGGAGACTATGACAAGCTAGTGATTAAGTTAAGTGATTCCAAATCACACATCTGATGATGTGAAGGGTCAGTCTTTGAATTAAACTCAATGTGGCTTCAGAATTTGAGGATACAATTGAAATAGAAAATGATCCTTTAACCTAGCTCTCCATAAATTTAATTTTTAATTTGGGAGATAGACAACCATAAACTCAACATACATATCCATGCATGTATGATTATATTTATATATATATATATGTAACAGTGATATATATATATATATATATGTAACAGTATGAGATATTAAGAGATAGAGGTTAACAGGGAGGCGAGGAAACCTATTTAGATGAAGTAATGGGAATAGAATTCTCTCAAAACTGACATTTGAACTGAGAACTGAAATACAAGAAGAACCTACCCAAAGCGTTGAATAGAGACAATTTCCAGTAGAGAAATCAGCCTGTATTGTAAAATACATTAGTGTATTCTGAAATATTTGAAAAGTACATGCTTCCTGCTGACAAACAAGGAATAATCATTCAGCCATCTTTTTTCCTGGTTGGATTGGTCTAACCAGACAAGACTTGGCAAAAGTCAGGATGTTTTGACCACAGTGATTTGATTCTACCACTTTGGTTATGGTGTTTTGAGTGTATCATGTATTCACACCATTTAGCTCTGCTCTAACACAGGAATAAACAAAAGTTATTAAATATTTAATTTATGAGGAAATAGCATGCAACTGACATTGTCAATATGTGTCATTTAAAATTTGTCTTATTATTTTTGAATGCTTTCTAAGACTCAGAAGTTGTTAGAAGTACTGGCAATATATACTGGCAACATATTAGTGAGCTAAATAATAAGAAATCCCTGCCATCACGGAGATTATAATTTCTTGGAACATTTATTTTTTTAGAAATGACTCCGGTATATTGGACTTTATGAGAATAAAAGAACAGGAGGAGGGAAAAATGAAGAGAGGAGGAAAAGAAAGTAGAAGGAAAAACAACCACACTTTGAGGATAGGCTACAATTACTAAAATTTGACATAAGAAAAAAAAAACATGATATGTCAAATGTTATTCTAATATTGCCAGAAAAAAAAAGTCAACCCTGATGAAAATAATTAGAGTAAACTAGAAATAAAAGTGGGAAATAAAAGAAAACTGTGGATTATGGAAAATAAGTCAAGAAATTATATTCTTTTATTTTCTATTCCCTGGGAAAATTAATTTTTCACAAAAATCAATTTCTGACTTAACAGTAACTAAATGTCTTTTATTTATTAAAATATGCTCACATTGTCCTTGAAATCAGAATTGCAGAAATAATGTCATGGGCTTAATCTACCCTGTTTCCTCATATCTTTTCTCCAGAATTTCTGGCCTTATCATATCACTTTGGCATCTAGATACTGACTTTGGGGATGCTATTTTTGTGACTATCTACATGCATTATTTTAAAATTTTTCCATGATATTTCAGCTTACAAATCCAGTGTATTTCTTCAGATACACATACTTGTATATGCATCCATATACGTAAAACTTAGAAAAAAATAATTTTAAAGTTTTCAAGTAAATATAGTTTTCACAGCATGTAGAATCTAATCATGTAAATTGTTCTCTAAAAGGTATTTTTTTAATTTGTCTCTCCTTAATTTCCCAACATTTAAGTCAAAAGCTAGTTCAACTTGAAACTTATTAAAAAAAAAACCTTTAAAATTTTTAACAGCCTTATACCTTATTACCTTTTTCTTAATTTTTTTTTATTGAAGTATAGTCGACATACAATTTTGCATTAGTTGCATAAAGGAACGCTTTTTGTAAATTCACAAATGTTTGGAGAAATGTGGTTTCATTCCTTTTCTTCAGCAACCAATAGAAAATTATCCTACCAAGTTTCAGATGTGCTCATATCGAAATCAGTACTAACAGTGAGCTTCCCTGCCCCCCAGATCCTGTACCTATGACTATTAGATACATGAAATGATGTGAGACTATTTTACCATTTATTCTTTTCCACTTTAGTATGCAGTTATAAACAATGATACAGCTATTGTACAATCATAGAGAGGAAAAATATAGAGTTCTTTAAAGTGAATGATGGAATTTTTTTTGTTGAATGTTAGATACAACAATGTCAAAGAAGAGAAGAAAGTATATAGACAAGGTCCAAACTGAAATTCAGTTATACAGATTTATACTTTTCCAGAACTGTATACTTAAGATGTGAGCAAAATAGGAATATAACCCTGATTCAAAGAGGTCAATGCCATGAGCATCGGGATCTATTTCTTTACTTTGATTGTAGATAACATGGCATGTAACTTAAAAGAAGTGTTTCTGACAATTTTATATTATGCTTTGAGAAAAAAGAGAGCCTTCTAAAAACCATTTCTGTTTTTTTAAATGCACTTTAAAGTTTCAAGTATTGTTGCTATTCACTGACACTTTCATAAAAGAAACAGAAATTTTCTTCTGTGACAATGTCCTCACTACCTTTATTTATTTATTTATTTATTTATTTATTTATTTAATTTTTTTAATTTTTTTTCGTGTTAATTGTGAGCCTGAATGGTGCTTTCAGTTAATTTCATTTTTTTCTAGGTCAAAATACTATAATTCTATTCTATCAAGCTGAGATTTAAAGATCATTTTTCTTCTACTTTCTAGCTTTTATGCTTTCAAATATGATCAAAAAAAGGTTTATTTTATTTGATTGCTTGCAGGAAAAAGCCACACTGTTTATAAAATCCTGAATAAACATTTAGAAACATACGGTAATTGAAAAAGTCATAATCTGGCACTATAGTAACAGCCTGTTTATACAAGAGGATTTTGTGATTTGAATATTGCTTGTCATCTAATCTGGCAAGAAGATACAATATCAAAAATGTGCTTTATTTAGAGGAGACACAGCCTGTGGTTATGTAAAATTACTCAACCTACATTGAACTATAGAGTAAGTTCTAGTGGAAATAAATATTTTATGATAGAGTTCTACTTGAAGTTATTCAAGTTACCGTTTCATATTAACCATTAAAATAATTATAATGTATTATCCTATTGCCACTGCATCTATTTTAGAAAAATAGATTGCTATTTAATGAGTTTTACAATTCAGTCTTCATGTCAATAAGTTGCATTACTCTCTGGGCAAGTGTATAAATCATCATTTATAAATCAATTTATATTTTAATATGCCAGAGGGTAGTGATTGAAAGGAATACTGTGACAAATTGATTTGTAAATTAAATGATCATTACCTAATTTATCCTTTTGGATCCAGATAGAGAAGTGTTTGTTAATCTTTCTGAGTTCAAAGTACACTCTATATCTAGAATTTTCTTTTTTGGAAGCTCACTTGAAAGAATTAAAAGACCAAAAATGAAATTAAACAAGATAACAGTGATTATAAAACCACCACTATGAAATTTAAAAAGAGCTTACACAGTGAATATACAAGCAGAAACTGATAATATAGCTATGTGAATATAATAGCTGGTTACCAGACCACAGCTATCATTCATGAATAAGGCAAAACATTTATAAGTTTCCAGAAATAAGCATTTGTCTTTGTCTCATTTTGATGCTGTGCTAATCTGTTTATTTCTTATTCATAGGAGGCAGTGCCCTGCTCACATACATTGATTTGACTGGCCAAGTAATACTCTATTTAATAGACAATGTTCTAACTCTATGTATACTTACTTATAGTTATAGCTAAAACACATTGTGCACATCTGAGACAAAGCAGTTTTTACTTATATCCTGTGCTCAAGCATACTAATTGACCAGAAACCAAAATGTTTGAATAGGGGATATATTGTAATTAACCAACTCCTTTGGCTATAGAATGGTTTCTACTTCTTAATCACTATCCAACTAAAATAAACTTTCAGAAACATAAAACAGTTTTTATGAAGATAAACTACCCAATGTTAAAGGAAAGTAAATTAAGGGTCCAAGCAATTTCACCAAGAACATATATCAGCATAATAAGCTTCATAAATTTTTATTAAAATATTAATAAGTAGCACCTGCCATGGGAATATTGGGTGTCTTCTCAACTACACACCCAGAAATATTATCATATCTAGACTATGTGAAATTGAGATTATTTGGATTAAAAACACAACTCAGAACTTGTTCTAAAACCGGATAGTAGAAAGTTTCTCCTTTGAGTCTAGTGTTGCCTATTTGATGTTTGGCCAAAGTGATTATTTGATGAGGCTTGCTCTCTTGCTGGATATGGAATTCCAATATCATATGAACAGACCTGAGCCAGCCTGATGGAAAGTCCAGATAAGAGGAAATAAGACACTGTGCATGAGAATTGGCCAACTGCTGATCAGTGAGTGAGGCTATCTTAGACTACCTAGATGCAATCAAGCCACAGAGAATGATAGAAATCAGGTAAGACAGCCTAGACCCAAAGAATCATCAGTAACACATAACACTGTGAAAAAAATGAAGATCAGTGGTTTTAAGCCAATAGATTTGGAGTTACACAAGAGATAAGTGATATGTTTTTGGAATATATAATTCTTAGTATATTTCTTCTATGTATCTATATAATCTACATATCTATATAATCTCTATATATCTCAGTTATATTAGATATTAGATATATATTAGATATATAGATATTATTATATCTATATAATCTATATAATTCTTAGTATATTTCTTCTATATAATCTCTCTCTCTATATATATATATATACATACATATAATTCTAAGTATAATTCTTGGATGTAATGTATACTGGCAATGTCATCTTAGACAAATTACTGACATTTTCTGGTACTTAGTTTCCTAATCTATGAAAAAAAGAGGCTAAAAATTATCTCCAAAATTTTGTATATAAATTAATTTCTATAATGTGGATAAAGTACTTAGTACTATGCCAGAAAATAGTATGTAAATTATATAATTCCATTATCTTTATTTTGGAAATCCTATAAATTGAATAACATGTCTTTGAAAATAAGAAAGAGAAACAAATGAGGAAGGTTTTTAAATTTTTTAGTAATTTCTCTTTTATGTATGTTTGCAGTCAGAGACTGCTCTGGCCATTAAACAGGGATGCTTCAGGGCTTCTAAAAGGGCAGAAATGTGAAACTTACTAGTGTGTCCCCCACCAACATAAAACTAAAACTATATATTTATTATACAATTAACATAAATATTATAAAGTTTACTATGCCATTAATATAACAGGTGTATAGAACTAATGCCTACAGGGAAAACTCAGATTAATGCTGAAAACTCAAATTTGGTTAATATTGTTATATTGTTTCATTGTACACAGGGAATTTGTCATTATTCTAAGAAAAATTTCTTCAGCTTGTGTGAATCTCTGGAATGGAAATTAGATCCGCCTCTACTCTTAACTACCATTTTCTTGGACTGTGAGAAAGTCACAGCATTAATTCAGTAGTAATTATTCTTGCTCCTAAGTCAACACAAACAAAAACTACTGTCATCAGGATCTATTACTCACAGTTATTGGCATCACTTCCCAGCCGATAAAACATTGCAGCAGTGCTGTGCGCAAATAATTTATTCTCTCAATGCTTACAGAAAGAAAGGTAATTTAAGGAGAGATATAAGGACAGCATTTTGGCTGCTTCAGAAGGCAGTATCCACATAATATAAAGGTGGGTACCTTCTTTTCGTTTTTGTTTTGATTTTGGTTGGAGTAACAGATTGTGGATTTCTGAATTAGGGGTGATTAGTGGGGCTGAGCCAAAAGCTCTTCCTACTTATTTCCTGAATGTGACCTGTTGTTTTGCCAATAAACATGCACAGTTCAGATTGTTTATCAGTCCAGCTTCTTCTACATTCTCATTGTTCCTCAACCTTTAGTGTGCATTTGAATCACACGGAAGACTTATTAAAAAAAGTATTGCTGAGCCCAACCCAGAGATTTGGATTTTGTGTGACTAAGATGTGGTCCAACAGTTTATATCCATAACAAGTACCTTGGTGATCCTGGGCCAAAGATCACAGTTTGGGAGCACTCCTCTAATTAGTGAAAATCCCTCTCAGATACTTGCAAAGTTTAAACGTCGTGCTTTGACTCAAGACTGTTGATTTTGTTTTTCCTCATAACATCATTGGGAATATTTCAATAAAAATTAGGATGACCTACAAGGAAATGTTACCTGACATAACCTTAAACCAGAAGTGAGTATAGAAATAACATTTGCCTGAAAGACCATATTGATTTGTCCACATAGACCTAAAGATGGTATAAAGCTTAAGGTAGGAGTGAAAATCTGGATCGGGAATGAATTAACATTGGCATCCATTTTTGAAACAAAATTTTTTTTTAAATCATTGCAAATAAGTGTCTTTCAAAAGCTATCATTAAGTTAGTATGACTTATAATAACTATAGGCAATGTGACATAGAGCTTAAGTATATAATTTGACTACTAAGATTACATAAGTATTGTTTCACTGGGTGTGTTATAACTCTCTAGTTTGTAAAACTAAGACTTGAGCAATTGATCAGTGTACTTTAATTTTTCATTTTCAGTTGCTTATTTTATAAGTTGCAGATACAGTAGTGTTTACATATGGACTGCTTCTGGTTAAATCAATAGCAATATGTCATTGCCTTTTGGGGGGGAATCATTGTGAACTTTTTAATCAGTTTTGAATTCTTGCATAATCCACTGTCTAGTATTTACCAGTCACCAATTTATTCAATTGATTGCAGTACACAAATTATATGATGATCTAAATTCCAGCTGACTTTCATAGATGTAGTCTAGTTTTATATGAACTAATGTTGATGTTCAAAGCATATTTACACTAGCTAAAATTCATTTTAGAATGTTCCAGTTGGAGACTTTTTGGAAATATTTTTCCTATACTATATTGATTTGTGTCCCTAATGAGAACAACATAAAGGGTTGGGAAAGTTTAGTATATTTTATTTTAAAATATCTTATATTAACCTTTTCTTATATTTGGGCTCCTTCAATTTATACTTTTAGTGGAATCATGGATAACTTCAATAACTTAAAGTCTTAGAAATCAACTTCATGGTAGCCTTTGTGTATCAATCTGGAAATCTTAGCTTGAGTATTTATGGTGAAGATAGACCAATTAAAAATATGACTACTTATATATTTTATATGCCTCTTCCTACCATAGTCAACTTCTAAACGGATGTTTTATTATTTATATATTGCTGCCTAACAAATTACCTTAAAATTTAGTGGCTTAGAAAAACAACAACAATCATTTATCATTTCACAGTCTCTCAGGGTCACGCGTTCAAGAATAGTTTAGCTAGGTAGTTCGTAGTTCTAGCCCAGTATTTCTCATGAGAGTTGAGTCAAGATGTTGGCTGTGGCTGGATTCATTCATTCAACTTGGGCTAGTATATCTGCTTCCAACATGGTTCACTTTCTTGTCTGTCAAATTAGTGCTAGTGGTTGGCAAGAAACCTCAGTTTCTCACCATGTTGACATTTCCTTAGGGCAGCTGGCTTTCCTCAATGAGTCATCTGACAGAAGCCACAAGAAAAGCCATAATTACTTTAAAGCATCACATTCTGTTATTCCTAGAATATCCAGTTTGGTGAACAGTGAGTTCTATTTAGTGTGGGAGAAGACGACACAAGGAAATGGATATCAGGAGGCAAAAAGAACAGACCATTTTGGAGGGTAGTTACCATAGATTAGAAACAAAACTCTAGACAATTCTCTTAATTATCTTAATTTTATGGGCAAAGGCTAGGATATTACAAAATCACATAATCCCATTGATTTTAATTGCTTCTGTTTATAATGGGGGTAGGTTTTTTTATGCTTAGCTTCTTCTTTCACCACAACAGCTTATTTAATGACTATTATACTATTTTATTAGGCCAATGCATTAATTGTGGTCACATGTTAGTAGACTCTAATGCACACAAACACATAAGCCATTTGGAGGAAATCATTTTATTGTGGGTCTTTCAGATTTATGAAGGAAGGAGAAGAGAGACATGTGGGGATCTAGAGATTCAATGACCCATAAATATTATCACAATGATATTTGATTTAGTTCAATCGGTTGGGTTTATATGAGCCATCAAATTCCTGGGGAACTCCTAGGTTCCATATTTTGCGTTAGAGAGTGCTCCTTTCTCTTGAGGCTAATAATTATATTGCTTCCTCTAAGTAAATTTTATCCACAATCTGGATTCAACTACCTTCTGTATGCTATATTGATTCACAATCTATATTTTTTTTTTGGCCATAACTGTCTTTTGAGCTTTCAATCCAATTTTCACCTGCCAGTTGGATAGCATGATGTATTGAAAATAGGAGGCAGTTTGGAGTCAGACAGACATGGATTTAAATACTGGCTCCAAAACAGTATTAACTTTGTGGCATCAAGCACATTACCTAATAATTCTGAGTCTCACTTTCCTGTTTGTATAATGATAATAATATTATCTTCCTAACAAATCTTCTGTGAGGATTAAAGATGTATGACAATGGTTATGAAAGAGGGATGAATTTTCACCTAGAGGACATTTGCAATGTCTAGAAATATTTTTTTAATCATTGTTTTGTTGTCCCAGTTGAAGGGTACTATTGAAGGGAGGTAAGGGGTATTGCTAAATATCCTCTAACACACAAGATCACTTTCCACAATGTTATGTTTAATATTATGTGTCAACTTGACTGAGCCATGGGGACCCTGGATATTCGGTAAAACTTTATTCTAGGTTATTTCTGTGAGGGTGTTTGGGATGAGATCAACATTTAAATTGGTAAACTGAGTAAAGCAGATCACCCTTCTTAAAGTGGGTGAGCTTCATCCATTCAGGTGAAGGCCTGAATAGAACAAAAAGGCTAACCTCCTTGAATAAGAGAGAATTTTTCCTGTCTGACTGCCTTCCAACTAGAGCACCAGCTTTTTCATGCCTTTGGACTCAACCTAAAGCATTGGCTCTTTCTGGGTCTCATCCTGCCCACCTTTGAACTAATACTACATGATCAGTTCTCTGGAGAATCTCCAGCTTGCTGACGTACCCTGCAGATTTTGGAACAAATCATTCTCCATATTCACATAAGCAGATTACTGATGTTTTTAAGTTCTTATTTATTTATTTATTTATTTATTTATTTATTTTGAAAGAGAAAGAAAGGGAGAGTGAGAGAGAGAGAGAAAACACAAGTGGGGGAGGGACAGAGAGGAGAGACAGAATCCCAAGCAGGCTCCTCACCATCAGCACAGAGCCCAATGTGGGGCTCAAATCCATGAACTGTGAGATCATGGACCTGAGCCGAGATCAACAGTCGAATGTTCAACCAATTGAGTCACCCAGGTACCCTGATGAACCAATTACTTATAAATTTCCCTTACTCTCTGTCTATATGTATATGTATAGTATAGATATATATGGATGAATATAGAGTATATATACGTATATATATATTCTCTCTTCCTTCCAGATAGATAGACAGATACAGAAATCTTCTTGGGTCTGTTTCTCTGGAGAATTCTAATACACACAATAAAGAATTATTATTATCTGGCCCCAATGTATAGTGCCCAACTTAGGAAACCTTAATGTACATAAGCATCTAGCACAAAATCTTATACATGGAAGGCAATCAATAAATGTTAATTGAACAAAAGTATCTGTAATATTGGAAAATCAAATCAACTGCTTAATTATAGACCATATTACTTAATATAAATCAATGTTTCAACACAATACCCACGATTAAGTTGAAACCATAAGTACACTATAAAACATTAATCATAATTTATAGGTACCATCAAGTGATATGTGGATTTTTTAAATACATCAGTTATAAAAGTTTGGTTTTCTGATAATTTTGTAGTCTTAATCCTTACTTTTGTTATTCTGTATGTTATTTGTTGCTAAATTGGTTAGTCCACCTGTTTATTACTATTTTTATTTATATATGTGTTTGATAATATGAGGAAAGCAGTACTTCACATCTTTTCCATTCTTTTTGTTGTTTTAGATCTTGATGATATAACATTTCCAATTGAATAACAGAATAAAAGTCTAAATTCCAAATTCAATTTAAATGTTTGGATAATGATTATTGCTTACTTCTTAGAAAAAAATATATTCTTATAGAAGTGCCAAGCACATTCTGTTAATACTTCTAATCAAAATGAGGTAGTGATTTGTAAATTTTTAACCCTCAACATTCGATTGTTGGGTGTAACTTTTTTTTAACACCAGATCTGTCAGATTTACACCAAGAGTAAGTATCCCTACGGTGAAAGTGATGTACTTTAGGTGGTATTACTTTTTAACTTCATTTTAAAAAAGGGGATATGAGGTACTATGAGTAGTTGTCTCATTAATTGAAAAAAAAAAGAGGAAAGATGGAAAGAAGGAAAGCAAGAAAAAGGGACAGAAACAGGCAGAGAAAACTTGAGCAAGTATTTTGTATTCTGAACATGTAGTATTTCAACACATATTTTATGCTTTTACCTTTACTTTATTATAGCACAGATATGTATTTTTGTATTTTGTAGTCTATATTTTTGTATTTTTTAGATTCGATGGAAATTAAGAAGAAAATAAAAATATTATAATTGCATAGATGTTTAATATTTTTAGAACATCTAAAATATAAATAAAAATTAAATAATGAAATAATTTATAACATTTTTTACTATGAGTGTCCATGCCCTAAAGTGGGTATTAAGTGTTTTATCAGTAAAGGAAAATGTACGAGACCCTAGTTTACAGCTTCTGGTGATCACAAATGCCATGACTCCTTACCCAGAGTCAGTGGGCACTATTGGGAGTTCCAGTACCTCTATGTCAATGCTATGATGAGCTCCTCTGGCCTATGGTGACTGGTGTCCGGCGCTTGCACTTCTCCCAACCGCTTGTCCAGTCATCCTTTTCCTGTACCTCTGCCATCTCAAGCACACTGTATTTAAGAAGTTTCAGGTTTCCCCTATGGAATCTCCAAATCCTCTTTTCTCTTTAATCCTGGAAAACCAACACATCCTGGCTGTCTAAACAATATGCCAGTCTTCTCATTATACCGTCTCATACACCTCCTCATATCAGACTAAAAATTAAGACTTTCTTAAAATGAGGTTTTCAAAAACAAAAGATTGTTTTGATCTACCAATACTTATCTTTAACTATTATATGTATTCATATGCATGTTTTCAAGATTATCAAAGTCACGATAAAGCAGTATTTACCCTTAATTCCCCATTTCAAGGCCATCCACTCAAGTATCAATTAAGAGTTTGCTATGTGCCAGGCACTGTGCTGGGCAGTAGAAATGCAGGAATCCAGTTAGAAGTGACCCATGCCCTCACTGGGCATGCAAAACAGAAATTAAGCACCATTATTGCTATTTATATTTTTTACTCCATTTTCTATTTTTTGATTAACAAAATGTATGGTTGTTGATCTCCTGTTAATTATTATCAATATACTATATGTAACTTTCCATTAAAGAAACATTTATTTTCATAACCACATTAGCAAACATTAAGAAAGCCATAACTGTTGATTTTCTTCTGTCGTGTATTTACTATCTTTGAGGTTTTCCTTTTGATTTTACTTTGAAGAAAGGGCACATGGGTGGTATATTTTCTGTAAATTTGACTGTGAATGGTGGCTCTACTGGGTAGAAAATTATTCAGTCACAATCTTTTTAGCTTGTAACTTTCTAGAAATTGTCCTGTTGTCCTCAGCTAGATTTTTGTTTTTCTATGGGTAACCTGTTTTTCACTGACTGTTTAAAGGAGATTTTTTTAAAGTTTATTTATAATCTTTAGTACACATGTTTCATCACTTTTTAATTTTAATAAACAATGAATCATCTTAAGACTCATTTTTGGTTGAATACATTTTTGTTATCACACCATGTAAGTATTATTTTTTTTTCTTTCAAAATATGTCTTAAGAACCTGTCTACGAACAGGTCACTAATGCTACTCAGGATTCATGTTTTAACAGGAACATATGACACTTCCATAGGTTAAACCTAAGTTCCATGTCCTGTATGAATTTGAGAATCCATAGTAGGTGTACAATGAATATTGTAATATTGCTGTCTGTTGTAGTGTCCAGCAACGTGTTTTCTTCTTTCTTTGTGTGACAGCATCATCACCAAAAGGCAGCATAGAGAGTCTGAAAGGGTACATTCTTAACATGGTGAATAACATTCTTAACATGGTGGGAGTATATGTTTCCATTTAAATGAGATTATGTATATACTTAATATGAATGGTCCTTTTATTTTTAGTTTTTTAATGCTTATATATTTTTGAGAGAGAGAGGGACAGAGCATGAGCGGAGGAGGGGCAGAGAGAGAGAGGGAGACACAGAATCTGAAGCAGGCTCCAGGCTCTTAGCTTTCAGCACAAAGCCCAACCTGGGGCTCGAAGCCACGAACTGCATGACTTGAGCCAAAGTCAGATGCTCAACTGACTGAGCCACCCAGGCAGCCCTGAACGGTCATTTTAATGTAGTCATAGACCTCTTGCATTTCATGTGTGTTGTACTCATTGTTTTTTAGGGTTCAAATATTTATTGTAGTTATATATTTAAAAAGCATAATTCTGGGGGCACCTGGGTGGCTCACTCGGTTAAGCGTCCGACTTCTGCTCAGGTCATGGTCTCGCAGTTTGTGGGTTCGAGCCCCGTGTCGGGCTCTGTGCTGACAGCTCAGAGCCTGGAGCCTGCTTCAGATTCTGTGTCTCCCCTTCTCTCTGCCCCTCCCCTGTTCCTGCTCTGTCTCTCTCTGTTTCTCAATAATAAATAAAAAGTTAAAAAAGTAAAATTTTATTAAAAATATGATTTCACAGGTGGTTCACCAAAGAAAAGCCCCAAGAAGATTAAGAAAACACTAAAAATAACCCCTCAATAAAAATATTTAAAATAACTTTATATCTATTTTGTTAACATATGTAATATAATTATTTTATACATGTTTCTTTTTAATCCACGCTTTCATTTAAATAAAGGTTTAAAGGAATGTAATTACTAATTAAACTAACTGTTCTCAAGGATAAGGAGAAAAACCTGATAATTCAAAACTTGAATTCACAAAGGAATAATTTATGTATATATTTGCATTTCTGGGTGCCTTATTAGTGATTTTAGAGAAATGCTTCCAAAGGATTAATTGCTTTGGTTTGCACAAGTTCTTTATTTATCATCATTAAAAGGCCTGTTGAAGGATGATTTTTATGATATAATGTATCACTTACTAAAATTCTCTTTTTGGCAAGCTGACAAAAAAGTATCTTAGATGTTATGCCATCTAATTACATGTCTTCAGTCTAACAATTATTTCTAATCTGTTGGTCACAAGATATGAGGATAGAGAAGCTGAGGGAATCAGCTGTTTCGTTTTATTGCATGAGATCTACACCCACAGAGAGTGAACAAAGGATTTCAAAAATTTCAACATGTAATGTGTTGATGTTTATGCTAAAAATCAAACATGAGATTGTACTATGCTTTTGAAGGAAGACTTCGATGAATTATGAACAAATACAGTCCCTTAATCTAAATTAATTCATAATTAAGAATTATAAAATAATAATTATGTTGCATGGAAATTAATATTGGTTAAACTTTCATAATGTTGCATGTTGCTTTTATTGAGTTAAAATAGGTCATTCCATTTTACGCATAAAATACATGGGTCATTGGCAAATGATATTAGTTTAAATAAACATGTTAAAGATGTTTCCATGACAATATGATTACTATAATGTGAATAATTAGACTGAATATATTTCCCTCTAAATTATGTGTTCACAATATTTCCTCACTTGATGTTTGCTTTGTCTTCACAAATGTCCTTCTAATTCAGTGTGAACATATCATATTTAGATTTACCATAAATCTTTTTTGAGTTATTTACTTGGTATGGCTTTTACTTCTGAAGATAAGAAGAAAGGAAATCATTTGGGCTTGAGAAATTATGAATGGTCATATTTCAGGGTAGGAATCAGGGAGGCCTAGCTTACATTTTGTCTAAACACAAAGCAGAAAGAAAGCCATGTGGGTAGAGCAAGAAAAATATTTGAGTTTTTAAAGCTAATACTAAAACATGAGCAGAATAAGTAGAAATGGAAAATAAATGGAAATTCTAGTGATATCTATTATAAACAAAAATCCATTGAATTGTAAATTTGTAAGAAGGATTCATTAGGCAAAAAGGATTTAACATCAGAAGACATAGGTACTTTCTGACCTCTGCTATTTATTTTTTCTATAACCATTGGCAAATCATTCAACATTGCAGCCATTTTAAAGGAAATAATAAAGTCTACTTTCCACAATATGGTAAGGGTTGAATGATAGAACATATATTTAATAAAATAATCCATCTAGTTTATTATAGATATTCAAATTAGAGATTCTGAGAATTGAAAAAACACCACTTTAGAGTTAAAGGAGGGAAACTAGAATTCTCTGGAGAGAGGTACAAGTAAGCCAAAAAGATACATTATGAGTAATAACTTAAGAACAGTCCAAGTGACTATTTCTTCACAAAATGGGCTACATTTTGAATTAGTGAGGACATCACTGGAAAGTTGTTTGAAACAGAGTTGGGTGACAACCTTGTAGAGTTTATAAACATTAGACTGGAGGATCATCAAGCTCCTCTCCAAGCCTGAGATTCAATAGTTTATGAAAATGTTATTCTGACTAATTTTCAGATAAACATTTCACTCTACCAGAAAGGAGCAGTAGAGCACAATGTGTAAATGTTGGGGCTCTGGAATACAGAATGACTGTGTTCACATATTTACATGGTCTTTTCATGATTGAATAAATTTGTATTTATTGTAATGAATATAAATGAATTTGTATTCAATTGTATGAAATTTCTATGACCAAGCCAAGGTGTTTCTTTCTTATTCAATACATGGTGATAATAATTACTATTTCAAATGGTTGATGTGAAGTTAAAATGAAATAGTGCATATTAAAGGTTTAACAGAGTACCGAGACTATAGTAAATGATCTCCATAATTATCAGTGTTTTATCATTACTACTCTTATCAACTTGGAGGAACTGATAGGCCAAAACTAATTCTATCTAAATCTCTAGGTGAGGAAATATGATAAAGCAATGCATATAAATATATGACTGAGCAATGAGACAAGATCAAGCAATAAGTTATTTATAAAAAATTAATATGTAATGTCATTCATATTAAATACCAGATACTTGTCCAGAGACAGATAACCTTTATGATGCAGGCTTATCAGGAACATATTCAATGTCGAGTTACCAAATCCACACTATTGCCTGAATTTACAAATATTTAAATAGCTGAGCTATTAAAGTTACATTTTGTGGACAAATGTTCTATAACTTATTAACATTGTTTAATAAATCTGTAATCATTAATGCTAGTTTTTGCAGTCCCAATTTCCTAAATACAGTTGGTAGCTTCTTTTCTCCCTTAGCCTTATCTAAAATATAGGAATTTGTGGGGCACCTGGGTTGCTCAGTCAGTTGAGACTCCAATTCCTTATTTATTTAAAAAAAAATTCTAATATTTATTTATTTTTGAGGAGGAGAGAGAGAGTACAAGCAGGGGAGGGGCAGAGAGAGAGGGAGACACAGAATCCCAAGCAGGCTCCAGGCTCTGCACTGTCAGCACAGAGCTGACACGGGGCTTGAACTCAAGAACTGTGAGATCATGACCTGAACTGAAGTCAGACAATTAACCAACTGAGCCACGCAGGTGCTCCAAGACTCCAACTCTTGTTTTCCACTCAGGTCATGATCCCAGGGTTGTGGGAACGAGCCATATATCGTGCTTCACACTTGGAGCCTACTTAGGATTCTCTCTGTCTCTCTCTCTCTCTCTCTCTCTCTCTCTCTCTCTCCCTCTCCCGACTTGCGCTCTCTCTCTCTAAAATAAAAAAAAAAATTAAATTAAAAAATAACAAAATAAAATATAGGAATTTATCACTTATTCGAATGGCTAAAAACTATCTTATTTCTAGGTTAAGGAACCCATAAAAATAACTGTGGTATGTTGACTGACATTATTTTTGAATAGAAAATCACGTACTAAGAATATTAATTTGAATTTGCCATTCACCATTTAGATGATTTCTTAGAATCAGATAATCCATTAATCAATCTATAAAGCCAGATGTTCAAGAATGCCCAGGTACAATGAATTTTCAAGTTATTTATTATTTTTCTTAATTTTAAAGTTTGAGCTATACAAAAAGCTGTAAGAATAAAACTCATAATAAATAAAATATTAACTTAAATATTCTACTTCAGAAATAGTTAAAATAAAAAATGAATGATGTAAATAAAATAGCATTTTTCCCTACTGTACTACCTAAAGGGAGAAATTAAAAAGAAAGAAGCTTCTGTTCTAAGTTCTACAAATCCATAACTAAATGAGTAAAGAGTCTAAAAGAAAAGAGTCTTTACTGCAAAATCTTAAACTTGAGAAGTTTGAGAGTTGAATTTTAAACCTGCAGTTGGTTGTCTTTATTGTCTTGACTGTGAATGAAGGAAAGGGCAATCAGTAAACAGTGAAGCCCTTTACCAAATATGGTGTTAATGACCACAGGCGATACCTTGCATCACACTGGGAAGCAAATTGGTAGTCATTGGAGACTGCTGTGCTTTGGTGTGATATTCCCTGAGGCTAAAACCAATCAGCAGCCGGGCTATTCTGTACCCTGTGAAGCCTCAGAGTGGTTTCCAGGGGTAACCTCTTTGAGAACACATTTGAATAATCTAATTTGGAGATTTAAAAGTGAGGAAAATGATGGACAGATCACATACTAACTGGCACCATTCCTTAAGCTACAAGGAAGCTAGTTTATAAGCTAGTTTATAATGCATTTTTTTAAAAAAATAAAACCAGTATGGCATAAGGATCCTTGTAGCACAAAAACAAAATTCATTTTCAATGCTCTGCTCTTTTCCCTAAAGATGAGTTTACTTCTTTCCCGAATATTCTTAAAGGTCACCTTTTCTTTTGAAATAATGGAGGAGGCTGCTATTGTTATCCTTAATCACTACTAAACTGATTTCAGAAATTAAAAGACTGATAATTTATAAATTTTCATATATTAATTATGTTTAGGAGTTGGCTGTTTCAATTTCTGTAAGAAACATTTAAGGGACACATATTAGGTGATGAGCATGGTTTTATCCTTAATCGAGTGCATATTATCTTCTTCCAAAAGATTGAAAAGAAAGTCATGTTGAATCTTAATAGAGCAATGTTTCTTCTTTCAGAGGATACCTTGAAAAGCTAAAAGGAAGCAAAATGTTTATGTTATGTAAACCTACTCAGGCTACTAAATTGCCTATTGAAAGATGAGTACTTTATTGGACTTATGATATATCCCCAAATAAATGCTTTGGAATGAAGACTACCACATAAATTTAAATATTTCTTCCTTCTAGAAAGGACAACAAATAAGGTGTCATTCAGTTCACTCAGCTTCCTCAATCCATGTTCTTTCAAAAAGCATATTATTTATCCCTAGGGAATATAATTATTTATTCCTGAAAAATATAATATTGGTTCATCATTATGATATAAGAACTGGGCTAATGGTGCATTTACTGGAACAGGAGTCTGTGTAGATACTGAGGTTTGTGAGGGGCTATCAAAATAGGACAATATGGGGAAATCTCAATTACTAAGTAAAAGTGAGTATTGGTTAGTAATACTAGGGAATAAAAGAGTTAAGGTTTCAGGGCAGATCTTTAGTCATAAAAATAATGGATCTAGCACAGGAATGACATTCTTTTTTTTTTTTTAAGTTTATTTTGAGAGAGACAGAGCACTGTGCAAGTGGGGCAGGGGGAAGAGAGAGAGAGAGAGAGAGAGAGAGAGAGAGAATCCCAAGCAGCCTCTGTGTTCAGCAACATGGGGCTCCGAGGCAACATGGGGCTCAGTCTCACAAACCATGAGATCATGTCCTGATCTGAAATCAAGAGTCAGACACTTAACCAACTGAACCACCCTGGTGCTCCGGCAATGACTAATTCTAAAGGAAAGGATTATTTCAACGGACAGCTATATAACTCAACACGTATTCCAGAAACAATGTAAGCTTTGTATACAAAGAGAAAGATTAAAATAAATATATATGACCTTTAATTTAGAAGAATATGCCAAAGGAGCATACAAAAAGAACCAAGTTACTGGACTTAGGACGCAAGGTGGTGGAATGATTGTGAACAGTGAAACAAATGATGGGAATTAGGGCTGAGATGTCATTTAAAGAGAAAATTGGCAGTGGAGTTGACTTGATGCTGAAATGGTAAATCATAGGCTTATATCCTTAAATCTTAAGGAAAAATGATTTTTACTAGATGCTAGAGCAAGTCTGAGTGTATGGAATTATGGGTTAAATAGGCAAGGGACTAGTTTCCAAAGGGGGTATTACATTACCTGCAGCATCCTGGAGGGAAAGGAGAAGGTTGACTGTTTACACGGGTGCTCACTCATTCTTTAATATTGGTATGGTCTTCAGATACAGCAAATTGCTTTCTATCCAAAAAATAAAAATGGCATTTATCCCCAAGATAGACTTTCTTCAACTGCACAGAAACTTCACAAGGGGAGATATTTCTCACCAAGTGCATAATCTAAAATTGAAAAAGGTATTCTATGCAGCCAAGTACAAGTTGATATGTTTACTGCACTTATCCCTTTGGATCATGATCCAGGCTAGATAACTAAAGAAGGAGAAGAAAGAAAACATTGTTTGCTACCCTAACACCTCTCTCTTTGGCTCTATCAAACTGGAAGAGAGTTTTATGTCTTTAACTTTGAACTTGCTTTTAGTATTAATTAATGTTGCTCACATTGCTTTGATGTGATAGCTTCCATTATCAACTGTCAAAGCTGAAAAACAGAATGATAAGTCAGTAATGAGTTAAATGAGTGGTGAAAAGGAAAATAAATATATGGATAAAAAGACAAGAATGAGGGTGCCTGGGTGGCTCAGGTCATGATCTCACAGCTTGTGGATTTGAGACCTACATCAGGCTCTGTGCTGACAGCTCAGATCCTGGAGCCTGCTTTGGATTCTTTGTCTCCCTCTCTCTCTGCCCCTCCCCCACTCTCTCTCTCTCTCTCTCTCTCTCTCTCTCTCTCTCTCTCTCTCTCAAAAATAAATAAACATTAATAAAAAAGAAAAAAAAGACTTAAGCATGTGCCAAAATCTTAAATCACTGGGAGTATTTCAGAGACCTGGGGTGAATTATTTATGATTATATTTATCTTAGAATGACAAACTTACAATATATACAACAATTCTTGTGTTTCATATAAGTGTGAATTATTGGTGAAAATAATTTTCAAACAGTCATTAGCGAAATGAAAAAAACATTTAATACCAAAACAATGTACTACAAAATCATTTTATTTCCTGCAAACTTTCTATGCTGAGAGATAACTTTTTTAATTAATTTTTTTAATTTTATTTTTGAGAGAGAGAGAGACAGAGATGGAACACTAGCAGGGGAGGGGCAGAGAGAGAAGGAAACGCAGAATCTGCAACAGGCTCCAGGTTATGAGCTGTCAGCACAGAGACCAAAGCTGGGCTTGAACTTACAAACCATGCAGTCATGACCTGAGCCAAAGCCTTACCCGACTTACCTGACTGAGCCACCCAGGTGCCCCAAGGTTACTTTTTTTTTAATTTAAATTTAAATTTTAGAGAGAGAGATACTCGTGGAAAGAGGCAGAGGGGGGAAAAGAAGTGGGGGGGGGAGAGAGAGAGAAAGAGAGAGAGGAAGGGAGAGAGAGAGAATCTTAAGCAGGCTCCATGTTCAGTGCCGAGCTCAATGAATATGAGGCTCAGTCTCATGACCCTGGGATCTCCTGAACTAAAATCAAGAGTTGGATGCTCAACCAACTGAGCCACCAGGTGCCCTGAGAAATTATATTTTAATATTGTGTATTCTTATTTGGCATAAATACCTAGAAAGAAACAGAAGATATGTTTAAATCTATCTATTGAACATTTATATTTTCTAGAAAGGCAAATATTATATATAACAGGATTATTAAATACTTAAAGATGTAAAATGTCCTATTTTTGAGAAACTGCATGAAATTGTAAATACAATGAAGCCACCTCTATTTTAAATTAATGATAAATTTTTGGCCATGGACTTTTTAGGCTGACACTCTAATTACCTCATTCACAATAGTGATCTTGCTTTACTTTTGATCTTATAAAAATATATAAACTATTTTAATTTTTATTTTTTTCATGTTTTTATTTTATTTTTGAGAGAGAGAGAGAGACAGAATACGAGTGGGGGAAGGTCAGAGAGAGAGGGAGACACAGAATCTGAAACAGGCTCTAGGCTCTGAGCTGTCAGCACAGAGCCTGACATGGAGCCTGAACTCATAGACCATGAGATCATGACCTGAACTGAAGTCAGACACCTAACCGACTGAGCCACCCAGGTGCCTCATATAAACTATTTTATTTTAAAATGTTTTCAAATGTATTTCTTAAGTATTTTTCTCCTAGAAATAAAGTTAATATTTTATAGAATACAGAACTATATTATACAGCTTCATGTTATCTTTATTAACTTGAATGAGGCCTAATTTATATATGATCAAATATGCACACTTATGTAAATATTTTGATGAGGTTTAAACAGTTTATGAACTGGAGCAACCACCATGTTCTAGTTCTAAAACTTTTCAGCCCACCAAAAATTTTCCTTGTATCGCCTTACAATCACTGTCTTCTCTCCTACCTTTGGACCAGAGAAACGTCTCTTTGCTGTCATATTAGACTAGATTTGTCTTTTCTAAAATTTTATATAAGCTGGAATTCTCCAGTAGGTCCAGCTCTATTTTTCTACATGTGGATATCTAACTGTCCTAGTGCTATTTGTTAAAAAGATTATTCTTTGCCCTATTGAATTATCATGATATCATCATAGTAAGAGCCAATTGATTGTAAATTTAAGGGTTTATACTGGGAATCTCAATTATATTCCATTAACCCATATGTCTATTCCAATCCAAATATTATAACATTCTGATTATTGTATTTCTCCAGTTAAGTTTTGAAATTATATAGTGTAAGTCTTCCAACATTGTTCTTTTACAATATTGTTTTCAATCCCTTGTATTTCTATGTGAATTTTAGGATGTGCTTGTCAGTTTGCAGGGGCCAAAAAAGAAGGTGGCTAAGATTTTGATAGGAATTTCTTTAAATCTTCAGACATGATCAGGCACATTCAGGGTGAGATATAGCCATAGACAGGAATTTCTTTAAATCTTCAGATCAATTTGGAGAGTATTACCATCTTAACAATATTAAGTCTTCTGATCCATGATCGTGAGATGCCTTTCCATTTACTTGGATCTTCTTTATCTTCCTTCCATGATATTTTGTAGTTTTTAGTGTAGTAATCTTGTAATAATTCTCTTAATTTTATTTTTAAGTATTTTATCCTTTTTGATGCTATTTAGATGGAATTGCTTTAATTTCATTTTTTGAATTCTTCTTTGCTAAGGTATAAAATATGTTTGATTCCTATACATTGATCTTGTGTCTTGTTAAGTTGTGTCTTGTTAACTTATTTGGGGTTCTTATAATTTTTTGTGCATTTCATAAAATTATTATATATATTATATATTATATATAATATACATGTTATATATGTATATATATGAATATATATGCATATATACATATACATACATGACCATGTTTTCTGGAAATAGAGTTTAACTTCTCCTTGTTCATTCTCGATTCCTTTTATTTACTTTTTTAGCTTAATGGACCTAGCTAGAATTTCCAGTACAATGTTTAATAAATGGGATGAGAGATGATATCCTTATCTTGTCCTTGATAGTAGAAGGAAAGCTTTTAGTCTTTTAAAATTAAATATGATGTTATCTGTGGTTCCTTGTAGGCAGCATTCATGAGGTTGAAGAAGTTTCCTTCTGTGGAAGACAGACAAATTACCCCCAAAGATGGCCACATTTTTAAATAAGTGAATAAGTGAATATGCTTTATTTCCTTTCACATCTGCCAGAAGGACGTCCTTTATATGCCTTCTACTGCAGGTCTGCTGGCAATATATTCTCTGTTTTTGCATAACAATGACTGTCTTAATTATTCTGTCGTGTCTGCAAAATAGTTTTGTAGAATTCTTAGTTGATAGCTGAATCTTTCAATACTTCGAATATATTATCTAACTGCTTTCTGGCTGCTTATGCCTTATGATGAGCTATCAGCTTTTAACTTATAAAATGTGATAGATGGAATAATAGATCCCCAAAGATGTTCATATCCTAATATCTGGAATCCATGAGTATGTTAGATTTTATAGGAAAGCGGAATTAAAAATGCAGATGAAATTAAGAGTGTTTATCAGCTAACACTGAGTTGGGAAGATTATCCAGGATTATCAGGATGGGCCTAATATGCTCAAAAAGGTCCTTATAAGTAGAAGAGGGAGGCAGAAAACAGATTCAGCTAGATGTCAGAGCATGAGAAAGCTTTGAGTTGATTTGCTGGCTTTGAAAATGGAGGAATGGTGCCATCACCTAAGGAATGTAGACAGCCTTTAAAAATTGAAAAAGGCAAGGAAATACCTTCTTCCCTAGAGTGAATGTTTAGAAGAAATTTAGGCCTGTAGACACCTTGATTTGGGGAAGTGAGATTAATTTAAGATTTCCGACTTCTAAAATCATATAATAATAGATTTGTGTCATTTTAAATCATTAAGTTTATGCCCATTTTTAAATAGTAACAATAGGAAAATAATAGTAGTATAGGTCCCTTTATGCAGAGTCACTTCTCTTGGTCTTTGTCTTGAAACAGTTTAATTTTTCTTTTTTTAATGTTTTTAATTTTGAAGGATACAGAGTATGAACAGGACAGGGGCAGAGAGAGAGGGAGAAACAGAATCTGAAGCAGGCTCTAGGCTTTGAGGCTTTGAGCAGTCAGCACAGAGCCTGACACAGGGCTCAAACTCACAAACTGTGAAATCATGACCTGAGCTGAAGTCGGTTGCTTAACCGACTGAGGCACCCAGGAATCTCTGTCTTAAGACAGTTTAAATGGATTTAGTCTAGTTCTGGATTTCTTTGAGTAATATTCTACTTAGAGTTCTTTGAGCTTGTTTCATGTGTAGGTTGAAGACATTAAATATAATTTGGGGAGATTTCAGCCATTATATCTTCAATTACTATTTCTTCCCCTTTCTGTCTTCTTCTGGGACTTCCACTGTATCTTATATTTGAGTGTCCTATAGGTTGCCAAGACTGTTCATTTTTTCTATTTCTTTTCTTTTTTTCTTTTTTTTGACTTTTGATTCCTCAGTTGGATAATATCAAGGATTCTTTTCTACACCACTTCAAATATGATCTTGAGCTCATTGAGTGATTTTTTTCCCCATCTCTGTGATTATTGTCCTTTTACATAATGATTTCTATTTGGTTCTTTTTTATTTATAAAAATTGTAAAATAAATTTATTTATAAAAATATTTTATCTCTTATTGATAGTCTTTAATGTAGTGAGACATTATTATATTTTCATTTAATACTTAAATTTAGTTTTGTTTAGTTATTTGAACATAGTTTAAATAGCTTATGTCAAATCTTTTCTAGTAAGTCTAAAGTCTGGTTTTCTCAGGAATAGTTTATCTGATTGCTTTTTTATGTGTATGTGCTATATTTCCTTGTTTCTCTACATCTCTCTCTCTCTCTCTCTCTCTCTCTCTATATATATATATATATATATATATATATATATATATACACACACATAATTTAAAGCTGGGATTTTTAATTTATTTTATTTTATTTTTCTTGAGAGAGGACAGGAGGAGGGGCAGATGGAGAAGGAGAGAGAGAATTTTAAGCAGGTTCCACACCCAGCGCAGAGCCCGATGTGAGGCTCAATCCCACGACCTTGAGATCATCATGACCTGAGCCAAAATCAAAAGTTGGATGCTTAACCGCCTGAGCGATCCAGGTGCCCCAGAGCTGGACTTTTAAAATAATATAATGTAGTAACTCTCAAGTAGAATTCCTCCTCCCCAGGTTTTATTGTTGTTACTGTTTGTTATTGTTGATTTTTGTTGTTGTTGTTATGTGGTGGTTGTTGCTGTTTATTTCCTTACTGACTTCATTGAACTAACTCTGTTAAGTCTGTATTCTTTGTCCTATGTGCCCACAGAAGTCTCTGCTCAGTTATCATGTGGTCAGCTAGTAATTAGACAGGATTCCCTTAAATGTCTAGAATTAGCAGTTCTCCTAATCTTTACTACAGTGCTCTGTGCATATGTGTTGACACACACCTTAGGCAACTGACAACTCTGCTTAGATCTTCATTTTTGGTTGCACTTCCTGCTTGTCAGGTAATAACAGTTCTTGAGGGATTTGGTTTTAGGAGACTTCAAACCCTTTATGCTCTCTCCAGTGACTGCTAGTCTATTGGATTTCACAGCTACCATCATTATGAGACTGTTGGGTTGCAAAGCTACTAGGAAGCTGGAGAGAGGGAAATGGAAATAGGACAAATTAAAATGCCTTGGAGCTCACCTGTCTTACCAATATTCTGTTATTTTTCTTGAGTAAACACTCCAAGAATATGATGCATTTTCAGGTGCTGAAAAAGTTGTTTTTTACCTATTTTTTCCTCAGGATTATCGAAACTGCTATAAAGGAGCAAATATTTGGAGGTCCTTTGCTCTACCGTTCCCACTAACACCACTCTAGGTTTATCACTTTAGTTGACCTCTGTAAGTTATTATTCTGTTAAGAGAAATAAGAATAAACATGACTAACTACCATCAAGAGCATTATATTACAAAAGCTACAAAGTTAACATCCCCAACAGCTAACTCATTTTTAAGGAAGGTTGTTTTTGTTGTTTTGCCCAAAAAATTAGTCATCGATTGCCATAATAATGCTGCATAAGAAACAACCTAAAACTTTCTATGACTTTCAAAAATAGACATTTATTTATTGCTTACTCATTTGTAAGTGTTCTGGGATCTGGCTCACCTAAGGGTTTAGATGGGCTTGTCACCAAACAGTGAGTACAGGTTTGCTTCCTATATTTCTTATCTTCTTTGGACAAGTAACAAGCCAAATAATATCCTTCTAATGGTAAATTACAGGAAACTATAGAATAAGAATAGTCACTCAACTCATTTAAGCCTTGGGTTGCCTCTCATCCACTAAAATCCCATTAGGTAAAACAAGTCAAATGTCCAAGCCTCATCAAAGCACCAAAAAGTACATTTTACCTACTATGGAGTCAAAGAAAAGTTGCATAACAAAGCTCAACGTCTGTGGTCTGGAAAATACATTCTTGCCATGGAAGTGTGTGTGTGTGTGTGTGTGTGTGTGTGTGTGGCATGGGGCTAAGGAGTGGATATTAACTGAACAATAATAGGCCACACCCAATCTGAGCAGCAAAATCTTCACTGTATTTGTCAAAGTTTACTGGATTGGAGAGTATTCCTGCCAAATCTCAGAGAGATTCTTTAATCTCGGTATTTTATAAAAACAAAAAAGGTTTTGTTGAAAGTAAGTAACTTTAAAAAGAGAACTTGTAATGTAGCAGACATTGTACATTGGCCACCCAACAACGAAGACAGATTCATTTTCTTTGTATTTCTCTAATTTCATATCTCTCAAGCTTCCTTTTTTTGAGGCTGTTTATAATATACAATACTGACCCATTTTGGAATAAGAGCTGTTAAAAAACTTAAGAAAGAAAGCTGTACCTTTTTCCTTAGCTATACACTTCCTTCTCCCTTCATCTAACTCAAATATCATACTTGAGAAATAAGTAATCATTTTTCAACCAGCAAGTTGATAACTGAATACAAAAGATAACTGAGCTAAAATAAAAGGAGTCAATGACATTTTGGAGCTACTGGAGTGTAATTCTGTACTTCTTAGTACATGAGAAATGTATCTATCTAAGTGGTTAAACTGTTGGAAGTTGGGCTGTCTATTACTCACAGCCTGATATATTTATTTGTATGGAGTAAACTACAAGTCAAAAGCAGTGTTTTTATTATAAATGTCAAATTATTTTCAATAAATAATTGGTGTAAGGGTGTTTGTATTAATATTTACTTCTTTTTCATCAGAGATTGTTGTAAAATACTCTAACATTTGAATTCTTCAGTTTTAGCTGATTCTGGTCTGAGAGTCACAATACATTCTTTACTTCCACCAGATCCCCTTTCAGAAATTCTCAATTCCTGGAAGTAATTTTTCATCTTCTTTAATTTCTATGTCTTTAAAAATAATATTTGTATACATATTTTTCCTAACTCCAAATGGCACTGTAATATGATATCCTAACAAGTTCTCTAGAAGTACACAGAACAAAAACATTGTATAGCATGTAAAGAAGAGCTTTAGAGGCTCTTCAGCAGTGCCTGGCTTACAGTAAATCTTTATTTTTTTTTTTAATTTGAGTAGTGTTGACACGCGATGTTATGTTAGTTTCAGGTGGACAACATAGTGATTCAACTTCTTTATACATTATGGTATGCCCACCAGAACAAAACACAGCAAAACTGCAATTTAGCTATATTTTCCTGTAGGAGTATCTTTCTATTTGCATTTAGCATGTGATAGTACATTTCTCTTGACAGAGTGATTCCAGTTGAGGTGGTGTGACTTGAAAATGAATTCCCATTGAATTGCATCATGACAACTATAATAGAGGCTGCTAGTTATCCCACAGAAACTTCTTTCTAAAATAGTAAAAGTCCTGACCCTTTGCTAGATATATGGTCATCCACAGTGAAAATTATATTTACCAAATTTCCTTGAAGTTAGATGTCACTATGTGACTCATTTCTGGACAGTATTTAGGGGCATGTGATTTGTCAAACATCCTGGATATGTTAGGGCGCTTGGTTGGCTCAGTTGGCAGAGCATGTGACCTTGGCCTTAGGGTCATGAGTTCAAGCCCCACGTTGGGTATGGAGCCTACTTAAAACACAACACAACACAACAAAACAAAACATAAAAAAAAAATAACAAAACGAAACACTCTCTGGATATTTCATTGACAAGAAGTGGCATGGCACTTTGATTTTTCTTTTCCTTTCTTAGTTTTGCTTGAAATCTGGATTTTTATGAGCAGGGCCCCATCTTGGATCATTTATATAAGACTTTCTCCCTAGGGATAATGAAAGAGAAAGCTGGAAGAGGTCTGAGTCTGAAAAGAAATAGGGCTCTAGGCCTGAATTACATATATGTGAAATTTAACATGATAGAGAAATACATTTTTTTCTTGCAGAATCCAAGGTTATCTCTGGCACATTCAAATGAACCTATGCTATGCTATAAGGCAAAGACCTTTACTGATCTTCTTTAACATTATTCAATATATTAAATAACTTTCATAGCTACAAAATCTATGAGGTCTCTTTAATCATTTAACATCCTCTATTCTGTGCTCTCTGATTGCTGTTATAGATATTCGATGGGAAATAAAATAAAATGAATTATTCAGGGAAAAAAACAGTGGTGCCTCTGGAAAGATGGCATTGGTGTTAGCTCTGGTTTATATAAGAACAGAATTTTGGGTAGACCTGAGGTCTGGTCTTACTTAACTTAGCATTTCCTAATCACCTTTGGAAATTGGATGTTAAATTCAACCTGGTCTCTGGAGTTTTCTTGGTAATGTGTTGGGGCTTTATTTACCATCTCTTGCATTGACAAAGGTAATGATGTGAAAGCTCTAGTACCTTCAAATTATCTTACATAATTTATTATGACTTGTATTTGGTTGCATCAAGCCAGAAGGCAAACATCTAGCCAGAATTTTGTTTCTCTAAACAACTGAGAGTAGCTATGGGGCAATTAGTATTCTCTGAGAAGGACTCAGAATTAGTTTCTCTAAGGATTTGACATAATCCCCATTCCCAGTCAAACATCATCAGTGGTTGATGCTTAACCCATTGTGAGGACTGGGAAGCTAAGTGGGGTATACACTGAATTGGGAGTATGCTATTTGTCCACTCTTCTGTGTGTATATATATATATACACACACACACACACACACACAGATGACATGATGTTCTTTAATTAATAAAATTAGATTATTCCCCCATGTATACGTTGTCCTTCTATTAATTAACACCAGTGAAGGGAAAATTGATCTATCCTAAAAATTAAGAGGTTGTACTCTGAACTTACATTGTACTTTTTTGTTTGAGACAGAGAGAGAGAGAGAGAGCGAGCATGAGCGTAAGAGAAGGAGGGGCAGAGGGATAGAGAGAGAGAAAGAGAGAGAGAGAGGAAGAGAGAATCTTAAGCAGGCTACACGCTCAGCACAAAACCCAATATGGGGCTCAATCCCATGACCTTGGGATCATGATCTGAGCTGAAGTCAAGAATTGGATGATTAACTGACAGAGCCATCCAGGCACCCCTAGATTATATTTTTTATACAGGCTTCTCCACTTATTAGCCTTGTGAAAAGAGTCCACTCTCCTTATTCCTCAGTTTTTCTTTTATTGATAAAACAACAAAAAAAAAATGTTTGTATCCCTCAAGATTGTTGTGAGGATTAAATTAGTGTTTATATTTATATATATTATTATATATAATAATATATATATTTGTTGCAGTAAGCACTACATATATCAGCTATTATCACAACTATCACCATTATTTTACTTTTTATCATTTTATCATTCATTTTACCAACATATAGTTTGAAAAAGACAGAAAACTCAATTCAAGTTGCCTTCATTGAGCAATTGATTGTTTAATTAATTCATTCATTCAACTTTTATTTAATGAAAGCCAAATACATGCTGTGTACTATTAAGAAGTTGGGAGTAGAGCAGTGAGCAAAATCATAAAATATGACAAGAAGCAGTAAGAACTATGAAAAAATAAAATAAGGATATATAAATGGAGAATAGAAGACTTATTTTTTTTTGCAAATGTTTATTTTTGAGAGAGAGCATGAGCGTGAGTGGGGGAAGGGTAGAGAACAAGGACAGAGTATTCAACTCTGTGTTGACAGAGAGAGCCCAATGCAGGGCTTCTACTCATGAACAGTGAGAACATGACCTGAGCTGAAGTCAGAGACTTAACTGACTGAGTCACCCAGCTACCTTGAGAATGGGAGACTATTTTAAATAGGATGGTTAAGAAAGTCCACTATGGGGGTACCTGGGTGGCTCAGTCGGTTAAGTGTCTGACTTCAGCTCAGGTCATGATATCACTATTTGTGAGTTCAAGCCCCACATTGGGCTCTGTGCTGACAGCTCAGAGCCTGGAGCTTCCTTCAGATTGTGTCTCCCTCTCTCTCTGCCCCTCCCCCACTCATGCTCTGTTTCTCTCTGTCTCAATAATAAACATAAAAAAATTAAAAAAAGAAGGTCCATTAAGAGTTGATAATATGTAAGCGGAAACTTGAAAGAAACAAGAGAACAAGGTATGCAGGTATCTGTGGAACGAATATTCCCACTCCTTTTGTAAGAGTGAAAATTATTCTATATCCTCACTAGGTATTATTTTTAATTTTAGCCACTCTGAAGATATGTTAGTGGCATTTCCTTATGACTTAAATTTGACTGACCCTATAGCTAATGTATTTGAGCACCTTTTTCGTATTTATTGGCCATTTGTATAGTCTAGATTTAAAGTACCTTTTCACATTTCTTCCCAATTTTGAATTGGATTGTTTATACTTTTTTTACTATTTGGGAGTTTTTTAGATATGAGTTCTTTGTTGAATATATACATTGCAAATACCTTTTCCTACTCTGTGAATTTTTTTAATAATAAATTTCATTTTTTAGAGCAATTTTATGTTTACAGGAAAATTGAGTAGAGTTGTCCTTATACCTGCCCCTGTACTAAACACAAACTTTTTCCTATTGACTAATAACTTGTATTCATGTTATATATTTGTCACAATTGATTAATTAATATTGATACACTATTAACTAAAGTCTCTAGTTTACATTAGGGTTCACACTTTATATTGTACATTCTATGGATTTTTCCAAATACATAATGTCATGTGTCCATCATTATAGTTTCATACAGAATCATTTCACTGCCCTAAAAATTCCCTGTGTTTCACCTATTGATTTTTTCTTTTGTCTCCCAAGCTCTTGGCAACCCTTGGTATTTTATTGTCTCGATAGTTTGGCCTTTCCTAGGAGGTCATATAGTTAGAATCACACAGTATGCAGCTTTTTCATACTAGCTTTTTTCACTTAGTAATAAGCACTTAAGATTCCTCTTTATCTGTTTGTGGCTTAGTAGCTCATTTTCTTTTATTGCTGAAAAATATTCCATCCCAATAATATTCCACATCAATCAAATGATAAGTAGTTTGTGTATCCATTCATTTATTGAAGGATGCCCTCTGTGGATTATTTTAAACCTGTTAATGGCGTCTTTGATCAATCTTAACTTTAAAGGTATCCAATTTGTCAGTCTTTTCCTATATAATTATTGTGTTCTGATTTCTAATTATGATTTTCCCCTCAACCCAATGTCATGAAGATATTTTCCTGTGTTATATTCTAGGAGTTTCCTCTCTCTCTTTTTAAGTATTTCATACACCATATACTTGAAATTTCTTTTTGTATAAGGAGTGATGCAGAAATCAAGATTTAATTTTTCCATGTGAATACACAGTTAAATAAGCTCCATTATTGAAGAGACCACTCTTTCCACTATACTTTCCCACCATATTGAAGCTTTTTCATAAATCTGTTTCATGTATATATCTGTTTCAGGACTCTCTTCAAGGTAGTGTGCAGTACAAATATCCATCACAAAATAGTCCTGAAAACCTCTATAGAGAGTTTCAACTTAGACACGATTGACTAATTCCTGATGTTATGGGGAAAATAGTAAATAGTTCATATAAAGTCTGATGTTTGCTAAAAGTTTTTTTGTTTCTAAATAGACTGTTTCTTTTTTTTTAAGTTTATTTATTTATTTTGAGAAAGAGAAAGAGAAAGAGAGACAAAAGGAGGGGCAGAGAGAAAGGGAGAGAGAAAATCCCAAGCAGGCTCCATGCTGAGAGTGCAGAGCCTGACGTGGGACTTGAACCCATGAACCATGAGATCATGACCTGAGCCAACACAAGAGTCGGACCTTAGCTGATTAAACCACCCAGATGACCCACTAAATAGACTTTTTCATATTAAGAAAGTACCTTCTGTTTCTAATCTGCTCTTTTTTTAAAGTGTTTTATCATATCAGATTTGAATTTTATCAAAAGACTTTTTTTCACCTATTATATTATCCTATTATGTTTCTTTTTATCTTTCAATGTGATGTAATACTGTGGCTGTCTTTTATTTCACTTCTCTAGTTGCTCATGAAAGCAGATTTTTAAAAAGTTTTTATTTAAATTCCAGTTAGTTAACATACAGTATAGTATTAGTTTCAGGTGTATATATAGTGAGTCAATACTTCCATATAATACCTGGTGCTCATCATAACAAGTGCTCTCCTTAATCCCCATAACTTATTTAACCCATTTCTCCCACCCATTTCCCTTCTGGTAACCATCAATTCATTCTCTATACTTCAGACTCTGTTTCTTGGTTTGCCTCTCTCACTCTCTCTTTTTGTTTCTTTGTTCATTTGTTTTATTTCTTAAATTCCACATATGAGTGAAATCATATGGTATTTGTCTTTTTCTGGCTGACTTATGTTGTTTAGAATAATACTGTCTAGTTCCATCCATATTGTTGCAATTGGCAAAATTTTATATATATGTGTGTGTATGTGTGGTGTGTATATATATATCTCACATATATAATATATATGCTATATTATATATATATATACACACATATCACATCTTATCCATTCATCAGTTGATGGGCACTTGGGCTGTTTCAATAATTTGGCTATTGTAGATAATGCTGTTATAAACATCAGGGTGCAGGTATCCCTCTGAATTAGTATTTTATATTATTTGGGTAAATACCTAGTAGTGCAATTGCTGGATTGTAGGGTAGTTTTATATTTAAGTTTTAGAGGACACTCTATGCTGCTTTTCAGAGTGGCTATGCCAGTTTGCATTTCCACCAACAGTACAAAAATGGTTCCCCTTTCTCCACATCCTCACTAACACCTGTTGTTTCTTGTATTGTTGATTTTAGCTATTCTGACATGTGTGAGGTGATATCTCAATGTAGTTTTGGTTTACATTTTCCTAATGATAAGTTGATGTTGAGCATCTTTTCATGTATCTGTTGACCATCTGTATGTCCTCTTTGGAAAAATGTCTATTCATATTTTCTGCCCATTTTTTAGTTGGATTATTTGTTTCTTGGGTGTTCAGTTTTATAACAGCTTTATAGATTTGGGGTATTAACCCTTTATTAGTGATATCATTTGCAAATATCTGGGTGAGGGCTATTTTAATCAAAGCTATTATATTACAGTCCAAACAGAAATACTATTTCTGCTACTTTGTGAAAATATATTATGTTAGGAATAGAAAAAATGATAATTATTAGAAGACTATTATACTAGTCTAGAGTGGTAACAAATGGTTAGTTTTTGTATCTTTTCAAATAAGCCTGACGGTATTTTCCAAGGTATTAGAAGAGAAGGGAAGGAGAGGAGAAGGTAGAGAGAATTGCGAATGATGGATCCAGGTACTTTTGCCTTAAGAACAAGAGAAATTAATTTGTTCTCACGTAGGCTTAGTCTGAGGTAGGTTTTCCCATTATAGTGGTGATATGGTATGGGTGTTGCGATTTAAATTTCTGTATTTTCTATATTGAAACACACACACACACACATGCACACACACACACACACGATTAGAGTGACTGCCCAATCACCATAGTCAAGATGGTTTTTAGTCTCAACCTATGCACACAAAAAAAGCAAGTGGAAAGACATGTCCCAAAGAAAGTTATGGTGGTATTGTACAAAGCAAAAGGAACAAATATTTACGAATAAAATGCGGTGGGAAATTCTATTGTAATGATGAATAAAATGTTCATAAGCAGAGGTTGAAGTAAAGATTATTCAAAAATGGAAAAAGGATTTCATACTTACATCATAGAGAATTTAATGAGAAAACATTTTTTAAAAACCTGGCAATGATAAGAGACCCCATTTTCTGATGTAGAGAATTTCTATGGAACTGCAGGGGTTGAAGGTGTAAAATGAACATACCATGCTGATTAGAAACAATGGGCCACAATTAGGTTAAACTTCATGAAAAGATATTTTGTGAAAAGAACATGAACATTTACAGAAGAAATATAATAACTTGAGTCATGTGCATTCTATAAGCTTTATGGAGTTGTCTGATATGAAGAGAATGGGCCCAGCATACTCTGGGAATATCCTAAAACTTTGATATGTCTTATGGCTTCTAGTGTTACTGTCTAGAAATGAAAAGTATTCAATATGGTTGAAACTAGGAGATACAATCTCATTTCTTATAAGGAAAGATTTGATTAGGTTTCTGTGCACTAGCACTAAATATTGTAAATCAATTTATCAATTAAAATAATTAAAGTAACAATTTTCTTCTTTTAAACATGGTTATTCAATTACACTGGTATAAAACATTGATACAGACAATTTTATATTCTCTCCTCTCCTGGTCAAAGCATCAAAAATGCTGCATTAAGTTTTAAATGACATGGTCCATAGGTATATACTCCTAAGAGGTTAATTTATCAATGCTTAATTCTTTGGATTATTTGCTTAGTAGCATCTTGGTTTTGCTAATGACATCAATAATGCAGGAAGAAATCGAGTAATTTAAAATCAATTATAAGGAAGTGCACATTTTGAATTCAAAATAATTGTAATTAACTAAATCCTCAGCAATTATAGCCATCTGGATTTATCAGAAATACTTGAATTTTGGTATGCTTGATATTTAAAAAATTAAGTAATATGTGTTTAAATTGTTAATGCCTCTTCACCTTTGATTTGAGACTGTAAATGGAAGAGTTTGAATTTTTTTTTTCCTTTTGAAAATAAACCTACTGATATCTAGTCCCAGATTAGATCCAGCTGCAGGGCTATTTTAAAAGCTTCATCAATATCACTTTATAAGAGACCCATATTGTAGCAGATACATTTTCTACCATGAACTACAGTGCTTACACAAATACTCAAAGCAATTACATGATTCATAAAATATTTAAAAGCATTTAATGATGAACGTTTCTAAATGACTAAATGGTGACCTTGATTACACTGAACCATTTAGCTAAAGACGTGTTTTTCCATAATCAATGTTTATCTTTAAATAGAATTTCATGTATATACAAATATTCATTGTCTGAATTTCTATGCAATAAGGTTTTAATAATTTTTCAAACCTAAAAATAGAACATGAAAAATAAAAACAAATGGATCACATTTTCAGAGGTATTTTTAAAATCCTAAAACAATCTTATTAAATTCATTGCCACATAATTTTAGATATTGACACTCACGCATCTGTAGCATGTACCTTTCTCTAACAAACCTTGAGAAAATGAATCTCAGTATTTCCCCAAACAGAGTTCATTTGTTTCTTTCAGATATAATGCCAGTAATCAGTCTAATTATTTTTTATTGCATGTATTCATTTATTGACCGGCTTCTACAAGATAATTACTAAGCTAGATCTATGAGTTAGGTAAGAAAAGTAGCTTAAAAATTGGGCTTGAACATCTGAGGGATCAAGCCAATCAAAATTCTCTTCTTGTTCATGTAGGAGTTATCAGAAAAGCCATTCAGGATCCAGGTTCCTTCCCACTTTTACTTTCACCACTCTATAGGATCTCTTCATCAGATGCAACTAGCCAGAGGAGGGAACAATTAGGAAGTTTTCAAAGACTCAGTTTGGAAGTGGCCCACATAATTTTTACTCATTTTCCAAAACCCAGTTGTGTAGCCACATCTACCTGAATGTGAGGCTAGGAAACAGCTTATTTATTTGTGTGCTTAGAATAAAGAAGGGATCTATATTGGTGAAGAGTTAGTAGCTTTACCATCCTTGGTAAATACATTCAAATACATGTTTATTTTTTTTCCCCAGTTTTTATTTACATTCTAGTTGGTTAACATACAGTGAGGTGGTTAACATTTAGTGATTCATCACTTACATACAACATCCAGTGCTCATCACTATTAGTGCCCTTCTTAATCCCCATAATCTACTTAACCCATCCCCTTACCCACCTTGCCTCCTGAAACCCTCAGTTTGTTCTCTATAGTTAAAAGTCTTTGGGGTTCCTGGGTGGCTCAGTTGGTTAAGCATCTGACTTTGGCTTGGGTCATGATCTCGTGGTTTGCGAGTTCAGGCCCCACGTCTGAGCTATGTGGTGATAGCTTAGGACCTGGAGCCAACTTCACATTCTGTGTCTCCCTCTCTCTCTGCTCCTCCCCCCCACCTCAAAACAAAAATAAATAAGCATTAGAAATTTTAAAAAAAGAGTCTGTTTCCTGGCCTCTATTTTTTGCGTTCATATGTTCATCTATTTTGTTTCTTAAATTCCTCTTATGAATGAAATCATATGGTATTTGTCTTTCTCTGACGGACCTGTTTTTCTTATCTTAATACTCTAATTCCATCCATATCACTGCACATGACAAGATTACATTCCTTTTTATGGCTGAGTAATATTCAATTGTATATATATATTACCACATTTGAGAGCTCTTTTCATAATTTGTTGATAATGCTGCTATAAACATAGGAGTGCATGTATACCTTCAAAACAATATCCTTTCTATCCTTTGGATAAATACCTAGTAGTGCAGATGCTGGATAGAAGGGTCCTTCTATTTTTAGAAAAGAGGAAACTCCATAATGTTTTCCAGAGTGGCTGCACCAGTTTGCATTCCCACCCACAGTGTACGAGGGTTCACCTTTATCCACATCCTCTCCAACACCTGTTGCTTCCTGTGTTGTTAATTTTAGCTATTCTGATTGGCTTCTTCCATGCTGATTTGGATGCCTTTTATTTCTGAGGCATAAGATTTCCAGTATTATGTTAAATGACAGTGGTGAGAGTGAAGATTTCTGTCTTGTTCCTGACTGTAAAGAAAATGCTCTCAGTTTTTCCCCATTGAAGATGATCTTAGCTGTGGGTCTTTCATAAAAGCCTTTATGATGTTGAGGTATCCCTATTTTGTTGAGGGTTTCTATCAAGAATGGATGTTGTACTTTGTCAAATGCTTTTTCTGCATCTATTGAGAGGATCATATGGTTCTTATCCTTCCTTTTATTAATGTGGTGTATACATTGATTGATTTGCAAATATTGAAACAACCTTGTAGCCTAGGAGTAAAATCACACTTGATCATGAACAATTCTTGTAAGGTACTGTTGGATTCTGTGTACTAGTATTTGTTTGAAAATTTTATGTCCTTATTCATAAGGGATAATAGCCTATAGTTCTCCTTTCTAGTGGAATTTTTGTCTGGTTATGGAATCAGGTAAAATGCTGACCTCATAGAATGAGTTTAGAAATTTTCCTTCCATTTCTATTTTCTGGAATAGTTTTAGAAGGATAGGTATTAACTCTTCTTCAAATTCCATTTCGTTGCTGATTATAGGTCTGTTCAAGCTTTCTATTTCTTTCTGTTTCAGTTTTGATTGTTTATATGATTCTAGGAATTTATTAATTTCTTCTGGACTGCCCAATTTATTGGTTTATAATTTTTCATAATATATGCTTATAAATGTTTTTATTTCTCTGATGTTGGTTTTTATTTCTCCTCTCTTATTTGTGATTTTATTTATTTGGGTTCTTTCACTTTTCTTTTTGATAAGTCTATTTAATGGTTTATCAATATTATTAATTTTTTCAAATAATTCTCCTGGTTTTATTGATCTGTTCTACTGGTTTTTTTTTCCTATATCATTTATTTCTGCTCCAATCTTTATTATTTCCCTTTTTCTGCTGGATTTATACTTCATTTGTTGTTCTTTCACTAGCTCCTTTAGGTCTAAGGTTAGATTGTGTATTTGAGATTGTGTGCTTCCTGAGATAGGCCTATATTGCTAAAAACTTCCCTATTAAGACCATATTTGCTGGATCCCAAAGGTTTTGGAACATCATGTTTTAATTTTCATTTGTTCTCATGTATTTTTAAATTTCTTCTTTAATTTCCTGGTTGACCTATTCATTCTTTAGTATAATATTCTTTAACCTCCATGTATTTGTGTTCTTTCCAACTTTCTCTTGTGGTTAACTTCAAATTTCATAGTGTTGTGGTCAGAAAATATGCATAGTATGATCTCAATCTTTTTGAGGCCTGATTTATGAGCCAGTATATGGTCTATTCTGAAGAATCTTTCATGTGTACTCAAAAAGAATGTGTATTCTGCTGCTTTAGGATGAAAAGTTCTAATTACCTTGGTTAAGTCCATCTGGTCCAGTGTGCCATTAAAGCCATTGTTTTCTTGTTGATTTTCTGTTGTCCATTGCTGTAAGTGGGTTGTTACAGTGCCCTAGTATTATCGTATTATAATAAACAAGTTCCTTTATGTTTGCTATGAATTGGTTTATATATTTAGGTGCTTTCACATTGGGAGCATAAATATTTACAATTGTTAGATCTTGTTGGATAGTCCCTTTATTATGATATAGGACCCTTCTTCATCTTGTTATCGTCTTTGGTATAAAATCTAGTTTGTCTGATATGAGTTGCTCCCCTGGCATTCACTGGACATCCAATTGCTTGGTAAATGTTTCTCCACTCCCTCACTTTCAATATACAGGTGGCATTAGGTCTAAAATGAGTCTCTTACAGGCAGCATATAGATGGGTCTTGAATTTTTTATCCATTCAGACACCCTATGTCTTTTGATTGGAGAACTTCGTCCATTTACATTCAGAGTGATTATTGATAGACATGAATTTAGTGCCATTGTGTTACCTCTAATGTTGGTGCTTCTGGTGATTTTCTCTGTTCTTTTCTTGTCTTTGCCACTTTTGGCCTTTCCATCCCACTCATAAAGTCCCCTTTAATATTTATTGCAGGACTGGTTAAGTGGTCACAAACTCCTTTAATTTCTGTTTGTCTAGAAAACTCTTTACCACTTCCTCTATTCCAAATGGTAATCTTGCTGGATAGAGTATCTTGGCTACAAATTTTTTGCATTTAGCACGTTGAATATATCATGCCATTCCCTTCTGGTTTGCCAGGTTTCTGGGAAGAGATCTGCTACTAGACCTATGGGTATTCCCTTGTAAGTTAGGGACTTCTTTTGTGTTGCTGCTTTTAGGATTTTTTTTTCCTTATCTCTATATTTTGCAAATTTAACTACAATATATCTTGGTGTTGGGCTGTTTTTGTTGATTTTGAAGGAAGTTCTCTGTGCCTCCTGGATCTGGATATCTGTTTCCTTCTCCAGATTAAGGAAGTTTTCAGCCTTCCTTATTTCTTGAAATAAGGAAGCCTTATTTCTTGAAATAAATTTTCTGTCCCCTATTCTCTCTCTTCTTCTGGGACTCCTATAATGCAAACATTATTACATTTCATGGAGTCACTGAGTTCCTTAAGTCTGTCTCATGTTGTATAATTTTTTCTCTCTTTTGTTTAGCTTTATTATTTTCCATTATTTTGTCTTCTAGGTCACTAGTCCATTTCTCTGCTTCTTCCAACCTGCTGATCATTGCCTCAAGCTTGTTTCCAATTTCTTTTATTACATTCTTCACCTCTGACTGATTCTTTTTTGAATCTTTTATTCCTGTGGTAAGGGTATCCCTAATGTCATCTATGCTTTCCTTAAGACCAGTGAGTATCCTTATCTTTGTTGCTTTAAATTCTGCATCAGTCATGTTACTTATATCTGTTTCACAAAGATCTCTGGCAGTGGCTTTATCTTGTTCTTTCATTTGCCCCTGCCTTGGCATTTTGTCTAAGTTTCTTCCTTCTTCTCTGTGTTAGAGAAGCCAGTCATGTTTCCTGTTCCTGAAAGCAATGGCTTTATGAAAAAAAGATCATGTAGTGCCCACGCCTGGAACTTCAGAGAGTGTCTCCATTGTGTACTGTGTGTGCTCTGCTTTGTGTTTGGGCTGCTCTGTCCTAATTTAGGCCTGTCATCTGCAGAGGCTCTCCTTGCCTGCTGTGGGCAGTGTTTGGTCCCAAACCTGAATGTGAAAGTTTTAACTAGGTGTGCTCTGGTCTGCTTGTGAAATGAGACCGAACATCAACTTCACCAGAACTGAGGTCCTGCAGGACTCTTTGGTTGACAGACATGGTATGGGGAAGTGTTTGTGCTTGTCTTCTGGGTTAGGGATCCACCACACTTAGACTGAGACAAGTTTGACTGAGAAGGGCAATCCCACCAGAGCACAGCGGTGGGGGACTGGATGTAAGCAAATTAGGCAACCAGTGTCCCAGGGTCCCACACAGAGCTGCTTCCTTCAGGTGGCTATGTTTATGCTGAGGGGGCAGGAAAGGAAATCGTACCAGCAACATCCTTTGTTCTTGGGAGTTATTTCCGTGAATGATGCCTCTCAGGGAAGTGTTCCTAGAATAATGAATAATCTTCCCACTTTGTGCTTCAGGCACTCATCAGATCACAGTTTCCATGCTCTCTATCCCTGGGCTGTTTGCCGCTTTTTCTCTAGGAGCAGTGCAGCACCCTCCAGGCTATTTCCCAGTCAAGGCACTGACCTTTAAAACTCTAGACTTTAAGCCCCGCTGGTCTAAGAACTCATGTAATTCAGCCTCTCTCATTTTTCAAGCCAATGGCTTTGGAGAACCCTTCTTCTTGTGCATTCCACGGTATGCACCTTTCTCTCTCATCCTTCTCTGCAACCAAGGTTCCCTTCTCTCAGCAGCATCAGCGATCTATTTCTTCCTTACACCGCATCTCTGAACTTCCTACCTTCTTCAATGTGGCCTCTTCTCTATCTTTAGTTGTAGAATTTGTTCCATCAGTCTTCAGGCCAATTTCTGTAATATTTAGGATAAATTGATAGTTATCTAGTTGTGTTTGTGGGATAAAAAGAGCCTAGGGTCCTCCTACTCCACTGCCATCTTTAGTCATCATGCTGTACATTACATCCCCAGAACTTATTTATTTTATAACCAGAAGTTTTTATCGTTTGACTACCTTCTTCCACTCGGCCAACCTTCCAACCCTCACCTCAGGTAACCACCAATCTATTCTTTTTGAGTTGTGCTTTTATGTTTGTTTGTTTTTCAATTCTAACGTAAGTGAGATCATATAGTATTTGTCATTTTCTGCCTGCCTTATTTCACTTAAGGTATATCTAAAATTTAGACTGAGCATTGATCAGGAGTAATTCTAGTGCATTGTTAGAAGCAGAATTATTAAATCATCAAAAATACAAATACTTAATTTTATTAGAAATAGATTGCATTCCCAACTTCATTCTCTCCAACTCTTGGTAATATTAGACTTTTCAACTTTTGTCATCTGATGATTATACAATCATATCTCATAACTTTTCTAGTTACATTTCCATGATTATCATAAAGTTGAGCATTGTTTATACTTTACCCATAATTCTATATTTCCTTCTATGAACTGCCCATTTTTATGGATTTGCATTTTTCTATTTCAATTATATTTTGTTATACGTATGTCATAACATTTTATATTTTCTAAAATTAAAACAATGTTAAAATAATTTTTTCCTATCTCTACTTCCGTACTAATTTTGTTATAGTTTTTCTTTCTATAGAAGATTTTAATTTTAAAGCACTTTTTTTTTACTGTTGTCTTTTATGATTTGTGCTTTACATATAATTTATAAAATATTTTTCTATCCTGAAATGCCCAAATTTTCTGAAGTATTTTTCTCTGATAGCCTAATTTTTAAAATCATACTTTGATTTAAAGTTTGTGTAATGAATTTAGTTTAATAAAACTAAAAAGTCTGTAATGTTAGAGAGAGGAAGAGATAGGGCTAGAAACATAGAAATAACCCTAAACCTAAAAGAGTCATACTTTCCATACTATTTTGGCTTTATTTTATAGATCAATGCTTCCAAACATATGGATAAAAATCTCTGGAGGGTGTATTAGATTAGGCAAAAGTTGTTTTTTGTTCTTATTTGTTTTTCATAATATGACACAAACAGCACAAATTATTAAATAAAAAAATGAACAATGCATGTTATTAAAATTACAACTTTTAATCTTCAAGAGACACAGTCAACAACAAAAAATGTGAGCCTTTTGAAAGAAAATATTTGCAAAACATATGAGACAAAGGGACTAGGAGTTAGGGGATATAAGTGTTTGCAAAGGGGCACAAAGGAATTTTTTTGGGTGAATGAAATATTTTATATTTTTATTGTAGTGGTGGTTACATGGATGTATAAAATTACCAACTGTGTGAATTACACATTTATTATGGGTGACTTTTATTTTATGTCAGACATAACTCAATAAAGCAGTACTAGAACAAACAATTATCTGTAGCCTAAACAAATTTTGTTCCATATATACAGATGCTGCTAATTTTCAAATATATATTTATATTATAGTCTTGCTATTGGTAGCATATTTTTAAAGTATTAAAACCTATAAATCTTCTAATACAATGAAAGTATTTTAGAGTTTTAATAATTTAAAGTATTTTAGGATATCAATTTTTAAGTATTACTGATTTTATTCTATTTACTTATTTTCTTCTCTCTTTCTCTTTTCTTTTTCTTTCTTTCTTTCTTTCTTTGTTTCTTTCTTTGTTTCTTTCTTTCTTTCTTTCTTTCTTCACTCCATTATTTATAGGAGCTAGTAAACCTACATTAGTGTGGTGTGGTGGAACTTGGTATTTCTTAATTTTAAAAAAAGACTCTCATATTTCCAAAAAGTGTGGAAGCAATGCTATTGTTGACAGTAATATTCAAATGAGAGGTGGAATAGTTTCTCTCGGATTTTAGAATGGGGATTCTCATTAGGAGAAAAACCAAAGGACTGGAGACTGTTGAAATACTCCAAGCCATGTCATTGGAAATGAAATATTTAAAACTCAAAATAAATAAAATTGCTTACCTATTGGATACTTCAAGAGAGAGAAATAAATCTAGGAATTTGTAGGAATCTACCTTAAATTAATTGCTCAATGATGTTTTCAATTTTGTGCTTACATTGTTCTAAAGTTACCACTAATTTCAGATAGCTAATTCTATCTCTCTTAATCAATAACCTATGAGTTGTGAATTAAAGCAGGCATTATAATACTTTCAATTCTGAGTTCACTCCTCACTTATTTTATTAGTTTGGAAGTAATTTTAACTATATATATATGCATATATATAATTTTAATTATATAAATATATAATAATAATTTTGACTATATATTATATACATATAATTTTGCTATAAAAATGATTGTTTTAAATGCATCTTGTCTCAATGCTTATGTAAATAAACTGATCTATATCCATATATACCTATTTATCCATTGAGTAAAATTATAGAATTTTGACCAAGCTAAAGTAAATCTTAATGGGAACTGTTTGTGAAAAAATAATATTTAAAATATAGAAAAGCTTGATTTTCTTTGTTGTTTTGTTTGTAATTGTTTTTCAATTTCAACTGCTATAAAAATCAAATTACTTTAAAAAGGACAAAACATTATTCAAATTATTGAAACTTAACCCTCAATAGTTAGAAATTAGAAAATATTCAGACATTTCTCAGCTGCATATTAATGTATTTAGCTCTAAGAAAAACCAGAATCCCAGAGGAGTATAATTATGGACATCAAAATTCAGAAATAATTGTTTTGTAAATTTGATAAGTTCATGACAGCAAAAATGAATAACCACTCCAAAATTTATGAATAAGAAATATAGATTGCCTTCTGAGAGTTCAAGCAATGAAGAGGATTAAATTTGGTAGGCAACGTCACCTTTTGGGGAAAAAGTATTTTCCAGGGTTGAGTAAGACTTAACTGGATATATTCAAGAAAAAAATATGTAAATAAGAATGGGGGGGTGGGAAAAAATGCAAACATTGTGTGTTAGTGCTTAATGGTGCTCTACTTAGGAATAAGAAATGATCTGTTCTCTGTGATGCCCAATTGCATTCACAGAAAATAATAATTTCTTTAAAACACTGGAACCAACCAGCTGACATGATTGCTCTTCAGAAATTCATCATTTTATCATCTTTACAGGGAGAGAAATCCTGGCCATGACATATAGCTATTCTGATCCTTTTGAAATAGTTCTTGTTATAAAGTGAAACAATATTTGGAATTTCATTTTATAGATGACACTCTTGTAAACATTTGATCAATATTAGTCCTCCATCTCAGGATGTGCCTGTTTTAAACATCAAAGCAAAATTACTTTGCTGAACCCACAAATTTGAAGATTGATTAATTCAGCAGCATGCAGGACTCTTGTCAAAGACCCCTAGTGTTTGCTCACTGGGCTCAACTGAAACGTACTGAGTTTAACTGAGTTTATTATAAATTTACAAAATAAATGTTAGAGTTACAGACTTACTTTTGGAATGCTTTACCAAACTCTCCAAGTTAAATAGTAATATAGAATGAAAAAGAAGGGGTTTACTTTAAGTAATGTTTATTATTTTTCCATAAGGTAGGTATTTTAAAATCTAATTATTTGTAATATATCTGTGAGGTTTTTATTAGTTCCTCTATAAAGAAGCAAACAGGTACTTGCTTATTCTCTGACTCATTCTTAGTCAAATCTGGTATAGGTCTTTTGACTTTGAACTATATTATTCTGTTACTAAGATTTTATGTTATTGTAGATTTTTATCTTGGAGCCCACAAAACTACACTCTATTGCATTTAGTAGTTCTTTATTTGTTTGGTACTTTTTTCTTTTTGATAAATCTGGCTAAAGGGTGGTCAATGTTATTAATTTTTTCAAAGAACCAGTTCCTGGTTTCATTAACCTCTTCCACTGTGGTTTTGTTTGTTTGTTTGTTTCTATATCACTTATTACTGCTCTAATCTTTATTACTCCCCTTCTTCTGCTGACTTTAAGCTTCAATTGTTGTTCTTTAGCTCCTCTAGGTGTAAGATTATGTTATATATTTGTGATTTTTCTTGGTTCTTGAGGTAGGCCTGTATTGCTATATACTTCCATACTATGAATGCTTTTGCTGCATCCCAAAGGTTTTGGACTGTGATGTTTCCTTTACATTTCTTTCTATGTAATTTTTTAATTTATTTTTTAATTTCCTGGTTGACTCATTCATTCTTTAGGATGATGTTTTTTAATCTCCATGTATTTGTGGTCTTTTCACAAATTGTGGTCTGGTCTTTGTCACTTTTGGTCTTTCCATCCACTTAAAGAATCCCCTTTAATATGTCTTACGGGGCTGATTAAGTGGTCACAAACTCCTTTAGTTTCTGTTTGAGTAGAAAACTCTTTCTCCCTCCTTCTATTCCAAATAATAGCCTTCCTGGATAGAGTATTCTTGGCTTCAGATTTTTCCCATTCAGCACATTGAATGTATCATGCCATTCCCTTCAGGCCTGCCAAGTTTATGTGGAGAGGTCTGAGGCTAGCCTTACAGGTCTTCCTTTCTAAGTCAGGAACTTCTTTTGTGTTGCTGATTTTAGGATTTTTTCTTCATCTCTATATTTTGCAAATTTAACTAGAGTATATCTTGGGGTTGGGCTGTTTTTGTTAATTTTGAAGCGAGTTCTCTGTGCCTCCTAGATCTGGATGTTTTTTTCCTTCTCCAGATTAGGGGAATTTTCAACTATAATTTCCTCAAATAAACTGTCTGCATCCTGTCTGCCCCCTTTTCTCTCTCTTGGTCTTCTGGGAGTCTTATGATACCCATGTTATTACATTTGATGGATTCACTGAGTTTCCTAAGTCTACTGTAATGTTCCAATATTTTTCTTTCCCTCTTTTGTTCAGCTTCATTATTTTCTATAGTTCTAGCTTCTATATCACTTATTCCTTCCTCTACTTCTTCCATGCTTGTGGTCATTACAACCAAATAGTTTTGAATCTCAGTTTTATTGTATTTTTTAAATTTTTGCCTGTTTGGCTTTAAGCTATCTTTTCTCTGTGGTAAAGGTATCCCTGATGTCTTCTATACTTGTCGCAAGCCCAATGAGTATCCTTATCATTGTTTCTTTAAATTCTGGGTCAGGCATATTACTTACATCTGTTTCAACTAGATACCTGACTGTGAGCTTTTCTTGTTATTTTTTGGGGGATGAATTCCTCTCTCTTGGCATCTTGTGTAGGTCTCTGTGTTCTCTATGTTAGGATAACCTGTTATGTTTCCTGTTTCTGATAGTAATGGTTTTATGAAGAAGAGGTCATAATGGTTTTATGAAAAAGAAGTCACTCCAGGGCCTGGTGATTCAGAATGTGTTTCTGGTGTGTGTTATGTGCACTCTGCTGCCTTGTTTTGTCTGCTCTTTCCCAAGGAAATCCTCTGTGGAGTTTCTCCCTGCCTGCAGTGGGGGGAGAAGGAGGGTGTTTGGACCTCAGCCACAGTGTGGTGAGTTTTCACTAGGTGTGCTCTTTCTGCTTGTTAAATGAGACCTGATGCTATTTCCACTAGAACTGGAGCTTTGTAGAACTCTATGGTCAGAGATGTGGTACATGAAGGAATTTGTGCAGATCTTCTGAAGGAGAGGCCTACTGTTCTGGGTTTTATGCACAATTGCCTGAGAAAAGCAGCACCAACAAAGTGTAGGGGTTGGGACTTGGTGTAAACAGCTTAGGTAGCCAGTGTTGATGCCGTGCTATTTACTGAAGTTGTTCATGCTGAATGGGAGTGGAGGGATATGGAACCAGTCAATTCCTTTGTCTGTGGAGAAAGGAGCTTGCACTTGCTACAGTCAGAGAAGTACACACAGAAGTGCAAATAATCTCTTGTGTGTCCTAGGCATTTTTCAGATTACTGCTTTCACACTCTGTTCAGGTTGCTTGCCTTCCTGCACCAGCACAGTGTACTCTAGGGTCTATCCTAACCAACCTGGCTGAGTTTTAAAACCACAAACTTTAGGGACCTGTTGTAGCAGTTTCCTGTGCTGATCTTCTCACCACAATGGAATTGATGCAGGTTTTATGGAGAAGGGCAGTTGCACCAGACCACAGGTGTGTGGAATTTGGAACAAAGCATATTAAACAGCCAGTGTCAGGGTTAGCTGCCCTCAGCAGGTGTTGGTGCACCTATGTGGAGGAGGGAAATCGTGCCCACCAGCTCTTTTGTCCCCAGAGAGGCAATGCTACCTCTCTCAGATGTGCTCCAAGAAGAGTGAGCAGTCTCTCCCATTGCATCTTAGGTGATCCTCAGATAGTGCCTTTTACCCCTGAGTTACCTGCCTGCCTTCTCCACAAGGACACTGCAGAGCCCTCGGGGTTCTAAACCAGCCACAACATGAGCCTCTATAACTTGTCTCTGAGCCCTGCTGGTTGCAAAATCTCATGAAAACCAGCCCCTCTCATTTTCCCAGTCAATGGTTTTGGGGAAGTGTTGTCCTTGTGCCATTCCCTGTGCATTCCTCCTTCTCTCTCCTCTTGGCAGCTCCTGTGATCCGTTTCTCCCCAAACTACATCTCTGCACCTCCTACCTTCCATAATGTGGTTGGCCCCTTCTCTCACTCTAGTTGTGCAGTTTGTTTTGTCAGTCCTCAGATTTGTCGGATTTTTAGAATGATTTGAGATTTCTCTAGCTGTGTTTGAGGAATGAGACAATCTTAGGGTCCTCTTACTACTCTGCCATCCTAACTTCTCCCTCATTTAGTAGTACTTTAGATCTATGTTCTTTAAATTTTGACCTCTCTAAAAGGTCAAATAAAAAAAGATCAAATAATATGATGACTCTTAGAACTAATTATCTGCATTAGCAAATAAATGCAGTATCTGGAATCCATAACCATTATTTTATTTAAAATGTAAAGCAATAATTGACTATGTATTTTTTGGTTTCAAAATTAAAACTCATTTCAACTTTTTCAATCTGTTAAAAAGTTTTCAAAATTCTGGTATGAGTGTGTGATAACAGAGCTTTCATTGTTAGCATAAGAACTTATTTAAGAGAAATTTATTTACCAAATGAGAATAGAAAGCATATTCTTAGTTTCACATACTATCCTAGCAGCATTCAATAATTAACCTTTTATTTAATGTTTGAAGAAATTATGTTTTAAGAAAATTCCAAGCGATGGGTCTTCAGTGATTATGTTAATCATTTACATTTTTTTTCTTCAAATATACTGTAAACTGCTTGACATATACATTTATAGACGTGTAGAGTATCCTGGTAAATGTTAGATTTCTGGTAGGTAGCAGAGTGACTCACATCCAAAGCCTTTACTATAAGTATTTGCTGAATCAATGGATGGGTTATTTTGTGCTTATAGCTTAAGCATATATTTCAGAGTGCCATGACACAGATTTAAATTAGGTAATTTGTCCTTTAACAAATTTTATTCAGTCTTGGTCCTATCCTTGAAAATAAAGATAAATTTTCTCAGATGCAATGCAAAAGAGGAAGGAGCCTTTGGGAAAGAATGAAATTCACAAGAATGCAGGGGTTTATGGTGGGGCAACCCTGGCAATGCTACTTAATGTGTTTAAATGTAATGCTGGAGAGCAAATTGAAAAGATAAGATTAGGTAGGATGATTTTAAGAAGTAATATATGCAGTTAATTGAATAACAAAATGAGGACAATGTTGTAGAGAAGAGAACAGTGTGAGCCAAGGTCCTTTGAAAAAAATAATCAGGGTAGTAAATTGAAAATATGACATTGTGACTACCATTTCATAAGTAATCTCTCTGTTGCATCGATTCCAAATTAAGTGCTACCACAAAACCTTCTAATAATTACATTTTATTCCATCATTGATCTGTTCATTCATTCATTGAACGTATAGTGAGCATCTTCTATCTAGATACTATAGAAATTACTGAAGAGTACAGTTAACAACAATCCTCAGTCTTATAAGAAAAGCAAAAGTAAATAACACATTAAAATAAAAACATTTACCTTAAATGTTAAAAAAAGTTGCTGTGCTGGGATGCCAAGGTGGCTCAGTCAGTTGAGTGCCTGACTTCAGCTCAGGTCATGATCTCGCAGTTTGTGAGTTCAAGCCCCCCGTCAGGCCCTGTGCTAACAGCTCAGAGCCTGGGGCCTGCTTCAGATTCCGTGTCTCCCTCTCTCTCTCTGCTCCTCCCCTGCTCACTCTCTGTCTCTCTCTCTAAAATAAATTAACATTAAAAAATTGGAAAAAAATAAAGTGCTGTGGGATATGTGCAAATGAGTTGCTAATTACTTTTAAATGAAGAGGAAGTTTAGGAAGTATTCTTCAGAAGTAACAATTTTCTAGCCAAATCTTGAAAGAAGAATAGGTATAACAGGCAAATGAGGAAGTAGAGTGAAAAGGCTCTTCAAGTGTTGTAAACAGCCTGTTTAAGGAATACTGATGTGGTGTGTTTATGAGGCCATGGTAGCTGGTGTGTTTATAAGCATAGAGTGCATGGTAGTGAGAATGAGTTGAGAAGAACAGACAGGACCACATGGAGATAGTGAATTTTATTCTGTATGCAGGAAAATGCTATTTAGAATTTTAAGTAGACAAATAAATTGATTTAATTTACATCTTATAAAGATCACTCTTCTGATTCTAAGGAGAATGGCCGGAGAGGCATGGGTGAGCAAGAATGAAACCAAGTAGAAGACTTATAGTCTCTGCCAAAGATTGTGGTCCCTAAAATAAGTAGTTCCATAGAAAATTAGAGGAGTGGATTGATTCAGAAACTAACAGATAGAGTCACTATTTACCTGCAAATGAGTCCATGTTGTCTAATGAATAAAATATACTGTCCTTAAAACTCAAAATCTTTCATTTATTTTTCTCTCAATGTATCTTTCTAGCTAAATTATACTTCTAATGACACTTGAATTCCATAAAATCATTTTATATTTCCCTCAGGAATCTATTTTTTCCACACATTCATCAAATGTCACATTTAACAATAATTGCTTTTTAAAATAAAATCTTCTTTGTTAAATGATAGCTTCTATTAAGGAGAAATAAAATCCTATATTTTTGTTTCTACTCACTTCATAGTAAACAGAATGTCTTAAAATTTTCTGTCTCACTATATGTGTGAATAAATACATAAATGAAATATTAGTATTTGACCTACTTTTTTCTTCATAAATAAGTGTAATTTGCAAAATTGAAGGAAACATCAAAAATATACATAGTCTGTTAAATAAACATAGGCTAAATTTATACATTCTGTGGGATAACCAAAATAATGAATTTTATCATATGTGATTATGATTTCACCAAATGTCTTCGTGAGTCTCTGCCATCCTTGCAACTTCCTCGGTAAAAAGAAATTAACTTCAAGAATTGAAAAAAAATACTTCTGAAAATCTGATCTCTTGTAAATAAGAAAACACTGAAAATTTTATATTTGCCAATAGTGTATTTCTTTCTCAATAGTTTCTTGGAAATAAATAAGTTTGGAATTCTTTTGAACAAAGATGTAATTCATGAAGGTAGAAAATGGAAATTGCTATCATAGTCATGTAAACTCCAATCCTTTGGCTATTTGACCAGTGTTTATGAGCTCATGCTTATCCCAAGAATTTATTTGTGATTAAAAATAAAGATACATCCACTTTGACAAATTGATTATTACAGAAAACGATATAACTAGGAATATCTACTGAAATCTTAAGACTAAAATGATAGCAGCATTTGGATTCTCTTTTTGAAGGGTAACTTTACTAGCATGTGCTAACATCTATAAATTATATCAATTATATTAATAGACAGTTATTTTCATATAGCCAATTAATTTTTATATAAAATTAGAATAATATTGCTCTAATGTTTATATAAAGTAGAAATATCCTTGTTAAATCTGCTAATGTCCTAGAAAAACTTTTGAAGTGAAGTACAACTTACATTAATTTATCCTACTCTCTAAAATGAAAGGTGTGCATGTGTGTGTGCGTGTGCACATGCATGGGCACATGCTTGTGTGTGTGCATATAGTGAAAACAGTTAAAAAATATAAATAATAAAAAGGAAGAATTTCCTCCATAATCTAGAGACTATCATTATTAAGGATATTTTAATATATACTCTGTTAATATATCATATTTATTATGTATTTTTAAAAATGAATTATATACATATAATGTTATAAACATTTTCAGTTAAAATTAAACTAATCTTTTAATATGATTAAATATTCCTCTTCAAATTCATTTGAAATGGCTAACTAGTATACTATTCCATATGTGTACCATAACACACTTGATTTTATCCATGTTGCTGGACATGTAGGTTGCTTCCAATTCTTTGTGTATATCTATCTATATTTATGTAGGTGTTACTGCTTTGCAGATTTTTCCCTCTACAGATTGTGCATCTTTTTGGCATCTTTAATATGAATTCTAGAAATGGAAATACTTCTTCAAAGCAAATGTGCACACATATATTTCTATCAATATACTTTGTTTAACTGAAGTGCAGAAAGGTTGTACCAATGTATAATCTCACTAACAGAGGATGAGAGCAATAATTTCCTTCACCTAACCACTAAGTTTGTAACTTTTCAACAATTTTTGCCTATTTAGTTGGTATTGGGTATTAATAAGTCCAGAACACAATTATTCCTGGCTCCCCTATGACCCTGTTATCCAAGCTATAAAAAGAAAAAGTTGTGCACTTTTCACCAAGATATTTTTAAAAGGGAAACTAAATGTAAATATTTCCCATATAAAACATTAAATTTATAATGTTTTTAAATGATAGATGATTATTAGGTTTAACATTTATTCTGAAACCCAGATATCTTATGCATGGTCTCTTTGGGGTCTGTTATATTATCTGTGATTATGTTTCATTTTTGAATATTTTCCAGTGAGGGATTTTGTTTCTCACAATCTAACATTGAACATGAACTCAGTCTGCCAAGATCCCTCTGCTGGTTGTTGTAAGCCCCTCCCCCATTTCATCACAGTCATTTGTCCAGTGGTTGGGCCCTGCAGATTTACCCTGCAGTTCCCATTGTGTGAAATTAGAGTTGGGGCTCCTGCAAAGTAACATGTAATACTGATGGTGGGAGGCAGTTTCTCTCCCTGGTTTCTTTTCCCATTGGAAGACCTGGAGGCTCAAGGGAGAGCTCACTTGTGATGCTGTGCTGGCCTATGGGAGGTGCAATGTAGTCCATGAATAGCTTTTATCTTTTAATTAGTCTGTCTTGGTGTCTGTGGTGCAGAGGGTGCTTCAGCCCCATCTCCATGTTCTAGGATTCTCTCAGTGGTGTATTGTTCTTAAATATGTTCTTCTTGTGAGAGGAATGAAATCAAGAAACATTTGTGTCATTATCTTGGTAACATCACTCCCAGGTAACTTTGAAAGTAAAAAGAAACTACTGTTACTCTATCATAAAGTCATTTCACTTGCTAAGGTATATGAATTGCTCAGAGATTACTGACGACAGGTGCTATAGATGTTCTGTATCACTTTGGTCATGCACTAATATTCTCTTTGAACATTTAAATCATTGTCAGGAGGTAGTAGGAGGATCCCAGGCTTGCCTGGCACCTCAATCTCAGCTATATAAATATCAAATCATACAGAATACATAAGAAATCGATCCAAGGACTGACAGAACAAACTGCCCAATAGAAAGAGAGAAAAGGCCACATCATGGAATGTAGGAGGTGCAGAGACCTGATATGGGGGGATGGATAGTGGGTGCTGTGAAGGAGAGGAAGGTATGGTAAGAGAGAGGAGAAAAAGAGAGAGGAGCAGATAGGGGATTGCACAAGGAAAACTCTTCCCCAAAGCCACTGACTGGGAAAACGGGAGGAGCTGATTTGGGTGAGATTTTACAATTAATGGGATGTAGTACTCCTGTAGAGACGGAGGGCAGATAGCCTGGGGGTAGAAGGTGTGATCTGAAAACCCCCTGGGACACACTGGGAGAGACTGTTTCCCCTTCTTGGAGTGCATCTGGGAGAGGTGGCATTGCTTCTACAGGGGTAAAATCGCCAGCAATACCATTTTCTTTCTGAGCCCCTCAGCATAAACTAACTTCCCAAAGCAGTACAGCACCAACAGTGGCGGCCTAAACCGCTTACACCAAGCTCTCCTGTCCTGCGCTCTGCTGGTGCTGCTCTTCTCTGGCAAGTGTAACTGAGAACCAGAGCAGTGGACCCCACACCCAGGAGACTGACACAAACCCCCTACATGCACCCATTTGCTCATCATACAGTCTACAAAGCTTCAGCTCCAGTGGAAATAGCATCATATCCTTTTTAACAAGCAAATCAGAGCATACATAGTTAAAACCCACTCCACTCTCAGGGCACCTGTGTGGCTCAGTTGGTTAAGCCTCCAACTTTGGCTCAAGTCATGATCTTGTGGTTTGTGGGTTTGAGCCCTACATTGGGCTCTGTGCTGACATCTCAGAGCCTGGAAACTGCTTCAGATGCTGTGTCTCCCTGTCTTTCTCTGCCCCTCCCCCACTCCCATTCTGTCTCTCTGTCTCTCTCTCTCTTAACAATAAATAAACATTAAAAGAAAAAAAAAAACTCACTACACTCTGGCCAAGGTCCGAACAATTCCCCCTGCACGCAAGGAGAACCTCCACAGAGGACTTCCTTGAGGAAAGAGCAGCCAAAACAAGACAGCAGAGTGAATTATCACACATCAGATATGCATTCTGAAGCACCAACCCTCGACAGTATATGACCTCTTCTTCATACAGCTATTGCCCTCAAAAGCAGGAAACATAGCAGGCTATCCTAACAAAGAGAAGAATACAGAAACCTACACAAAATGCTAAGACAGAGGAATTCATCCCAAAAGATGGAACAAGAAAAGTTCATGTCCAGGGATCTAATCAAAACAGTTATAAATGATATGATCCAGAATTTAAAGCAACATTTATAAGGATACTAGCTGGGCTTGGGAAAAGCATAGACAATATCAAGAGGTCTCTTACCTCAAAGGTAAAGGCCTAAAAACCAGTCAGGCCAGAATAGAAAATGCTATAACTGAGATGTGAAACTGACTGGAGGTAATGACCACAAGGATGGAAGACACAGAGGAATGAATAAGTGATATAGAAGATAAAATTGTGGAAGATAATGAAGCTAAATAGTAGAGGTAAAGAAAAATATTGGATCACGAATGTAGACTTAGGGAGCTCAGAGACTCCATAATAACATTCATATCTTAGGAGTCCCCAATGAAGAACAGAGGGAAAAGGGGAAAGAAGGTTTATATAAGGAAATTATAGCTGAAAACTTCCCTAATATGGAGAAGGAAAGAGATACCCAGATCCAGGAGGCACAGAGAACTCCTTTTAAAATCAACAAAAACAGCTGAACGCCAAGACATATTATAGTTAAATTTGCAAACTATAGAGATAAAAAAATTCTAAAAGACCAAGATAAAAGAAGTCCATAACCTATAAGGGAAGACAAATATGGTTAGCAGCAGATCTCTTCACAGAAACTTGACAAGTCATAAAGGAATGGCATGATATATTCAATGTGCTCAATGGGAAAAATCTGCAACTAAGAACACTCTATCCAGTAAGGCTGTCATTCAGAATAGAAGGAGGGATAAAGAGTTTCCCAGATGAACAAAACCTAAAGGAGTCATGACCACTAAACAAGCCCTGCAAGAAACATTAGAGGGGACACTTCGAGTGAGAGGAAAAGCCCAAAAGCAAAAAAGACTAGAAAGGAACTGAGAAAACAATGACTTAATAAGCAATAAAATGACACTGAATTCATATATATCAATAATCACTCTGAATGTAAATGGACTAAATGGTCCAATCAAAAGACATAGAATGTCAGAATGGATTAAAAAAAAAAAGACCCATCTATATTCTGCCTACAACAGACTCATCCTAGTCCTAAAGACACCTGTAGATTGAAAGTGAGGGGGTGGAGAAACATTTACCGAACAAATAGATGACACATGAAAGCTGGAGTAGCAACACTTATATCATTAAAATCTAGTTTTAAACAAAAGTGTGTCAAGAAATGAGGAAGAACACTATATCACAATAAAGGGGGCTATCTAACAAGAAGACCTAAAAAGTGTAAATATGGGGCTTCAACATCCCACTTACAGCAATGGACAACTCACCTAAGCAGAAAATCAACAAGGAAACAATAGCTGTGAATGATACGCTGGACCAGATGGACTTAACCGATATATTCAGACAAAGTAGCAGAATACATATTCTTTGGGAGTGCGCATGAGACATACTTCAGATTAGACTACATACTGGATCACAAATCAAGCCTCAAGTACAAAAAGATTGAAATCATACCATGCATATTTTCTGACCATAACACTACTAAACTTAAAGTCAAGCACAAGACAAAATTTGGAAAGACCACAAATATGTGGAGGTTAAAGAATATCATACAGAAAATGAATAGGTCAATCAGGAAATTAAAGAAGAAATTTAAAAATACTTGCAAACAAATGAAAATAAAAAACAACAGTACAAAACCTTTGAGATGCAGCAAATACAGTCATAATAGGGAAATATATAGCAATACAGGTCTACCTAAGGAAATAAAAACAACCTCAAATATACAACCTAACCTACCTAAAGGAGCTAGTGAAAACAAAAAATGAAGCCTAAAGCCAGCAGAAGAAGGGAAATATTAAAAATTAGAGCAGAAAAAATTATATATATATACATATATATATATGTATATATATTGAGGTAGAACAGCTCAATGAAACCAGGAGTTGGTTCTTTGAAAAAAAAATTGATAACCCCCTACTCAGACATCAAAAAGAAAAGAGAAAGGATCAAGATAAATAAAATCACAAATTAGAGAGGAGGAATAACAATGAACCACAGAAATACAAACCATTACCAGATAATATGAAAACTTATATACCAACAAATTGGGCAATCTGGTTAAATTCTTAGAAACATAATCTACCAAAACTGAAACAAGAAGAAATAGAAAACTTGAACAGACTGACAACCAGCAAAGAAATTGAAACAGTAATCAAATATCCACCCCCCCAAAAAAAAGTCCAGGGGCAGGTGGCTTCACAGGGGAATTCTACCAAACATTTAAAGAGTTAATACCTATGCTTCTCAAACTGTTTCAAAAAATAGAAATGGAATGAAAACTTTGAAATTCACTCTACGCGTCCAGTATTACTTTGACTCCAAAACCAGACAAAGACTCCACAAAAAAAGAGAACTACAGGCCCAAATCCCTGCTGTACATGGATGCAAAAATTGTCAAAAAAATATTCAGCATATCAATTCCAACAATACATCAAAAGAATCATTCACCACAGTCCAATGGGCTTTATTCCTGGGCTGCAAAGGTGTTTCAATATTTTCAAATCAATGTGATACACTAAATTAATGAAAGAAAGGATAAGAACCATATGATCTGCTCAATAGATGCAGACAAAAAAAAAACACAAACATTTGACAATGTACAGCATCCATTCTTGATAGAAACCCTCAACAAAGTAGAGATAGAAAGAACATGTCTCAACATCATAAAGGCCATATACTAAAGACATATAGCTAATATAATCCTTTATATTTTCTTCTAGGTCAGGAACAAGAGACTGATGTCCAGCCTCATTACTTTTATTCAACATAGTACTGGAAGTCCTAACTTTAGCAAGCAGGTAACAAAACAAAATAAAATGCTTCTAAATTGGCAAGAAATAAAATGCTTCACTCTTTGCAGAAAATATGATACTCTATGTAGAAAACTCAAAAGACTCCACCAAAAAGTGATAGAACTGATGCATAAATTCATTAAAGTTGCAGGATACAAGGTAAATGTACAGAAATCTGATACATTTCTATACACCAATCCTGAGCTGTAGAAATGGTCCATTTACAATGCACCAAAATCCTTAAAATACCCAGGAATAAATTTAACCAAAGAGACAAAAGATATGTACTGTGAAAACTATAGAATACTTACAAAAGAAATTGAAGAGGACATAAGGAAATGGAAAAACATCCACGCTCATGGATTGGAGGAACAAATATTGTTAAAACATACTCTACTACCCAAAGTAATCTACACATTTCATGCAATCCCTACCAAAATGCCACCAGCATTTTTCACAGGGAGAATAAGCAATCCTACAATTTGTATGGAACTAAAAATGGCCCCAAAGAGTCAAAGAAATCTTGAAAAAGAAAAGCTGAAGACATCACAATTCTTGACTCTATATTTCAAAGATGTAGTGATCAATACAGTGTGGCACTGGCACAAAAACAGGCACATAGATCAATAGAACAGAATAGAAATCCCAGAAATGGACCCACAACTAAATAAATGGTCAATTAAAATTCAACAGAGCAGAAAAAAATATCCAATGGGGGAAAAACACAGTCTCGTCAACAAATGGTGTTTGGAAAACTGGACGTCAATATGTAGAAGAATGAAACTGGACCACTTTTTTACACCATACACAGAAATAAATCCAAAATGGATAAAAGACATGAACAGGAAACCATCAAAATCCTAGAGGAGAACACAGGCAGTAACCTCTTTGACATTGGTCTTAGCAACTTCTTATTAGACAGGTCTCCAGAGGCAAGCAAAACAGAAGCAAAAATGAGCAATTGGGACTCCTCAAGATAAAGAGCTTCTGCACAGTGAAGGAAAACATCAACAATACTAAAAGGAAACCTTTGGAATTGGAAAAGATATTTGCAAATGATATATCTGATAAAGAATTAGTATCAAAAATCTATAAAGAATATCAAACTCAACACAAAAAAACAAATAATCCAGGTAAGAAATGGGCAAAAGATATGAATAGACATGTTTGTAAAAAAGACGTCCAGGTTGCTAACAGACACATGAAAAGATGCTCAACATCACTCATCATCAGGGAAATACAAATAAAAACTATGAGATGCCACCTTACACCTGTCAGAATGTCTAAAATTAACAACATAGGAAACGGCAGGTGTTGGTGAGGATGAGGAGAAAGGGGAATCCTCCTATACTTTTGGTATAAGTGCAAACTTGTGCAGCCACTCTGGAAAACAGTATGGAGTTTCCTCAAAAAGGTAAAAATAGAACTACACTACATCTGCACTACTAGGTATTTGCCCAAGGGGTACAAAAATACTTATTCAAAGAGATGTGCACCCTGATGTTTATAGCATATTATCAACAAGAATCAAAGTATAGTATAGAGAGAGTCCAAATGTCCATTACTGATGAATGGATAAAGAAGAAGTGGTGTATATGTATGTATATATGTATATATATATATACATATATACATACATATATATACTATATGTATATATATGTATGTATATATGTATATATATATATATGTATATATATATGTATATGTATATATATATTTGAATATTAGTCAGCCATCAAAAACAATGAAATCTTGTCATTTGCAATTACATGAATGAAGCTAGAATGTATTGTACTAAGCAAAAGTCCATCAGAGAAAGACAAACATCATATAATTTTGCTCATATGTGGAATTTAAGAAATTAAACTGATGAAAATTAGTGGGGGAAAAAAGAGAGAGATAAAAACCAGAAAACAGACATTTAACTACAGATAACAAACTGAGGGTTGCTGGATGAAGGTGAGCAGGAGGATGGATTAAATGTGTGTTGAGTATTAAGGAGGGCACTAGCAGTGATGAGAATTGGGTGTTGTATGTAAGAGATGAATCACTAAATTCTATTCCTGAAACTAATGTAATCCTTTAAAAGTGGAATTTAAATAAAAACTGAAAGAAAAAAATATCAGATTTGGGAAAAGTTGTTATTGCTAAGGCATTTCAAGTATAGAAAATAATAGCTAAGGGTATATAGTTATGACCTTTGGGAATATAACCATATCATTGTAGGTCTGTTTAGAATTTGGTCACTATTACTCTTCTAAATAGAACTGCATAGTTATGCACAAACACATGACACTACATGTACACACACATATAAATACAACGGCCCTACTCTATTATTCCCTCATTAGAGCATCATTAATATATTTTAAACCATAAAAAGACTTAAAAATATTAGATAGTTTAAAAATGCCTTGCTTTCTTTTTATTCATTTCTTAAATATCACCAAATTTACTTATTTGCATTTATTTATGTTTTGTTGGCTGACTCTCTTTCTCTATGTAAGTTCTTAAGAACAGAGGTTTTGTTTATGTTTTTTCATCTACTGATGTATCTAACTAGGTACTCACAGAGCATAGGTTTGTTGAATGATGAATGTTGAACTTTTCAGAGCTTAGTAGCCTTGCACAATTAGATATTTTTGAGGAAAAAAAATTGGCTAGGAGCTCCTGGGTGGCTCAGTTGGTTAAGCGTCTGACTTCAGCTCAGGTCATGATCTCACGGATTGTGGGTTTGAGCCCCGCGTCGGGCTCTGTGCTGACAGCACAAGAGTCTGGAACATGCTTCAGATTCTGTGTCTCCTTTACTCTCTGCCTCTCTCCTGCTCATGCTCTGTCTCTCTCTCTCTCTCTCTCTCCCAAAAGTGAATTAAAACATTAAAAAAATTAAAAAATATTGGCTAATTCATTACACTGTTTATTCGTTTGTAATACCTTTGCCCATTTGCTCAGACAGAACTCTACTTTACAAATTAGGTAACTATGGAGGTATTGTGTATAATAAAAACATGCCCTTCAAATATATGAGATCTCAAACCTTTAAATTTTTAATTTTAGGTCACTATGAAAGAATAATTTATTGTGGAATAATTCAGCATTTTATTTGAAAATTTAAATTAATTAAATTAGTTAAGTTCCCTGCCTTTAATTCTTTTCATTGTTTTTTAGCTGAATAGCTTTAGGAAGCTACCTTAATCTCTGTCCCTCAATTTCTTTCAAATGAATGTAATAATTACATAATATTTTTGTCACAATTGAATTAGTTGATGCATTAAAAATAATTTAAAATGTCTGGTACATAGTCACCGTCCAATGATTATGAAGGATGATGATAATAATGAGGATTGATGATTCAGTAATGAAAAAAATCATGCCAGTTCACTTTACCATAGTTATTTATATCAATTTATATTTACAAAATGCCTATTCAAGAGAGATTTACATGATAGTAATTTTCCAAAATACCAGTTTCCTGTTTCTTTTTTTATTTTTTTTTAATTTTTTTT